>JAOTON010000499.1:0-600000 GCA_034440635.1 Lepas anatifera
ATTCGCTTTTGAAAACTAAGATTAGCCTCAGTAGGTAACGAACTAAAAATGGAGTGTTAGTTGTCCTTGATAATGATTGGTATAATACAATCGAAACGCGTCGGAAAAAATGACTTATGACTATAATAGAAGTACTTAACACCATTACCGAACCATACAAAAAAAGATTCAACAAGCTACTGAAACTCAACTGAAAACTCTCAAAAACTCGAAACGCTATTCTTTTCAACCACATCTGCCTGAAAGAATATACATACATATATATATATATATATATATATATATATATATATATATATATATATATATATATATATATATATATATATATGTATGTATGTATATATATGTAGATGTACACACATCGTTAAAGGCCAGAGCGTATTTTCTTAAGTTCGGTCAAATTCTAATATTTGTGATGCAGGCTGTTGTTTGCCTTGCCGTCATAGAATGTACTATTTTGTATTATCTGTTACAAATCCCAATGCGCTTCCAAGTTTCTATATCACTTGTTGGTCAGGCTATCTCATCAGAATTGAAAGGGCATCTAGCCACTTCTCCCGGCTTTGGCTGCAGGTGGACCTTGGTAGCGCTAAGAGGCGTGGACCATTCTGACTGATTCACCTGACGGAGACAGGGCTTCAACTCAGCTCATGGGAGCTGCAAGAACAAAAGGCTCAAGACTTAACCACACCGTCGTCCAAACCTGCAGACATGGTAGTTATCACTGCACGAACCGTGCCGCATCTGATCCTGACTATCGTTATGTATGTCACGATTGTGCTTGACTTCACTTGGTGGTCGCTGATTCAAAAAGAAGAGATATCTTCCATGGAGTTTGACTTCGTAGTCATTGGCGGAGGCAGTGGCGGCTCAACAGTGGCAGGGCGACTCGCGGAAAACGGCAGCTTCAACGTCCTATTGCTCGAGGCGGGAGCCTCTCCCTCGCCCCTCAACAAGATACCTCTAATGGGCATGGCGTCTATTCTTAGCCCCTACGACTGGCAGTACCTGACCGAACCTCAAAATGGAGCTTGTCTGGCAATGAACGAGCAGCGATCATGCTGGTCATCGGGAAAAATCCTCGGTGGTTCGTCTCAGCTGAACTTCATGATGTACATTCGGGGCCAGCCAAAAGGACTATGATAGGTGGGGCGAACTAAACCCGGGCTGGAGTTACGAGGACGTCCTCCCCTTCTTTGAGCGAAGTATCACCTACACCGGTAAGAAAGATTATCTGGGAAAGAACGGTCCCTGGCAGATTGTCCGCAGTAACGGGGTCACCTCGCTGGACCACATGTTCGTGGAAGCGGGTCGAGTCCTCGGCTACAGAGTACTGGACGTCAACTCAGAGAGTGGTCCTGGTTTGTACTACACCGATAGTAACCAGCGGCGCGGATATCGCCACTCGCTGAGCGATGCGTTTCTCCAGGACCGGTACAACCTGCATGTTCTCACCAACGCCCTTGTCGACAAAGTGAACTTTGTTGAGGACCGAGCAGACGGGGTCACCTTCACCAAGTTTGGAGAGACCGTCACGGTGAAGGCCAGGAGGGAGATCATCGTGTCAGCTGGCGCGGTCAGTACCCCTACGGTGCTACTACGGTCCGGCGTGGGGCCGAGACAGCACCTGGAGGAGATGGGCATACCTCAGGTGGCCGATCTGCCCGTGGGACTGAACCTGGCCAGCCACATCGGCACCATGCTGTCTTACCAGAGCCGGGAGCCGACTAACCTGATACCCTCCACCCTGGTGTCCGCCATCCGAGAGTATGTCCAGAACGGCACCGGCCCCGTCTCCGCCAGCGCGTGTGACAGTGGGCTCTTCCACGTCACGTCCGAGTCAGAGGCAGCCGACTGGCCCGACCTTCAACTTATGCTGGCCAACCTCCACCCGTGGCTGATCGGTGCTGGCGGCTTCCAGGACTTCAACCTCAGACGGGAGCCATATGATGAGGGGCTGTCAGAACTGAATAACACTGTGCACGGCATCAGCCTGTTTCCGTACCTGCTGCGGCCTAGGAGTCGCGGCCACGTCCGCCTCTCGTCCACGAACCCTACCGCGCCGCCCGTCATCCAGCCCAACTTCCTTCAGCACCCGGCCGACGTCCGGACTCTGGTGGAGGGACTGCGGCTGGCCGCCCTGATCGCTGACACGCCTCCTCTCAGCGACAGCCTGATCCGCCGGGTGGTGTACCCTCCTTGCCGTGGTCTCGCGGGTGACGATCAGCTGGAGTGTCAGGTCCGCCAGCTGACGCTGACCATCTACCATCCCGTCGGTACCTGCCGGATGGGGCCGCGCGCTGCCGGCGGTGTGGTGGACCACCAGCTGCGGGTTCACGGCCTGCGTGGACTGCGCGTGATGGACGCCTCCGTCATGCCCAACATCACCTCCGGTAACACCAACGCGCCTGTCGTGATGATCGCCGAGAAGGGGGCTGACATGATACTACACGGTCTGTAGAGAAACTAGCGGCGAGAAATGCAGGTAATTTGAAGTTAGTGATTTGGGCTATGGGATGCAGGGGTCCAATGATAAATGAGTGTTGCACCGTTTCATATGAAATTTATGCTGATGTAGGAAAAAGTGATGGAGCAAGCCAAGATATCTCTAATTATGCTGCTCTCTCAAGATAAACCCATGCTCTGAATTTAAATGCCAAGCGTTTCGACCATGAGTCATTTGAGCATGTTTTTGTAGGTTTTTTTTGCACGGTAGCTTCTAAGTGTTCGATTGTTGGATGTTGGGTGCTCTAGGCTCTCCGATCTGGGGTAAAAAGGCTGGCCTCTATATCCCTAATTGTAGTCACAACTCGGGTATGTATATCTAAGTCATCTCGTCGTCCGAAGTTGGGTCGATACTTGTTTCGTATTTGATAGGTTGGTACGATACAGATGTTTGAACTTAGAGGGAGTGTGGCACCTTTATAACGTGATTTTAACTGAGATAGCCAAGTTGTAAAGCATACCGGAAAACCCGGTACTCTATATATCATTTGTCTTGAAACTCAAAATTTTCGTACAGAAAGGCTAAAAACTACCTAAAATGTACCTCCACATGTGCCCTTAGCGCAGGCCACAGTTGTCAGGTGTTATGACGATATATGCTGACGTCACGGTGAGCATCAGCCAATCGAAGCCCTTGAAGCCTATTGAAAGTGGTAGTGCTTGCCAGATCATGACTTCATCCATAGGCAGATATTTATTTCTTTCCCTAGAGGAACATTTTAAAAATAAAAATATTGAGCTTATTGTATGTACATTTATCAGAGAAATCATGGACAATTCCATGATTTTCGGCTAAAAGTTCCCCTAATTACACTAAATTCCAGGATTCGACCAAGGTGTCACATTTCCTTTAATCTCGCTGTATGAGAGGCTCTGCTGCTATCACTGGGTAACTATCTTCATTGCATAGTGACAACTGGATAGCAACGTAACAGGAAAATGTACTTTACTGGTGAAACCTGTGATTCAAATGACGGAATGATAATTACCTGTAAATGCGGGATTAAAGATCCAGGTAACCTACTGTGATTTTGGATTACCTATGGTGATGGGCATAATGTCAAATGATGGCGCAATAGCATCTGTATTGAACTTAATAATCATGCATTCTATGTATAATAAAACGATTTTAATATATAACAGTTGGTTTGGTCAGAAAGCGCAACGGACGATCTGAAACACCGCCTCTGTTTAAGATTCTTCCTGCTCACGGAAGTCCTCGACGGGAGAGTTTTGACGAGGCTCCTCTAGATATAATGTCGGTGCTGTTCGGACAATCATGCTCATAATGCATCCCAGCTTAAAGACATGCCTACCAGTCTCTTCTCCGGCCCAGGGAAGATACTTAAAATACGGGCAGAACCAAGATCCCTACCAAATCTATTACTCCTGTGATGACGTCAGCAGCTTTTCCTTCTAAATTCTAGGAGAATATACCAAGTTTTGGGACTATTAGCGATAATATACCTAACTTGGGCGTACATTGGCAGCACTCTTGCATATATCGAAATGAACCTTCGCCCCGAACAAAGCCGTACGCGACCATTGGATAAGATACCTTAAGCTGGGCAGGTAGGGAAACTCCCGGAAAATTTCAATAATGCGCGCGGACAAATGCAATAACATAAATGTTACGATACAAATCTGGAAGCTTATTGAATTCCCGGTGTTTGAAGTAAGAGCCGAGAAAAACAGGTTTATAATTATCCGTCGGATTCTTCAGGCGATTGAAGTTGGTCTGTTGTATTCGGGTGTTGCCACGGCAACATGAGCAATCAAAAGCGACAGAAGTTCTGTTCAGGGCCGGCTGTCAACTGGTGTTAATGCTGAAGCTGATATTATTTTAACACAAAAATTTGGAAATGGTGTATTCGCCGCTCGAGGTTGCGCAAAGCGCATGCTGGTTTCCATAACAATGTACCAATTTTTCAGTCAAGCACACAACCTATATCGTTCTGGCTTTAATATAGTGATATTAGCTGCGCACACTTCCACACAGGTGGTGGCTTTTCAAGTGCCGTCGTAATGAACACGAAACAATGGAAACTATGGAAGGAGACGAGCAGGATAAGGATGGATGAGGGTAAAGGAAGGTGGCATACTACCTGTAGGGGTCGCTGCTGCCCAAGGCGCATGCGCTCGTTACCTCCAGGTAGTTTAAGGATGAGGAGGAGAAAAATGATAAGGATTTCCGGCTGTTACACACACAAACACAGACACATACACATACGCACACACATGAACGTAAAACACAAAACGTACCGAACAAGATGAAAAGCTAAATAGGCGATGCTGGGCTTCGTGTTTGTTTCATTTTCGTATGGATGGTCCTGAATAAGTTACTTCGTTGTTCTTGTTTTGGGCTTCGAAACAGCGTCCTTTCTCCGTTGCGTTACATACTAACCCTTGCGCCCTTCCAGTCGCGATGACTTTATGTTGCCAAACAACTTGCACGGGGTCTGGTCCGACCTTTGACCTTCATCAGCTGCTAATTACCCCGTGGGAGAAGTGCTTACTTTTTGGACCTTCATCAGCTGCTAATTACCCCGTGGGAGAAGTGCTTACTTTTCGCACCTTCATCAGCTGCTAATTACCCCGTGGGAGAAGTGCTTACTTTTCGGGCCTTCATCAGCTGCTAATTACCCCGTGGGAGAAGTGCTTACTTTTCGCACCTTCATCAGCTGCTAATTACCCCGTGGGAGAATTGCTTACTTTTCGGGCCTTCATCAGCTGCTAATTACCCCATGGGAAAAGTGCTTACTTTTTGCACCTTCATCAGCTGCTAATTACCCCGTGGGAGAATTGCTTACTTTTCGGGCCTTCATCAGCTGCTAATTACCACGTGGGAGAAGTGCTTACTTTTGGGACTTCATCAGCTGCTAATTACCCCGTGGGAGAAGTGCTTACTTTTCGGGCATTCATCAGCTGCTGATTAACCCGTGGGAGGACCTGTTACTTTCCAGGCCCCACCAACTACTGGTTACCCCGCGGGAGGTCCTGTTACTCGTCTGGCCATCATCAGCAACCGGTTGTTGCTGTTACTATTTCTTCGCCTGTTGTAATGGATAAGATAAATAACAGACTTCTTGATTTTGCAGCCATTTTAAGAGTTTAAAGATGTATCCGAGGTTCGGTTCACATTTGGCAAGCTCCTTAAGACTATCCCTGAGTAGCAAAGCTCACAGGACACTTTCCACGGGGGTTACTCGTGAAGCCAAAGAAGCCTGGTCTCTGCCCGAAAGGGATGTAGTTATAAGAAAGCAAGAAGCTGGAAATGTGATCCTCGACATCGATAAGGTAAAGAAAGAGCCATTCCTGAAGGGCTTGTTTCAAGGCAAGTTCGACAAGGAGATGCTTGCCTTCCCGGAGGTACTGAACAAGCAGCAAGTGGATGAACTGGAGGACAAGCTGATGAGCCTTGGCTTTATAAACGGTGAGAGCCAGGGTGCTACTGGTCGCGCGTGCACCAGTGTGGCTTCCTTTTGTTGGAGTTGCTGTACAAACTGCACCAAGACTGTAGTGTAATATGACCCAAGCATGTTGCATGCTATAAAAACCGCTGTGCACGACAGTTTGACTCAGGTATCTAAACTGTATATTTTAGACATTGTAAATGGTTCCTCGAAATTTTTGTAAGAATATTGAGGTGGTTTGCGGGCGTATACAGGTAAACTGGTTACTTACCGCTTTTACCACCATGCACCTTTGGTTCATGCCATTTTTATTTAAACCCTTTCATGTTTTCATTTTTCCTCTTGGAGAGTATTGAAAGCATTCTGTCTACTCAGTAATGCAGGCTTCCAATACGTAAGTGCGTTTTACTAGCAGACTGGTTGTATGTACGACTGTCCTGTAACACGTTCCATATTTTCCGATCCTGGATGTTAACAATGTCGACGTTTCACCTCCTCCATCCTTGATGTCGGGCCTCTTCTCTACTTTATTTTGGTCCTCTTCCCTACTCGATGTTGGTCCTCTCTTCCCTCCTCCATGCTGATCCTCTCTTCCCTCCTCCATGCTGTTCCTGTCTTCCCTCCTCGATGGTTTTTTTCCTGGATGCTAGTCCTCTCTTCGCCTTTGACGTGGTCCCCTCTTCCCCTTGATACTGGTTCTCTCTTTCTCCCTCAGTGCTAGTTCTCTCTTCCCTCCTTGATGTTGGTACTCTTCAATGATGGTTCTGTCTTCCTCTTTATGTCGGTCTTCTCCCCCCCGATGTCGGTCCTCTATCCCTCTCGATGCACACACGCACGCACCCTCATGCCTCCTCTGTCACTGTGGTCGTCTCTCTATGTTGTCCACGTGGTCCTCTCTACGTGTTTCTGGTGGCGGGCAGGCGGGTCGGAAGAGCCCACTCTGGAGCAGCTGAAGGAGGGTGGCGTGTTCGGTCTGGAGGTGTCGGACCAGCACGGTGGACTGGGCTACACCATGACTGAGGCCGCCCGTGTGCTGGAGGCGGTGGGCGGCACCAGCCACAGGCACACCCTGCTGGCGCACAACTTCCTCGTGCAGGTGTGGCGACGATGAGCTAGCTACCTCTCAGCTTGTAGTACTTGGCCGGTCTAATGTTTCTTACCAGTTCCCACTGCAAATTATGACGCTAGATTTTAGAATTATTTGGTAATTCCTGAGGTTATCTGTAGTTAAGTGTTTGCGGAATACATTGGGCGAACAATTTTACAGGAACTGATGGGATATGTTTACCCTCAGCGCTACCTGAACACCACATATGAAGTGCGTCTGTGACTGGAAAATCTGGATTTTCTCTAACAGCCTGAAGGCGTTGGAAAAAGAGGCATGCGCATTTTGCAATACATTTGGAGGTTTAAAAGAATGAATTGGATCCCGTTCCACTCAACGGTTGTATTGCGTCTTAGTTGTGCGTGCTCAATCCCGCACCTTATATGTCGCAGACAAAAGCAAGTGTGCTGAAGTTTATACCGGAGGCTAGGCTTACGAGAGACGGGAATACAGTTTGGAAATTGAGACTATCATCGCTTAAGAGATGCCAACTAGGCATTATGTTGTCAGGAATATGACAACATTGACCGAACACAATCGGCAAGGTCTCTCTTTGAAGTTTAATTCATGTAAACTGAACACCCGCGTTCAGCTGCTTCCGCGGTAACCACCCTGTCTCTCCGTCAGGCTCTATTGAAGCGCAGCTCTAAGCAGCTGCTTCCGCGGTAACCACCCTGTCTCTCCGTCAGGCTCTATTGAAGCGCAGCTCTGAACAGCCGCTTCCGCGGTAACCACCCTTTCTCTCCGCCAGGCTCTATTGAAGCGCAGCTCTGAACAGCCGCTTCCACGGTAACCACCCTGTCTCTCCGTCAGGCTCTATTGAAGCGCAGCTCTGAACAGCCGCTTCCGCGGTAACCACCCTGTCCCTCCGCCAGGCTTCTATTGAAGGCGCCAAGCAGCCGCTTCCGCGGTAACCACCCTGTCCCTCCGCCAGGCTCTATTGAAGCGCGGCTCTGAGCAGCTGCTTCCGCGGTAACCACCCTGTCTCTCCGTCAGGCTCTATTGAAGCGCAGCTCTGAACAGCCGCTTCCGCAGTAACCACCCTGTCTCTCCGTCAGGCTCTATTGAAGCGCAGCTCTGAACAGCCGCTTCCGCGGTAACCACCATGTCCCTCCGCCAGGCTCTATTGAAGCGCCAAGCAGCCGCTTCCACGTTAACCACCCTGTCCCTCCGCCAGGCTCTATTGAAGCGCGGCTCTAAGCAGCTGCTTCCGCGGTAACCACCCTGTCCCTCCGCCAGGCTCTATTGAAGCGCAGCTCTGAACAGCCGCTTCCGCGGTAACCACCCTGTCCCTCCGCCAGGCTCTATTGAAGCGCCAAGCAGCCGCTTCCACGTTAACCACCCTGTCCCTCCGCCAGGCTCTATTGAAGCGCCAAGCAGCCGCTTCCACGTTAACCACCCTGTCCCTCCGCCAGGCTCTATTGAAGCGCGGCTCTGACTAGCCGCTTCCACGTTAACCACCCTGTCTCTCCGTCAGGCTCTATTGAAGTGCGGCTCTGAGCAGCCGCCTCCGCGGTAACCACCCTGTCTCTCCGTCAGGCTCTATTGAAGCGCGGCTCTAAGCAGCTGCTTCCGCGGTAACCACCCTGTCCCTCCGCCAGGCTCTATTGAAGCGCGGTTCTGAACAGCAGCGGGAGCGGCTGCTGCCGCCGCTGGCGCGTGGTGAGCTCACGGCTGCCTTCTGCTGCTCGGAGCCGGGAGCATCGGCGGACCTGAGCCGGCTGCAGTGTGTGGCGCGTCCGGACGGCCCCGGCTGGCTGCGACTCTCCGGCACCAAGACGGCCGTGCAGTGCGCACAGGCAGCTGACCTGCTGCTGGTCATCGCCAACATGGAGGTCAGGACTGGCCTGCCTGGTGGCTGTCGCACAGGCTGGAATAGGGACATTCACTGTCAGATGCGGGAACGAAGTCTGGTGCGCGATGGAATGGGTGGAGAAATGCCATGATATGCTAAGTACTGTTAAAGGAAGTTAATTGCAATTGATGTGTGACGGCCTGTGGTTTACAAGAACCTGCAGCTCTCATTGCCTGCTTTCCTGTTTTCATGCATGTGACGACTGCTGGATGAGAATATTGGCGTGCGATAATGGACACCGCGTTTGCAGGACGACGACTTCCTGGGCAACAAGCAGCGGCTGTTGTCGGCTGTCATCGTCGAGAAGGGGGCCGAAGGTGTCACCTACAAGTCATGCGACCCCGGCCTCGGTCTCGATATCTGTGACGTGAGTACTCTGACCATGGTGCGGACTCATGGACGATGCAGTAGTCTCGTGAGTGGGCTTCTTCGCGGCTGGAAGTCAGGTGTGAGAGTTGGGGTCCAATATACTAGGTAGGGGGAGATTGGTTTTCCACCTGTAGGATGCTTGTATGTAACAAATATGACGGCTCCAATACAGGATGGCGCTGAAACCGCTCGAATTCATGATTTGCTGTTACTTTTGTAATAAAACTAATGTGGTGACATTAATGACAGGATCAAATCCCAGCCCTACACACAATTTATTTGCATGAAAACTCGTCATGACTCCTGATTTTGAAACGTGTATCTTTTGTTATTTATCCACGTAAGTCTATGTTTACCCTGTGAACCATTCCATTTTGTCTGGGGTCTTTTAGCCAATACGCAGCACGCTTCCCACTGGCGTGTGTCCGATGACTGTAAAAATAAGAATAATTGGTGGTATTTAATGATGCACCAATTTCTGGGGTCAGATGGTTTGGAGCTAGGTTTGCCATGCATGAACAGACAGGTTGCCAAATTCTACCCATGGGTCGGATCGAACCGGCGGCCACGTACAAAGCCTACAGAAGCGCCGCAGACCGAGCCCGACGCTGGCGCGCTAACCGACTGTGTCATCCAGACCGTTCCTCTAACCGGCGATCGCGACCGGTCCGCCACAGGTGGAGTTTCACAACACGCCCGTACCGGCAGGTGGAGTTTCACAGCACGCCCGTACCGGCAGGTGGAGTCACACAACACGCCCGTACCGGCAGGTGGAGTCACACAACACGCCCGTACCGGCATGTGGAGTTTCACAGCACGCCCGTACTGGCAGGTGGAGTTTCACAGCACGCCCGTATCGGCAGGTGGAGTCACACAACACGCCCGTACCGACAGATGGAGTTTCACAACACGCCCGTACCGGCAGGTGGAGTTTCACAACACGCCTGTACCGGCAGGTGGAGTTTCACAACATGCCCGTACCGGCAGGTGGAGTTTCACAACACGCCCGTACTGGCAGGTGGAGTTTCACAGCACGCCCGTATCGGCAGGTGGAGTCACACAACACGCCCGTACCGACAGATGGAGTTTCACAACACGCCCGTACCGGCAGGTGGAGTTTCACAACACGCCCGTACCGGCAGGTTGAGTTTCACAACACGCCCGTACCGGCATGTGGAGTTTCACAACACGCCCGTACCGGCAGGTGAAGTTTCACAACACGCCCGTACCAGCAGGTGGAGTCACACAACACGCCCGTACCGGCATGTGGAGTTTCACAGCACGCCCGTACCGGCAGGTGGAGTTTCATAACACGCCCGTACCGGCAGGTGGAGTTTCACAACACGCCCGTACTGGCAGGTGGAGTTTCACAGCACGCCCGTATCGGCAGGTGGAGTCACACAACACGCCCGTACTGGCAGGTGGAGTTTCACAACACGCCCGTACCGGCAGGTGGAGTTTCACAACACGCCCGTATCGACCGAAAACGTGATCGGGGACCAGGGCACCGGGCATGCTGTGCTGCTGGAGGTGCTCAACCACGTGCGGACCGTCTACCCAGCCCAGCTGGTAGGTGAGTGCTGAACAAGACTCGGACGGGCTCCGTCGGGGTTCTAAACCCGACTCGGATGGGCTCCGTGGGGTTCTAAACACGACTCGGACGGGCTTCGTCGGGGTTCTGAAATTCTTGTACATGTCCTGTCATCAGAGGGCGATTAGTACCTTTGTGCCAGAAACAAACTGGAGCCTTATTATTATGTTGGTACACATGATCATCGTTTGTAAAACTGTTGTCGAGATATCGTTCGGGGGAGAAAAATTCTAAGTTTGTCCGTTCATGGCTTGTGTATCAAATCCTGAAATGGATAAGTCAGTTCACATGTCGGTATTGCCGTTTCTTTTACTCACCTCGGAGCGGAAACACCGGCCTCAACCCCCAATCATTGACTGACTTCTGATATTTTGTAACGTACGCCCTGTCTGAGATGTGCTAGTTTCGTTTGGTCGCCTACAGATGGTTCACTCCACCTCCCGCCAGGTTCGCTGCGTCCGCTGGTTGCCATGACGACTAAACACTGCGTGCACCGGCCGCTGTTCGAGAAGCACTTGTCCGACTTCGGGCTGACGAGGGCGGCGATCGGCGCCATCAACCGAGACATGTACACCATGGAGAGTCTTACCTACCTCACCACTGGCCTAGTCGGTCAGTCTCTCTCCCCGCAAACTGTAACGTCACCAATATGCTGCTTCAGACTGTTCGGGAGTTTAGCATACTTAAGCATGTGTTAGATATATTTCAGATGCGTACATGGGTGTTTTAGCATATTTCAGCGTGTGTTAATATGGACAAGACGAAACACCCCCCCCCTCTCAAAATCTCAACACCTGTGTAAGGCATGCATGCTTTGTTCAGAGATGGATACATATGATTATCCACCTTAGTGTTGAACTTACTAGAAAGGCGGGTTATTAACCAGGGTTCAAAACACGCCACCACGTTGGGTGTAAAACGTTGTGCGGAGGCGGAACTGATCTGCGCCGTGTTTGCCCGGCAGACCTAACACTGGAGCCGGACTACGTGCTGGAGGCGGCCTGCTGTAAACTGGTGGCCTCGGAGCTGGCGCAGAGCATTACCGACCGGTGTCTGCGCCTGCTGGGCGACCGAGGCTTCTACAGGTGAGGCAATGGTCCTGTTCTGGTCCTCACAGTGCCTGCTGGGCGACCGAGGCAATCGTCGCGCTCTGGTCCTTATCATACCTGCTGCTGTTCCCAGCTGACTAGGGTTCCGTCTGGGCATTAAGTCTAAAGGTGATTTTCCTCGTCACGCCAGGACAACTCAGATCGAGATCGATGGAATATTTGTACGGGCTCCTTCTGTCCACTGCTTTCTATGCAGTTTCTGTCGTTTTTTTGGCACGGGAATCAGCGTCGATAGCAGCAGGGGCTAGTCTGTCCGTCCGGCCGCTTACGCTGAATGTGTCGCGGATTGGACAATTAAAACGGCCACTCTGTCCGACCGCTTGCGCTGAGTGTGTCGCGGATTGTGCAATCAAAACGGCCACTCTGTCCGGCGGCTTACGCTAAGTGTGTCGCGGATTGGACAATTAAAACGGCCACTGTTGCGGATTGGACAATCGCTTGGGGTCCTGAGCTGGTGCCGGATTGGATTGGTCAGAGAATGCGGCCAATTTCGGACCCGATACTGATCTGGATTGATAATTATGTTGTGCAAACGGATTATCTCGCATTGGACAGCGAAGCGTTGGCTGAGGACCGGATGGGTTCTGAAATCTCTTGGCCGTGACAATCTCTACCGCACACCCCTGATAAGTATCGCACAGTGGCGATGACGCTCCGTCCACTGCCGCAGGAGGGAGGAGGCCGGCGACATGGCCTACCGCTACTTGACGGAGACGCGGGCCGCGCTGCGGTTCACCGGTTCTAACGAGCTGCTGCGGCTCTTCGTCGCTCTTGGAGGTGGGAGCCGGCGCCGGCAACAATGCCGACATCGGACAGGGGGTATTGTCACATGCGCTGGAACAGATACAGCTCAGAACTCAGTGCCTCTAATCCAGCAGTTTTACCGGTCTTCTCGAAGGTTTTAAAATGCTGAGTTTCACAATACGGCGAGGGGTGGGATCGGAAGGTGTCGCCGTGGTTGATAAGTGTTTTGTTGCTGTTTCTTCACTAGACCTAAACATGGAGCTCTAGATCCTTCGGTCTGGTTCTCTCTGCTCTGTATTTAACGCCATTGATACCGTACCATGTCCGCACAGGTCTACACGAGGCCGTACCTGGCTACGCAGACGAGGTGACGAAGATGCGGAACCCGATGTTGTACCCAGTGCATGTGCTTCGCCGTGTGTTCCAGAGCAGCCGACTCGGACGGCGCTCGGCTGAGAAGCTGAACCTGTACACCTGTCTGCACCCCAGCCTGGAGGTGAGAAGCAACTCGAAATTGGGCAATCCCAGCCACCGGCACTTTCGGTTCCGTTTACAGTAGCAACATCAGCATGACTTATGAAATTGAGGCATAAACCCGCCCGCTCATGAAACTGTCACCTTGTTTTCGCTCAAAGGCGGGCTTCTCCCCGTCGGGAGCCTCCAGGAAACCGTCGCCTCCTTTCCGCTCAAAAGCTAGCGTCTCCTCTGTTGGGAGTCTCCAGCTACCTTATATTTGCGACTTGTCCGTGAGAAGGTCGTGCATTTCCATTGAACGCACTGATAATGAGGCTGAGACATTAGCTGACTGGAAGATGTATTGAGTTGCTTTGCTTGGTCAGGGAAGTGGTAGTTAGTTTTTTTGCAAATTTTGTACGAATGAGAACCTATTCATGTGTGGAGCTGTCTTTAGAGGCTGGTAGAAGGAGAACCTCCGCGCTTTTCCGGCACCTTCCAAATAATGGCGTTTGTTCATTGCCGCAGACCTTTTCATTCGTTGTCCATTGACTCAGCATGCTCGGTCGAAAGCCCTCCTTCGACTTTTTGGTGGCATCTTTCCTGTCGACCGCAAGCCCTATCGACTATTTTGCCGCCTAGTCAGTAGCGCCTTTCAGACAGAAGCATTGTTTGCTTCCCATAGATACTTGAAATGCTTGCCCCCATCAGAATTAAAAAATGCGCAGGGAATGTTGCTTTTGTAATTCCTAAAAATTCACCCACAGAATCCAGTTGAAGAGCGCACTCAGAAATTCAGTATTTCAGTATGGGAAGCGCACCGCCTTCAAGAGGCTCCATGATAAAAGAGGCACTTCACAGTGCTCCCAAAAATCTCAGATTTTGGTTTATATCAATGCTCTGGGCATCCTCGGCTCGTAAATATGGCTGGTAGAATAACTAGGGTCTTTGTCCGGTGATCTACCGCTCCAACTTGGCTGCTTTGAAGCTGAAGGATCTTGCTCGCAATTATTTGGTGGTTTAACTGATCCGTGGATGCAGCTCATTAGTCTATGAGTATCAAATACGTTAACGAAGTTGGTAGTGTTTCCCACTTTGTCTTTGCTAAGACATAGACGAAAATTCAAATTACGTAGAAGGAATCAGATGGTCATGGGATAATAACGATTGAGCGAAACTCAGCCACCTTCAGATCAGGAGTCCCGACCCCCTGCAAATGTCATGACTAACAACAATGTGCTCCGGCTCGCTCAAGAGGCTCACAATTGGCTCAGAGGAAATTACAGTTATCTAGGCTGGCTAGGATCTCCCTCTGAGGAGCACTTTAGAATCACTGATTAGGACAAGGTAAGCAGTCAAGCCCCAGGGGCCCACCATTTACACTACAGAAACTGCGCTCAGGGTGAGCCAGGCGGGGCTCTGATTGTTTGATTGACTCAGTGGATTCAGGTTCCGCGATCGGGGGAGGGGCACTTCTCTTGCGAGGACGCACGTGCAGTAGGGTAGGGTAAAAAACAGGTTGAAGAATCGTTCCTGAACATTTTGTTCAGACACGATTCATCGTTCAAGCCTTACATACACAAAAGGTGAACGAATTTTGAAATTCGGACCACGGGAACATTAGCGATTTTATCATTTATGCATAGATGTTCGGACAGGTTTTCGGCGCTGCGGTTTCCATAGGAAATGATTGGCGCTACGGTACGGTGGTTCAGGGACTTGTCTTGCTGTTGGAAAGGATTGCATGCAATTTGGAGCCTGGGGAGCGTCCCAAAACACATGCGAGAGGTGGAAAATATATCCCGTCTAGTGCACAGGTAGATGTTTGTTGAATATTAGACATGTGACAGACTCGCCAACGAATCATTATGGAGGCGAGCGGGGATCCACAATTAACTTTCGGGGTACAGAAATAGCCGAAACAATGAAGCCACTAACGGGATTTACCAAAGCGTTGCATACGTGTGCGCAATCTTTTATCATTTGCTAGCTGAATTAGGCTTTCCACCGGGCCAGGCGTGGAAGGCGCTTTTCCCGCCGTGGGAATTGAACCCAAGTTAATCTATTCTATCCCGGTCTGGATGCAGGTAATGAAGCCACAAGGCCATCCCACCGATACTAAGATACCGTCCCTGCATTTCCCGAACAGACCAATCTATATCACAGGCAAAACAGGCCCAAAGTGGTGATATGACCACCCCTCTCTTCCCAGTGCCAGAACTTGTCTTTGGCGCCTGTATTTACTCCCATATGATAGATTGGTACAAAACACCAGCCTTCGAAGTAGTTATCAGGGCCGAAATGATAAATAAAATGTTTTACCTCACCCTGACCTCTGTTGTGCTCTTCCTTATTGGTGCTGCACTCTGCATCTGGGCGGTGTACCGCCCTTATCTCTGCTGTGCGTGGTCCTGACTTCTTCTGGTCACCACCATGACCTCTGCTGTACTCCAACTCTCAGCTCTGCTGTGATCTGCCGACTTTGCTGCACCCCACCCCCATCTGTGTTGTGCTCTGCTGTGTTCTGACCTGACCTCTGTGCGTGACCTCTCAGCCGTCGGCTCAGCAGCTGGAGGACTCGGTGCAGCTGTTCGCCGGCTGCTGCGCCGGCGCCCTGGAGCGGCACGGCGCCAACCTGATGTACCAGCAGGCCGAGCTGGCACGGCTGGCCGGCAGCCTGGCACACATCTACGCCACCGTCGCCGTGCTGGCACGGGCGTCACGCAGCTACTGCATCGGACTCCGGGACGCCAACATCGAGGTGACACTGCCCCTCCCCTTTCTCTCTCCCACGCTCTTTCTCCATCTCTCTCTCACGGTGATGATGATGATGATGATGATGATGATGATGATGATGATGATGATGATGATGATGATGATGATGATGATGATGATGATGATGATGATGATGATGATGACCACAGCTTTCGGCTGGGGAATCATATGGGGTTGTCTCCTAGAGGCGTCCTAGCTGCTGCATTACGGACACCAGGCGGAGCGTGTTAGTCAGTGTTTCGCGCACAGTCTGGTCGTCCCGGCCGCAGACCGCGGCGCAGGATTGCTAGTGCCGGGCACCGTGTCAGAAGGTGTCCCAGTGATTCCTCCTCTCCGCTTCCGGGCATACAGTATCTAGGACCAGTCCCACCTGGTGCTGGTAGTTGGTGAGGCTGAGACGGTCTCCGGGAGGACCGCCTCAGTATGGTTTTCATCAGGGTGACGGTTGGGTCGGATGCTGTAAGTTCAAAGCGCATGGGTGCGGCGGCTGAGGTTGTCTGCTGAGTTGAGGTCAGTCTGAGCAGTGCTCTGATCCGATACCGCAGCACACTGAGCCTGCCAGAGCGTCTCGCTGGGCATGTGAGCCCTGCGCCAGTCGGAAACTCGTGTTTTTGTGGTAGTTTTTCACGGGTGCATTCGTACAGTCGGCGTCTCCAGCACACGTTGGCTTTAGGAGGATACATGATTCTGTTGTTTTGAGCTGGTACCGTCAACAGCTCTTGTAAAATATTTGAATGGACCTCAGCAGACCGTGACCCCTACATCGGGAGCGCCATGGTTAATGTTCAGCACGCTCGCTTTCCACGCGAGCGACCTGGGTTCAAGGCCCGATGGATTCCCTGAGCAATGAACAATCTGGCTCCCAAGAAACCCTTCTGGGAAGGTGTTGGCGCTGCCAGATGACCGTGACAGTTGATGCGTCGATAAGTCCAAAATGAGTCTTGTTATGCCCCCCGCATCGCTACCTCTACTCGCATAATCAGAAAAGGGTTTTCTTCTGGTCACTTCAATCCCATTGGTCGTCTATATTGCTACCAGTCGTGCAGGGGAAAACTTGCTCGAGTGATGTCATCAGCGCTGGTCTGGCGGAGAAGGGTGAGGAGACAGAGGGGTACCAGTGTCGGAACTGACCTAACCCCTCGACGAACTGGGCCGTTTCTGGCCTTTCCGACGGTTTTCCGAGAACGCGTCGATAGCGGCGACGGTGGCGGGTTGGCGGATCCGCCACCCAGACAGCCACTATTATTAGCGTGACGGGGTTGTGATGTCTGAGGACGGCTCGTCTGCAGGCGCCCGGCCCGCCGCGGGAGGCGTTGCAGTGTGTGATTTGGCGATACGGCTGTGTTGGTTACGACCCCGCTCTGCTGATGGTCTGGCACCGGCTATGTTGCCTGAGCAAATGTGAGCCTTGACATGTTGAAATGAGATGCCGCCGATGCCACGCTCAGCGGCCAAGGCCTCTGTCTGTCTGGCTGCTGGTGTCAGAATCCAGGCCTGATCAAGGCTGGTGGTAAGCAAGGAGCCGAATGAAGCAAATGGTCGTTGAAGGAATGGCAGGAAGAGTTGCCAAACATTCCCGACAGTGCCAAACTGTTGTTTCTTGGCGTAGGTAATGCCAAGCTGATCCTGCCAGTCTCAGTCCCAATATTATAGTTGCCGAATATAATTCCTTTAAACTTTGGTCGTTTTTCGGGCTGTTTTCCCTAAAAATGAGCATGAATATAATGTGGTAACCCTCGTTTTCTCATAGCTGATGTGCCAGTCAGCTGGCGGATGGGCTGGTTTTCTTGATGTTTACCCATTTGCGAGGTTTTATGACCCGGTAGCTAAGATGGCAAATTATGTCAAATAGTACCTCGTTTGATAACTCTCGATGAGAGAAATTGATTGGCATACAGTCTATGTATGTCAGACGCTTGTTTGTCTGAGCAATGAGTGAAAAACATTTGATATTTGCCGCTCAATTTGGCTCAAAATAATATTCCTGTGAAATGTTCATATCTCAATCTTTTATGTCGATCATAATATCAGCGAATGATATGTACCGTATAATATTATCCACAGGTTATTTCATTTCAGCAAAATTACTACAATGTACAGCTCGTCCCGTCTTCCAGCATCACTCAATTTCTCACTTAAACGCTGAATGTTTAATTTTGGATCGAAATGATACTATTTATATGTGGTGTAATGCAAGGTTGGTTTCAGATACTACTTTTTGGGGCCCTTCCGAATAAAACCTTGAAAAACATGGTATATTATGATACCTTGTGTAAAATATTGAAGAGGGTTTGAACGGCAGGGACCAGGTACGGATTCCACCAGTGCACTGGCGAAATCCAACTTTTGTTTCGTTGAAAATCTCTCTCACTCTCTCTCTCTCTCTCTCTCTCTCTCTCTCTCTCTCTCTCTCTCTCTCTCTCTCTCTCTCTCTCTCTCATCCGTTCCGTAACGGCAGATGACCCTGGCGGCCTCTGTGGCGGCCGACACCTGGGATCTTGTGCAGAAGAATGCCGAGCTGCTGGACCGCTCGCCTCACGTCACGCCGGAGGCCATCCTGGACGACGTGGCCGATGTGCTCATCGAGCGAGGCGGCTACAGTTCGGCTCACAGCCTGCGAAGAAACTTCTGAGGTGCTCAGCTTCGGGTATCCCGTGGACGTTGGCGGGGTGAGAGCAGGCTAGCCGCTTGACTGCGCTCACGTCACTCTCTCCCAGAGTTTGGTGGGGCGAGAACAGGCTAACCGCTTGGCTGCGTTCATCTCACCTCTCCCAGACATTGACGGGGTGAGAGCAAGCTAGCCGCTGGGCTGCACTCGCGTCACTCGCTGTAGTCTCTATTTGCCTGACACAATGTGAAACAGGCGACAAGGTCCAACAATGTAGCCGAAGAAATGTGCAGTTTCCCCTCTCGCGCCCCCCTTGTTTTAAAGTAGAAAGAGGCGAACATCATTTTGCGGCAGTTATATACAGAGAAGTAACCAGGAGCTGATTTGATCTTCGGGACTTATCACCTGAAACTCCAGTGAACACATAATGAGTGTCCCTCATTGGTGAATCACTAAACATTCGCCGCTGCCGTTGACGGCTGCCGTTTGAAGATTGTTGGAAGGACGTTGTGGTGGACAGAACGAACCTGCATACAGCCGGCGCGTGGTAGTTCTGATTTCCTCAGAATTCTCTACTGTGATGTTGAAGCTGCGGTGGTTTGGGTGGTGTAAGTGCCAGTCCGGCCACGGGGTTCTGTGTTGCCCACCTGGTGAGTGTCACCCCTCCAATTCTCCCTGGCCGTTCATGTTGTGTGTGTGCGTGGGAGACGCTGCTAGTTTGCTCGGCAAGTCCCCTGAAGCTGGGCCTGCGACAGGTAGGTGATATCTGCGGGTCAGCTACGATACAAGAGTTGTCCCCAGGTGGTTGTTATGGTTCTTGGTCGTGACCAGGTGGAAAATGCAAGACACTTTTTGATAAAGCTGATGTTTCTTTTAATCTCGTCTTGACCTCACACTATACGCATCAACTAAGACGAATGTTCTTATGCAAATGACATTTTTGTCTCTGAAAACTACAAAAAGGCCAGGGACCATGATTCATTAATGTTGTTTCTCGCATTCTAATTCTTACCTCTCTGTGGATATATGAAGGAACGTAACCAGCCCATACGACTCGCTAAACGGCTTTTCAACTGACCGGCACTTCCTGATCTCACCCTTAACACACACACACACACACACACATATATATATATATATATATATATATAGTGATTACAGAAAAACGGGGCTAATTGTGTGCTAGTGATTTGTTCACCGCTTATTCGCGCTGCCGTGCAAGAATTAAGACTACGGACATCGACCGGCTGTTGTCAGAAAGCCCATGCTGAGCCTGAGGTCCCCAAATGAAATAGTTTTACCTCCGCAGCAACTTCTTACAATTCAAAATGTAAATGTATTGAACCAAAACTGCGGTGTAAAGGCAAAACGGATGTATCCAATGTATTAGCAGCGGGATTTACCCTTTTCCTTTGCGCGGCAGAAAATACATTGGTTTCAAAGAAGGTGCATTCCGAACCAAAATGTATTGGTTTTGGAAATTTGTTTGAGGGTAGAGTGCGATGAATTAGTTCATATTAGATATATGGATTCTAATCATAAAATTGTCGTAAATAAAGACGTATCTGAGATCAGGGCTAAAACATCTGATATCAAAGCTGTCTTAGCTAGCATTCATGGTTCATATGCCCAGGCCCTCGTGACCCCCTACAGAATGGTTCGATGACTCCAAATGGGGTCATGAACGACTAGGAACCACTACGAACCACTGGTGTAGGAACCACTGGTCACCATAATAAGCGTCGCCATCGACAAAAAGTGACGGTGCCAGTCCAGGCTGGAGATCTCTTCTCGATCTTCTTCTCGGCACGGCAATGCAAGCCCTATACAAAGTCTATGGGAGACTCAAAATACAGAGGTCCTGACCCCACCCCCGATCTCCACCCACTGGGCTAGTCAATCTTCAACCTGTTGCCCACAACAAATGATCCCTCCTAGAACCAAACACTCATCGGATTCGGCCTAATTCCTGCCCGCACCTCTCACAGGTTAGGAATCATTCCGATTTCGTCCTAGACTTGCTGAAATCGGGAAATTGTTCGATGAACAGTTCGGGGGTGGGGGCTGTTCCCTCATTTTAACAGTGTGCCAATGACTTACGTTGCTGGCTGCCTTGCGTGAAATGTCAACGAAATCGAACGCTCCTTTCCAGTTGGCCCTGTGCTGCCGTCGGGCCCGCCTCCTTTCTAATTAAAACATCGCAACATTCTAAATCCGTTTTCAAACAAACGCCACTGTCGTCATGGAGCCGTCACGGCCGGGGTTTTCAACTCTGCCGGTCGGTGTCGCGCTGTCCCCCGGCGTCGTGCGGCCTCGGCAGCCCGACCGCGTCACCGCCGAGTTGCAAGTTGTGAACCACCGAGCGGCACCCCGGCCCAGGCTTGTTATTCCGGCTATTATTGTCGGCTTGGCCGGCGCGCTGGTCTCGAGTTGCAGTGGGCGGCGCTGGTTGGCTGGTGTGTTTATTTCGGCGCGCGCGCGCTGCCGCCGCTGGCTCCACTGCTCTGTCGGCTCGCTTCGCCTCCAGGGCCGGCGGCTGCCGCCGCGTCGCTCCCTGCTCTCAGCTTAAAGGGAATGGACCACTTTGTCCAAATTCTTCAAAGAACAATTTAAGAACAAGAGAGGTCTGAAAATCAGAAAGCAACATTTTTCCCCACTTCCATAGGCTAGAAACAGAAATATCCCCTCTTTTCTAACAATAAGTGACGTCATCAAAATGACAGTTTTAACACGCGCACCGCTGGGGTCCCTTGCATGACGCGCCCCGCTGCTGGGGGGGCGTTTTTCGCTCCCCCTCCGTATCTCGTTCCCCACGAAAGCTAAAGGAAAATTACGGGCGGCGTTCGAAAGCCCTTGACAAGACGAAGAGATTTTAAAATAATTTTTTTTTATGTCAGGCCAATATTGAGGTCAGCATAGGTTAAAGAAGGCTCCATAGGCTTACAACGGGGCAGTGTACGTTTCCCTCTCTAGATCTGTCCTCAGGGGAGCTAGAGAAAATCTTTATGCATCATTGGATTCCTCTCATCGCGGCAAATCGAATGATGTATAATATGACCTTGCTAGGTTAAATAGTCAAAATGACCTGACCTTGACTTAGGTCAGGGTCACAGAGTGACCTGGTATGGTCATGTTGCATATCAATCGACTCTCAGTGACAATATATAAAAAGTGCTATCTCAGTTCAAAACCCAATATAAAAGTGGGACACTCCCTTTAATCAGCTGAGATGAAAACAAGTGGGGGTAATCGAAAACATTCGACGGAACACTGGACAGCTCCCATGGGGTTTGACAGTATTCATTTGTAGATAATAGTTCAATGCTGAAAAAGCAATTAAACGATTCAACCTCCGCGCAGCCATTCAATCCGGTCGAAGGCGTCGGCGACTCGAGCTATAATTGGGGCCATCTCTTACTCATAAGCCTCTGCCGAAAGTAAAAAAAACAAAAAACAACAACGATTAAACACATCACTGTAAGCGATGGTACCGCTAACGTGAACGGATATCCACGTGTTTCTACTCCAGTTATTTTTGAAATGATGTGATCGCATCAGCTTCACAATTTAAATAAATTTTTAATGTATTTTAAGGTTTAAGGACAACCGTTCTCTCGACGATTTTTCGAAACTGCAAATAATCACTTCCAGGTTTAAGCAGAGACGGGTCCAGGGAGGGGGGGCGAAACGGGCGGTCGCCCTCCTTAGGACCCAGAAGTCGCTTCTACCGATTTCGGGAGCCTTTGACGCCCGAAGTTGGGCACAACTCGGGCACGAACTGTAAATACTGGACGTAAAGAATAAGCCAACTTAAGCTGGCTTGTTTCACCGTGAGCCGCCCCGGATTTGGAATCAGTTGCCTTCGGCATACCATTGGGTCGCCCGCTTCAACATGGACCGCCGCTATTGACTTTTGGATGCCCTCTTCTGCATGATTACGCGCCAGTTCTCCACTATTTGCCGCTCTTTTAGTATTAGGGTGTCCCACTTCAACGTGAACCGCCCTTATTGACCTCCTACCCCTCTGTAGCTCGTGGTTGGGTGCCCCTATTTCACGATTGGTCGCCCTTGTTCAGGCCTAGAACGACCTACTGCAACATGGCCCGCCGTCATCCACTTTTGGCCGCCATTTTCTGTATAATTGCGTGCTCATGCTCCACCATTGGTCGCTTTTTACAGTCGTAGGGCACCCCGCTTGAACGTGGACCGCCTTCATTTGCCTCCGATCGCCCTCTATTTTTGTGGTTGGGCGCCCGTACTTCATCATTAGCCGCCCTTTTTTAACCTTAGGGCGGCTCGCTGCAACTTGAACTGCCCTCATCCACTTTTGGCCGCTTTCTAGTGCATGATTGTTCCGCTGTTCCGCTGAAACAAATTTATTTTCAGACGATATTGAAAAATGCATACGTCATCGTTGTGAAAAAATCGATGCTCAGCGGGAAGCACCCGAGAAATTATGCTTACCCCCTCACCTCCACCCCGGAAAATGTTTAAATCCCCATAAACTTCCTTTTAGGTACAAAGGGTAGACAATTGTTGGTTTATTACTATCCGCTCTTTGCGGACACGATAAATTGGGCAAACACGGTGCACAGTAAACACAGAAAAGGTGAGGTCTTAAAAAATTAGGCACAGGTAAATTGGGTCCTAAAAATATCCAGGGCTCGTCCTGATGTGAAGTCGACTGTAAAGATAGCTCGTGTACTGGCGCCCTCATTTCAAATATAAGTATTTGGCCAGGGACAGTTTGAGCAATTCTGGTTTCCCCCTGACGACATTTTACATTTTCATTTTAGTCGGTGCTGTTTGAAACGGAATCGTAAGCAGGAAAAATTGGTATCAGAAAGGCACCATTCATGATACTGAACTCCGTCTCAAGGTGGTAAATTGACCACCCTCCCCCCATGGGTTCATGCCCCCTCACTCCTAATGGATCCTGGATCCCCCTGAATTTAAGACTGGTAAGTTTTTTTGAGTGATATAATATTCTAGGGATCAGTATGTGTCGGTATGAATGTGTATACATTCCATAAGATGTTGGGATGTGTGTAAGCTTTCCTCATTTCTTCAACTCCACCTCGATTTTAGGGCTGTTTCCACCCGGGTAATGTTGAAAGCACAGTCTGCACAAATTGTTGTGTTGAAATGAACAGAGGTGGGCACCGCTACCAAATGTTTACACCGCTACCGCTACTTCTGCTTCCTGGGCTAGCATAAACCGCTACCAAAACTGACGCTGCTCTTCTTCAAAATCTCGAAACCACTACTTGTTGCAGCGCTACCGCTAGTTTTTATTATAGAGCTGTAGTAAAGTGATAGCCAAAGTGTCTTACATTTATCTTTCTAAATATATTGGAGGAAACTTACTGATTATCTGTATGTTATCTACAAAAGTCAGCAGTTGTATTGTAAAAACTAGAACTTCCGGCACTATCAGGCATAACCTTCTGGGCCTGCCAGCGGCTGGACGGGTTTCGCCCGTGTTAAGGGCGAGCTTCGCTAACCCACGTCACATTGGAAGATATGTATAGAATCTGAAATAATTTGATTCATGTAAGCCGAGGTTTCCGTGCTCTCTAATAAAACATTTTTAAATGATGTATATTAGCCAGCCACTTGAAATTGAACATCCACTGTAATATGCGCTGTTTATGTCCAGGGAATAAATTCAATAAAAGTTATGTAATATATGTATAAATTCAAGCACGTACTCAGTTCAAAACACGTTTAACATTTGCGCCCAGGACATTTAAAGTACCTCACTAACAGGGCGATTTTTATTTTGTTTTGAAGGATATGGAATAACAAAACCACATAACAAGCGTACTTCAAAACATTCACTTTCCGTTTGTTTTTTTTCTGGTGGAGACTCGGCCTCCTTGTTTTGTTTGTATTCGCCTTTACAGGATGTCGGTAGTGATAGTGGTTTTGAATTCTACCATTCGGAGAGTCCGCAAGCAGTGGATTGTCTCGCTCTGAAAATGATTGGGAAGAAACTTTTAGAAAATGGAGAGTTAAACGAGAGGACCAAGACATGGGAATGAGAGAAATACGAGTTAACAAACAGGGAAGTGAAACTAAAGATAAACAGATAAATATCCTGGAAGAGGGTCCATGCTTTGCCCAGTATTATCGATTGAGACAATGTGCTTTGCATAATATTGCTTGAACTATTTTCATGTCTTTGACAATGACTATTATGATATCGTGTCTAGCAAAAATGTCTCAGTCCCAGGGTCTAAAATTTGGTTAATGTGCGT
This sequence comes from Lepas anatifera, assembly GCA_034440635.1. Taxonomy (NCBI): domain Eukaryota; kingdom Metazoa; phylum Arthropoda; class Thecostraca; family Lepadidae; genus Lepas; species Lepas anatifera. The sequence continues at coordinate 24,791 of JAOTON010000499.1, forward strand.
TCATAAACGGTGTAATATTTGTCAAACACGGGCGCCAGCGGAGGTGGTCCCATGGCCTTGCTGCCGAGCTCGCACAGCGAACTGTGAGCTCAGTTTTCATGGTGATAAACCGGCTTGTGTATCCCACCATGGCCTGTGAGCTCCTGAGACAGGTGCTGAAAGACTAGTTTAGCGAATATTCCAGGGAACCTGGCAACCATACCAGCCACACAGCTGTTAGGCAACGTAAACGTGCTGCCTCTGAGTGCAGATCCGCGAGGTGCGTGTCTGCTTGGAATTTGTTTATTTTCTTTGTGTCTTACGACGCACCAACTGCTGGGTTATATGGTGTGGAAGGGGAGGGGAAGTGAGCTAGGCTTGTGCTTGTGAAGCTAGGACAGGCGCCAAGCTCTATCTCTAGATAGGCTCCACCCTCCGAAGACGCGAGGAGAACGCTTTGGGATGCGAGCTGTAGAGCTGGAAACGTTTACTATTTCAGAGGTATTTCACAGATCTGATCGCTTATTTGAAATCGGACCGAAAGCTGTCTTTTCCATCGTGAAGAACATTACGCCATTTTTATTTTATTTATTTATTTATTTATTTTATTAGGGACACTCCCAACAGGCACACTTGCCCAATTACAGGGAGTATTGGCGTGGGTGTTTAAGGATCCTCTCCACCGGGTCAGATCGGACACGGAAGGCGGCTTCCCGCCGTGGGGATTGAACCCACGTTAATCCATGCTATCCAATCCGTAAACTGGCAGCGAAGCCACTAGGCCACCCCGGCCCTCTTTTTTGTTTGCCACAGGGAATGAACAGCTGATGGGTTACGTGGAATTCCGCTTGAAGCCTGTGACGGATAGCAGGGCCTTACCTGACCTGTAAGCGTGAAAGCCCTTTGAAAGCATGACACCCCCCTCCCCAGTTTTCTCTAAAAATAGCATCAAAGCAAGCGCCATCTGAACGGGCCGCCAGAGAAGCCTTGAAATCGCAGCCTTTCGACAGATGCATGGCCGGTCCCAGAATGTTTTCGGAGGGTGTTCTGGTGAATGTCCGAACTGTGTCACCTGAGTGAGCTCCTTCAATAGCTCTTTCGGAAATTTAAATTTACCCATCCAGAGTTATTGATTAAGCATAAAAAGAAGATATGTGTGTATATTTTATAGCTTCCTTAAAAACCCGCCCATCTCTCCAGGCTCGAATATTAAAAGTCTGCAGAAGCTTGCGCTCTGACTGCGATAGAAAACGAAGTCATTTTTTATGTCCCAAAGTGAAGTTTTTAGGCCTCTGGACAAAAAATGGTGAATTGCATCAAACTGTCCTTTTCTACCATCCTGTTTTTTTCAGATACTGACAAGAATAAACGGGGAGCCAAGGGATGATGAGTGTGGTTCGGACACTTGGTAGCTTATTCTCTGGCAGACAAACTAATTGAGGCAGGAGCATGAGCTAATGATGCAGCCTCCTATTATCTTAGCAATAGGCTGATAAGAAGAGAAAACGACAGCTTTCGAGGATTGAGAAGTATAGCAGCAAACGTCACACCGTGTCAAATGTCCGAGTCTGTCTCACTACTTGGGTAAGTTCGGGGAGGGGATAGATGGGTTTGGACGAAGTCCTAATGCTAAATATATTACCATTCCTATTCTGAGAAGCTCAAATATTTTCACTCCGATGAAGAGCCAGACTGTCATCTATCCAGAAGCAAAGTACAGGTCCATAGCTACTTGTATGGTCAGGCAGGGGCGTAGGAACGGTTTGAAAAGTGGGGGCCAACCTTAGACGGGGCCCACCTCAAGGGGGCCCAGTCCACGGGGGCCTATAATTTTAAAAATTTTAGATAGCTCGTTTAGTGTAATAAGGCATGCATGCACACAAGGATGACAATGTATGGAAAATTGATAAATTAAAATTTTTTCCCTATGATTTCGAGTTGTACCTATTATGATGTAATAAATAATAGTAAAACGCCAAAAAAACAATTTTTGCTTCTACCTAGACCTTTTTCAAATACGAAATACATTTTTAAGCTTTTTGTGAGGATTTCAATCATTTTTTACCACGAGCGCGTTTTTTATATTTACAGATGTTTAGGCCCTTTTCATTACATTTACAAAATTAAGAACTGCTTAGAAAACTACAGACAATGCTTTGATACCAAATAGCCTCACTTCGCTATGCCTAATCAACTTGTATTTGCTTATTTAATGACGAAAATGGGAACATTTATGTAGGTTATTACTGATCTATTCTTTCCATCATTAGAGATTGATTTAGGTAAAGGCTGATCACAATAAATACGCCTAGCTATATTTCGATGGCTAAAATGCAGAGTTCCAGCATGACTGCAAGTGCAATGTTGGTACTTGATGGCCAGCTTTGTAATGCCGAGGAGGTGTGGGCATGGTGTTATAGTGGTTCGCAACCCTGCTTTCCATGCGACCAACTCGGGTTTAAGGCACGGCAGATTCCTTGTGCAAGGAGCAATTTGACTCCAAAGAAACCCCTCCAACAGGGAAAGAGTTGGCGACGCCATATAACCCTGGCATCGAAAGACGTCGCGCCTTTCGATGGCTCAGGGACGACTGTTGCTCGGCATTTAGTGCAGGGTCCGTGTCCGATTCATATTTTGTGTTGGGATTGATATGGAATGGAGTTTGATTGGGCCCAGTTCTCGGGACTCATTTGGAAACACTCGGGTAGTAGGTTCCTTGGCTTTGTTACGAAGCGCTCCTCCTCCAGGGGCTTGCATGCAGCGTACTACCGAACTTGAACGTTCCCAGACAAGCTATCGGGGCCGTTTGGGTTTCTTGTTCTATATTACAGTTGCTGATATTTGTATATTCGTTGCGGGGGCCCACCTCAAAAGGGGGGAAGTATCCCCTGACCCCCGGTTCCTATGCCTATGCCGACCAGGGGCCGCCAAATTATCTCGGAGGGCCCCAAAGTCCAGACCATGGCTCAGGAAACCAGATCAGTCAGCTCAAGGGCCCAGACCAGTGCATTAGCTTTGGGACCAGCTTATCAAGGGACCCTACATAAGCACAGCACCGATAGAAGCTCATCACAGGGGGAGCTCCAGATTCGCACAGGGTGCCAGATTAGCTTAGGGGCCCGGTTCAGCTCGGAGATCCCCAGGTCGACTTATGTAGGGTCTCAAAACAGCTCAAGGGACTTCAAGCTCACGGATCCCAGCTTAGCTCAATGATGCTAGAACAGTTCAGAGGCCCCAGACCAGCTCAGGGCTCTTGTTCAGTACAGGCCAGCTCAGCTCAGGGGCCCAGATCGGCTGATATAGCGTCTCCTCTCACACCAGCTCAGGGGCTCCATTCAAGCTCACGGCCCCAACTTAGCCCAGGGACCCTAGAAGAGTTCAGGGGCCCCATACCAGATCAAAGGCCCCAGTTAAGCACAGCTGTACCCAGATTAGCTCAGGGCCCCAGCTAGGCTTAGGGGTCCCAGGGTGGCTGATGTAGAGTCACAGAACACAGTGGCGTAGCCAGGATTCGGCCAAGGAGGGGTCCGACTACCGTCGGGGGCCCCAGGCCGGGGCTCCCTTAGCAACCGGGCCCATCTCCTATATCTTTTGTATAGTATTTTAACATTATAACATTCACACGAAGGAAATTTTGTTATGGCTTTTTAAGCATTCATTCTTATTTTGTTTATAGCTTGGTTTTTCAATCCGACCAAGTGTTGGTAAACTAAGGTCACCAAATATTAAGGATGGCCCATAACTTATATGGTAGCGTGGCTATAATAACAGCTTTGAGCCATATTTCGGGAATTTCAATGTTGATGCACGCATGATGTTAAACCTGAGTCTACCTCTTCACTCGGGTAATCAGACATGAAGTTAATGGAGGTCAGTCGTTTTGAGTACGAAGAAATGATCTTGTACGGGAAATGATTAGCAATTATTTCCCGGTGTCGAATCCATGAACTCTTTAATCAGGAAATTTCCAAAAAAACGAAAAAAACGAATAAAGATACAAGGGATATGGGAGTGTGTACTGAACGTTACATAACCTCTATTCCGTCGACAAATCCTGTTGAGATCCATTTACTTTCTTACCTTTGCTATCTTGTAAACGAGCAAATTACCAAGACAAAAGGCGCCCAAGATATCTATCGCTTTGGCTCACTCTGTTATTGTTATTTTCAACCTTGCATACCTATTTTTCTTTTGGGATTATGCTCATTAATTTCTGTAATTACCCTAGTTTGTCTGGTTTCCTACGAAAATATTGGAAAGTTGTTTATTTCAGAATATTTAGGAATGTATTTATTGGTGTTAAGCTACTCGATTAAAAATTGACTAGCCCTGTTTGATTTGCTCTTATGATAAAATTATATTAATTTTTGCCTTTCCTTCGATAATGGTGCCTGATCGGCATGTTTCAATTTGTCCTTTTTTAGTACGCAATAGGGATAGGTACATTTTTTCCGAGGCATATGATTTTGAAAACTTTTATTTGAGCTCTGGAGCCACCTAACACCAACACTTGGCGGCACTCACAAAGATAATTTTCGGCCGCCCTCTCGATTATATCTCAAGGGGTCTCTGAGAGTGATTCACGGCGCCTGTTGATCAAAACTGGGGGCCCCTGAGAATCTCTCGGGGCTCCTGAGATTAGTTATCGGCAGCACCTCTGAGACTAATTATTGGGCCCCCCCAGATTCGCTCTGGAGGGGGAGGGGCTGAGACTGACTATCGTGACCATCCAGCTTAGCTATTGGGGTCCCCTGAGGCTGTCTTTGGGGTGGGGGAGGGGGCTGGGAATGACTTCCGACAGCCCGCTGAGACTTACTCTAGGGCACCCCTGAGACAAACACCCGGGGGGGGGGTGGAATCACCTCTGAGACTGTGTCTTTGGCGTTCCTGAGACTGACTCTCGGATGCTCCAGATTAGCTCTCGCGGGCCTAAGGCTAACCTCCGGGCCCATGAAACCAAAAATCGGGAGCACCTCTGGAAATTACTCTCAGAACCCTGAGATTAACTCTCGGATGTCTCTGAGACTGACAACCGGGAGCCCTCAGACTAACTTTTGGGTGCTCCCTGAGATTGACTCTTGGGGCCGCTTATACCAAAACTCGGGGGGGGCACAGCCTGAGGCTAAATCTCGAGGGCTCCCAAAATTACCCCTCTGGGGCCCCCTGAAACCAGCACTCTGCAGATCAAATTGGACTAACTCTCGGACCCCCGGATTAACCCTCGGAGCCACCTGAAACTAAATATTGACTCCTGAGAGAGAAACCCGTGAGACTATGAGGGCCCCATGAGACCGACTCTTGGGGTGCTCTGAGACTCACTCTTGTGGTTCTTTGAGACAGACTCTCAGGGGGACCCCGAGACCGAATCTCGGGGTCCCCTAAGACAGACTCTTGGGGTCCCCTTGACCGACTCTTGGGGTTCTCTGAGACTGACTCTCAGGGGCCCCCTGAAATAGACTGTTGCAGGGCCCTGAGAACCACTCTCTGGGGGGCCCTGAGACTAGCTCGGTCCCCCTCCTCTGAGACAGACTCCTGGGGCCCCTGATACCGACTTTTGGGGCCCCTGATACCAACCCTCAGGGGCCCCCGAAATCTACTTTCGGGGGCCTTGAGACCGACTCTCAGGGCGGTGGCCGTGAGGCCGACTCGGGACGCCCTGAGAACGAATCTTCAGGGGCCCCTGAGACTAACTCTGGGGGCCACGTGATTAGAGAATCATTTGCAGTGGTTCAGATTGGCCCAAGGGGTGGGGTCTGCGGACGCCTAGGGCCCCCTTGGCTACACCACTGCATCCAAACTTTCGGGGGCCCTCCGAAATCACCATTTGGAGGCCCCTAAAATAATTGCTCTCCCTAAACCAATACTCCGGAGCCCCTTGATTCTGATGCCCGGGGGTCCTAAGACCAAGCTCGGGGTCCCACTTAGATCAGGCTCAGGGGCACCCTTAGACCCATGCTCGCGCTTTTCTCAGGAGTAACTCGACACCGATGTTCCGGGGCCCTCAAGATCAATATTTCGAGCCCCCCCCGAGACTAATGTTTGGTACTCTGGAGCCCCTCGATGCCGATGCTCAGAGGTCCTGAACCCAGGTCTGGGGCCCCTGGGACCAAACTCTGGGTCTCATGAGGCCAATGCTCGTGTTTCACTCATGAGTCCCTCGATATCAATAGTCGGGGGCACCCCGAGGGGATCCTGAACCCCTGAGACCAAGCTCGGGGGCCCCTGAGACCAAGCTCGAGGGGACCCTGAGACCAAGCTCGGATGCTCCCTGAGACCAAGCTCGAGGGCCCCCTGACACCAAGCTCGGGGGTTCCTTGAGACCAAGCTCGAGACCCCGTGAGACCAAGATCGAAAGGCCCGTGAGACCAAACATCGAAAGGCCCATGAGACCAAGCTTGCCTCCCTGAGACCAAGCTCGGTTGTCCCCTGAGACCAAGCTCGGGGCCCCTGAGACCAAGCTCACGGGCCCCCGAGATCAATATTCGGTATTCCAGAGCCCTCGATACCGATGATCGGGGGCCCCCTGAGACGAAGCTCGGAAGACCCGTGAGACCAAGCTCGGGGCCCTTGAGTCCAAGTTCAGGGGTCCCCTGAGACCACGCTCGGGGGGCCCTGAGACCAAGCTCTGGGGCACCCTGAGACCAAAATCGAAAGGCCCGTGAGACCAAGATCGAAAGGTTCGTGAGTCCGAGCTCAGGGGGCCCCTGAGACCAAGCTCAGGCGTTCCCTGAGACCAAGCTCGGAGGGCCCCTGACACCGAGCTCGGGGCCCCTGAGACAAAGCTCGGGGGGCGCTGAGACCAAGCTCGGTGGCCCTCTGAGACCAAGATCAGGGCCCCCGAGACCAATGCTCATGTTTTCCAGTGCATACGGTCAGCCTTATGCATCAGATGCCCTCGGATGCCCCCTGAAACCAAGCTTGAGGGCCCCTGAAACTAAGCTCGGGGAAAGGGGGGCCTGAGACCAAGCTTGGGGACATCCCTGAGACCAAGCTCGGGGTCCCCTGAGACCAAGCTCGGGGGGCCTGAGACCAAGCTCGGGGGGTTATCTGAGACCAAGCTCGGAGGGCTCCCTGACACCAAGCTCGGGGGCCCCTGAGACCAAGCTCGGGGGCCCTGAGACCAAACTCGAAAGGCCCCCTGATACCAAGCTCGGGAGCTCCCTGAGACCAAGCTCGGAGGGCCCCCAGACACCAAGCTCGGGGCCCCTGAGACCAAGCTCGGGGGCCCCTGAGACCAAAATCGAAAGGCCCGTGAGACCGAGCTCGGGGAGGAGGGGCCCTGAGACCAAGCTCGGGGCCCTGAGGCCAAGCTCGGGACCCCTGAGACTGAGCGCAGGGGTCCCCCAAGATCAATATTCGGTACTCTGGAGCCCTCGATACCGATTATCGGGGGCCTCCTGAGACCAAGCTCAGGAGGCCCCCCACCGAGACCAAGCTCAGGGGCCCCCGAGATCAATTTTTGTGTTTTTAGTGCATAAGGTCGGCCCAAGGGGGTCCGCGGACCCCAGGGACCCCCTCCCCTGGCTACACCACTGTCAGAACATCTCAAGGGACCCATTCAAGCTCACGGCCGCCAGGTCAGTGGCTGTAAAGCCTTATAGGGGTCCCAGAACATCTCAGGGGCCCTCAGTTCAACACAGAGGCCCATATTAGCTCTGATGACCAGATAAGCTTAAGGGCCTGGATCATCCAGGGGCCCCTTGCCGGCATATTTGGGGTTTCAGAACAGTCCAGGGTTTCAATTAAAGCTTATAACCCAATTTCAAAGCAGGGGCCCTATTCCTGTGCAGGGGCCTCAGATAAGTTTAGGGTCTTCTGTGCATCACAGGGGATCCAGATTAGCTCAAAGAACAATATTAACTTTACGGTCCCAGCTCAGCTCAGGGGCCCCCGAGGTCGGTGGATATAGGTTTTGGCCAACTCACGGGGCCCTGTTCAAGGTTACGGCTCCTAGCTCAGTTTAGGCATCCTAGAACAGTTCATGCTGCCCAAACCATCTCCGGGGCGCTCAGTTCAGCTCAAAGAGCCCAGATTAGCTCGTATGGTATCAGAGGCCAGTTCAGGGGCCCCGAGAAGCTCAGGGGCCTTAAAATCAACTCATATGACCTCAACTTAGTTTAGGGGCACAGGTAAGTTTAACGGGGTTCCGGGGCAAGCTATCGGGCCAGTTTGAGTTTCTCGCTTGATATTACAGTTGTTAATATTCTTACCTCCGTTGCGGGGGCCCATCGCAGAAAAGTGGGGGGCCAGTGGCCCCCTGGCCCCCCCGGTTCCTACGCCTATGTGGTCAGGGCATCACAAAACGGTTGCCCACGAACCTCAACACGCGCCCCGCTGGGTCCCTGGCATGACGCGCCCCGCTGGGGGGCGTTCCCCCTCCGTATCTCATTTCCCAGGAAAGCTAAAGGAAAACTACGGACGGTGTTCGAAAGCTCTTGAGATGAAGATAAATTATAGGAAGCATTTTTATGTCAGGTCAATATTGAGGTCAGCATGGGTCAAAGAAGGTTCCATAGGCTTACAACAGGGCAGTATACGTTTCCACCTCTAGATATTTACTCATCAACGCTAGATAAAATGTTTTTGCATAATTGGATTCCTCTCGTCATGGAAAATCAAATGATGCGTAATATGACCTTGCTAGGTCAAATTGTGAAAATGACCTGACCTTGAGCTATGGTAGGGTCACAGGGTGACCTGTTTTGGTCATTTTGCATATCAATCGACTCCCAGTGACAATATAAGCACAATGCAAGCAAAATGAGAGCTTTATCTCAATTCAGTGATAATTTATTGGCAAAACAATCACTGTGACCAGATCACAATCACAATCACTCCTGTGACCCGACATGAACTTTGAGAGGTCAGATAGTCAAAACTCAACTTTATCGTCAAGATCGCGGCAAGAATACACGGTGCGAGGATTTTTAGCTTTATCTATCCAGTATTTACTGAAAACGAGCCCTTTCAATTTTTCACCTTAGACTTGTAATGGGATGACCAAAAAATTGACCTCACCTTAGGTCAACAATATCAAAATTCAGACATAGCAGATTTGTAGACCCTAATGATCTTATATTGTAAAAGTTTCAAACTGATCGGTTGGCGGATGTTCCTTAGGCGCCGCTTCAAACTCGTGATTTTAGGTTTTGAGGTCGGGTCGCTTGACCTTGGATAGATTTTGGACCTAACTTGACCTAACCTAAAAAAATTTGGTCAGATGCGTAAAGTGGATCAAGGATAAGGTACTGTAAGTTTCGTTGCTCTGCGTTTCTTCGTTTGTGCGTTATCTGGGGAAAACCGGGGGGGCGAATTTCGCCTCCCCAGCGGGGCACGTGTTAAATTTGGTAATGAAAGTGGCATGATAAGTGGCGACATCCTTTCAAATCTTAACGAGGGAAGTGACAGACGACAGTTGTTCTGAAATTTAGAATTGATGCTATAACGTAATCTTCCATCTTCAAAAGAAAAATATTAATCCATCATGAATATATGTGTGTGAGAATGTCATATCCCCTACTTGCCATGGTATCTAAAGCCACCTATCACATAGTACAGGGGATCTATAAATATATGGAAGTCTAGAAATCTACTCTAGAAGTCTAGAACCAGACAATAATATATTTTTAGTAATTGCAAGCATTTATAAAATAAAGGTTATCGGCAGAAATATATGAGAAAATTGCTATCATCCTCTCATTTTCCATGCTATGAGACCGTTATTGGTGAAGCAAGATGAGGGTAAAAGGATATTTGATCCAATTTAAGTTTTGCAAACCAAAAGTCCTCAAGAGTTTACTTTGCGAAGAAATTGAATTGGTTTTGGTTCCATACCGTACTGCAAGGCACGCGAACCTGTGCAGATTCTCAATGTTTGCTGTTCTCGAACGAAAAAAACACGTATTTTAGGGACTACAACCGTATTTCTTCCAGCTTGAGAATATACAAATAAGTCATACGATTGAGGGTGTGGTGAAAATAATCATCGGATGCACATTCAGTCCTGCGGCCTATTATCTTGGGACGCTCTGGAAATTACTGTTTTCCATGGGAGATTGCCTTTGCACCTATTCTGGTTTTCTTGACCTTCGCCTTTTCAGGGGATGGGAACGGTTTTTGGGAACCCCTTCTGACCGGCCTCTAACTGGCTTAAAGCTTCGAGGTATAAATCGGCATCTCATTTGTGGCGTAGCTCGCGATTGATGCTCAATTACATGGCATTTAGTCGCCAGATCACCTTCCAGGTCAGATTAAAGACCTTGTTTTGGACTATACCCAGATTTGTCGCCCTGGCTGCTGTTGATCAGAGTATCCGGCAACTGATCGGTCTTACTGCAATTATATTCGTCAGAGAGATCAGCAGACATGTGTGTTTCGATTAATATGTCATATGTCAATGTGAACCTTATAGGTAACGCGTGAGGCGGGGTCAAAGCTCACCGGTGGCCAAAGTCAAAACTACCCAGCATGTGTATTGTTCGTTTCAGGGGATAATGCTGAGGGTTGAATTAAAATTCAATAATAACACTTGCGCATGAATTGTTTTTAAGCCCCAAATTTTTACTTCATTGCTAAAGAATGCCCAAATGCGGGTTACAGTCGGAATGGTCCCATAGAGGTCACCAAAGCTCACAGGCGGTCAAGCGCGGTCAAAACATATCTTGCATCCGATCTACGTACGAGGGGAACGCAGTCAACGCACACAAAGTCGAACATCTTTGTTTTCAGTTTTCAGAAATGTTTTCAGAAATGTCGTTATAGCTCTGTGACGCGGTGTGATCCGAGCCTAATATTTTCTTCCAAAGAGGCACAATGAATGGCCCATTCGCTATGCAAAGCAGTGCGAACTGCACCCTAAAAGACTCCGAGTTGTATAGGAACAACCTTTAGGGGTGCAACAACCCGCCTGCGGGGGTGAGGGTTAATCATTGTAAGTAATTCGAGTGGATAACGGATATGGCTACAGGGTTTTGATCCTACGATAGATAACGCGCCTGCGTTTGGAAAATGGTACCGTCCTCGTTCCTGTGGAAAATTAGCAGCGCCGTTAATGACTGAGAACACAAAGTATAACTCATCGTGGGCATTTGTTGGCGGTGTGCTGGGCGGGCGCCAGGGCCCGTGCTGCTGGGGGTGCTGTGTGAATCAGACCGGTGCCAAATGGAGCCTGATGGACGGTGTTGGGTGCAGCCCCTCCTCCCTCTGCCCCTAGTCCGGGGTGGAGATCGGACCCTGATAAATGGCACAGCGTCCGCGCCCGCACCTCCCCAAGTGGAGGCTGTCTGTGCGAGTTGATATCTTTACGTCTGGGCTGGCTAGTAAGGCTCAGTAAACGCCGAGTAACGAAAAAATCGCCTGCTTGCAGTGCATGGTCACTGTAGAGTAGCTGAAAAAGTTATCTTGTAGACAGGAGATGGGGATGAGACACCACAATGTTCATCCGCGTTAGCACTGTTTTACGGTGTGTTAACCTGTGCGAGGTACACCTGGAGCCGAAAAACATAAATAATGGCAGCAGGCCTTACGCCATTACGCCCGAGTATTCGTGGAACTGCGCGTTTCATTTTGATCAATGGCATGCTTTTAGTGCCCTAGCTTTTCCATGCTAGTTGATTCACATGTTGTCGCGTTCGCGCCGAGTTCAGCCGCATTTAGTTGGGCCAGTTGAGTTGCTTCAGCCTGTCTAATTTGGAGGCGCCTGAAGGCGAAGGTGGGCATGACGTCAGCACTGGTCACTAAAAATACTGACTCCCCCAAAAATAGAGCTCCGAGATGTTTCCTCCCTTCAGTGATGCAGCTGGAGCAATCGGCCCCGACGGATGTGCTCGGGTAATTACGTCAGGAAATAGACACGTCGTTATATATTTACCAAATCCGCTTCTAACAAGTGCAGATTAGATCATTAATCAGGTTAGATTTAATGAGATTTATATTGTCTTTGCCATTTTCTTATCAAATATACGAGTAAAAATTGAATGCGGGGTCTGAGTGGCGCGGTCGGTTAGTGCTGGCCCGCGGCTGGCCCGTGGCATTCTGCATGAACACTGTTATAGGCCGCCGCATTTTATATAGACCTTTGAAAGCCTAGATTAGCCCTCGCCCCATCGGGGGGTATCGATGGCCCCCTAAGGTTTTTCCGGGATAGCAGAAAAACGATGAGGCGCAGCATCGCGGTTGAGGGCTCTACCTCTTACCTCATCATTTTCCCACCATCCCTATTTTTTTAACCCGGGTCACCCAAGGTCAGGTCACCAGGCGAGGTCAACCAAGGTCACCTCACTTCGACTTTTGAGCTCTATAAGAGCTACATTTTTTGTCGATCAATTTGAAACTTCCTACACTTCATAACTCCTCCAGGGTCTACAAGGTGTATATCCGTGATTTTTAGATTTCGTGACCTGAGGTTAGGTCACGAGGTGACCTCTCCCATTGAAAAAGCATGGGAAAAGCTGTCTTATGATCTAAAAGTCACAAAAACGATTGAAAATGCTGGGCGTGCTCAGAAACGCGTTCCTGGACACCCTTTCACGGATCCCAGAGGTCATATTTGCGTTTTGGCCTCTCCGAGGTCATCTTAGGTCACCAGGGTCAAAAACAGTATTTTTACTCTAATTGTTTACCTAATTAAGCTAGAGCGCTGAATCAAACACCATCGTGTATGTCTCGTCACTGGCTTTCACTTGATATATAGCAAAGTCACTTTCTGGCCCTTGGTGACCTCAGCTCATATTAGGTCACGGGGTGACCTCTGGAGGTCAAACCGCTGGCGGAAGGTAATTACGTTCCATATAGCGGAAAAAGGTCTGGCATTTTCCTATCCAATGTACTTTACCAGATCTCAACAGCTCTAATGACATAAGAGTTATGCCCAGTTTGTTTAAGCATTGCATATTTGAGTGAAAATAGCCAATCTTGACTTAACTTGACCTCTGGAGGTCAAAAAAATGACCTGTGCGCTAAAACATGTAAAGTAATTTTTTACTGAATTCACGCGAGCTTTCTAATGCACTTGGTAGGTTTGCGCTAACCCCCATATTTTTGAGTTAGAGAGGTTGGCCATCGATGGCCCCGGTGGGGCGAAGGTGGCGCCGGACCCCCGGTGGGGCGCGGGTTAAAAACGCCGGTGATGCTGCATTGAAAATGTGATTGAAACTTATCTACACACACACACACACACACACACACACACACACACACACACACACACACACACACACACACCCACACACACACACACACACCCACACACCCACACACCCACACACCCACACACCCACACACCCGCACACCCACACACACACACACACACACACACACACACACACACACACACACACACACACACACACACACACACACACACACACACACATATATATATATATATATATATATATATATATCACACAAAATTATAAAATTCTCCCACACACTCCTTTAGAGGCGGGCAAAGGTGCTATCAGAACGCCTAATAAAAAGCCATAAGTAAGTAAGTATATATCTGTATGCGTGTATGTATTTTTCATTCATTCCGTATCCCGGGATGAATTAACTGCGCCGCAATTTTTAATATGGAACGCTGTCCGCATCATTTCCGACAAACATGAATCTACTATTCTCAGACTTGACTTAATGCCACCTCGCGTCGGTGTCACCGTAATGAGCTGCAACATCACCAATATGAGACACATTCCATCCCGAGAAGTCAGCCAATTCTCCCGGCCCAAGGATGCCACACGGCTCGCCGGCGTAGTCATGTTGCTGCACCGAGAGCGTGAGACGTGCCGAAGGCCAGAATGACGTTGACTCCGACACCCGTCAGTTAAGCTTGGTACTAGAACTATTCGTTGGACGGAAATTATGAAATTGGATGGAGAGTATGGGGCGATGTTATCTAATTTTCATATGGGACTATTTCTTTTCAACGTGTCACAAGGAAATGGAGTAGGATGGGACCACTTTTTGGATATTTTGCCAGGATGACATAGGGTGTAACATTCCAGTACGGAGCGGAGTGGGGCATGAAACACTAGAATGGCATGGAATGGAATGGGACATACTAGAATGGAATAGAGTGGAATGAATGCTAGAATATTGCCTCATGCCAACCTATACTTGTCCCTGTCCAGATACTCTTCTTCAGTTCCAGTGCAACAATGTACTTTGGGCAGGTCAAAACAACAGCCCTACATGACTTAAATCTGCGTTTGAATGCCTCCTTGTGTGCTTAAGGATGCCCAGAGCTATAAATAGAGACACCTGATGCCAAGGCCTTATGAAATAAGTTGGGTAAAATTTGTCAAAACTTCAGGTCTCTTGAAGATCAAATTGAATCAGTTTTTCCGAGAAAAACATCTATGCTTTCTCAACAGAAGCACTTCCAAGGAAAATTGAGGCGACAGTCCAAGGATAAAAACAACACCGATCCTGCCAACACGGCTGGTGAAGATCTCAGGGAACCAGAAGATGGAATATTTTCTTTAAACTGAGACCGAACCACTAAAGTGCAAAAATTCCTTCAATATAGTAAAGCATCACAATCCGTTACTTAGCCTGCTCAATCTGGAGGCTGTGGCTTTTTTGAAGAATATAAAACGTTTTTCATTCGGAGAAACTTTCGTATCCCGGGTAGAAATCAGTTTTTAGGGAAATGAATATTGTCTAACCTCTGTCCCACTATGGGGCCATGATAATTTTTTCTTAATGTTTGTACTTCAATACATTCGCCTCATAACATGGTCATTTCAGCGTCATGAGTTGGGGACGAATTCTCGAGGAGTGAAGTTAAATTTGACTGATCACCTCTTAGAGTTAATCAAGGGCCAAGTAAACATTTAACAATGCTACATCCAGCGATCAATGTACAATCTGTTGCATAAGTATCGTACTAGGCTACTGCTTTACTTTGGGACATGTGGACCTTGACTGCATGGTTGGTTATTAGGGTTTTCGGCGCACAGCTTGACGGCATGGTAAAATCGTTTGATTTATATTGATGGAAGGATTACAATGATGCCTGAACAAATATCCACTCGATTCTACCTTTGAAGTTTTCAACGAAAATTTAAGCACCCCGTAATGTGGGTAACGTATTGTCGTTGACCGCGGATGCATTCAATGCCGACCTAAATTAGACATGGCAGGCTCTGAGTCGATTTGTCCCTAAACCTTTCTAATACCCCCCCAAGCACTGATCTGCCTATTCTTATCGGCGGAACAAATAGTGCTGGAGTCGGTATGACATTGCGGCCTGAAGGTATTTCCTTAACTCGGTGAAGCCCAGTGACCTGTAGCCCCCTAGCCTTTGACCTAACCCGAATTCTTGGTAAGTGGCGGCCGTCCCTGTGCTTTGTGGGACGTTAAACTTTGGCTTCTAAATTAACCATTCATTGAGGGAGTTGCTCGTTCGGGTGGTGGGGTCTGGGTCTCCGTGACAAGTCCCTTGATGACTTTAGTGAGACTCCGACTCCACCAGTCGTACTAGAACAACTTGAACAAAATTTATAAAAAAATAACAATTGATTTTTTAAAAATTATTTTTGAGAATTTTCAAGCTATTATAGTTCCTGAGATAATAGAAGTTTTCTTAATGCACCTTATTTCAGCATTTTTTACTGGCTTTGACCTCTTGTGGTCTCCGTTTTGGCATGTGCAGAAAATGGCTGAGCCACCTTTATTTGCACTTTGGAAGAGTTTCTCAATCGTTTCAAGCTTCCTAGCCCTTAAAGTTTTCTTGTAGTTCGAGAGGGTCTTTGGGCATCCCTCCTACCATATCCAAGGTGGATTACACCCAGCCCCTGTGTACGAGCCGCCGTGATGTGACGAAACAACGGCGCAAGACAATCTTACCTATATTTAACATTGAAAACGTCACCAAGTTTGAAAGTGTTTTGATAGCCCCCAAAAGGCACCTTCTACCTTCTAAGGCTAGATCTGCAATCATTGGTATTTGCTATTTTGGAAAATGACCCTGAGCTTGTCAAGTTTGGAATAATGTGACATTTCATTTGCCTCAGAAAAAGGTCATTCAAAGCTGAGTAGAGGGTTCCTTCATTAGCCTAAAGTTGTTCCTGGGCAATCACAAAGGAGAAATCAGTTCACTTTATATCGTTTATATCATATTAGAGGAATATTTCAGTTGCTGGCGCGGACCATGCAACTCCAGGTATAGTGCAAAGTGTTGGGGTGGTAATTGACTTGTAGTAAATTAGTGGCGTATTAATTAAATTTATGTGTTGAATGAATGTATGCTCTTTCTCTCTCTCTCTCTCTCTCTCTCTCTATATATATATATATATGTGTATGGAAGCATAATTAAGTCTGGTTCTGATATGAACTGAAATGCGGCATACCTCATCAATTGTTTTCTAGTTTGAAAACCAAAACATTACATAGCTAGGGCGCATCCCCTCGTAAACGTACCCTGTTTAAAAGTGTCTTGGCTTACATCCGCTACCTGCTCGAAGCTTGTACATAAATACAAGCCAATCAAAACACTGTTCACAAAGTTTTCCCTATTTCTGTCATTGTCTCACTGCTCTGTTCTGTTTTTCACCCTGGGCACAACCAATTACAAAACCGCAAACAAATTATGCCGAAGAGTATCCACCATCCACTGGAAGAATAACACCAGTTATAAACGCTGCCTTATCACTGAGGAGGAACACCACTGCGTTCGCTACGTCCTCAGTGTCAGGGAACTTCCTCAGGGGGGTGGCGTTCCTCAGAGCTCCCGATGCTTCAGTGTTCGCCAGGAACTCCTTCGTTAGGTCTGTCTCCACTACCGTAGGGTTGATGCTGTTGACCCTGATGTTCAGAGGTCCCAGCTCCACTGCCATCAACCGCGTCATCTGGTCCAGCGCAGACTTAGTGGTGCCGTAGAAGCCCAGAGGAAATGGACGGATACCCGCCTGATGGTGGATAGCATGGGTCAGGCGGGAGACAACACTGGTTAGGTTTCGGATTGAGCTGGTCTGGGATAATCAACGTTCTACTTCAGGTTATATTTGTAATAGCAACGACGTCCAGGTGGGTAGCAAAAATAAAACATTGGTTTCGTACCAAAAGTTGATAACAATATCCCATCGGTGCCATTAAAACAACTTTATAAAGGAAACCGAAATAGGCATTGTAGGGCATAAATCCACGCAAACGTGGCATGCTCCATTTTTATAATAACAACAAAAACTTGCCATGGATGAAATGTTGACAATGCAGCCGCCCTGACCACGCGCTGTCATGCTCTTCGCCGCCACCTGCGACAGATTCAGAGCAGCCTTCACGTTCAGCGCGAAGACTCTGTCAACATACTCTGGCGTATCCTCCATGACGTCACTGCACTTTCCGAAGCCAGCATTGTTCACCAGGCAGTCAACAGGTCCAACGCTCTCCATCATGGTGCGGGCTGCGTCCCAGTCCGAGAGGTCACATGTAAAAGTAGTGATGCCTGGCAGCTGCGTCGCCATTTTGTCCAGGTCGGCCTGAGTGCGGGCCACGGCGATCACGTGACCGCCGCAGGCATGGACAGCGTCAGCAATGCCACGGCCAATGCCACGGGTGGCACCAGTCACCAGCACGCGCTTGCCAGCAAGGGAGATCTGCATGTTGAGCGGGGAGGCGGGACAGCTGGCCCGTCCAGGTCGCAGTGACACACCTGAGGAGATAGCGGTTATGTGAGGGCCTGTGGAACATGAAGCATTCGTGTCTTTCAGGTTTTGCTCATTCCCATTGAAGAGCATTCAAAGACTTTGTCACATATTTTGGGGGAATGGGCAGACCTTGCGGTAGATACCTACGCTTACTTCCCCACATGTTGGGACTGGCAGAGGGGCACAGTGAACAGATGCTGTCATTTTAAAGCTATTTGCAGCTTCATTGAAACCTGGAAAGTGCCCGGGCACCTCCAATGAAAAATTAAGATATTGATAAAATATTCTTTAGGTTTTCTCAACTTCCGATTATAATCATTTTATATTGGTTTTGTGCTCTTTAGCATCATGTGCCAGGGCCAAAGCACACTTTATATTATTATATCTGCTTTGTATATGGTGAATTTGTCATTGCTTCAAATCTGGGTACCCCAATCATTTTCGAAAGTTCACACCCCCGGTTTTAAAAAAATATAATAAAACGTGAATTTATGTACTGAATTAGTAATATTTATGGCGCCTGAAGCATTCCAGTATTTTATCTAAATAGAAAACATGGCAGTAAATTTACCGCCGTCTGCGAACAGCGTTTCGCTATCGCAATTAATAAAAGATGGACCCAAAAATGTTTTTAATCCTTGACACGGTCTCAGGCAACCCACCCCTTTATGTCCATCTCTGAATTCTAATGGGTATGCCACATGACCTTGCAGTTTCATATCTGACCTTACCCAAGTTCAATGTTGTTTCCTGTTCTGGCAAGGCTATGCTGCAATCATTTGAGTTCTTGAGTCAAGAAGACCAACAACACTAGTGTCATTGTCTTTGCTTTAACTTTAATAATGTCCGAGATATAAGGGATTTCCTGATTCGGTCTAAGTGAGAGCCATTTTGGTCCCCTGTAATGCCACACCTCAACAGATATGGTTTGATTATCTACATCTGGAAGATCGTAAGAAATAAAGCGAACAACAAGTGTCTCCTAAACCTCATGCCCAGTGCCCTGAAGAGGAGTCTGTGCGCCAATCAGCTGTACTTACTGTCTCGTGCAGCTACTTCCCAAACAGTTGCACCTCCTGTGGCCCCACACGGCTGCTCCATTACTGAGTCGGAGAGGTAACGCTCGCACCCGGTGTTATCTATCTCTAATACTGGGTAGGCGACAACCAACCATGTTGTACACACTGTCGTTACGTAAACAAACAACAGTGATACCACCGGTGCTATCTCTGCGTCGTCCTTGAGCATGGTGGTAAATTTGGGGCCGTGATTTGATCCTGTACATCAGGGGCAGATCCAGAAACTGCTCAAGAAGGGGACGAACCCTGACTGGGGGCCCGGCCTCCTCGAAGTGGGGCTCGGAATAACTTTTGGGGGCCCGACCGTGCAAGGTGTAAATTTTCACTAAAAAAACGTACATACACATACAAAACATGTCGGCGAGCAAAAAAACGTTAGAAACCGTTTTAGGAGGGGGGAATTTTGGAATTCCTTCACCCTTGACCCGTGTGCCAAACTGCTGCTAATGGCGCTGCCCGATCACGAATTTGTGAGAATACGCGGTAATCAAGTTTATCCCAAATGCAATAAATAATCATTTCATCTTCGATTCTGGGCCTCTTTTTGCAAAAATTTCGATATTTAATTATCTAATTTTCCCATGTTATATGCTACTAGGTGTGACGTCACCTCCGGTGATCTGCACTTGCTGTTGGAGGGGGGCTGGGTGGCATATACCTCCCATCACATCCCATCGTTAATCCCTCTGAACTGCATCGGCGGTCCACCAGTGCTGCAAAAATTGGAAACAAAAATATTCTGTTCTGTTTCCGCTCACCCCCCCCCCCCTCCCGAAAAAAATGTAACTATCCATAGGTTCAGACTGTAAAACGCGTATGGGAGAGCAATGTCAACACGTCAGGCATCTCAGCGTTGGCGAGTCCCGCGTGTCAGCTCTCTTGGACGGGGATGCCTGACACCACCAGGCCAGGGAGACTCAGCCTGAGAGCAAGATGGCTTTCAGATAACTATTTTACGGCTGCTAGTTCGTACTTAAAATCGTCCCTGGTGGGGTTCGAACCCACGGCCTTTGGATTAGAAGTCCAACGCGCTATCCACTGCGCCACAGGGACCCAGTATGGGCACATAAATGCTCTTACTGAGTGACACGTTTGTGCAGTGCTGACTCTAGGCAGGTGGTTTGAAGTGAACCAACAGCTTTCTAAAATCGTGAAAAACAAAGAATGAAAAAGTGAAAATCGAGGGTTTGGGGAAGGGAATACATTTACCCCCTCCCCCTTCCCGGATTGCACATGCGTGTGTTATGATAAACCATTTCAGTTGAGCCTTTTCATAGGCGGATCTAGGGGGGCAAGGGGGGGGTACGTGTCCCCCCGATCGACCCTCGGCGGCCCCCTGAAAGGTCGATGGCGCCCCCTGAAATGTCGCTTCCCAGCCCCCCCAGGATACGAAAGTCGGCGCCCACCGACAGGATTTGGCGCCCACCTGATAGGTTTTGCCGGTCATAAGTGGCGCCCCCTGGTCCGGATGGTGCCCCCCGGAAGGTGCCCCCCCGATCGGAAATCCTGGATCCGCCTATGAGCCTTTTCCAGGTATCATCTCAGGTATCGGGTTTTGGTCAACCTTTTTAATCCACCGCTATCTGGAGACCATTTCTGACCACCTGTCGGATTTGCACGAATTATTCCAAGCTGTTATGAATGACAGACCCGTCCCTTTGCATACATACCTGTCATGTGATCGATTTGACAACTCTTGGCTGAAAACTGATGGCAGGTTAAGAGAGGGCAATTAATTATGAAGTTATTTCGATACCTATACAAAACAATTTCGAATAATATTTTGATAAAATAAGATCTTTCTCTTCTGAAATGTGGTAAAACAAACCAGGTTATAACTGGGCTCCTGGAAGAGCTAGATCACGTATCTGAACAGCATTTGGAACTTCTTGGAAAGAGACATTGGTAGGCTTGCAATAATTTGAGGTCAGGTGAGTAATAAGATCACCGGAACTCACAACAACTATCGATAGCAGTCGACGTTCTGATGCTGCCTATGCATGTCATCCTGTCTGCACAGGTGAGTCTGACATACAGTCGGTGCAATAGAGCGTTAAAATCACCATAACTTACCAGTGTTGTTTTCAATTATTCACTAGCGGATCCAGGAGCAGCTTTTGGAGGGGGCCAAACCCACGTTTGGGGGGCTGAATTGAGAAAAATGGCGAAAACATAGTACTTTTTAAGGAAATCGGCTAAAATGTGGTCCTTTTGGGGAAAAACGATATTGTTAGGACTTGGAGGGGGCCACGGCCCTTTTAGCCCCCTTGGATCTGCCAGTACTATACTCACAAACAGTCCTATATTTGTCATGATCATCATTGGTGTTTAGGGGCGCACCGACTACAAAGGTCATTTTGCTCCTATATTTGTGAGTCCGGACCTATAATATAATCTTTTTTGGACTTCCAGGTCCATTGCAGGCTCATATTTTGGTCAACACGTATATGCTCGTATTTTGTGCATTGTTTTATCCCTAGTTTCTAGAATAGATATGCATAACCCCATAATCTATCAAGCATGGGTGTATTCATATACAAGTCCTTTGCATGCGACTCCCCTTCTAGTAACCCATAAAATCGAATACACAATAATAAAGTTAATTAAAAATCAGTCCCAAAAAGTCAAAAATGCGTCCCCTTTCTAAATCCTTAACTTGTCGACAAGGGCTCAGATTTGCGACTTCCTTGCCCTTATACTGACGAGATGGTCAAAGGATTCTAGTGATATGCAATACGACTTCGAGGTCAGCCTGTGACCTAAGGTCATGCAGCAAATCATCAAGACATTGGTTCAATACAAACTTGTTAATGCCATTGAGGTTCACTCGTTCCTAAGTTATAGGGGATTCACTAAATGTGTTGACCAAGTGTTATGTTGGTGATTCGAGCTAGGGTGGCTCCAGTAAAAATGCATGGATGAAATGGAACATTGCCAGGGCCCCACGTAGAATAAAACGATTTAAAATCAAATTTAGTTAACTGACGAGAAACCCGTCGGAGGCTTTCAATGAAACCGCAGTTGATTGAAACCGCTGAAGATCAGCTGGAGGAGACTAGCACTCCGTCAACATCGCCATGTTTGGTTTTATGGGTTATAAATGCTTGTCAAGATTGCATCGGTGCTGGTTCAAAACCGTGACCTCAGGAAAAAAGGCATCCTGTGTAAGCAGTAGGCGGATATATGTCCCTTAAAATGTGCCTGTTCTGTCTCTGCCCACCCCCCACCCCTAAAGAAAATGTAACTATTCATAGGTTCAGGCTGTAAAATGCGGTTAGGAGAGCGATGTTAACGTGCGGGGGCGCGGTAGTGGAGTGGTCAGCGTAGCTGTCTGCCACGCAGCCGACCCGGGTTCAAGGCCCGGCGGCTTCCCTGAACAAGGAGCAAGCTGGCTCCCGAGAAACCCTTCCAACAGGGAAAGAGTTGGCGACGCCATATGACCCTGGCAGTTGGTGCGTCGATAAGCCCCAAAAATTGTTGATGTTAACGTGCCAGGCGTCTCATTGTTGGCTGGTCCCACGTGCCATCTATCTTGGACGGGGATGCCCGACACCACCAGGCCAGGGAGACTCAGCCTCAGAGGACTATGACAAACAGCTGTCATTTCACGGCCGCTGCTTCCTACTTAAAACCATCCCTGGTGGGGTTCGAACCCACGGCATTTGGATTAGAAGTCCAACGCGCTATCCACTGCGCCACAGGGACCCACCCTTCATGCAGAAATGCTCTCACTGAGTGACACGTTTGTACAGTGATGACTCTTGGCGGGTGGTTTTAACAGAGGCACAACCAGGGTAACAGAGGACGTGTACACCAAAGTTTAGTAGTGCAAGCCGCTAGATAAGCAGGTAAGAAATGCAGAAATATCGCTGCATTGACACAATGTTCTCTTCAGAATTAAAAAAATGACTAAAAAATGATACATATAGCAGAAAAACTAGAAAAAATAAAATGTAGTTTTGTATCTATAGCTTAGGAGAGACTGGTAGATTCTTCCAAACTTCTTCTAAACCAGGACTACATATTGGCCCTCCATGATAGCGGCAAACTCTGCGCTTTTTGTTCACTCAGTTTTCAATAGAAATTGACAACAATTAGGTATCGGACGCATTTAGTTTGTTGCAAAGCTATTTATTAGACACTTTGGTTTCCAGCAGACGTGAACTTACGAGATTGATTGCAGTCAGTTTCAGCCCTCTCTCTCTGATCTTTTTAAGGAAAACGTATTTGTGTTCCTCAAGACTCAAAATACTGTGTGTTGGGCCATATTTTGATTTGTGTGCCAGAAACGTGAACTCACTGAATAGAGTGAGTTCTTGCAGGCTGTTAAAATAAGTGATTGGAGTCCAATTTGTGGAGAACCCTCCCTTCCTTCTTGAGTGTTAGTCAAAAGTTCAATCTAGGGAATCTAGGCAGGTAAGTTTGTATTCTGACTCCACACTGACTGATTTTGGTTGCCTAACAACTCTGGTTGCCTGGTTTGCTTTAGTTTGAAGACCAGCAACAGGTATATTGCACTCTGTAAATCAAAATAGAGATGAAGTGAGATGAATTCTGTTAAACCATTGCAAGATTTCAGTAGTGCTTATGCTTTTTTTGTTGAACTGTTGCAGCATCAACTGTAGAATACGCTCGAACATGTTCCTTGTTTTGGTTGTGTACTCCTAGATGTTTGGCATGTAGACCCTGATATCAAGGCAGCATTGAGTGATCCAAAAATTTATTTCTGATGTGTAAAAGAAAATTGTACTTTTTTCTGGTCCTGTTGCAGCTGTGATCCAAAAACTTATTTAGTGTGAATTCTTGAGACGCAACTTGTGCGTATCTTCCATATCTGTAGTCGATCTGATCCCAAAAATCCGTTCCAAAAGGGTGAGAGTTGGCGACGCCGTATGACCCTGGCAGTTGGTGTGTCGTTAAACCCCAACAATTATTATTATTCCATATCTGACGTGTCTTGGGTACAAGCATTGAGCAATTTCCAGCTGTCAAGATTGCTTAACTTCTAAGAGTGATTTTGTAGAATGTTGAGTTGCAGCTCTTGTTTTTGTATAGGTGTAAGAAATATACCTAGTTTCCATGCACAGTATTGAGCGTGACCACACAGTTTTTTGGATGCAATCACAATATGGTTAGAGCTTTTGGCAATGGGACTCATTTTTCAATCAAATTCTTGTAAATCCACATCCAACAAGATCTGGCAGGATTTGGCATTGTGATGGTAAATATTTCCCTTACAGTGCCAAATAAAGGAGAGTAGACTGGATAGGGTATAGCTTTCTCTGTTATTAGACAAAACTAACAAAACAAATTTGTATCAACACTTTAGAAAAAAATCATCAAAAAATGCCTCAAGCAAAACTTTTAACATGTGTGAAAGTAGAGTGAAAGAAACTTCAATGGTGTACCAGAAATGTTGACAAATTTAAGATTGAAGTGTTCTATCATTTACAGCTCCATTTGTATCCAAGCCAATGTGCCATGGAAACCTTGATCGCCTTATCCTGATTCTCAGGTCATCCGAATCGCCTCTCGACCATGGAAACTGAGCCCTTAAATTACAAAATAGTTAAGAAATAGATAAGAAAAAACAATTAGGTGGGACCAGTTGCTAAATTTGAGATGTTTGCCATGAGCTGCAAAAATTAGCAGAGTACTCCTGAGAGAGAAATTTGAATATTTTGTCTGTGGGTACTGATCCAGAACTGGTATCCCACCTGGACATGTGGGATTCAATCTAAGTGTGATTCCCCAAGCTGATTAGTCTCTTGAAGTTGGGATTGTGTGTGTGCTAGAGGTGGGACTTTCTAGGCCCGGGGGACCGGGGCAAAAGCCCGGCCCAGGCCCGCGGGCTTTGACCGGGCCTGAAGGCCTGATTTAAGCCAATGCCGGGCTGATAACGGGCTTCACCCAGGCTCATTCCGGGCTTCAACTAAACTGGGACTTCAAAATCAATTTTCTGTAAGTTAAAAAGCCTTTTTCAGTACAGACCTAGTTTTTTTCACTGAAACATGATCTTATTCATGCACCAGCAGCTTTTGAAAATGCATTTACAATTAATTTTGAGACTTTTAGACATACATCAGGAATGTAAAAGCATGAAGCTCTAGCTTTCTATCTGTTACTCATGCCAGGGTCAAAAGCAAGTTACTTAAACCTGAATCAATATTTGAAATCAAATGTTGAATAATGCCTACAGTTGCACACATCCATGCCATACTGTCATCTTATGAATATCGGGATTACTTCAAAATCTTCAAGTCATATATGGGTGAACAAAATATAAATTGTTATGGCATATTTGTTACTTCCATATTGTCAGTATACCATTTCAAAGGAAGTCATTTAACCAATTTGCTGCTAACATATTGATATTAACACCTAGCTCTAGCTAGAAAATTGTTTCCAGAAGCTTTCTGCTCCAGGTAAAAAGAAAATGTTATCTATGGAGCCATTCCCATGTCCTCTACAAAAAATGGTGAAGTAAATATGTCAGGTACAAACTATCTAGTGGGAGCCCATAATTGTCAAATTGGCCTGGTAACTCTAGCTGCAAGAACAAATGTTGATAAGTTTGACCCTTCCACAGCTTCATCTTGTTCTTTCATTGCCCAAAAGATGCAAAATCCATTCAGAAAGGGCTAGTATAAGCAAGGAAATAGGCACAAAGAAAACATGTTTTTGATCGAAGTACCTCAAAACATAAATTAGTCAGTTGTGGGGAGATACTGGGGAGAGCAGTCAGCCTTAGAAGGAACCTTTGAAATTACACCAAAACATGAATATACTTGACATCATGTGTTGCATTTTCCTTGTGGAGATACTTCCCTGGCCTCTAGGAAATACAACTTCTATTATAAGCTTTGAACATAAAAGCACTTCCCTCCCAAGATACCTTTACTTTACACTTCCCTCCCACCACACTAAAAATGTACAGAAACGTAGGAATACAGAACACAAAAACAGAATATCCAAATTATGGCAAATTCCGCGACCTTGAGCAGCTTTTAAAGCCTTGCAGAGCCAGAAAAGCGTCATATATGAAATAAGTGCACAAAAAGTGGCCTCTTCTCAGGAACAAAAGAAATGCACCACACAGTTTGTGCTTATTTTTAAATCTGTGAAATGTTGAAATATATTTTCAAAACTCTTGAAATATTTTCGCTGAAATAAACTTACTATTCTGGTAAATTTTGGTGAAAAATGTTTTCATAAATTATTGCTCTAATGTAGACAAGCACGGCGCTTCAGATACCTACTAAGCGCAAGCCCGTAAAATACAACAAAACAAACAGAAATAGTGTTCAAGCCCAAATGGTGATGTGGATGGGATTGAGTTGTCTTTTTTGTGTCAGATTTACTTTTGGTGGAGATTGGTGCAATATTTGTATTCAATGTTTGGTGCGAACCTGTGGAAAACTAGTGGTTCCTTATCAAGATACTTCTTTATGGCTGGTGGTTTGATAATTGTATATGGCTGATGGGCCTTGTTCATGTTGGCTTACCTACTTTGCAGACCGGGCTGACCTAAGCAGAACAATATTTTAACTATCTTCCAAGCTGTTTAGTGACTAAACTAAAAGAAAATGTTCACATGTATTAATTGAGGGACAATTTGAAGGATTTTTGGTTCATTCACAGCCATTCCGCTATGATATTCTGAAAAGTTTTAGCTGAAAGCTTGTCACTGCTCTCTCCTCTATTCATAAACAATATTGGAACTCAATTGTGAGGCTCGTGCCAGCATATAATGATCTATAAAAGTGCAAAGATGGAGGACATGTCTGACATGAGTGGACTTATTTCATCCCGATTCTTATAGCTGCCATGTGCATACCTCTATCTAGAATGCCCTTTGTTTTTTATAAGGTGATGCTGGTCATTACCTGAAGTAAGCTTGCATCATAAGCAAGCCATGTTTCATACTGTGTTTTTCAGTATCATTTTCTGCTGAATTATTAAGATAGCTGAGGCTACTGATGCTACATGCACCTTTTAATATGGTTTTGGGTGAAACCAAAACTTTTTACAGGATAAATTGGCTTTAAACATATATTTGAAACAGCTTTAAAGTGAATAAATGTTGTATATAGTCGTTAATGGTTTTCCATGATACCGGGCCTTCCCGGGCTTGATAATCCATTTCTTCCACAAACCGGGCTTGTGACGGGCTTCTAAAATCAGCAGCAGGCCGGGCCCGGGCCTGCAAAATTGCCCGAAACTCCCACCTTTAGTGTGTGCACATTGTTGGCTGCATTGTAAGGTAGATGCAAACAGTTTTGTCTAGATGCATCTAGTTGCATGCAGGTGTAGTCCACCGGAAGATTTTCTTGGACCAAAACGTTGTTTTATCCTTTCCTGACTTGTTTTTAACTCATTGTTATCCTTATCCGCACTGTGCTTAGCCTTTTTATTTCCTTCATTGTAGTTTTGGTTTAGACATGGAGTTTTAGATCCACACACACACACACACACACACACACACACACACACACACACACACACACACACACACACACACACACACACACACACACACACACACACACACACACACACACACACACACACACACACACACACACACACACACACACACACACACACACACACACACACACACACACACACACACACACACACACACACACACACACACACACACACACACACACACACACACACACACACACACACACACACACACACACACACACACACACACACACACACACACACACACACACACACACACACACACACACACACACACACACACACACACACACACACACACACACACACACACACACACACACACACACACACACACACACACACACACACACACACACACACACACACACACACACACACACACACACACACACACACACACACACACACACACACACACACACACACACACACACACACAGTTTTAGTTTATGCACTGACCATTCCACGTCTCATCTGCGCTTTTGCACCGATTTTCCGTGGCAAAAGTACAGCACTGTCTGCACAGCACTGTCGTCGCAAAAACACTGCCCCTTTGCGTTTTTTTGCTCATTTTTCTTCAGCAGTGTCTCTGGAAGTGTACTGGGTGGGTTTTAGCTTTTGATCCTGGTCTGAGGTTTTTCTTTTCCTTTTAAAATTTGAAGTACTGACTACACTGCGCACTTTTTAATGAGTTGTTTTCGTTTTTTAGCCCCGCAAACAAGTTCGCACCATAGAAATGCATTGAACAAGCTACACTACGCGAAAGGATAACACGACAAATGTCATTAAAAACGAAAAAAATGTCCTCATGAAACGATAAAATGTAGTTGAAAAGCAAGAAAGCGAGAAACTATTTAGTTTGCTTTTTGAGCCGTATTTCGTTTGTTCGCTTTATGGTTATTGTTTACGAGTGTGAGGACGTTATTATAGTCATTATTGGAGCAGTTGGCGGCGGTGTGGGGTGGTTAATCAAATATTGAATTTATTTGGATAATTATTGTGTATGCTAGGAAGACCTCATTGTGACATTTGGCATTGCACTTGCGCGGAATCAGTGGCGGATCCAGGACTTCATTTGGAGGTGGAGGGGGGGGCTATGGGCCTCGACCACCACCAACCAACGCCTCAAATCAGTGTCCGCCTACGCACTCTCTGTATATGCCAGTCTAGCTAATAAAACCAATTTTGGAATGATGGAATGATGTAATGCGTACAGACGGGCACATATAGCCTCTGCAGCTGAAGTGCCTTAAAACTTCAATTATCATCAGTCTCCGCCTATGCATTAGCTATAGGCACTTAAACCCTGGGGGGGGGCTTGAGGCCTAGGCCTTCCGCCTCGTATCCACCACTGCACGGAAGCTATCAACGAGTGATCAGTAGATATTGCATTCAGATGGTATATTATGTATGCTGATGTTTGCAGTATGAAAAATCGCAGGTGCCTGAACTTTTGCATTCTGGTTGACGTAGCCGGATCTAGGGAGGGCTAATCCAGGGCCCCAGGTGGATGCAGGGAGTTTGTCCAATATCATTCAGATTTTTGTCAAGTAATTTTCGAATTTGGTGATTGGATGTTTGTTAAGAAAAGGAAACAACTACGTTTGCTTCCTTTTCTTGTCGGGTTTCTTGCCGCTGTATGAAAAAGCGAAATTATCACCATACTAAATAGAACAATTGCCATGTCATCTTTATGAAAAACACATTAAAGGCTTTATGTGAGGTACCTAGAAAATCATGTTTTCCCCGCAAACGTGGAAATCCAAAAAAGTACCGTCGTGTAAAAATCACAGATTATCACTATGTACGCAGTTTTACGCAGACACGGTAAATTGAGGACAGGTATTGGTCCTAAAATGTGCAGAGTTCATCCGTGGGTTTATTATATTTTGGAAAGTAGTTCGGACAGAGATGCCTTTTTCATCCATTGGTATTTGACCAGAGACAATTTCAGAAATTCCCCCTTTACCTGGTGACGTTTTACATAGGCAGATCCAGGATTGCTGATCGGGGGCACCTTCCCGGGGGGGCGCTATCCGGTCTGGGGTCGCCACTTTTGACCGGCCAACCTATCAGATTGGCGCAAAGTCCCATCGGTTGGCGCCGATTTTCGCATCTCCTGGGGGGGTGGGAAGTGACATTTCAAGGGGGCACCATCGACCTTTCAGGGGAGGCGCCGAGGCTCGATCGGGGGACACGTGCCCCCTTTGTCCGGCCCCTGGATCCGTCTATGACGTTTTATTATCACTGTTATATTAGTCGCTGTTGTTTGAAACGGTGTCGCTAACAGCCAAAATAGTGTCCATGCGCCCCAAATGATACAAAAATCCGCAGGGGCGGATCGGACAGGGAATTACTACCCAAAACGAAACAGGGAACCATGCTCCCTCCTCTATTGGCGGCTGGGGCGTCATTAAGCCGAACAATTATTATTATTGCATGACTATCGACATTCCTTGCTTTGCCTCGTTGATATTCTATATTATACGCTTCTCCCAATTTGGGAAGCGGGTAACAAAGTGACAGCTCTACCTTTGGTCATGTAGTGAAACATCTGAATGCTCACGAAGAGTTCTAAGCACTCACTTGATTGAGTAAAAACAACCATTTCATTCGCAGTACTCTACCCGAGTGGTTAAAATCCGAAGCCAAGACTGGGAGTCGAACTCACCAGCGCCTGATTTCTAGACCATCGCTCCAACCGCTGCGCTACGCGACCGCCGGCGTACGGGGTGTACGCCGGAAAATTTGCGGCTTACATTTGCATGGTTCTCGGAAATAGAGTTTTTTAGGCATTTCTGTACATCTTACGTAAAAGTTCAAAATGGGAAGTGAAAAGTTCAGAAAATAGGCCTTCCAATGACGTTGTTATATTTTTTCCAACAGCCATAGGCTATGGCTAGCACGCGGTTGAAAATGGGCAATTTAACACGTAAGCCCTATGGAGCAGTCGCATTTGTACGCCGTAACAGTATATTGCTGCCAACTAACTTTGGAGGGGCTGGGCACAACAGGTTTCTAAATTCGTGAAAAACAGATGGTTTGAAAAAAACGGTGAAAATTTGGGATTTGGGGAAGGAAATGCACTTGTAGCCCCACCCCCTCTGCAATTGCACCTGCGCGTGTAATAAGCCATTTCGATTGTGGCTTTCCTAGGTATCATCTCTGGTTTGGGTTTTGGTCACCTTTCTTAATCCACAACTGCCTGGAAACCATGTCTAACCACC
Source organism: Lepas anatifera (assembly GCA_034440635.1). NCBI lineage: Eukaryota > Metazoa > Arthropoda > Thecostraca > Lepadidae > Lepas > Lepas anatifera. The sequence goes on from JAOTON010000499.1 coordinate 55,223, forward strand.
TGTTAGATTTGCGCGAATGATTCCTAGCTAATAGCAGCAGGCACGTATATATCCTTAGAAATGCGCCTTTCTTGTGACATATGCCCCCCCTGTCACCCCCTCTTTCATTCCTCTCCACTGCATCGGCAGTTCACCAGTGCTGTCAAAATTGGAAGCAACACCGCCCTGTTCTGTTTCCGCTCAGCCCCCCCCACCAATGGCCTAAAGAGCCTATGGGTAGTTACTTTTGTATAGGCTGCAGGCCGTAAAACGTGCTTAGGAGAGCGATGTTAACGTGTCCGTCTCAGCGTGCGCGAGTCCCGCGTGCCAGCTGTCTTGGACGGGGCTGCCTGATTCCAACAGACTAGGGAAACAGCCCCAGAGCAGGAAGGCTTACAGATAATGTGTTTTTTTCACGGCTGCTGCTTTCTACTTAAAACCATCCCTGGTGGGATTCGAACCCACGGCCTTTGGATTAGAAGTCCAACGCGCTATCCACTGCGCTACAGGGACCCAGCATTCACATAGAAATGCCTCCACTGAAACACACGTTTGTGCAGTGCTGACTTGAGGCCACTGGTTTTAAGAGAGGCAACAGGTTCCTCAAATCGTGAAAACAAATGTTGTGCAAAAACTGCGAAAACCGCAGGTTTAGGGACGAAAATGTTTTGTATTCCCCTTGGAACCGCGCCTGTGTATGTGATATAATAAACCATTTCAATTGAGCCTTTCCCAGGTACATAGGCGGATCCAGGATTGCCGATCGGGGGGCACCTTCCGGGGGCGCCATCCGGACCAGGGGGCACAACTTTTGACCGGCAAAACCTATCAGGTGGGCGCCAAATCCTATCGTTGGGCGCCGACTTTCGCATCCTGGGCGGAGGGGGTGGGAAGCGAAATTTCAGGGGGGCGCCGTGACCATTTCAGGCGGCGCCGAGGGTCGATCGGGGGGGCACGTGCCCTCTTGCCCACCCTGGATCCGCCTATGCCCATGTATCATCTCTGGTATCGGGTTTTGGTCAATGCGCTTAATCCACCACTGCCTGGAGGTCATTTCTGACCACTTGCCAGTTTTTCGCGAATTATTCCAAGCTGATATGAGTGACAGACCCGTCGCTTTGCATACCTTGTGAGGTGATCGACTTGATAACTCTTGGCCGAAAACTGATGGCGGGCTAAGTGAGGTTAATTCATCATTGCATCATTTCTACACCCTTATCAGAAAAATGTAAATATTGTTTTGGTAAAACGAGATTTATCTCTCCTGAAATGTACTAGATCGAACCAGGGTGTAACTGGGCTACTGGAAGAGCTAGATCACGTATGTGAACCCCGGCCTGGGCTAACGCCCCACCAGCGCAGGAGAGCTGCATGACAATGTATTGAAAGCAAACCATATTGCGTTCTAAATGTAACTCTTCATTATCCTGTAGGTCAGTGCTATCATTCCATTCTTTGAAAGTGTCCTCGTTTCGGGAAAAAGGACATTCGTTGAAAGCTGCAGGCAGATAGGTATATGGCCTTAAAAGGTGCCTTTCTCGTGGCATATGCCCTCCCCTATCATCTTCACTTTCATCCCTCTCCACTGCATCGGCGGTCTACCAGTGCTGTCAGAATTGGAAGCAACACCACTCTGTTCTGTTTCTGCCCCCCCCTTCCTTCCGAATAAAAGCATGTAACTTTCCAATAGGTTCAGACTGTAAAACGCGTATGAGAGAGCAATGTCAACACGTCAGGCGTCTCAGCGTTGGCGAGTCCCGCGTGTCAGCTCTCTTGGACGGGGCTGCCTGACACCACCAGGCCAGGGAGACTCAGCCTGAGAGCAAGATGGCATACATATAATTTTTATGGCTGCTAATTCGTACTTAAAACTATCCCTGGTGGGGTTCGAACCCACGGCCTTTGGATTAGAAGTCCAACGCGCTATCCACTGCGCCACAGGGACTCAAGTTTGCCCTGGAAATGTTATCACTGGGCGACACGTGTGTCGCCCAGTGAGAACATATGAGTACACGTATGAAAAAATTATTAAGAAGCCCAAACAATGTGCAATGATTGGATGCAGGAGCGTTTATTTCTATCTCTTTGAGGGTGCCTCGGAGATCTGCTGGGCACCCCCGGCACCCTAATGATCTGCTGGGCACCCCAGGTACCCCCAATGATCTGCTGGGCACCCCCAATGGTTATTTGAGCATCCCAACTACACTGAAAACCGGTGGAGAAACCGTAGAGTTCTTGCACTTAACTTGCACCATATCAATAATCGGACAGCAAATTTTAAGACCTGTCAGGGTTCTCAACGAGACTGATAGGGGTTCTCATATCGAGACGTGATGCGCTTATATCTATACATATATTTCCACACATATACATGGGCGATACACATTACAACATGCACTTAGGGTAAAACGAATAACAGGCACGCTTCTTTATGTTCTTCGGTGAAACGTATTTCATTTCTTTCAGGAGAACTCAAACAGTTCTCAGCTGTCTTAAGAATGTTCTGTGAGTACCCTTTCCGGTTTTTAGAGTTTTCTAGAAGAAGCCGTATCCATCTTTCAAGACGTAATAGATTCTCGAAATTTTCACGCTGCGTCTACTCTGAGAACGACTACCTTTCTTCTTGAAGACGTGCTAAAATTCTTTCATATGGTGCTTAAAGGAGGAATGCCGCTAGCTTCACGTAAATTATCCGCTTATTCGTAGCACTTAGCAATTAGGTCTAAGGCCGGATGCCAAGTCACATTTTTGATAAGCTCCACTGTTGTGGTGGAGCTAATCAGAAACATGACCTCGTGTTTGAGTCTCAGCCAAATTGTTAAGCACTTAGAAAAAAGCGGATAATTCACACAGAACTGCAGCTGAAAATGGGCATACGTAACCGTGACTTCTCCAAAAGAATGGGATGCCAAAGAAGTGAAACTGGTGTGGTGAGGCATGGAAAATCACGCCAAAGTTAATACAATGCACTGGTGTTCAATCAAATATTTATAGACTCTTAAAGATTCACTTGGCGACAAAACAACACAATGCGTTTTCTTTATATTGTAACACAAACGGATAAAAATTGTTATGATGTGGCCTGCAAACAGTGAAGGCACATGACGTCAGTAGGGAGGTCGAACGCCCCTATAAAGGGAGCATAACTAATGATCAGGCCCTTATGTCTGCAGATAAAAGAAGATATCTGTTCACAAACGCACAGGGCTTTGCGTGAGGCCCACTCACGTCCAGCATCTCCTCTAAAAGCTGCTGATCTCTGAGGACTAGGCTGACCTCGATTTTCAGCTTTGACGAACCACCAACCCAGCAGTCCCGAGCAGGCTTTTGATGGCCGCCACTTGTTCTGCCTCTGAAAAAGGAAATGAGTCTGCTCAAAACACGCGAAAAATGGACCAAAAACACCCAAACGTTTGAGTTAATGTGGCAGATCCAAGACTTCATTTGAGGGGGGGTGGGGGCTTGGAGCCTGCCCCGCCAGCACCTCGGACAGCATCCAGCTATGCATTTACTATTGGGGTTCGGACATTTCTAAGGAGCAGGCCTCTTGGATCCGCCACTGGTCTGTTCTATTTGAGCATTAAGATGCCAGTTCATAAGCTATATTTTACCAGCTTTATTTTAACACGCGCATTGACGGGGGTCTGAGCCACCTTCGCATTGACGGGAGGGGCGGGTACCCCCCCCCCCCTAAGATCTCGAGAACCACGGTAGGTAGCGAAAAACGGTAAACGGCGTTGGGCTGCCCATCCACTTCTCCATCGAAAACATTTGAACCATTTTTTTGTCAGGTCACATTTAAGGTCACGAGAGGTCAAAACATGCCCGTCATAGGGATAACATGTAAATTCAGTTTTTGGCCATTACAACTGAACAAGTAAAGATAGAGCAAAACGACTTGAACTATATGAATCCTCTTAGCAAGCCGAATCGAATGATATATAATTTGACCTTGCTAGGTCAAATCAAGGATTTGACCTGACCTGGAGGTCAGGTCAGGGTCAAATTATATAAAATGCATATCATTAGAACCGCAAAGCCCAGGCGAGTCTAATGCAGCTAAAATAAATGCTCTATCACCATCCGTTACGGAGTTATTCCGTAAAAACCATTTTTCCCATGTATTTCCAATGGAGAGGTCATGCCTCGTACCTGACCTTAGGTCATCGATATCAAAAATACCGGAACATATTTTAGAGAACTCGGTGGGGCCATTATGTGATATGAGTTTCAATCGGATAAGTTCACCCTGCTCCGACTTATGCTATCTTAAACTTTTTTTGAGGTCGGGTCACTTGACCTGTACTGGTGACCTGACCTGAGATGACCTAACCTTAAAATTTTCACAGAAGTTGTAAAAATGATGAGGGAAAAGGTATACCAAGTACGGCGGCGCTACGCGCCGCCGTTTTTCTACTGTCTCCGAAAAACCCGAAGGGGGCGGGTACCCGCCCCCCCGTCAATGCGCGTGTTAAAGATATATCAGAGGAATATGAGGGATGTATAGACCGATCTATGGGTCGAAGATACTTTTTAAAGACTTTTGCCACCACTTCGCCCAACCGATTATCGATGCCCCCTGAGAGATCAATGACACTTTCTGAAAGGTCAATGGGGGCCCCCATAAATGTCGCTTCCTTCCCGGGAAGCAAGAATAAGCGCTATCGCGATCGGATTTGGCGCCCAACGGATATATTTGTGCCGCCCTGGCATTGGCGTCCCCCAGGTCTGGATGACGCCCTGAACATGTGTCTCTCCCCTGTTCGGCAATTCAAGATCTGCCTATGGACGGATGGACAAAACCAACGCTCCCCCTCCTTCCCAAACCTCGCCTCTCACAGGAAGACGGTAAAGTCAACCTAACTGCACATCGCCAGTGGATCCCGTGACCCTTCTTCAAAGCGCAAAGCGTTTTGTTTTTTGTTGTTCAGAAACACTAAGTTTTTGAATTTTTTCCAGGGCTGGCCACATCCAAACGTTTTGCCAGGTCTGCCACTAAGTGTCGGTGGTACCACAGTTTTGTACAAAGATGCAAATTTTCCATAGGCCAGTAGCCACATTTAGTTACCATACACGACAGTTGTTACCAATTAACTAAGTGCCGTCACACTTACCTTAACAAAACAGGCGCCAGATGCTCCACTTCTCAACTCCCGGAGCTTCCCACTGCAAATGAACCATCCGCTGTCGCGTCGTTGTGTTGCCATGGCGACGCAGCCCCGCAGCGTCACGCACGCGCACAATCAGCTGAGACCATTCCCGAGAAGTAGTTCGAGAATGCTATCTCCCTTCTTTGCGTTCTTTACGAAGAAACTAAAATTGATCTATTTGAGTGCCGGTGCTCGCCTGTTCTCTTGCATGAGAACGGTCCCAATGGGTTCTCATCCGAAAGATACGTGGGGCTTCTTACACTTTCCCGCCAAAATGCAAAGAACTCAATGAGGTATTGGGATAGAACAGGGAGACACCACTGGCTTCTAATGGGAGAAGTTTGTGGCAAAGTTCTCCTGAGCGGTTTTGAGTGTATCACGTCAAGTAAAATCAGACAAAGCTACCTGAAGAAGAGGAATATACGCGCAAATACATTTCACAAGCTATAGGTATTGTTATGATGTGCCTAACCTACACTTTTATATTTAGCTTTCAGGGGAAATACCTAAACATCATAGACAATCAACATGTATGTATGTATGTATCTACCTACCTGTAAGACAACTTACTGAACGCTCAAAACTCAAGCAGTGATCCATAGTAAGTCCATAGGAGATAAAAATCAAAATATGAAACAAACATTTTTCGGACATACAAAACATGGGCCAAAACAGTACAACGCATTTCTATCAATAGATTACCATCAGGTCTGAAGAGTTAGCTTTGATAATTATATACGAAAAATTTGACTCTGCTATTATCACATTCGCAGAATACTCTCGACCAGTCGACTTATTTCTTTGTCAACATATTTCGTTTCAGCGACTGACTATACCAACTCATGAAAAGCACAGCAACCACAAGAAACCAGCAGACTTCTACAACGGTCAGCTTCACCAAATAATCCATAAAAATACATCTGACGTCTTAGAAAAAACCATCCCTCCCATAATTCGTCCAGGCTGATTTCGGAGAATAATTAACACCAGGAATACAAATCCTGCAGTGAGAGGAAACTAATGAAGGGGAATTAATGGCCAGGAGCTCGCTATGGTGTTCATGCAAAGATTGAGGTCTCTGATTGGCTCTCAAAATGGCATGGTCTCTGAATGTTTGAAGACAAGATGGCATTGTTATGTTTAATAACAAAAAGATGTTGCTGATCGTTAACATACCAATCAGAGATATTAATCAAACAATTCACGATATACACAGGGATAGAACAAAGTGCAAGTTTTTCACTAAATGGTTGGAGACTAGGACACTTATTTTGAAATCTGAAAAAAACAATCCGACATCATGGGGACCTGTAGTCTGTTCAGCTCAGTAGCGGATCCAGAACTTCATTTCAGGGGAGGCCAGGGGGCTCGAAGTCGAGCCTCCCCCGCCCCTGCCTCGGTGCAGTCTCCGGCTATTTCATTTACTATAGGATCTCTAACATTTCGAAGAGGAGGGTGGGCGCTTGAGCCCCTGTCGTCCTTGCATCCGCTACTGTGCTAGGTGTTCTCACACATATAATTATATGCAATTATATGTTAGGTACCAATTGTCTAACAGTGAGAAGATGCACCTTTTCTGTTTGGTGGTTGCTAGTTAACACTATGACATAACATGACAGTCCGGGGGTCCACTCTTGTATTAATTTGGCACCGTCGAGGTCCATTACGCTCATTACATTGTAAACATCAACCATGGCCGTTTACCCATGACGTCACAGTGGGCCAGAGTGGGTCGTATTTAGACCCATTTTAGAAATCCCTTATAACTCAGAGAAAAAGTAGACCTTGACCAAAACTAAATATATCAATTTTTTTACCCAAGGATTCAAATGTCAGACAAAATTACCTTGACTTTAAGGAAAGGTGGGTCAAGGTCAAATAATGACCTTTTGAGGCTATGTTGCATATCATTTGGATCCTAGGGTAACGCTCATTTCTAGGGTACCAAAGTTGAGACCGCATCTGGTTTTATTAAACATTATAGGCACAAACAATTTCGAAAACCGTGACGTTTGGTGACCTCTGGTGTCCTGGGTTTTACCATTTGACCTGAGCTCAAAATGGATAGCAGCATGCAGATGTTTGGTTTCAAAAGCTTTCGAACGATGTTTTAAAGCTTGATCTAGCTCTTCTAAAAGCTGAATTACAACCTGGTTCTGTCAACATCATTTCAGAAGAACAGAGTTGCCTTACATGGGTTTAGAAATGATGTCATACTCGTTGACCTGGCCTGACCTGATGTCAATATCTGACCATAATATGTTAAAATAATGATACTAGAGGTCCACAAAGTGACACGCGTTTCATTTTAATCGGCTTAGAAACATTCGGGAAAAACCGAGGGAGCGTTTGATCGGACCCGTCCAGGCGGTGATGGAATAATAACCTACAGGATTGATGTGAGGATTTCCCTATAGTCTCTACCTGCGTAGTGACCTGTCACGTAGTATTTCAGTTATTTCCGAATTTCATACGGCAACTTTGTTTCATATTTTTGACAGGGCTAAGCATGATAATTTGGAAAGTTTTGATAATAGAAAATTCCCTTAAAGCTGTCGTAGTTGACGGTTTTCATATTTAGGCACCCCCAATGGTTTTACAAAATACATGCCCCTGTTTGGAAGCGGTCCCAATATACAATATAACAAATGTGTTAGGTATGCAGGGTTTTGCAGTAAGGTATAAATATCGGTAATATATGTATGCATGTATGTACCTTAGCGCAATGGCTCTCCCTGGATCATCAGCTAGAGCCAAAACAAACCCAGCGGTAAAGTGAAGTGAATCGCTCACCAAGCTTATCTGTGGCAGGGGCATGTTCTTAAGTCAATGTTTTACCAAGGTCAACCCTTTGCTGCGACGGCAATTGTGAATACTTCACGGTTTGGCGTCTTGCCCGCCAGGACCGGCACATGAATGGCCACTTCTAACTCCTCTGCCATCCTAATGAGCTATTTGAAAGGCGGCAACGTTCGCACAGGGTCTCCTCTGGTTGAAAATTGTGTGGACGGTCGACTCTGTTCCTCCATAATAAGGAACTGTTCATATGTGACGTCAGTAACCCAACGGGGGTCTGGAATTTACTGACTTTTGCTGACGAAGGTGGAGGGTGTCTAACTTTGCTGACGATTGCTGACGGAGGCAGGGGCCAAAAATGTTTAGTGAGTCACAATTAAAAAAAGTCAACCCTGAAATGTGTCACCAGCCCAAGCTGCAACATATTTCACGTTTTGCGTTAGTAGGATACCAATGGATATTGTTCGACCATCCTAGTTGATGAAAAACATTGCGAGTTCAAATTAAAGGTGTCAATTTCGGCGATTTGTTCCGTTATTGGTCTGGAGGATATTGTCTACCTTGGGCTGTCACCATTTAAAATGTCAAAATGGTATGTTTTTCGATCCCTGGACGGGGGAGGGAGGCGAGAGGGACATCGGTGTAGCACCATTAACAATGACACTGGAGGGGAGGGGGCTCAATGGCCCCATTTATTTTTCCGAGGTGTCCAGAGAACCTCTTGTAGGCGAGAAACGCTGCTCGATCACACGTGCAAGAATCCAACGCTGCGTCAATTTGTGAGAAGAACTGGAAATCAATCGTAGTTTGTTTCTTATAAGCTTTCAAGGCCAGAACAATATTTCGATATCGCCACAATCGCGCGGTCGCTCAAGTTCGCCTGCATTGGATACCGAATGGTGAAGTCATAACATCATATAAATGAGATGATATCTTAGGGTTACCTCAGATGAAGGTCAAATTTCATGGGTCAGGATCATATCAGCATTGTTAAGGTCATTGGTCCCAGTACTTCCGGTCAAATGGCGTTACCCATTATGACGTATAAATGATATTACGTCATAGTTTGTATAACTCAATGTAGAGGTCAATGCCAAAGGTCAACTAGGGAATACTGTGACATTTGCACAGCAAATATATGGGCCTGTGGTTGATACGATAATTTTATTCCCTAAAAATTAAAACACTGGTTGAACTTCTCCACAGAAAAAGGCAATAAAGGTGTTTGCTTGTTATTTGGGTATATACATCAAACCAAACTAAGCGTAACAAACCATGGATACAAAAGGAAAACAAAGCCCTCAATTGGACCGCATGGGTGACGCTGCCTTTGGATGAGTATGGCCGAGCTACCTATGCACAGCCGCGCAATTCGACATCTTCGTGGGCAATGACACTAGTTTTCCTCCACAGCGGCAGAGTGCACTAAGGAGCCTTGCCTGGGGGCGACTGCGCAGGAGCTCAGTCCTGCTGAGGTCAGTGGACTGGTTGAATCCCTGCTGATCCCTGCTGCACCAGAAGTGGGACCAGTCGACTCATCTTGGCAGATATTGGAGCCCGGAGCCAGGAGAAAGCGGATTCGCACTCACGCGGCCGGGTTCGCCCGAGCTTGGGTAAGAGGCTTTGGCTCGGGTGGTCTAACACGGAGAAGCGATTGACTGAAAACGGAACGTTTTCTCGCCATTTTTAGGTATCCTTGTGAGATTGGAGTGGTATACTTTAAAGGGATTTGTTAACGTACACTGTCGCAACTTTCGGGTGCTGCACAAAAAATCTGCGTTGTATCTGTACAAACAATATTATGCTAGTTGATGTGAGAAATACTATATGACAGACATCTCTATTTATTCTGATTATCCCGCAACACTTCGAGTGAGAGATACTAAAATGTTTTCCACGCTGGAAAATTGGTTCGATCTCCGCATTATGTTTACTTGGAATTGGCGATGATATACTAAAACATCCTATCATGTTTGGGCTCTTGCGGCGTTTGTATTAGTATTCCGGTAACATACTGACTTCCATCCGCTAGTTAATGAGAGAACAACATGCTGGTTTTATGTGAATGAGGCCTCATGGTTTTATTATAAGGCCCTCTCTCTCTCTCTCTCGAAAGTTTCTCCCTTTACCAGATCATATTTCACATTTACAAAGTTACGAAGTTAGGGTGAGAACTGTGAAGGAGGGTTTGTTTGTGAGGTTGCCAACGGCTATGAACGTCTTTTTAAGACAAGACAATACCAGGGGTCGTTTGTTTCACGACTCACTTAATGCGTTTCGTTCGTCGGTCCTGGTATATGTGGCATCGCTGTGATTCACTTTTTAGGGCTTTATCAGTTTACTTTTTGCTCTTTCATCTTTACATGTATATCAACTTTGATCTTTTTAGTGTACTACAATGTAATATTTATCAGTGGTTTTATTTCTGTAATCCTGATTTTTGTCTTATCATGACGGCTGTGTATGCATTTGTATCTATTCTTAACAACCTGACTTCATCTGTAATTGGGGACTTCCCCGTTAATGATCTAGTAAATAAAATGAAAAATGAAAATGAAATGAGCTACATCACGGCTAGCAAGCTGACACCAACGAATCAACTGCTCGGTTCGCCTAAAACTTGTGGTCGTCCTCGGACCATTGCAGAATAAATATTTGGATCTATGAGAGTGGTTTCTAAGACATACCTGTTATCACACCATCAATGCCGAACTGTTCTGCAACATTGCACCAAGGTGGTAGTGTTGCCTAACGCAACGGTTTTCGGAAATGCACTTTGCAAATGTACCTAACTGCAAGGACATTACCTTTTACACCTCTGGGGATGCAGCTGCAGAGGTCAGAAAGAATTGTTTTCTCCGCCGTAGTCCAAATTTTTTCCCAATACGATAATCAAATTTCTCTAAACGATGAGGATCTGCACATACTTTTTATGAAAACTGAAATGACTATACCAACCTTCAAAATAAGTACGTCATCATCATCATCATGTTTGATGTTTTAAGGTGCCTCGATTGCATTGGTCACTTTGCGCCTAAGTAAATAATAAGTAGGTTAGGTACCAGATTGTGCTGCGATACTGTATTTGAGGACCCCTATTGCACCCCAATATGCATAAGCAGACTCGCCTCCTCTCACCCTTTGATCTATCCCTGTAGTGGTCATGGCGCCCTCTTGAAGGTCGATGGCGCCCCCGCCCCTGAAGTGTCATATCCTACTATTTACCCTTTTCCAGGATGCGGGTGTCGGCGTCCCCACAATAGGGCTTAGCGTCCACCTGATAGGTTTTGCCTTCCAAAAGTGGCGCTCCTGGTCCGAATGGTGCCCCTCCCCCGACAATGTCCCTCCCCGATCGGCATTTCTGGAGCTGCATATGCCAATAGGTGCCTATCTCAGTGTAGTCATATTCAACCCCATGTACCTCTTAGATTTTACCAACTGTTTTCTATATTGGGCGGTTTTTTACCTTTGTGTAGATGGATTTTCGGTGCAATGTTTTGCGCTCCCAGCCGTATATGTCCTTGCAGCACTAATGCTTTCTTGCGCTCTCTCTGAAGTGTTCCATGAACCGCTTGAAATGTCGGTTTCAACAAAAACACGACCAGAGGTGCAGAGTGGCCCATTCCCTTTAAAATGTGCCTTTCTTGTGGCATATGCCCTCTCCCATCATCCCCTCTTTCGTCCCTCTCCGCCGCATCGGCGGTCCTCCAGTGCTTCCAAAATCGGAAACAATACCACTCTGTTCTGCTTCCGCTCAGCCACCTGCCCCACCCACAAATGGGCCAATGGGCCTAAGTAGTTACTTTTGTACAGCCTGCAGGCAGTAAAACGCGTGTAGGTGAGCGACGTTAACGTGCCAGGCGTCTCAGCGTTGCCTGGTCCCACGTGCCATCTATCTTGGACGGGGATACCCGACACCACCAGGCCAGGGAGACTCAGCATCAGAGGACTATGACAAACAGCCGTCTTTTCACGGCCGCTGCTCCCTACTTAAAACCCTCCCTGGTGGGGTTCGAACCCACGGCCTTTGGATTAGAAGTCCAACGCGCTATCCACTGCGCCACAGGGACTCGGTACGCTGCCAGAAATGTCCTCATTGATCGTCACGTGTGAGCACCTACGTACATATACCATGGCTGGAGATCTCTTCTCGATCCAGGGGGGGCGGGTCATGGGTGGGTTAGCGCTGGCACGGCAATGCAGGCCCTATACAAAGCCTATGGGAGACCCAAAATCCAGGGGGGGGTCCTGATCCCCAAGCCCCAGGATTTCATCCTGACATATATATGATAAAAATAATAGAAATAGCCCATACAATGTAAAATTATTGGCTTCAGGGGCGTGGATTTTTTTATATCTTTAGGGGTGTCCCGGAGAATCTGCTGCGCATCTCAGCACCTGTTCTGCCGGGCACCCCTGGCACCGCCAATGATCTGCTGGGCACCCCTGGCACCCCCAGTGATCTGCTGGGCATCCCCGATAGTGATTTAAGCATCCCCAACCAGAGTATCAAGTACAATCTGAAAGAATTACCTCCTTGAAAAAGAGGGAAGTATGAACAAATACATTTTTCACAAGCTACAGGTATGATATGATTTGCCTGACCTACACCTTTCTCTTTAGCTTGCAGGGGAAATGCCTAAACATGATAGACAATTAGAAATTTCTGTATGTGTGTACAGACCCCTACAACTGAATCTGTACACACTAGGCTCGACAGTTTTTGTCTAAGTTCTGGGCCACTATTGCTCCCTCATTCATGATAAAATATGCAGTATGTCTCTTGCCTTTGGCTTTAGGTATTGTCCAAAAAACGGGTTCCAGGTTCGTAGTTTGAAAATAACTTGCAAACAATATTTTTGATGGCTGTCTCGTGACAATTTATTTTTTCGCTATTAGTTTCTAAAACATGAGGCTGCTGAGTATTAGTGGGTACGTAAACGATAGCTGGGAGCAAAACACACAAACTGAATGTTGAATTACGACTCTGCAATCAGTAGTTCGTTCACACTTCAACAAAGACTTCTGAGCCCAGTGATGACAGATTCAATTGCAGGGGGCTGTGCCTGCAAGACAACTTATTGACCGCTCAAAACTCAAGCAGTGATCCATAGTAGACAAAAAATCAAAAGGCATACACCAGTTTGATAATAGAAAGAGGTTTCTGATGGTTAACATGCCAACATGTAGTTTTAGGACATACAAAACATGAGCCATAATAGGACAATGCGTTTCTATCAAAAGATTACCATCAGGTCTGAAGAGTTAGTTTTGGTAAGACTGCAACGCAAAATATGACTCAGCCATCGCCATATCCTCAGAATACACTTTCGGCCAGCCGGCTTATTTCTTATGTCAACACATATTTCGTGTCAGCAACTAATTACAGTAACTCTCGATCTCTAACTTACTAGAAAATGATATCCTTTTGAATTTTGCACCTCCAATGCTGTTTATATAGTTACACCCTCGCCCTTTTGCGCTGTGAAGTAATCTCCTCAAAACTCACACTGCAGTTGATTTTTCCCACGTTATCATTGCTTGTAGCCTCCTAAATCAATACCATCATCAATACCTGAGATCTGACACAAACTCCGACCTTCTGCTGCAGTTGAACCGTCTGAGGTCGGAAGCTAGGTACCCGTACCCGGTGTGGAGGGTTTCACGCGAGTGAAGAACGTTGGATCTTCGGCCATCGAGATGTTCGTCCATCGCAATGTGATGAAGTCTCATCGTTCAGCCTGCCAGGTCATTGCGGAAGAAATGGAGCAGCGATGACAAACACAAAGCGGTCGAATTACGTGCCCCCAACGTGAAATTTGTCTGATTCTTGTGGAATATGCGAGATTGGCAGTATCATATCCTTCGATTTGTTCGATGATATACCGTGCGCAATGAATATAACATGCTACACCATGGAATATAGAGCCAAAGTTTAAGTTCGTGCATCGTTTCGTCAGTTTTTTTAGAATAGTTGCGTTGATTTGGTGACCTGATTGTCCGCAGTGGACTTGGCTTTGCGGGAGACCTGGATATTATATCAGTGTGCTTGTATGAATGCAAATTGACTGATCTCTGTAGATAGAACAGAAAAAGAACCATTAATTGCACCGTTCAGTGTGTAAAATCTAGTTGTGATCTAAGACTTAGTGTGTCGAACATAAGCAGACATATTTGAACATGTAGATAGAATATCTCTGTTTGGTCTGTCAGCACAGTTTTGTCATCAGGACCTCTCAATATTCCCCCCGAGAAAAGTAGCACCAATGCCACAACCGCCTCTGGTATATGCTAACCCTACGAAAAACCCAACACTTCTATCGTTCACAACATGGTAGGCTACCGCTATTGTGCTGTTGTCGCTTTTTTTGTCACCAGCAAAACAGCAGCCCGACGGCCCATTAAACCTAAAGACCATGTCCCGGTGGGAGGTTACGATCCTGTGACGTAAACACAATGCTGCCCGCTGATTGGTGCTGACAGAGCTGTGGACAGACCGAACAGGGCTAATATGTGAGTGGATACCCCATCATTTCTGCTCTACAGGTCGGACCGGATTGCGTTGAAGAGACAATTTGGGGTAGTTTTGGACTTAGGTATGGATTTCGATTTAATTTGTGTTGCTTTCGTCGTATTGTTTATATGTGGAGCGGAATTTGAACTGATCATCGTCAGGTGCAGAAATATTGGCACGAATTTGTACGTAAAACCCTGGACATGGGTCGCCGGGTTGAATCTAAGCTGTCTTGGTTACGACTTATGTACTTTAATACGAATTCACCGGAGGGCGGTGACTCAATCAGCTTATGCGTCTTTTCCAAATCAGTGGAATTGAAAAGATAAATAGGCACGTTACTTTGAGCTATGCTCGTATTTACCCTCAGCAAGCTGTCGCGGTATTCAATAAATACATGATTAGATCAATTTACAGTCCGTGTCTTGATTTACGGGGAGCTGACTGGTCTACCAGTGATTACTTAGTGACTCGGCTCCCAGGTAAAGAGGAGGCAGGAGTATGGGTGCATTGCGTGTCCTGGGATTTGCCTTTTTGTAATCTGTTGGATCTCTAGGCATTGAGTTCATTGGCTTGCAACAGTCTCTCTATAAGAGGTGCCTGTCTCTCTTGCAAGAGAAACATTGTGGACGTTTTGGAGAATGATCAATTTTTTGGCTATAGCTTACATGTACTCGTTGCATTAACAGGGCCATAAAGTATATTTTTAATTAATTTACTTTATTTTCATATTTAAATCTAGTACATATTTGGTGTCAAAGCATCTTCTTCGGGAATATCAAATACTCAAAACCACATCAAACACACCTTACACGGACAGGAACATACATAACATCGAATAAAAACGACAAACAGTGATGAACTGTTCGTCATTTTGATACGGTGCTAAATATTTACACCTTTTAAGTGGTTTTGGCGTGGGTTTGAATGTTTAAATTACTGAATAGGTGCTTTCTTCTCTTCTATAATTTTCTAAATTTCCTGTGATTTTGGTTTCGATTGCCCACACCTTTCAAGCTAGCCGGTATTAACTATAAACATCCAACGCACGATGATGTGTATAATACAAAAACGATGTGAGGTGGGAGAGACAATTAATATTATATATATATATATATATGTATATATACTGTATCCCTATACTACATTGTCATATTTATCATTCCAAAATGTAAAATGTGGTATAAGAAATTATTTGTAGGTCTGCAAACACCGAGGAACAATAACAAAAAAGACGTGGAGTAGGCAAGTATTTACATACATACGTGTTGGTTGCTAATACACTTGGAATAACGCACAGAAGAGGCAGATATACTCATTCCGACGTCCGCAGTCACGCTTCCTGGGGCGGAATGCCCTCGTTCTGGGTATAGGTGCAGCGCAGTACGCAGTAAGGGAGGAACGAGGCTCAATACACGGGTCACGCGACCGCGCCAAATGTGCAAATTGGCGCTTTCACGGACCGCACACCAGTTCCCGCGCATAGATTGTGTGATGTTTTACTACCCCCTGCCATTGGCGATTTGAACACTATGACGGATAGTATTCTAGTTTTATGACTAGCTTCCTAGAGTAGTAATATCTTCTACTGCACATATCCAGGTCAGAATTAATCATATTCTCGCATCACAACAGACTTGTTATTTTCATGTCTGTATCAGATGGTACTTATCACCTGATTTTTGGCAAGGTAGCACGCAATGTTTCGTCAGACCACGTGACACGTTTTTTACCATTACATGCTTCCTACGCATTGCGCTGTTACTCCCCAAGGAATGCCCTAATCATTCAGCATGTACTAGGTTCACTGCACCCATGTGTAATCGCGTTGATACATCACATATCAAGCAATCAGGTAAACAGGCAAACTTGTTTGAAACATGAAGAAATATCACTAATATATACACCAAATTTACGAAAGACGAACGCAAATGATGATTTGTCATTTAGGTTCCTTAACCCCCGCCCCGATGGGCCTCCGAGCCACCCTCCGCCCTGGTGGGAGGTTTCAAACACCCCCCTCGAACTCGGCTTCCACGCGGAAAAGCAAAAAAAACGGTATGGCTGGTGGACAGCCCATAAATATTCATGAATAAACTACATTAGTCGCTTTTTGACTCAAGTCAATATTGAGGTCATGACAGGTCGAATAATGTTATATCTTAGGGTAGGGTTTTGGGACTCTAGCGTCTGACAGAGTTAAGTTAGAACCTTTTATTAGGTACCATTGGCTTCCTGTTGTCACGGCGAATCAAATGATGCATAATGTGACGATGCTAGGTCGAAACACAAAAATGACCTGACCTCAGGTCAGATCAAGGTCACTTTTCAACCTAGCATAGTCAATATGCACATTAATAGGCTCACAATAGGAATCAAAACGTAACTGTACCAAAATATAAGCTGCACCATCATTCCCTCCAAAGTTATTGACCCAAGTTTGAAAACTACTTAAATAGCCCCAGATGACCTATCAGAGGTCACAGGTTAGAAATTGCAACATGAACCTGGAAAGGGGCCCCAGATATTACAATTTGAAGAATGTGAAGGAATTATCAGCTGTATCTACACAAACACAGTATATTTCCTGTTTTCCCCATGTGTTTCCAATGGCGAGGTCATGATCTGTACCTGGCCCTAGGTCATCGAAATGGAAAAACAATCCCGGAATATATGTTGTAGCACTCGGTAGTCCCATTACGTGTCATAAATTTCAATTCGATAGATTCACTTATTTCTTTCTTATGCCACTTTAAACATTTTTGGAGGTGAAGTAACTTGACGTGCACAGGTAGCCTGACCTGTGATGACCCAACCTTAAAATTTTGAGGAAAGTTGCGGATTTGATCAAGGTTAATATGTGCCAAGTACGGTGGCACATTGCGCCGCTGTTTTTTTGTGCCACTGGCAAAACCCGTGGGGGGTGGTTTCAAACGCCCCCATCGGGGGAGGGTTAATAAATTTTGAAATTATATCTCCAAAGAGTTGTATTTATCCACTCCTGAATATTTGTGCAATACAAAATCCATACTATGAAGAAATGTTCATTGTGGAGCTTATCAAAATGCATGTAGCCTTTATCGTATTTAGTGACGTTTTTGCCCCATAAAAAATTGGACACAAACATAGACGTAATCCGCCTTGACAAGAAATACACTAAATGTCTTCTAAATCTAAAGCAGAGAGACTGAACTAAGATCACACAAAGTTTATTTGAGCGAAAAAAACTGATTGGTATGCATGGCGTGTATCCATTTCTTGCTTTCAGTACATTGTAGAAAGTAATGGGCATGCTATTGCTTCAGTGTGAGCCTGGTCCTACGGACCGAGCATGCACAGGCCCGTGGCGCGTGTCGGCGGGCGAGACTAGCTCAGTGATGAGCTTTGCACGCCTCCTGAGCCAATTATTTCCGATGCAGCTCCCCAGCAGACTCCCGTAATAAGGTGCAGCACATGACCTGAACGATCGGTAAATACCCATACGCATCGGCTGTTCTCTCTGACACAGGCGCTTTGGCTCCAGCACACAGATATGTGCATGTTTATTTATTTAGCTATATGAAATAACAGGTATAAATCGATCCAGTTAGCCCAACATACCCAAGGATTTTCTGAATAAGTCGAGCATCAAATCCAAGAACGTACAGTGCCGTTACATTTTTTGAGATTCCTCCATCTCAATGGTACAGTAACAACCGAAAGTACAAAAATGTATCTCTTAAACGAAGACCAATTTTCCCCTAAAATAGTTAGCGAAAGTCTGTGGGGTCGAACGTAGAAATGATCATCTTCAACTAAATAATGATTATGCTAGATACTAGAGTGTCATACCCATTATTTTGAAGGGTTTATTAGCGCATTAATTGGCTTAAAAGGAATGTGGCACTGTGGTCAAATCCTGGAATTTAGTGTAATTAGGCGTACTTTTAGTGGAAAATAATGAAACCACTGATGATTTCTCTGAAAAATATACAATAAGCTCAATATTTTGATTTTTAAAATACTCCTCTAGAAAAAAGAAATAAATATCAGTCTGTGGATGATGTCATGATCTGGCAACCAAAACCATACTTGAAACGCTTCAAGGGCTTCGATTGGCTGATGCTGATCGTGACGTCAGCATATGTCGTCACACCAACAGCCATGACAACTGTGGCCTGCTGCTAGGGGTACAGGAGGGGTACATTGCAGGTAGGTTTTAGCTTTTTTCTACGGATATCTCGAGTTCCAAGACAAATGATATATTGGGTATTGTGTTTTCTGACTTGCTTTACAACTTGGCTATCTCAGTTAAAATTCCGTTATGAAGGTGCCACCTTCCCTTTAAAAGAAGCAGGAATAAACAGGAAGAAAACATTTAAGATTCCTAGGGAGTTTCCCGGCCATTTATTGCACAATTGAGCTTTTCTTACCATTGATTCCAACAGAACTGAGACCAGTCCGCTTGCACCTCTAGGCGCTCAGAATTGTCTGCACTTCTCTGCTTTTTCCACCAAAGCAGTGTTGAATCATTTCCCACGTGACGTTTAGTAAAGTGGCCATGCCTCATGCTTCAAGTTGTGATATTGATGAATGATATTAACGCAATCATCTTCTATTATCCACGCTATATGCACTTACAATCTGCCTCAGAACTATCATTTCTGTTTTTGGGTTTCGAGCCATTAGGCCCAGGGGGTTTGATGGCCACACGCATAACTTTGCTCAAAATCATAATCACTGGGGTGACTTAACCCTCGCCCCACCGGGTGTCCACCGATGGCCCCCTAAGGTTTTTTTTCAAATAAGCAGAAAAACGATCTGGCGCAGCACTAAGACTGAGGGCTCTATCCCTCACCCCATAATTTTCCCACCATTCCTGAAATTTCCTTACCCCAGGTCACACAAGGTCAGGTCACCAGACGAGGTCAACCAAGGTCACCTCACATAAACTTTTGAGCTCTATCCTAGCTACATTTCTGATCAGATTGATTTGAAACTTCCTACACTTCATGACTCCTCCAGAGTCTACAAAACTTATATCCAGGAAATTTCGATTTCGTGACCTGAGGCTAAAAGCAACCTGTCCTAGACTGCTGACTATCACAGTATTGGAACGATACGCCTGAGACAGAATGTGCATGCATAGGCGTCGGAATAAAGGTCAGGTTTGCAAAAGGGGCATGTTCCCTCTTTTTTGCGAGAAAATCGTCCGATTTTATTGAAACTGGAAAATCAGCATTATTGCAAACAACACAAGATGAATGTAGTTCCAGTCTATATCCCAGGAATTTTGGGCTCCAGAGGAGATAGTTTCTTGTCCGCGAGATGTTTGAGCTTTGCTGGCCCCTCGCTTTTTTCGCCGGTGGTGACCCTTATGTCAAGATATACAAATAACATACTATATACACATCTACAAAACGTATATTTGCACCAAAGCGGAGGAGATTCACAGACAAACCCATTACACAATGGCACAGGCAGGAATATACTTAATATAACATACATTTTAATATATTTTAATGCTTGATCAAAAATTACTCTTCATTCTTTTTCCTGTTGGAAGTTGCTGGGCAAGGCCTCCTGAATATCTGTGCAGTCTCTCGGATAAACTTGTTGGCAACTGAAATCAGCAGCAAAGAGTTAGTATCTGGTCAGTTAAAGCACGAGTCAAAAGCACACCTGGTAGCAAACAAATGTTCGAAGGCAGCTACAAAGTTAGCCGAAACTGAACATATAGGTTTATGGAAACTAAGCTCAGATGAGTGTCTAAGCGTGGTCTACGGCTGATAGTAGATAAAACATGTAAATTCCTCAGGCACAAATGTTTATCTTCACGATTTTCTTTTTACTTTGATTGTACACCACAATAAATATGCTAAAGAGCGCGGAAATGAACACATGAAAACCAAAGATGAATATCCCCACACCCAAAAATATTAATAGTAAAGGACGCCTATTAGGGGTTTGTTCCAGAACACTTCAACAGTAGATCAATCGAATAGTAATCAACAGTAATCAATCGAAATTAAAGAGTAGCATTACTCGCTACAAACACCACTGCCGCCAGGAGGGCAAATAGCAAATGTTCTACAAGCCCACGTGATACTCACTCCACTTGTATCCATAGGCCACCGGACAGCCTGAGTGAGTGGTACGGAGGTCACCCCGTCCGTTGGGGTGCACATTATCCCAGTAGACGGCGGCTCCTGGCTCTGGCTCTAGGCTCACCCCCAGTCCGGGAAATACCGTACGTCCCCCAAGCAGAACCGGGCTTCCCAGCTGAGACAGAGAGGGAGGGGTGACGTGACCAAAGCAAGAATCTGGTTAACATTGGGGCGTGAGAGAACGAAGTGAGGATTATTTTGGTATCCGCTTTTAAAAACGCATTGCTAAGTTCGTGGAAACACACGTTTATTTATGAAATAACGCATTATCAAAATACACGGAGACGAAATATGGCTGTTCAAAAACCCCACATGAAAACAACGTTTGTGGAAATAAATATGTAGATGAAATACGTGTTTCAAGAAGTTCTGCATAAAGGATCTGAAAACGGATATACCCTTAGAATAAAATTTGTTGTATAAACTAGTGTCTAGAAAAAAGCAAAAAAGATTCAATAAATATTTTGGAAAGTTTCAAGACGAAAAATAGGTTAAAACGTCATGCGTATATAAGTCATGTGTTAGAAACGTTTGCAAATATAAATTTCGTGAAAATATGGATAGTGTAAAATAACTTTTTATTGAATCGTAGACAGGTTAATCATTGATATATTTGCAGAAAAATGGTTACTACGATGCATGATACAAAATCTGCATAGAAAAACCTTGCAATATTTTTTGGTAAGACGTTATCCTAACCTGGGAAAGGGTGGGGTGAGTATCCACAATTAAATGTACATACATCCTCCAAAGTACTTTGAAAATGATTGAACATAAATTAGATACAGTTTGTAAACTATGTGATGAAACTCTCCTGTTAAATCATGATCCAACAAACTTTTTTTGTACTTACGTATATCATCAGCGTTGCCACCCTATCTCCGAGAAACAACTGGGACGGATCCTTATTGAGATACTCCTGTGGACATTGGCAGTGACAACAGCTACACCATCTCGCCATCCAATAAAAACAGCGGTGGGAACTACAAATTGGTATACTCCATGGCCACCCTGTGCAATCCCGGTAATGACACATCTCTTGGCTTGTGTACTGGGGCCGCAATAACAGCAGATGGGACCAAACATCAGTGGCTGCCAGCAACTGTACCGTTGTTGTTTCCGAGAGCAAGGAAGAAATCATGTGCAGAACCTATTAAATATGTCCTCCGGTTAATGCTGTAAAGCTATCTAGTTGTCAAGTTATTAAACTCCTAGATTATATCATGGCATGGATCATTTAAAGTTCAGGCTTCTCATTGGCCGAATATAAGGAGTGTTTATATGACTTTGCACACAAATACACAGTTTTATAAAAATGAAATACACATTCTCTATTTTCTTTACTTTCCATATCTACTCATTCATTTTACGGCACTCAGAAACCAAGGATGGGTAGTAGAGTTGATTTCATTGGTACACGCTCGTTAGCAAATCCTTTGCTGATATGTTTGTGTGAGAGGAAAACAAGATAAATTGTTATACATTACATGCAAGGGGCACTCGCTTATGTCTTCTATGTATTCTGAATTTAGCCGAATGGATGCTTTAATATTCGATAAAACAAATTAACAAACAGAAAATTTCACACTTCGAGAGTGTAAAACAGGAAACGCGTCAGCCTTCGCGGCATCTCACCTCTCGGACGTTTTCGTCTTGAAAGTCGAAGAAATCCTGGTGCCAGCTAAAGTGTCCGCCTGTACCGTACTCACACACCTGCCAGAAGCCACAACGGCGCGATCGTAAAACGCTCACCAGAACCGGTATCTTTATTCCTCTGTCAATGCGTCAAGCTTGAATATCTGGAATCCCTCTCCATACCCTTATAGTAGTTAGTCATACGCTGTTCCTTCGTCTTTTGTGCACAGGACGTCGCCATTGAATTTGTGCTGTAGCGTAGAGACCTCGGACTGTTGACGAAGGAGGGAGGGAGGGAATGTGGGAGGCGAATTTCTGAGCATGCTGGCTATCTGAAAACGCTAATGACACGCACTTCACTAACACATTTACGTAAGTGCATACAGGTCAACGAGAGAAAATGAGTACAACCTTAGTAAATACCCAAACTTTTTTGGGGAGATGCGTCCCCCATCCCGCCTGCTTTCAACGGTCATGATTGTGTGGTGTGTGCTACTTAAGTATGGAATTCAAACATTCCTTCGAACGTTAATGCCTCCAAACTTTTGAACTCATTATCATTTCCTTCAATAATGGGGTCTAGGGCTACACTGACTACATGGTCTAGAGCATCTATATGCTTCCAAGTTTGTTAGTTCCTTCCCATCGCGTCCCCATTTGTCTGGTTACCTGCAGGCATCAGTGATGGACGGTGCAGTCTGAGGGACTTGTCCAGTAAATCATCCCCGGATAATTTTAGGGCGAAAGTGTGCATAGTCTGCTGCATTAGTGTCTTTCAAATCCTATGATTATTAGTGATCCAGAATAGGGGTTTTATAGAGCTCGTCACTGGTCATCACCATTGGGGCTTGAGGACGCCTCAGTGATGATTTTTATGATGTTGATGAGTGGAGTTCTTTATCCCACTAAACTGGACGGCCCGGTACCCGAGGACAGGAACGATGTTTATACAACAGACTACCTGTAGTCTCTCAGCTGGGAACCCGGTCTCGTTGGTGGTGTGTAGTCCCGTGGCCAGCTGCACTCGGCGACTCAGCGCCGCCACCAGCGGGTGGTCGGTGTCGTTGAGGTGAGCGGAGGAAGAGACCCGGGCGCCATTGGTTACTCGGCCGACTCCCACCAGAGACCGCTGCATCTGTAGGGAGTGATAGAGGTCATGCTCTGCGGCATAAGAACGGACTGAAAACATGTTATCCAAGGAGAAAGGAGAGATTTTTGGAAGGTACAAGACTGGCAAGTCTACAGTTTTCATGCCGGGTAGTGGAAAAAGTCAGCTATGACTTCACTTTTGGCTTCTTCTTTCGATGTTTCCATACAAAAGAAGTCCAGTCAATTTTGCAGAACGATGTGAGCTGATGTCATGCCAACAATTGGCACACTAACCTTGAGAATAGCGAGACAAAATTTTTTTATTCTTAAACATACAGTACAAAATGAGCCACGGATTGGAAGTGAGGTGAAGCTCATACAAACTACCAGCTTCGGTTGGGGAATGCTGAGGGTCAGTTCGTCATACAGGAAGTACAAAGGATGGAATTAAATAAACGGAACATAGGCGTGGAGGGGTTGGGGGGGTGGTGCCCATATTGATTCTTACCATTACCTGGGTCTATCACCCCAATTGCGGAAACGGAACAAGTAGTCGCCTAGACAGTCATGTAACCAGACATCGTTACAAGCTCTGCGTAATAGGTAGGCACTTTTATTGGACGTTATCGTGGAAAAATATATGAGAGCCAAGGATAAGCATGCATTTGTATTGACACCTTTTAACCCTTACCCCACCGGGGGCCATCGATGCCCCCTACGGTTTTTCCGGAATCGCAGCAAATCGATGAGGGACAACACTGCGGTTGAGGTTTCTACCTCTTACCCCATCATTTTCCCAACATCCCTGAAATTTTTACCCTAGGTCACCCAAGGTCAGGTCACCAGGCAAGGTTAACCAAGGTCACCTCACTTTAACTTTTGAGCTCTAGAAGAGCTACATTTCTAAGTCAATCGATTTTAAACGTCCTACTTTTTATGAACCTCTCCAGGGTCTACAAGGTGTATATCTGGGATTTGTTCGATTTCGTCCCCTGAGGTCAGTTCACGAGGTGACCTCGCCCTTCGAAAAAGCATGGGGAAAAGCTGTCTTATGATCTAAAAGTCACAAAAACGATTACAAATGCTCGGCTTGCTCTGAAAAGCGTTCTTGGGCACCCTTTCACGGATCCCAGGGACCACATTTGCCCTTTGACCTCTCCGAGGTCATCAAAGCTCACCAGGGGTCAAAAACAGTATTGTTACAATAAATTTTGAACTAATTAAGCTAGAGCGCTGAATCAAACACCATCGTGTATGTCCCGTCACTGGCTTTCATCTAATATACGACAAGGTCACTTCCTGATTTTTCGTGACCTCAAGTCGTGTTAGGTCACAAGGTGACTTCTGGAGGTCAAGCCACAGGCGGGAGGTCATCGTTCCACATAACGGAAAAAGGTATGGAATTTTCCTATCAAAAGTACGTTACCAGATCTCAATATCTCTAATTGCATAAGAGTTATGCCCAGTTTGCTTAAACATTGCAAATGTTCGTGAAAATAGCCGATCTTGACCTAACTTGACCTCTGGAGGTCAAACCATTGACCTGAGCGCTTAAACATGCAAATAAAATGTCTTACTGAATTCACGCGAGCTTTCTAATGCACTTTGCAGATTTGCGCTAACCCCCAATTATTTGGAGTTAGAGGAGAGGGCCATCGATGCCGCCCCCCCCCACCGTGGGGCGAAGGTGGCGCCGGACCCCCGGTGGGGCACGGGTGAAGAACTACTTTAATACCGTTTTCAAGCTTTGCAAGAATACTGTCAGATGACAAGCAAATAAACACCATCTTTTGTGATTAGATGGAAATCAACATAACAAACTTCTACTACTGTACACACATATTTGAAAAAATTAGAGATAACATATCCTGAACAAGCCATATCATCCTTCATATATCATCTCAGTTTTACACTTCACCTTAGGAGAAGCCAGGTCCTTTAAATTTTCCATCGCATCCCTTGCGCAAAAAGTCGTGAAAGACGCAGATATACGGATCCAGGGAGACCACCTCCACCTTCAGAGGCTGCAGGTACCAGAACCAGTCTCGTCTCTCGAACGCACAGTACAGCTTCGATGTCACAGATACATTCTGTCAACAAGGGTACAATCGAATATTAAAGCATGCATATACCTAAATATGCCACGCAAGTTTTTCACGATGTCTTCTCTCAGAAAGGTTTTGATTGGTACACAGACCAGACACAAACATTCCTCTCGGAGAGAAATCCGCTGATCTTTAACCGCGTGCTTCCACTGACCATCCACTCATGATGATTCAAGCCTTATATAAGTTCTCATCATCTAACGGCTAAAAATAAATAATGATGGTAGATAATAATAATCAGCTGATGGCTGAGGAATAACTTGCATGATACACATTTTTACTCAGTCGTTCTACACAACAAACAATGCCAAGGAAACATGATCTCTACCAGATCTCCTCGCCCCTGATTCACTGGCACCCTCTGTACCCTTAGGTCCTGGCCCCTGCAGAGTGGTCCGAAGGTCCAGGTCAAGTCGTTGGAGATGGTGACGCCGGTCTCCAGCTTCCACTTGAGCTGTAGGGCTGAACTGTTCCCGATTGGCATGGGGAACAGGTCGTACCCTGAGGCACCCTCAGCCAGTAGCTTGTCATGCTGACGACAGGAGGAAACACCAGGTTAAGAAAAGGAGCTGGAGAGGTTTCAAGACACTACTTTGAAATGATGCCGGCAACAGATCAGAATGTCATGTTAAAAATGTATTGCTGAACGCGGCGATTATTGTTTTAACGGCTATATTTTTGTCTATAGTTACACTTGGCAATTGCTGGAACGATAGGTTTTGTATGTGAATATGCAGGCATGGATAAATTTTGGCATGTTGAGCCTGCAGTCCATTTTCGTGACCCTGCTCGTTCTTGTTTGCAATAAGTTTAAGAATCTAAGCCTTCAAACTTTGTTTCTATGCTAAATTTTTAACCGTGAAAGATATCAGACCGAGATAGGCCCAACAGTGATTGCGAAACCCTCAGCTTTACACTTATACATTATTGATCGGTACTGAGCCAATCTGTCATTGCGATGGGCTTCAAGAGCCGTCATGGTTCAGTTTGGGAACGCCGATTGCCCAGTTGGGGGAGGAGGTACTTGTTCTCTTTTCCCTGGACTCGACTATGATGGAGTTTGTAAATGCACATACCAATATCATTGTTTGACCTCATTTTGTTAACCAGTGAAAACACGAGCAAATATGGCAACATGAAAAAGCCCTAGTCAAAACAGGAGAAAGTGGCGGATATTTACTTCGTTTAGTTTGTTGTATATTCAGTGGCCTAATGACAGCACCTGTTCTATTCTGCCCCATCCAAAGTTAATAATGAGCGTTCCCCAATCACCAATCGGTGGCTGAAAGTCATGCGTTGTTTTCCAACTTACCTGGTGCCGAGCCTCCGTCAATTTCTGCGTCATGAGTGCTGTCCATTCCTTCTCTTGTCTTCTTTTTGCAACCTCGACGCCCCCCTCATACCATGCAAGGCCCGCTTTGAAGGCTCGAGAGCCTATGCAGATCGATCCTAGTTTTTCAATGTCTTCCACTGATAGTGCTGCGAAGGAAACCGTTATGTAGAACATGGATCTGAATCGGGAGATGAAATAATAACAAAAGACGATGCCTGCAATTAAAATATCACCGAAACCATGACTCTTGGGAGAGAAGAAAACGGAGTAGACTCGGACCATCTGTCTTCTACTGCAGAAGCTCACGCTATCACATAAACAGAGCGGCATGGTTTTACATTATTTCTCTACTACTCACTCGTGCCGGTCTGACGTCCCATCAGTTTGCCATCAGCCAGCTCGCTGACGTCTAGCAGGTACACGCCCTGCACCAGGATGAGCGCCGTGATCGTTTCGACGGCCTCCCGCGAGCCCACGCCGCTCCCGTCGCTGGCGACGAAGCGGCGCAGCTGACCGTCGATGTCACTCAGCAGAGACGGGAGTGAAGGCGCTGTCCGGTTGGAACGCTGCCGGAGACAAAGCGACGAGACCATGCAAATGGGGAAAGTGGCCCCCTGCCCCCCGGATTCGCCTATGATCCAAGCTAAGTCTGAGGGAACGCAGCAGAAAGCCCACAAAGTTGGGAAGCTGAACCAGCTTTGAGGGAAAGATGTCATAACCTGGCAACTCACAAAACGACCTTGCAAAATATGCAGAGTGAATGCATCAGGTAAGGAAGAGGGTTCACACCATACACCGTTCTGTGTGCGATACAGTGTAGCAGGTTTGTGGTTTTCGCATGACAATAATTGGCAACGCCATTTTGCAATGATTTCACCTGATGCGCTTACCTCTTGGACAGCCTCTTCAAGACGCTGAGTCTGTCCACACCCACGAGCTCCACTTGGACTGGGACTAGCTTGTTGGCTGCGCTGGTGGGCTATATATCTGTAAGTGCAAGTAACCTTAAGCCTTCTGTTTGTCACACGTATTTGTCACATGTCCCATGATTGTAATCAGCGGCGCGCAATATTTCATATACGAAAGGAATCAAAGAGGATGAAATCACCAATTCTCAGTCATATTCTTCAAACTTGAAGGGAATGTGGCACATTGGTTGAATCTTCAAATTTAGTGTGATTAGGAGTACTTTTAGCTGAAAATCATGGGGGCGTCCATGATTTCTCTAAAAAAATGTACAGTAAGCTCAATATTTCGCTTTTTAAAATAATCCTCTAGGGAAAGAAAGAAATATCTCCCTGTGGATGATGTCATGGTCTGGCAACCACTACCATATTCAATACGCTTGAAGGGCTTCGATTGGCTGATACTCACCATGACGTCAGCATATGTCGTCACACCAACAGCCATGACAACCGTGGCCTGCTGCTGAGGGTACATGAGGGGAACATTTCAGGTAGTTTTTAGCTTTTTCCGACGGAAATCTCGAGTTCCAAGACAAATTATATATTGGGTACCGCGTTTTCCGACTTGCTTCAAAACTTAGCTATATCAGTTAAAATCACGTTATGAAGGTGCCACATGCCCTTTAAGTGCAAGACTAACACAAAAGTTGACCATTAAACTTTCAAAAAACCTAAGCCCGTCAAATTTGGTATTTTCTAAATATTCTGATTATCCTACCGAGTTAATCATTGTCATAGGTTTTGGTGTCTGCTCCAGAATCTATTCACAAGTTGTTCGTGAGTAAATATCGATCTTAAGGTACAAATTATCACTGATAGGCTATTGAAGATTACGAGGACTTTTTCTTTAGTTCCAGGTAGTTCTCCTACAGAATTGTTTGGCCACAACTACAGTGCTGTACAGATTGTTATCATGATAATAAGGAATATAATAGTTAAAGCTACAATTTCGTGCACGGTGCTTGTAGTTGAATCCTACACTAGATTCCAACCACTGTTGAAATAACTACAATTTTCGAAAGAAAGGTATGATGATTGAACAATAAACATTGATGCAATGCTCATCATAATAATCCCTCCCGATGCCAAACTGGTAATCCCGTACCATTTTACCATCAGATTGCTAGCAAAATAAGGTGTTTGAAAGCTTGCAAGCTAATTTATGTATGTTAGTTAACAAAACACAACTCAGATACATTGCATATTAATACAAAAAATGACCACGATAGCTGTTGGTATTCTAATAAGCCATCTTGTGTAGTATTCAGGTCTATTAACGTTCCTAAGGCAGAATTATTTCAGGTGGGATTTTTTTATTATGGTTCCATGAGTAAAAAGAAAAGGTATGGATACGAAAAAGACTCCTACACAAAAAGCTCCCGAATAACAAACAGAATAATACTAAACAATGAGCACATTTCTTCGCGATTGAAAATAATTTTGCTCTTCATAATGCTATAAATTGACAAAGAAAAGTATTTGGAAGGGTTTCATCCTCAGCGAAACATTGATAATTATAACCCATGAGTTCTTGATGTGATTAAATTAGCATTGTACACCAAAGTCAATTCACCAACACCTATGGGAGAACTGTTCCAGCGCTTGAAACAAGAACGCGTTTGTGCTTAGCTCATCCCTGACCATTTATAACCACTCCTTACCTTTTGGCCGTTTCTAGTGAGTTCTCTGTGACCTGGATGTAGGCTTCCAGGCTCCGCACCAGCTGCTGTTCGCTGCTGAAGAGCTCGTCCAGCTTCATTGCACTGGCGGCTATCGCAGACCTCTCGGAGGCTAGGACATCCGGCAGCCGGAGCAGCATCGGGAGAAGCATCGCCACCCAGCTCCGCATAGTTAGGCCGCGGCGCCACATCTCTTCCTGTAGGAAATTAAGTTCATGCTTGTGTGGAATGTTGAGACAGTTACACTCCGCTTTCAGCCTATTTCGGTCTCAACGGACATCATTCGCGTGCGTGGAAAATTAGTCATGTGGGGAGGGATGAATATCCGTGTTTAGATTCATGATATTATTGGTAGTTGGACAGAAAATCCAGCCTTGTAACTGTTCAGCAAGAGAGTTCTCCTACGTCTACCTGAAAGTAATAGAAAATTATCTAGAGAATACTTTTAACAATCGTACAATAGTACATCTCTGCACATACATTTTAAAATAGGTCCACTGAATAGCTGTCGTTGACTGTTACATTCTTTAGTGTTCCCTAGCGAAAGGTATTAGAGTTATTGATTTTATTTCCTATGTTCTGGAAACATGGGATGGATCATCCTGCACTTGGCTTCATGTAGGTGTATACCAGGGAAACATGTTCACCTTTGATGTTATCAAAATACCATCCTACACTAAAGTCAAATCAATATGATCTCCGGCATGAATTTAAACGGGGATTTATAGCTAGCATATTTTACCATACAATGATGTTTTCTGTTCAACAATCAATGAATAAAACTTGAAGCTGTTGGTGGTTTATGAAAGTAATGAACAAATAAATATTAATGTCTTATTTATTGCGAATGCGCTGTCATTTTCCTACTCAGATTGCGCCTTTGTAAAACTTTCAAAAAGATCTTCAGAACGAATAAGATCAATACACCCTTAAACTCATGTTCATTGTTAACCCATTACTGCCTGGGAACTCTATCGGACAATTCCCCCTCGGTTCTTCGCAAATTATTCTGGGCTGATTTACATGAGACGGGCGTCGCTTTTAAGGAATCTGAAGTGATCAATTTTCCACCTTATGACTAAAAATTGACATCAGGTCAGATCAGGTCAACAAATTATGACGTAATTTCAAAACCCATGTAAAGCGATTCTGTTCCTCTAAAATGAGGCCGACATAACCAGGGTGACAAATGAGGCTGACAAACTCGCTCCTAAAAAAGCTACATCAAGTTTCTGAGCATCATTCAAAAGCTCTTGAAACGACGAATCTGCATGTTATTATAATCCAATTTGAGGTCAGGGTGATACCAAGGTCACCAGAGGTCACGAAAGGTAACTGGTTTTCGTATTTGTTTGCGTGTATAAGTTTGGAACAAAACAAGATTCATTTCAATTTTTGTTCCATAGTAATGAGCGTGGTCCCAGAATCCAAATGATATGCAGCAAGACCTTGAAAGGCTGTTATTTGCTTTGACCTAAATTATGTGACCTAACAAGGTTCTACCGCATGTTATTTGAATCCTTGGTTCAAGACTAACACATTGGTATATTTTTTCGTTCAAGCTCCCAGGGTTCCCAAATATAAGGTTTAAATGGGTCTAAATTTCACCCAAATTACCCCCACAGTAACATCACAGGTCAACGAATATGGTTCTTACGCGGCTCCAGAATATAATACAGTAAGGTACTTCCAGCTTCGTTTCAATTTTTCCGTATCCCTTCTAGCTCCCGAGATCGCAACCCGATCGGACCCCCGGCAGTAGTGTGTACGAAAAGAGCTCAGGTGGTGCTGGGTTAACATACGTTCGCTTTCATACCTCTACTGGGAAATCACGACCTCAATTAGCCGAATTAGACAAGGTATTCGGTGAAACGTGAAGCAACTGTAAGCCCTGGCATTGCCCCGATACTACAGCATTTCATTCAGTGTCATGGTGGGTTTAGTATTTATTTGTATACCTACTAAGTAAGCAATATAAGCAGATACATGCTCCCAACGACCCTCTCACCTGGGCTTCAGTCGCCTCTCCTCCTGTGTTGAAATCTGTCTAGCCGTCCGTTGCAATCAGCTCCACTTGTCACCTCTTTCACCCTTTCGCCATCAACCCCACAGAATTCCCACTCCGTCTTCTCTCCGGCCTTCTGTGCCTCACGCCGTCGCGTCTAGACGCAGTTCTACTCTCTACCTGAGACACCCCTGGCGCGGAGACTTGTCCGCTCTCTGCAGCACTCTAAGGTCAGCGGCCGAGGAGCGATGCCGCCGCGCGGTGGGGAGGGGCGTTGACCCGGCCACGAGATGAACGCCGTCTCATCGTTGCAGGTTGGCAGCAGAAAAAAGCAGCGTTAAAGGGCATGCGGCGCTTTTACGGTGATTGTATGGTGATTACACTTATATAACAGTCGTATGGCTGCGAAAGACTGCTCGTTTCATATTGTTTCTCCTAATTTAAATTGCTTGCGGCAAAATAGGCGTGTCGAGAGTGGAATTCTGAAATGCCTAGGCCATCCAAAGGACTAACCGAAACCCATCTCCACGAAGCAATGGAAGGTAAGGGAGAGGACCCAGTCATGGGAAAGGCCGATGACTATTTGGAATACGTTCATGTATCTGCAAACGGTGAGCTAAGTCGGAACAGCACATGAAACACAACGTCCGCGGATAGCGTGATATTGGAACGACGTAAAACCTAGAGTAAACGATAGACAAAGAATGACAAACGCTGTTCAGACTCCCACCTACTGATGCTGCAAACAAACACAATTCAACGGCGATTCGGTGCAGGCGCCCATTCAGCTCGCTCGAAATGAAAGGCTGGAAGAGCAGGCGAAAACATATCCAGCGCAGCGGCAGTGTCTTGTTATAGTCGCTCGTGTGCGCTGGAACTGAGGTATCCTACGGAGCCTGTAATGGGAGTTGATGATCCACACCGTAATAGGAAAAACCAACTGCCTACCAGTTTACCGCACCAGGTGGAAGCGCCGGAGGCTCCGAACTGGATCGGGAAGGTTTGGCAGCTGCTTTTCCGATCTCTTGAGTGGATAATCCTACTCATCTACGTCTTACACTGAAACTTCAAGGAGTGGTACATTGATTTGACATGCATTAAGTTCTGAGCTCTATGCAAAAGTGTGTGTGTGTGTGTGTGTGTGTGTGTGTGTGTGTGTGTGTGTGTGTGTGTGTGTGTGTGTGTGTGTGTGTGTGTGTGTGTGTGTGTGTGTGTGTGTGTGTGTGTGTGTGTGTGTGTGTGTGTGTGTGTGTGTGTGTGTGTGTGTGTGTGTGTGTGTGTGTGTGTGTGTGTGTGTGTGTGTGTGTGTGTGTGTGTGTGTGGTTTGCGGGGTGCATGCATTTGTGTTTTACACTGTTCATCCAAGCACGGCGCGACGCAAGATAGGACTGCGCGTCTCAGTGCAGTCTTTCTATCTGCGCGTTCTCATTTGCAGTCTAGAGTTCTTTCTTCTCAGTGCTTGACTGAGAAGAAAAAACCATGATCATGATACCCTCTAGGAGTTTTCTGCATGCGCCTCAAGACTGTTGCATCAGATTTAGAATCTGATAGATATGTGCAATGCTGGAGATCTCGTCTCGACCCAGGGGTCCTGGACGGGTTAACGCTGGCACGGCAATATTAAATTTACAGTCTATGGGAGACCCAAAATCCTGGAGGTCCGGTCAACAAGGACCAATGTCTGGACAATTATTACAGAACTGTTATCCTTTGTGTCATTCAACAGATAGCTGTGCTTATGTGAAACTTTGCCAAACATAAATACCAGCAATCCGCTACAGCAGCCAAAGCAAATATCTGCGAGTTTGGAGCGTCTGATGCAGTGACATCTATGTATGTATGTATGTGTCTACCCCCTGCACATTGCGGAACATGCCATCAGTACCATTCGTCTTTGGCATCATCATGTGTCCCTGGATGATCCGACGAATTCTTTTGACGGGTTAGACATCATACAACTTTTAAGCCTTTCCTTTTTTTGTCCACTCAAATGATAAGAGACGCCCCAGCCTTCCGACAACCCGGCCTGTCTTGTGGCCACCGTTCACCACCGCGGCTTCTTTCCATCCGACCAGTGGCGGATCCAGGGAGAAAGGGATTTGCCCCCAAAGGAAAAGCTCGGGGAAAACTATGTTTGCCCCTCCCCAAGCAATTGGCCTTTTTCCCGACTCCTTTTCAGTTCACAAGTAAAATTTTGATGCTTCAATTCTCAACTTCAAACAGAACCAGTTAAGTTCAGTGTAAACATTGGGCCTTGGGGAGAAAAAGTGTCAAGAGCCAATATTTTTCACCCTGTGACGTTTTTTTTGTTTTTCGCCTCAAACACCGAAAATTCCACCGGCCAGTCATGTGGTAGTGCATTACGTGAGGCTTTTTCTTGTTTTTTCGACTTTGGTTTGCCCCCAAACCGACCGGCTAAGCCCGCCACTGCATCTGACTACCCATAACAGCTGTCTAACAGCTCGATACTTGAACGTAATTAGCACAGAATCATAACTCAAACCTCGGCTGAAAACGTTTCTTTTTAAGAAATACAAGGTGAATCTTATAACATTTTTTGTCGGGATTAGTTCCAAGCTGACCGAGGTATGGTCGTTTTTGACGCCCCGCAGCCGAAATTGACAACGACCATTAAGCTGTCTCATTAATAGTAAAAGTGTTGAGTTATCTTCACGGTTATTTTCTGTGAGGGCTAAAGGTGCAAACGTTAGGATGGGTTGGTGGTATGTACATTTTAGTATTTAACGGTGACTTCAGGGGTTTGGCTATATCGCTTGGTGGTAACCTCAGTGAAGCTCATTTATGGTTTCTTACGCCGTTTGGCATATGAATACAATACTGCTGGAAAATATCCATCGAAATATTTGGGTTACAGCAACGAAGATGCGAGCACAAACCCATCACGTAATGGCTCAGTCTCCAAGGCAGAACTTGAATCAAACTCATCTCAAAAGCTGAATTCAACTGGTTCGACCGCTTCAGATTGGTTCGAAGACGCTCACTGATTACGTTTCAGTCTAAATCTTGCAAACAAGATTCGGAACAGGATTGGACACATTGAACCAGAATTTGCTGTGATCTGATGTTGCTTGAGATTATTCGCGTAAAATGTTTTTCGCCTTTTACAAAAAGAAATTTCACAGCTGAAGAGCTTGACAAACACGATGTGTAAAAATAAAGTCTTAAGAAAAACTTGCATTTAAAATGTGCCTGTGAGTTAACTGTCGTATAGTTTTCTAACCGGTTACTTTCCGATACCAGCTGATCACACGCAGAAGTAGACGCTCTACAATGAAGGACAAAGAACAGAAACAGACATATATTTCGCAGAAATGCAAATTACTCATACAATTTCCAATGCAATGTGTGCAAAGGCACCGTTGTGCATACAAAAGGGTGCATCCTCTGCATTGTTTCATACTCCCAATGATGCTCCGTCGAGCAACTAGTCCGGAACCCGAGCTCAGTATCAGTTTCGGTCACAACCTGCGTTTGACCGGCACCGCGCCACACCGACCGCCGACTCCGCCACCGCGGAACAGCAGTTATCAAACGCAGTCAAGTATGTTCAGATTTTAGTCAGACGTTATAAACGTGGGGGAATCTTTCATAGATTGTGGATGCTACGTGCAACTAATTCCAGTTGTTTTGATGGTATGAAACAAAACATTGTAAACAAATTTTGAGCTTGTTTGAATACATTGTATTTACATTGAAAGGTCACGGGTGCACCATTTATGTAGACCATTTGGGGTTGATCCAAACACCATGGAAAAACCAATTGCTATCGGGATTGGACTTGGCTACAAATCCGATTAGGAAACGCAGTCCTGGCATGGAAACCAGTTCATGGATATAAACAGTGACCTGTATAATATACATTCCCGTACCGAAAAAGGCATACTCTCATCAGCCTTGCCTCGAAGGCGAGATTTTTTGGCATGGCCTCCGGAAAATTTGTGCAGTTTCTCGGATGAACTTGTTGGCGACTGAAACCAGTTAAAGCGTGTCAGGGCACCGTCAGTTCTCACCCGACCCAATAACACACGAGGCAATAAGACCGGAATAGTATACATGTATATAAATATATAGACGGATACATACATACATACATACAGGAGCATGATTGTTGGAACATTTTTCGAGTGACAAATTTGTACACACTGTCAAAAAACACCGTATTGACTTCGATAATATAATATAAAGTTTGTTTGGGCGTTTTAGTATGTAAGGATGTTTTATTAATATTACGTGTGCCTCCCTTCCAAACCGTTGAACTCCATAATACCTTAAAGTCCCTGAAAGCAAAACCACAACAATATCAAGGGTACTTAAACACCACTTCGACGTTTCATTAAGAGGCGCCCAAACAACCCAAGGAGATATAAATATGCATTTTAACATACAAACCCTAAAGACACTGTCAGGAATAAACAAACTACGTTCACGAAATCGAAGCAAAGTCTCACCTCTGAGCGGTTCGACAGACATTTAAAAGACAAATCCAAACATATTGTGTTGCATCTATGATACTCACTCCACTTGTATCCATAGGCCACCGGACAGCCAGCGTGTATGGTACGGAGGTCACCCCGTCCGTCCGGAAACACGTTGTCCCAGTAGACGGCGGCTCCTGGCTCCGGCTCCAGACTCAGCCCCAAGCGGGGGAATATCGTCCGTCCCCCGAGCAGAACTGGACTCCCAAGCTGAGGGGAAAGGTGGCGGAGGGCGGCGGACCGGAGTCTGAACTGAGAAGTACTAATGCTGTGGATCGATAAAGGGGGCCCGTTTTTAAATCGATATTAAAAGCACATGAACAGTGCAAGAAAGTTACATATCGTGATAATCGCAGTCTTCTAAGAATATGACATTTTGGCTGGTCATCCCGATGCAATTAATTCAAAATCTTGAAAAAGAGAGCCAGAGAAACTGAACCCTCGTCATTTGTCCAAGTTCTGCTTAATCCCTCCTATCTGCAATAAAGTTCACCAATTTTGTCGTCCATTTCTTTAAAGCATACACACTTCCTTTCTTATTTCTGCTTATTAAACAAAATAGGATGCCTAGACTCTATCGTAACACTCACAGGATTCTTGCCTTCTGCTGCACCTGGAAAACTTTGAAATTAATTTGACATGAGTTTGAGCTGGTTATGGTAAGAGGCAAGGCGTGCATTTTTAAGACTTGTATTAGAATTTGTTTAACAATGCCAGTAACCACTACGTAGAAAGGTTTTAGTGAAATTCAAATCAAAAGCCTTCCCATAATCCTGTAGACCGCATAATACTAGTGCAGCATACGCAGTGGGGTTTGGCGTCAACGTGCAGTGGAGGGGGCACTAAAGTGTCCCCAATGAGATCTCAGAAGAAAGGGGGTTAGAAAAATGGCCGTTAAGGGGTGTGTGGGGAGGGGGTGCTAGTGATCTAACTTATGCCAAGGTTTTATTGATTTAGGTCAATATCTTCAAGGCCAAACGAGGTCTTAAAGGTCAAATCTGGGCCGTGCTGGATACCTATTGGGAAATGTCGTGATTATGGAAAAACAAACGGGAATACACCAAAAACAGAATAAGTTCATAAAGGGAAGGTCTCAAAAATGTACACTAAAATTTTGGGGTTAAGGTCATTTAAGGTTAATTACCGATAACGTAACAATATGACACATTCCCAATACTGTACATACAATACAGCTGACAATACAGCAGCCTTTAGGCGGGAATTTAGGGGTTCACCTTGAAAAAGACCTTTGACTTTGACCTTGAGTAGCCTTAATCATGAAGCCATAGCATAACATAGGGGACGTCCGTGCAAGAGTACGCACTTAACTTTCTAAAGGTTTTCACTTTTCTCCTATGTGTCTAACATATAAATTGTTTTATATGGCTGCTTAGCCTGAATAATTATCAATGTATGGTCCCTGTTTCAACTCGATCTCTCTGAAAGGAACTTGCCACGAGCCAAACAAAAATAAAAAGTCACGTAGGGTAAGGGCGGGTAAGAGTACGCAGGAGATAAGAGTATGCAGCAGCTGTTTTGGTTACTTAGCAACCACTGAGATGGTGGATACCCTGGTATAAAAAAGCAAGGTTAGTGCCTAGGCTTCACACCAAAATTCAACGTGCTCCTGTTCTTTCCTCGGGAGTACAGAGCAAAACAAGTTTCTGAGCACCCTTGCAGTAATATTTCTTAACCGGGTAAACTTGTAGACCATGCTTCTATTATCAACAGTATTGTATTACGGTCTGTCATCATTAAGAAAGCTGAGCTAGAACTGTGCTCCAGAACCGGAACTCACGCTAAAAGGCCTGCCAACATGTTTATGAAGACTTTCTTCCCAAGGGAGCATGTCCGGCAAGAGTACGCAGTAGACCGTTGGGCAAGAGTGCGCATGCTTAAGAGATAGGAAAGTTTAATTTTCGCTCGGGACAGAGTCCGTAATTCATATTTATAAAGCCAAACGTTGCAACATAGTTCTTATATATTCAGAACGATATCAAATCATACAATCACCTAGTTTGGCGACAACAAACTTCACGACATGGCCTATGCACCTAAATCACAGCAGGGCATCAATGCGTACCCCAGCGTCCTCTCCTGCGTACTCTTACCGACCCACTCCGGCAAGAGTACGCACGTGACTTTTATTTTTTATGGGGTGGTGGCGAGTTCCTTTCAGAGACATCGAGTTGAAACATGGACCATACATAGACAATTCTTCAGGCTAAACAACCACATACAAATTTTACCTGTTAGACTATAGATACTTTATACACTTTATACACTTACTTTACTTTATATACTTTATATGTTAGACTATAGGAGAAAAGTGAAAGGCTTTAGAAAGTTAAGTGCGTACTCTTGCACGGACTTCACCTACGTACTCCTGCAGGAGTGGGTCGGTAAGAGTACGCAAAAGAGGAGGCTGGAGTGCGCATTAATGCCCCGCTGTGCTTTTGGTGCATAGGCCATGTTGCGAAGAAGTTTTTTGTCGCTAAATTAGGCGATTGCATGATTTTATATCGTTCTTAATAGGCAAGAACTACGCTGCAACGTTTGGTTTTCCAAATATGAATGGCGCACTCTGTCCCGAGCGAAAATTAATTTTTTCTATATATTTAGAATACATACTCTTGCACAAAGGTCTACTCCGTACTCTTGCCGGACATGCTGTCTTGGGAAGGAAGTCCTCATAAACATGTTGGTAGGCGTTTTAGCGTGAGCTCCGGTTCTGCAGCTCAGTCCCAGCTCATCTTTCTTACTGATGCCAGACTGTAATAAAATAATTTTGATCATAGAAGCATACCTGATCTACAAGTTATCCTAGTCAAGAAATATTAAATCAAGTGTGCTCAGAAACTTATTTTACTCTATACTCCCGCGGAAAGAACAGGAGCACGTCGAATTTGTGTGTGCAACCTAGAAACTGACCTTGCTTTTTTATACCAGGGTATCAGCCCTCTCAGTGGTTGCTAAGTCAACCGCTGCGTACTCTTATCTCCCGCGTAATCTTACCCGCCCTTACCCTATATCATACTGAATAATGTCATCTAATCGGAATACTGGGGTTAATGACCTTGAACTGTGCCCTTTGACTTTGATTTTCACCTGGGTTGACCTCGACATAAAACC
This sequence comes from Lepas anatifera, assembly GCA_034440635.1. NCBI lineage: Eukaryota > Metazoa > Arthropoda > Thecostraca > Lepadidae > Lepas > Lepas anatifera. Next base: position 94,247 of record JAOTON010000499.1, read on the forward strand.
TGGTGATATGGCGTTATGGTGTCACCGCTCAATCTACAGAGCAGGCGAACTGGTGCGAGAGTGCGATCACGACGGTCTCAAAACATTTGTCTGACTTTGAAAGCCTATAAGTAAACAAGTTATTGACAAATTTTCAAACTTTTCACCAATCGATGCTGCCATAAATTCTCTCAACTGTAGCAAAGTAGCGTTGTCCGGTGGGAAACGGTTTTCCGGCCACCTTGGAAAATAGGCAGAGGGCACTTCAACATCGCTCCACTGTGTGTGTTAAAGTCCTTTAAATAAAAGACACCAAAACTTAAATGATATTGTATCACAACTTCCACGTTTTATTGGTGGTACCTGGGCACCCTAAAAGATAAAAAATCTGCAGCCCTAGTACTAGAAAAGTATATTTCTAATTAACGAAAATCTAGCCTCTTTGGCGTCTTATTTGCACTTACGTATATCATCAGTGTCGCCACCCTATCCCCGAGCAGCAGCTGCGACGGCTCTTTCTTGACATAGCCCTGTGAACATTTCCAGTGATAACTGTTGCTGCACCATTTCTCCTTCCGATGGAGGCAGTGGTACATAGGCATCGCCACCGGAAAAAAGTAGAGGGGGGCAGTCAAACTTCAACCTGATGCTGACAAAAACTTTCCACGATAGGACCAAAAATTGTTCAAATTTCGGCTCCTCGTTGACTTCCGCAGCGGCTGGTTATGCAAATTTCAGGTTTTCTCCCATTTTGACAGAGATCAGGAAATTTTTGGCCAAAAGTGGGGGTGGGGCGGCCAGGCTCCCTGCCCCCCTTTCCGACGCCTATGCAGTGGTAGGCACGACATGTTGGCGTGACTTCCAGCGCAACCCGCCCAGTTTTGGTAACGGCACAACTCCCCGTCTCATTCCGAGCACGGACGTCGTTTGCCATGGGGAGGGGGCAGGTGTTGGCCATGCCCCTCACTCCTAAGGATGTCGCCCCTAGAGGGCTGGGGGGTGGGGCCTCCGCTCTAAAAACGTGGGGGTGTCACCACCCCACATTTGCAGTATTGTCGTTGGAAATGTATTATTTCAGGCAAAAGGCTTCATTCTGCTATTTTTATGAGACTGCACCGGTGTGAATGCCACACAAGTGTTCAGCTTCCCTAGCTAGCGGAGCAAACATAGGGACATATTTATATGGGTTATCATCAGTGGGTCCACACCCTTCCCCCGGAAAAGCAGAGCTGCAAAAATCTCAAATCTGTCGGGCACTTTCGAAAAAACCTCCAAATCTGTCGGGTGGTTAGGATAGGACTATTAAAATTGTCTAAAACCCATTGAATTGGTAAAACTTTCCTTTTCTTTTTCCACATTCTTAATAGAAAATACTAAAATTAGCATAAAAAACTTCAAGTTTGGCACCAATGGATATCATTATCCTTATTTTTGTGCTCTGATCCTTATATGTGTGATATCCTTATTTTCCGTGCTCTGAAGCCGCCTATGGAAAATCTAAGTGGAATGACACAAGTCTATTAATTTTCAAAACTCTAGAACTGAGACTGTTCTTCGGGTTTTCAATTATCAGACACGCTCAGGAAATTAAGGTTATCGGCAGAAACCTATAACAAATTGAATACCGAACCACCAATTCTCATTTTCTGGAGTCACCATTGGTAAAGGAAATTTATTATTGGATGTAATTTGAGATTTGTGGACGTACAGCATACAAATAGTGTGTGTCAGTCAGCTCGACTGGGTCTTGAATAAGACTCAGTCTTGAATTCAGATGATTTAGGTCACAGGCGGAAATATACACTAACATGAAAAGCAGCCCCCTTTTTCAGTCCTCTGCAGCCGCCATTGACAAAAAATGCTGCACTAGAATGAGAATAAGTGATATTTTGTTATTATGTTACATAGTCCAGCCCAGAATACTTAAAAAATATAGTTTGCAATGGAAGAAAGCTGACCTGGTTCCCATACCATGCAGTTACTTATGCCAGCTTCTGCAGATTTTCATGATTTCAGTTTTTTTGGAGGTGGGAGGGGGTAATTTGGAAGGAACCCCCAAAATTTATATATGGATTTTGCTCTGATGGCCAGACAAACAAGATTGGGGGGGTACTTTTTTGATATTCGAAAGTGTTTTTTTAAGGATCATGGCTACTTGTAGTTGAATACAAACATGTAATATTAGCTTTCCATGACTTTAAATGCATGTTTACATGAAAAATCCTAAATTTTGAAGCTGTTGGCTATCTCAAAGTTTTTCATGCATTGCCGTGCTCATTTCCATGAGGGTACGTGGTTTAGGATCTGAAGTTCATGAGGCTAATAAATAACCTTAAGTCAGTTAGATAGTAAATGTCAAGTAAATATCATGTTTCCAAGGAAGTTAAGAGTAAAAGGAATGAGTAAAGGTTGCACTAGGCTGTGTTTTTGTTATATCTTTGTCCCCTTGACATAGATCATAGGCATATTTAGGTAAGTGAATAAAATGAAATAGGAGAAATAGTTTGGTACTTAAAACTCAAATTAATGTGGAAAGGTGAAGAGTTTTTTCTTTGGCATCTACAAATCCACTGATGAAGGTATGCAACTTTTGTGGTTAATTCTGGACAAACAGGCATTGGATTTAAAAGAAGACGGAAGGGAAATCAAATGTTTTAGTCTAATTTGACCAGTCTGCTGGTAAAATTCATTTTTCCCTTATTAATATCATTTAAAATTATGGATCAACAGTGAGCATAACATACTGTGTGGAAATAAATGTAAGCTGCCGAAATTACAACGAACACCACATCACTTACTTGTTTGTTTTCTCCCCACACTGTTCTGATCTGCCCGCTGTTTGATCCATGCTTCAAAACGACCTCCTTGGCCAAAACCACTGTTCCTGAACTTGCAGGGCAGCCCAGAATGCTTGATTCGCTGATGCTCCTTAAAAAAACGTTTCTCGCCAAAATACCCACATCCCTCAAATCCACATTTAAGCTTGACACGGGACGGTGGAAGGGGCTTCAGCTTAATCGGAGCCATGGATCAGCCCTTCAACTATGGACGATGAAATCCAGGCTCAACCAGTTTACTCAAGATGTATACCAAAGTAATGCAAGAGAAAAATAATCAAAAACACAAACTTGTTGCCTCCACCACACCACGGGATTCTAGGGCCTCGGCCTCCGCCATATCCACAAGGCAACACACCAAACCGCAGGGCTGCTTTTCAGACCAAAGATACCTTTTACACCGGCTTTGTTCAAACAGCGCCCTTGCGGCAGCGTTGAGCGTACTTCCAAACGAAGGAAACGAAGGAAAAACTGTTTTGCCTGTCGCCTTTACCTTTACGGCGGCCTGTCGGGCCAAGCTGTCGCGTGCTATGGAATACAAATCGGGCCCGACAGGCCGGTGAAGGAATTTTTCCAGCAGAGGATTTTCTGGGTGACGTTTAAAAGGCCCTCTGTGCATAAGGCCCTCTATTCAAAGGTTCCTCGATTCATAAGTCCCTCAAAAAGACCCTCTGTGCATAAGGCCCTCTATTCAAAGGTCCCTCGATTTTCCATCGGTTCTTGCCGCACACTGGCTTGATATGGGAGAGGTGCAAATTCATGAAAAACTTGTTGAGTGAAAGAGGTGACAATTCTAATATTAAGTTTTTTTAGAACAAAAATATTTTCTGCTTCCTTTCAAGATTTTTTCTCACAGATTGTAAGATCTGTCGCAAGACCATACCGTGCCCTAAAATCTGTCGGGCACTTTATGACCGAGCCCGACTTTTTGCAGCTCTGCGGAAAAGACCGTTGGCCAGAACGAATTTGTGCTCGTCCGAGAAGCGGTAATGATACCAGACATGAGGAATATAGATTATTCATTTTGATGATTTATTACATCTTGCAGTCATTCTTAGGCCTGGTAGCACCAAGTTTTTTTGCACAGCACTCACTTGCCGACTAAACATGCGAACTCGAAATCCCGTGCAGTTACTCTTGGCGCTGTGAAGGCAACGGAAGAGGAGACCAAATGCCCATTGCCCTGAGCAGTTGTACCATCAGTGTCTCTAGGATCAGGAAATAAATCTGACATGATAACATTGCGTATTGTTGAACAGACAACTTCCTAAATCGTGAAATAAAACAGAACTTCTCGAGCCTTCTTCTCTTCTGCGCTAATATTAACCGTGCTTATGGGAGTCTTTCAATAACCACTATAAATAACGACTGTAACATGGAGCCATGTGGTTCAAGATTGATGTCAAGTCACTAAAGTATCCGCATTGGCCAGATTCACGTGAGCTGTTCTAGCCATGTAAGCAGAGAATATTCTCATGACATTTACCCTGAGCTTGACAAATCTACATTTTTGCATGAATGATGACACAGGTAAACAGTACCGAAACGAGAATGGCGGCATCATTTCCACATATCAGAATGATACATGACATGAGACCAGCAAGTCTTAGTGAATCCCACCTTTCGAATGTTTTCGTCTTGAAGGTCGAAATAGTCGTTATGCCAGGTGAAGTGTCCACCGGTACCATATTCGCTTACCTGCCAACGCACATGATACGTGAACCGGTTCTCCTCATGTTTAAGCAGTATAAGTGGATCCCTGCCGGAACATGGTTCTTCCAATTAAGATATTCAACAGAGATAGGCAAGAAGAGTGTTCATCGAGAAAGATATAGTTCTGACTTGTCCGCGTTGTTGGACAGAAAAAGAATAGTAATGGTAATCCATATTACCCTCATTATTACTAATATTATTAAATTATTTAATGTTTTATATCTTTACAAAAACAGAAAAGTTAGTTCATATTACCCACTCTTGGATTTTATATCCCGCCCCTCACGTTACATAATAATTAATCACACTTCACTCCTTCCCCCACTATCGAGAATGTCGGCCCAGTTGTAGCTCCTTCCCACAAGCTGGGGCCTGAGTTTCCCAAGTTTAAGTCCTCTCAATTTGACTTTGCCAGATCGTGAACAGGTGATAATTTTGAATTTCAGTAAAAATCAGTATAGATTATTATGCAGCCATAAAAGATGAAGCTATTCGATTAACCTGGACTGGGCCATAGCAACAGTGGAAACCAAACACGCAATAGCATAATACCCACACGTACCTTTCTAGTGGAAAAAGTACAAAATAGCCGCCAGAAGATATACCAATAAGGCATCCGGAAAGAATGAAAAAAACGATCTCAGCCCTACAAATTGTCCCACAGACGACATACCGGTCAGCATCCATATAATTCCCGTTCTCTCTCTCTCTCTCTCTCTCTCTCTCTCTCTCTCTCTCTCTCTCTCCCCCTCCCTCTCTCTCTCTCTCTCTCTCTCTCTCTCTTTCTCTTTCTCTGCAGGCATCGAAATACACTGTTTTTGGTACCAGGGGTCACACAGAATGCAGATGTGTTCATTTGATCTTCGAAATGCCTCTCTTAACCTAATTATTGTCAAATGCGTGACCTTTGATCATACCACCACAACGTAGAAATAAGAGCTTGTCATAGCATCATTCGTGAAGCTTGCGAGCACCACAGTGCTTGCACCTCCATGTGCTTACAAGCTCTGCTGCTTCTCATCTGTTTAGTACCTGTCCACTCTTCAATCGAAAGAGAACTACGTTTAATAATTTAAATGTTTATGCCTTGTCATGCGCACGCTTCCACCTCTCCTGACAAAACTCCCCGCAGCTTTCCCCATTGGACATGCTCAAATATGATTATCTGTGGCAATATTCTATTAGGATTTGTGGCCTGCCACGCACCTTATGGCGCGCTGTACGAAGTCATTAAACTGTAATCCCACACGTTTTTTTTACCAGGGAAGGTTTGTACGGCGATCTCCAATATCAATCCTCTGAAGACAGTAAGTATTTGGTACCTGCAGACCCTCGCCTGGGAACCCGGTCTCGTTGGTGGTGTGTAGTCCCGTGGCCAGCTGCACTCGGCGACTCAGCGCCGCCACCAGCGGGTGGTCGGTGTCGTTCATACCCGACGAGGACGACACTCGGCCCCCGATGGCTTCTTTGCCGGCACCCTCGTGTCGAACCAAAGAGCGCCGCATCTGAAGGTAGGGTTTTCAACGACAGACCGGCCAAATTCGTCGGATGGGTGTAAGCTCTGATGTTACCGATTTAAATACAAATTGTCACGTGAGGGTTATCTAGGGTGCTGAATTCATCCGTCAAGTTTTCAGGTCAATCTCATGATGGCAATAGTCTATTTCACTAGTAATCTGCATGTGCTAAAACCAAACTGAATAAGGTAAAGATCAGGAAATAATGTATTCCTTCTATCATAGGCTTATCTTAAAAAGTAAAAATGTTATCATGATTAAACAACGTAAATTTTCGCTTGTTCTCTGATTTGTACATTTTACCTTGGGAAACGACAGATGCTTTATCATTTCCATCGCATTTTTGCGAAGGAAGTCGTGAAATACGCAGATATACGGATCCAGGGAGACCACCTCCACCTTCAGAGGCTGCAGGTACCAGAACCAGTCTCGTCTCTCAAACGCACAGTACAGCTTCGATGTCACGGATGCATTCTGTCAACGAGAATCATGTCAGTTACCACATAATATACATGTTTATCTAAGGGAGTCTAGGTCGCGCAGTTGACCTAGAGTGCGTTATGCTCAACCTGCAGCTCTCTGCAAGTTCTTCAGAGGTTCGCGGGCTGGGGCCAATCCGGAGGCGGGATTTTGACCACTACACTAACCGAAGACTGACGCAACCGATCCGATGCCGGATAACCTGAGGATTGGTGCATTTAGAGTATATGAAGAAAGTCATAGGCGGGTGAGGCCACCAAATTTTTGAAGCCCTTGCCGCTATGCGCCACCTTAGATAGCTAAAACTACTACCGGTACTAACGCTACCTTTCGAAATCGCGAAATCACTACGCTCTACTCCGCGTCTTCACTATCGTTACTTTGTATTAAAAATCGCTTCATGAGCACTGCCCTAAAGGTTGTTTTTCATCTTTCTTTTAAAGCCAGTTTCAGGGAGAGCGACTGCCCATTTTTATATTACATAACAATTAGCATTTCGTAGTAAACTTTGCACACAAAATTAAACCATAACATTATTTTAGCTTCCTTTTTCTGGCGGACAGGATCATTTCTAATGATCCCCATATCCTACTTCCTAGGAAATGGCGACCCATTTAGCAGCCTATAGGTAGCAGTAGTGGTTTGAATTCGGTCGAGCCCGCTGCCCACTATCCCGCTACTTTTTGGTTAGCAAAACTGTTATCGCTACTCCACTAAAATTTGGAGAGTCCGCAAGCAGCGGCTTCGCGGGCTGCAGTAGCTGATCTCCCGGCTCTGAGTAAAAAGAATAAAATGTAAATATTGTAGGACGAAGACCAAAATCTATATTTTTTCCTTCAAATTGGGTATTTATAAAGAAAGTTATAACTCTACAATTGGTCAAGTGTACACATTTTTATAAAGGTAACGTACACGCTCGAATAGTTAGTCGCTGACAGACCTGGCTCTTACAAATCACTCCATGTATGTACATATATCCTATGGTCTACTCATGCAAGGAAGCAGCAATGAGGAAATATATCATTGGGCTCATCACTGATGACCCGTCCATCCACTCTCAGGCTCCGTACCCTGAGATCATGACCTCTGCAGAGTGGCCCATTGGTCCAGGTCATGTCGTTGGAGATGACGGCGTGGGCCTCCAGCTGCTGCCTGAGCTTTAGGGCCGAGCTGTTTCCGATCGCCACGGGGAAGATGTCATACCCTGTCGCACCTTCTGCCAGTAGTTGGTCGTGCTGGGAAAAGCGAGGGGCCATGGGTGGAGATCTCGGGTATAGGGTTCAGTGACCAAACCGATTTTGGGTCTCCCATAGGATTTGTGCATCTAAGGTGTGAATAACATTTTCAGTGGTAAGCCATGCATGGCTCCTTGCATAAAGAGGATATATCCAGTCAAATAATGGCTCATGTTGGTAGTCAGCAAGCGATAGGTCAGAGCGGCATGTTGGAAATAAACAAGCAACGGTATAAGAGGACATGCTGTAAGTGTGCAGACGGCAGGACAGAACGACATGTTGAGAAGGTGCAAGCAACATGAATAGGTGATATGTTGGAAATGCTCAGGTAACATTTCAAGGCTAGGGCCAGGTTGGAAAGGCTCTGGTAACAGGTCAAAGCTAGGGCCAGGTTGGAAAGGCTCAGGTAACAGGCCAAGGCCAGGGCCAGGCTGGAAAGGTACTATTTAGCGTGATGAGCATCGCTTCATGTGCAATGCTAAATGTATCCAAACAAAAAACATATGTGAGCATTACTAATTGTTAGGGCTTAACGACGCACCACCTGCCGGGTTCATACGGCGTCGCCAACTCCCAACCCGTTGGCAGGGATTTGGGGGATCAGATCAACTTATTCAGAGGCTCCACCGTAACTTGAACCCGGGACCGGTGACTTAGAAGACAAGGATGTTATCCACTAAGCCACCCATCCCCTCTGAGCATCAAACTTCGACAAGTGTTCCGGTTTAAGCGTCACGCACCCTTGTAAATGGACCGTGCATTAGGTATCATCTGCCTCACCAATGAGGATTTGTGAGGCTGACATGTGACATATCATTGTTAGACAAATAGCCGGTGGTTTAATACGCTGCAGTCCTATTACCCGCGATTACCAACCTGTTGTCTGACCTCCTTCAGCCTCTGCCTCATAACTGCAGCCCATGTCTCCTCTTGTCTCCTTCTGGCAATCTCAGCGCCCTCCTCGTACCATGTCAGGCCCGATTTGAAGGCTAGAGAGTTTATGCAGATTGATGCCAGTTTGTTAATGTCTTCTGTTGACAGCGCTGCAAAACAAGGCTTTGTCCGACACATCCAGCTGAATGGGAGGATTGAGCAAAATCAGAAACCGATGCTTACTTACTTTTTCTTGCAATCGATGTTGTATCAAAAGCTCACTAAGACCAGTTATGGGGACAATAGAAAGTAAAATAGGTCTGGAACGTATATCCCTACGGCAGATGTTTGTTCTATCAAGTATGTATATCGAGTTACATGAACACATTAGCATCCGCCCAGATACACGGAGGTAGACAAATCTACCAACTCACCAAACATGCTGGAAAAAGACGATCAAGCCAGGGAGCGACGAAAAAGGCGAGACTGAATTCGCTTCAGCGTGGGAAAATGACGTCAAATCTGTCAGTACACTTTTTAAGGTTCAGAACGATTCAATGTTTGCGGCAAACAGCTCGCTGTTTGTATAGGGTCCAAACAATGTTGATGACGCATGTGAGCTTTGAAATTCTGTTGGTGGCGCTCTAATACTTTTTCTACCTCTTCTGTTACTTTCCATCCTCATGCATCAGTCTGGATCGAATCAGCAATGCCAGTCTCCAAGACTCAGCCGGGTCAGTCGCGTCACTCACTCGTGCCGGTCTGACGTCCCATCAGCTTGCCATCAGCCAGGTCACTGATGTTCAGCAGGTAAACACTCTGTACGAAAATGAGCGCCGAGATCGTCTCGATGGCCTCCCGCGAGCCCACGCCGCTCCCGTCGCTGGCGACGAAGCGGCGCAGCTGACCGTCGATGTCACTCAGCAGCGATGACAGCGAGGGCGCTGTCCGGTTGGCGTTCTGCCAAAGAAAATGTGTATTACTGGGGCTCTAATTTATTTTTTTAAAATGACTGCTAAATTTCTTTGCTCCATCATCTCAATGGGAAAGCAGCTCAAGATGGTCTCCCGTCCCCTGGCCTATGACATTTTCTGAGTGATTGGAGAACAGAGGCGTGCAATGTGGCTGTACTTCTCATAGCTAATTGTTTATCTTTGTTGTATTGTTGCTCCGAATTTTATTTTAATTTAATCTTGTACCAGTGAATAAAACAATATATGAGGAGTCTATCCTCCAAACAGTTTAAGTTGGTAGGTACTGCTTTTTACATGCTTTCCCATATGATCTATAACTCATTTTAGATTATAAGGGCACCAAAGATGAAAGCCTAGTAATTCAGGAAATTTTGATTCTGTGACTGACGGTCAGGTCAGATGCGTGACCCTGCAATTACCTTTGTATTTTCCAAACTGTTTAAACTGTATATTCAAATTAATAGAACTGGAATCCTCATTCCGCTTATTCACTCGACATCGTCTGCCACTGGGGTCAAAAATGACCTCCAGTTTGTATGCAAAAATATATCCTTCCTCGTGACCAACATCGTTTACTGCGACTGGATATACAGTACAGCCAAGCTACACAAATTCGTTTATCTCAGGCAGGGGCGCAACTTTATGTTTTCGATTGGGGGACACCCGGCACGAAAGGGGGCCCGTACATGATGGGGGGCCCGTACATGATGGGGGCCCGTATTTTTTAATGAAAATGTGACCGAAAAAACGTATTTTCGACCGTTTGTTGTCAAAGACTGACTGCAAAGGCTAAATAACAATTTTTAGCGCACTATTCGTCACTGTTCCTGATTTGCACTATTTAGCCCAAAAAGTAGTCAGAAGACCCAATGTTTTGAACGAGCTGCCAAAGTATGTAAGGATATTGGACAAGTAGGTGTCCACTTACCGTCTTCGTCGTCCACGCGGATGCTCTCCTCCGGAGGTACAACGGGATCAGCCCCGGACGACGCAGGAGGGATGGTTGCTGGAGGGTCTTTTAGCAAACGGGATCCGGCTGGTGGCCTGGCCGAGGAAGGCAATGATCAGGAAAAGAAGGATTGGAATTACAACCTTACTTTACCGTTTTGCTGGAAACTATACACATTGCACTTTTCCGAGTTAGTTTTAAATTGGGGTTTTAATTTTTTGCGATCGATAAATGAACGTAGCTTGCAAAGTACCAAAAATAGTAGTGATATGAACTACTTTAAGTGGACGCGTACGTTGCTAGAGATTAAATGCAAATATGATCGGGGTCAATTTATAACAGTTTTCAAAATTAGCAAGACGATTCTAGATTCATAGGTTACCTGAAAAATGAACAAAGTTTGGGTGGTTTTGCCAGAGCAGCCCCTCGGTATTGAATGTTCTTTGTTTTACGCTTTTGTGCACCCGACTTATGTTTATACTGTCCAACCATTTTAACATTCACACCTGGAACGAAATCGCATTATCGCGAATAATTTGATATAAATGGAAGGTAGAGATCAAAGTGGGAAATTCCTTTATCAGCGGGGATACTGATATTTATGTTACATGATCAAGACACCTTTTTCTGATCCATTCACCTTGCCAGTTCATGACATTTTACAACACTGGGTACCGGTCAAGGGGTACTATGAATAGGTGGTACTGCCTATTTCCCTTTACAATCCTCATATAGGATCAGTACAAAAGGAATGGGGGCCTAACATTTCTCACGCCCCATCCATTTTTCCCCGAATGTTCCAGGAGGCATGGGACCGGCCGCACGTTGACCGGGAAAACCACAGGGGGCCCGCAAGCATGGCAGGGGGCCGGTTTCGGCAACAGGGAGCACGGATACACCACCTGGGGCACGAAACTGCTCACAAATAAGGAACTCCTGCAAATACGGGACTAACACAACAGCTTCAGTTTCTGCACGATATTCTTAGACCACAAGGGGCCCAGACAGACCACAGAGGGCCTGAGCACACCAAAGGGGCCGGGCAGACCACAGGAACCCAGAAAACCATAGGACGTCGGTAAGCCCAAAAGTGGCCCGAGCAGACCACACACAGCCAGCAGTTTGGCTGGACTCTGCCCGATATATGCTGGGCTTTGACTGGGCAGAGCCCGCGTACATGGGCTCAGCCCAGGTCCGGCTCCGCTGCGCCTGGGTAGAGCCCATGGTCAAGCAAGACCGGGCTCTACCGCTCGGGCAAGTTGTCATCCCCCGACCTAATGTCGGGCTCAGCCCGAGTCTATGTGGCTCAGCTATGAGTCTTAGGGCTCGGGCAGAGCCCAGCCCAGCCCGCTCTGGGCCCGGTCGGAATTGCTGGCTGGGCAGCGGGCCCGGGCAGACCACACGGGGCCTGGACAGATGAAAGGACCCGGGCAGACCACAGGGACCCGAGCAGAACACAGGGGCCGGGCTAGCCACAGAGGGGCCCCAGTCTGGAAAGTATGGCAGCAGACCCGACGAGTCCGCACCAGCCTTGTAGATTTTTCGCACCACCAGCAGCCTAAAAATTCACACCAAGCATTGGTGAGAAATTTCACTGACTCGGAAATTTCGATGTTTTTACCAGTCTCTCGCTTCTCAGACCTCTGTGGGTGTTTGATTTGAGCTCCCTCGCACCATACAGCAAAGGTGGGCATTTGTTTGCTCCAAAGTTCGAACCACCTGAAGGGTGTCCGCACCACGAGATCTCGCCAAAAGTGCCATACTTTGCAGACTGGGAGGGGCCCGGGCAAACCACAGAGGGCCCGCGCAAACAAAAGGGGTCCCGAACGGACAAAAGGGGGTCCGCAGAGGCCACACAGAGGCCCGGACAGACCAAAAGGGTTCCGGGAAAACCACAGGAGGCCCGGGCAGACCACAAGGGGCTCGATCAGAACAAAATGGGCACTAGCAGACAAGGGGTCCGTGCAGACCAAATGGGACCCGGCCAGTCTGCAAAGTATGGCAGCAGGCCAGACGAGTCGCACCAGCCATCCAAAATTATCGCACCACCAGCCTAAAAAAATTCGCACCAATCTGCCATACACCAGGGAGAAAAACGCACACATTCCTACCCACACGTTGCAATACTACCTCTCTTATTAGTTAGTTAAGGACTTTTTATAAGGCCCCCTCCTGTGTCTTCCTAACTATTCAGTCATAATTTTTTTTAGTTTTCAGTGTCAACTTCCTCGCACCAGTCTTGCAAATTCGCACCAGGCCGATAAAATTCGCACCACTCGCTCCTGTCTCCAAGGGCACTCGCACCGACGAGATCTCGTCGAAAATGCCATACTTTGCACACTGGGGCCCGGGCAGACCTCAGGGGCCCGGACAGGCCACAGGGGGCCCGGTCAGACCAATAGGGACCCGGGATACCACAGGGGCCCGCATGGAAAGCATGGCAGAGGCTGGTTGCAGTTACACGACCGCATCCATGGCAGGCCCGTCTGCATCCGCAGGGTATTAACTACTGGGAGTAGGGACCCGGCTGCAGCCACCGGGGGCGGGGCGAATGGGGTGGCCACCAGGGGGGCGAATGGGGCAGCCACCCCTTAAACCCAAGAGCCTCCGAGGACGAAATGCCGCCCCCAAACCCTCCCTCCCCCAGGATGCGACGATTGGTCGCCCTTTGGGTGAAAAGTGCGCCCTTCGGGTGGCTAAGTGTCACCCTGTCCCCAGAGGCTTTGCCTCTCCCCTTCCCTTACCCAAATTCTAGATACGTCACTGGCGGCCATAGGGGCAAAAGATTCTCCAAGTCTTGGTATTTAGCCTTCAGGGGAGCCGGACAGGGGATCATCACTCATTAGGGATTTAGCCCGACAGGAGCTAATAGCAAACAATCACTTCACTTGCCATTCAACACTGCGCATCGGAGCACGATTTGGATTGACACGAAAAGCCCAAACGTAAAATCCAAATCAGAGCCTAACGAAACTTTTCCAGAGTAGACAAAAGCCGATTGAATCATAAGCCTGCCAATTTTACTGTTCAAGGCAAACTTTGTGCAAATCATTCGCCTCGGCGAATGCGACAAGAGAGCCAGGAGCATGCCTTAGCTTCCTTGCGCTGCGCTGACAAGCCCGGGAATTTAAGAGGCTACCATTCGCCGGCGGACGCACATTATTTGACCCAGATTTGACGACAAGACATGATATACTTTTTGATAGACAAAAAGAGACTTAAATTTGTCTGTATTTAAAATTCTACTAGAAAAAACAAAAAATGGAAAACTTCATGCACATTTCTGACAAAAATGCCTAAAATATATCAATGAAGAAAAGTAGTGCCGGCGGAGAGATGCCAAAATAACAAACATGTCAATTTACTAAACCAGTACTTATCGGAAGGGGCCCGGCTGCGCACGGTGGGGGGGGTGATGAACTACGGGGGTCGTAAGCAAGGCAAGGAGCCGGCTAGAGCCAGAGGAGGCCTGGGTAGCCCAGAGGGAGCCTGAAATTATAGCACGGGTTCCCGGATGTAGCGAAGTGGGAGGAGTGAAATCAGGGGCGGATTCAGGCCGACGGTGGGGGGAGGGGGCAACGGGGCCCGAAATCGTGAAAAACATATGGTTTTGTTTGAAGAAAATCCGTAAGAATCGGTAAAATCGGGAGATTTGGGGAGGGCATCAAATCCCCCGATTTTACCTTTACCCCCTGGATCCGTTAGTGCTGTGATTCCTCGCAGACCACAGGGACACGGACAAACCATAGGAGCCCGGGTAAATTGCAAGGGGCCGGGCAGACCACAGGGGGCTGGGTAGACCACAGGGGGTCCGAGCAGACCACAGAGGGCCCAGGCAGACTAAAAGGAGCCCAGACCGCCCACAAGGGGCGCGGGCAGACCACAGGGGCCCGGGCGGACCACTCAAGGACCCAGGCACACTACAAAAAGCCCAGACCACCTACAAAGGCCCCGGGCAGACTAAAAGGGGCCAAGGTAGAATACAAGGAGCCCGGTTGCGTCACAGAGGAACCAAAAAGGTCCCGAGACTGCCAGAAATAGGGTCCCGGATGCAGTCAAAATGGGCCTGAGAATATCGTTAGGGGCCCATTTGCGGACACAGCGATTATGGGTGGCCCTAAAGGGGACCGCACCCAAGCAAGCATGCCAGGCAAGCATGCCAGGAAGCCCGACCGCAGCCACAGCAAGCCCAGATAGACCACGGGGCTCCGCACTCATGGCAAGGGCCCGTCCATGGCATTAGAGGACCCGTGCCTCCTGGACCACAGGGAGCCCGGTTGCAGTCACAGGGGGCCCGGGTGGATCACTGGCGCCCGGTTGCGGTGACAGGGGCTCGGGCGGATCACAGAGGGCCCGGTTGCAGTCACAGGGGCCCGGGTGGATAACAGGGGGCCGGGTGAATTTCAGGGGCCTGGTTGCAGTCACAGGTGGCCCGGTTGGACCACAGGGAATCCGTTTGCAGTCACAGGGGGCCCGGGTGGATCTCAGGGGCCCGGTTGCAGTCAAAGAGGGCCCGTGTGGATCACAGGGGGCCCCGGGTGGATCACAGGGGGCCCCAGGTGGATTACAGGGGACCCGATTGCAGTCACAGGGGGCCCGGGTGGATCAAAGGGGGCCCGGTTGCAGTCACAGGGGGCCGGGTGGATCATAGTGGGCCCGGGTAGATCATAAAGGGCCCGGTTGCAGTCACATAGTGCATGGTTGCAGTCACAGGGGCCCGAGTGGATCACAGATGGCCCGGTTGCAGTCCCAGGGGGCCCGGGTGTATCACAGATGGCCCGGTTGCAGTCACAGGGGGCCGGGTGGATTACAGGGGGCCCGGTTGCAGTCACAGGGGCCCGGTTGCAGTCACAGAGTGCCTGGTTGCAGTCACAGGGGCCCGGGTGTATCACAGATGGCCCGGTTGCAGTCACAGGGGCTGGGTGGATTACAGGGGGCCCGGTTGCAGTCACAGGGGGCCGGATGGCTCACAGAGGGCCCGGTTGCAGTTACAGGGGACCCGGGTGGGTCACAGATGGCCCGGGTGGATCTTAACTGGCCTGGTTGTAATTACAAGGGGTCCGGTTGCAGTCACAGGGGGCCAGGGTGGATCACAGGGGGCCCGGTCGCAGTCACAGGGGCCTGAGTGAATCATAGGGGCCCGGTTGCAGTCACAGGGGCCCCGGGTGGATCACAGATGGCCCAGTAGCAGTCACAGGGGGCCCGGGTGGATGACAGGGGGCCCGGTTTCAGTCACAGGTGGCCCGGTTGGACCACAGGAAATCCGTTTGCAGTCACAGGGGGCCCGGGTGGATCTCAGGGGGCCCGGTTGCAGTCAAAGAGGGCCCGTGTGGATCACAGGGGGCCCAGGATGGATCACATGGGGCCCCGGGTGGATCACAGGGGGCCCCAGGTGGATTACAGGGGCCCGATTGCAGTCACAGGGGGCCCGGGTGGATCAAAGGGGGCCGGTTGCAGTCACAGAGTGCCTGGTTGCAGTCACAGGGGCCCCGGGTGGATCACAGATGGCACGGTTGCAGTTACAGGAGGCCAGGGTGTATCACAGTGGGCCCGGTTGCAGTCACAGGGGGCCCGGTTGGAATCACAGGGGCCCCAGGTGGATTACAGGGGGCCGGTTGCAGTCACAGGGGCCCGGTTGCAGTCACAGAGTGCCTGGTTGCAGTCACAGGGGCCCCGTGTGGATCACAGATGGCCCGGTTGCAGTCACAAGGGGCCCGGGTGTATCACAGGGGGCCCGGGTGGATCATAGGGGGCCCGTTTGTAATTACAGGGGGCCCGGGTGGATCACATGGGGCCCGGTTGTAGTCACCGGGGGCCCGATTGGATTACAGGTGGCCCGGTTTCAGTCACAGGGGGCCCGGGTGGATCATAGATGGCACGCTTGCAGTCACAGGGGGCCCGGTTGGAGTCACAGGGAGCCCGGGTGGATCACAGAGGACCCGGTTGCAGTCACAGGGGGCCGGGTGGATCGCAGAGGGCCTGGTTGCAGTCACAGGGGCCCCGGTGGATCACAGTTGGCCCAGTCCCAGTCCCAGGGGGCCCGGGTGTATCACAGGGGCCCGGGTGAATGATAGGGGGCCCGGTTGTAATCACAGGGAGCCCGGGTGGATTACAGGGGGCCTGGTTGCAGTCACAGGTGGGCCGGGTGGATCACAGATGGCCCGGTTGTAGTCACAGAGAGCCCGGGTGGATGACAGGGGGGCCCGGTTGCAGTCACAGGGGCCCAGGTGGATCACAGGGGCCCGGCTGGATCACAGGGGCCCGTTTGCAGTCACAAGGGTGCGGGTGGATCAAAGAGGGGCCCGGTTACAGTCACAGGGGGCCGGATAGATCACAGGGGGCCCGGCTGCAGTCACAGGAGGCCCGGGTGGATTACAGGGGGCCCGGTTGCAGTCCACAGGGGGCCCGGGTGGATCACAGAGGGCCCGGTTGGATGACAGGAGGCCCGAGACTGCCGGAATTAGGGACCCGGCTGCAGTCAAAGTGGGCCTGAAAAATATCGTTAGGGGCCCGGTTGCGGACACCGAGGTTAAGGGTGGCCCACAGGGCACCCGCAAGCATGCCGGGGAGCCTGGTCTCAGCCAAAGCTAGCCCAAGTAGACCACTGGGGCCCGGAATCGTGGCAGGGGCCCGGCTCTGTCCGCAGGGGCCCGCAACTTGGGATTGGGGGGGCTCGTCGGGTCATTGGGGGGCTTCTCCGAGCATTGGGGGGGATCGAGCCCCTAATATATGGAAACTTGCGCCCCTGATCTCAGGCCAGGTAAACCTTTGAATTCGATCTTACATGATAGATAATTCAGCTTGCAGTGACTTGAAAAATTACAATAACTTGTCTTCAATAACACTTCATTTAATTTTATTTAAGAGCTTAGTACATACAAATGCAACCTTTAACACGCGCATTGACGGGGGTCTGAGCCACCTTCGCATTGACGGGGGGCGGGTACCCGCCCCTAAGATCTCGAGAACCACGGTAGGTAGCGAAAAACGGTAAACGGCGTTGGGCTGCCCATCCACTTCTCCATCGAAAACATTTCAACCATTTTTTGTCAGGTCACATTTAAGGTCACGAGAGGTCAAAACATGCCCGTCATAGGGACAGAGGTGCAGAAACTTGCCAACTCGGCCACTGGAGTTTGTGACACATTTAAGAAAATTGAGGTGCATAACTGTGACAAAATAGCGATCGTGACTGTATGGTTCAAAATCAAACCACATATTTTCGAAATACAGAACAAAGCGTCTAGTGATTATTTTAATTTAACAAATCTGTTCTTCGATTGCGCAGCGTACCATCAGTGATACAATATTGGTACTGTGTTCAGTTTCTACTAAAACGAGGGACCCCGCTGCAGAAAACCCGGAAACCGCTGTCACAGTTGCCAGATTTTAACATGCAGCCCAATGGTGCCGATTGTTAGTAGTTGCCAGAAAGTTGCCGCCTAGATGCCCGAAATGTGACAGTCATTTTTTCGAGAAATAGACGATTGTGGGCATGTCTAAGGCATTAAAGATAACGCAGATACGTTATCAAGTACTTCTCTGTCCATTTTGTCAGGTAAAATAATATTTAAAGTTCGAGTCTCTTCGATTTAGCGGTCCCTATTTCTTCGAATTTAGTATTAAGTACGCCTAAAGATACTAAAAAAAGTACTAAATGAGTGAAAGAAATAAACATAGCTGGGCAGCAATTCTACCTAAGCTACGCAACAGCGACAAGACAAGTTCGATATGTTTATGTGATGTAGAGCCTGCCAAAAATTTTAAACAGGTGGAAGCTACTTCTTTTGAGGGCATATTTACTAGGTATATCTGAGATAAGTGCAGGCTAAAACTAGCTGGAATAAATAGTGCTGCCCATGGCTAATCTAAAATGAATGTAGGCTACTTTGAGACTGATGCAGTTTCACATATCAAACTTGGTTTTTCATTCCTTAGCTTGCTTGTGCCTTACCTTATTTGTGCTCTAGATCAAGATTGGTTAGGTAGATTTGGTGCTGGAGGAAGTTGGGAGAGTTGGCGCCAGCAACAGACTGGCAACAACAGTAATTCAGGTGAGATTTCATGATACAATTATCATGTCAATATTGTACAGATAGCAAATGTGTGCCAATGCAGTCCACCACAAAGTGTGAAAACACTCACTGGAGAGGGGCCTTGCACTAACGTGCACTGAGGGTGCCTAGTAGACCCCCTTCTCATCTCAGAAAATCACAGAAAATCTCAGAGAGAAAGAGACTTAGAAAAACGCTGGTTGGGGGTGTGTGGCTTACCACCAGTGGTAGTAAGCAACACGCAGGACCTGAACTGCATGGAGTTAAAGCAGGATTTTGACTACACCGGATCTTTCTTTGGTATGAGACTTCCAATACCTCTATACCTATGAGGCCAATAGACATAATTTTACATCTATGCAGGGTAGTTGCCTCAGAGTTTTTACTGCAAGAAGGAACGACCAGGCAGGTGATAATCGGGTGTTGGGGGCAAATTTTAAGCATTCGATCTGTCTATAAAAATGTTACCTAAGGTCCACTTTACCAACACATTTTAGGTAGATCCAAATCCTATGTTGACATTGACATTTTTCCCTTTTGTTGATATGTGAGATATAAGTTCAGTGGGGGAGGGGGAGCTGTGATCAGGGAATAATTGTTTTCATGATAATTGCCACACTTAATCATGGGAAATGTACCATAATTGGAAACACTCCTTCCAAAAATGGAAACTTCTTTAAAAAGGAAATGTATGTCATTGGCGGAAACTGCAGTCAGAGTTGCCAATAATAGTTATGATCCCAATACTGGAAACAATAATCCATAATTGGAAATTTTCCTTCCAAAACATAAATATGATCTAAAAATGAAAATATAGTTTACTACTTTCATGCGGTAATGGTTTGGTGCTTGAACCTTGTCTGTTGCAAAAAGTAAGAGATAGGTAGATGACATTCAACATATTGGAAATAGTATTCAAGTATACAATTATGATTTCCAGCTTTGTGTGACAGAAGAGGCATACGTCACATTGAGTTTGTGACAGCCAGCATACTTTCTGCACCTCTGCATAGGGATAACATGTAAATTCAGTTTTTCGGCCATTAAATCTGAACAAGTAAAGATAGAGCAAAACGACTTAAACTATATGAATCCTCTTAGCAAGCCGAATCGAATGATATATAAGTTGACCTTGCTAGGTCAAATCAAGGATTTGACCTGACCTGAGGTCAGGTCAGGGTCAAATTATATAAAATGCATATCATTAGAACCGCAAAGCCCAGGCGAGTCTAATGCAGCTAAAATAAATGCTCTATCACCATCCGTTACTGAGTTATTCCGTAAAAACAATTTTTCCCATGTATTTCCAATGGAGAGGTCATGCCTCGTACCTGACCTTAGGTCATCGATATCAAAAACACCGGAACATATTTTAGAAAACTTGGTGGGGCCATTACGTGATATGAGTTTCAATCGGATAAGTTCACCCTGCTCCGACTTATGCTATCTTAAACTTTTTTTGAGGTCGGGTCACTTGACCTGTAATGGTGACCTGACCTGAGATGACCTAACCTTAAAATTTTCACAGAAGCTGTAAAAATGATGAGGGAAAAGGTATACCAAGTACGGCGGCGCTACGCGCCGCCGTTTTTCTGCTATCTCCGAAAAACCCGAGGGGGGCGGGTACCCGCCCCGTCAATGCGCGTGTTAATAATATTAGTCAGGGATATTCGTCCACCTCGGGGACCTCAATATAGACCTGGCCTAAAAGTTCCTAAAACTGCGTGAATATGTGCTTGTGAGAATTTGTAAGGACTTTAGCTGTAACTTTCTGGCTCTTTCAGGATTCAAGATTCTTGAGACAGCTGACGTTTCGACGCACGCCTCATACCAGCGAGAAGTGGGTATCCTATTGTCTCCAGTGACTTCAAAGATTAACCTCACCATAATGTAACACAAGCAGCCATGATTATATGCCTGATGACTGTTCGACTGTTTTTGGCATTTCCTTTCTCTTAGCTTTTTCAGGAGGGGATTTTATTTTCCAGCATCGTGGCAGACGTTCCTCCTATCACCCATCAAAGAAAATGTAACATTCGATACAACTAGAAAATCAAAACTCTGTTCTGTGGCATTATTCAGCATGTCATCATTTTCTACAATGACGTCATTTATGATCCGCTTACCTCCTTGGAACCCTCTTCAAGGCGCTGAGTCGTCATGTTGCCAGGAGCTCCATTTGAACAGGGGTTGACTTGTTGACCGCGTTTTCGCGCTACGTATCTGAACACGCACAACATACGTGTATAATTTCTAACCATTTTCCTCCAATGCTGCTTTACGAGTGAACAGATAAATGGTCTTCAGCAGTGCGCAATAAATATACCATTTTCTTTGATAGCCAGCATCGGTATTGACATGTGACATGATTAGCCCTTGATTGAAGATGGTGGGGTATTTTCATCACACTTGTCGCCGCCCTCATCAGTGTACCCGAACTTAATTAGATGGTGAATCATATTGTGAATTAGACAGAAAAAACTATTTGCGCTTTGATTATATATCATTAAAGAGCTCACATAATAAATGACGGTCATGCAATCACCCTCATGCAGTTATAACCTGAGAGGTTGAGTTAATGTTTACAAAATGGAACTGTCACCGAACGACATATCGTTGTAAATAACGATATGAGAGCACCTCACCGCTTGGCCTGTTCCAGTGAGTGCTCTGTGACCTGGATGTAGGTTTCCAGGGTCCTGACCAGGCGCTGTTCACTGCGGAACAGCCCGTCCAGCTTCAGCGCACTGGCAGATATCTGGGACAATTCTGACGCTATCATCTCCGGCATCCGCAGTAGCATCAAGAGAAGAAGTGTCTCCATCCAGCGCCGCATCATTTGACGTCGTTGCGACATTTCCGTCTAGAGAAAATAAAGGTCACGTTGTGATAACTGCATCGTTCATTTCAGTCCTTTTCTACTTGAAAAGAAACACACCGTTTACGTGGTGAATTAGTCAGGAAGGTTTGGATTACACCATTCCGGTCAGGTCTGTGAAATTCAGGCTAGATCGAACATAAGTTGCGCTTGTTTGTTACTCCGTAATATATTTTTCAGATAGATATGGCATATCTATGGGGAAAATGAAATAGCAGAGCATTAAATAAACATGTAATATCAGGGATAGGCAGTTGTTCTATCATTTTAAACGTTGACAGTTAGTGTTCCAGCGGGCGAAAATAAATCCCAAAAAGGATTCATTTCAGGGATTTTTGAGATGCCGAGGCATCAGGGAAAGTGTTCAGTGGCTACAAAACCCGCAAGTTTTCAGCTATTTAAATATTTCAATTTTTTACCTTGGCATAGAAGGTCTACAAAATTGTTCACCTCCAATTGTAGCTATTAAAGGTTTCCAACAGTTAGACTGATCCACTTCTTATTTGCCTATATTATATCAGAACATAGTGCAATGAAACATAATCTATATCATGTTTTTTTGTTTGTTATTTTTTTGGGTCTTCTTTTCCCGCGAGCGGTTCTCTGGCCACCTCGAAAAAAATTGGTCTAGGGCCCCCAGGCACTCCGCCCCAGTGTGCGTGTTGAGGATGGTTCCAAACATAATAAAAATCAGGTGAAATGCATGATAAGGATTCCTCCAAAAATTATAGAGATTCACTTGACATCGATAGTTTGCGTCTTGCGCAATTTTTTTCTTCATTCTACCTTTCTGCATCTACCCATAAGCGGAGGGCCAGGGGGCTCAAGCCCACTCTCGTGTATTTCTGAGTGTCCATAGTTATTACATAGTAAGAGGTTATTCGAGAAGATGGGTTGAGGGTTAGCCCTCCCCCATGTGAAAGTTTGTCTCCACCACTGGCTCCATTTCGGGTGATTTTTTGTTTGTTTGTGTTTTCGCGTTATATCATAAATATCTATGCTAGAAGCGTTTCAGTTCACATATTTACAATACTATGGAGCAGGAAGGGTAAGACCATAAAGTGTTAGTTCTGTGATTAGTGTTAGTTCTGTATAAAGTGTAGTGTTAGTTCTGTATAATTATGTATAAAGTGTTAGTTCTGACATTGTACTTGAATTTTTGTCGCTCTGATGAATATATAAAAAACTTACCTCAGTTTTGTTTTTTTCCGATCTTTTCATGTTTTGTGAGAATCAGATAAAGGACTACGAGTTATATAGCATGCAAACATTTACAAAAAAATGGCATGCTTTTGTTCCCTGACACCATCATTTGGGCAAACTTGAATTTTTAAGGAAATGATCAGACTGTGTGGAGTCGCTTTCGGCCTGATTTTCAAAATCGTACCGGTAGGTTACAACATCTCAGAGGAAGGGGTGAACTCAGCCTGTTCTGCCGTTAATATTGGTATAGCTAGGACCCTGAGACTTATAGGGCTGGATGATGCTTTAA
The DNA here is from genome assembly GCA_034440635.1 of Lepas anatifera. Taxonomy (NCBI): domain Eukaryota; kingdom Metazoa; phylum Arthropoda; class Thecostraca; family Lepadidae; genus Lepas; species Lepas anatifera. The sequence continues at coordinate 117,228 of JAOTON010000499.1, forward strand.
AATTTCCATTTTTACACAAACGCATTGCCCATCTTCATGGAGAAATCATGGCATTCCTGAGTCAAGACATATGATATTCTAAGCTGAATTGTGACCGCCCGGCACATTGTTCCGATGCCTCAGCATTTCATAAACCACAATTGTGGTTGTATTGTTCACCTGGAACTCAATGGACAATACGCGGAGATTAATTACTCTGACGACCTGCTCACCTGCGCTATGGTCGTATCCCCTGAAGTGTTGAAACCTGTTTAGGCATCCGTTGAAGCCAGAGATTTCATGTGCCAGCTCTTTCACCCTTTCGCCGATAACCCGCACAGACTACCTCACTCCCTCCTCATTCAGTAAATCTGCTGTCGCTTACCCTGCCGTCACCAAGCTGCTACAAACAGCGCCTTCAGTGGCCGATCCGGGCCTGCCCGCTACCTACTTCCAAATAGTGGCGCTGTGGCGCCCTCAGGCGGTACAATCCGCCTGAGGCACTAACGGGGTCAGTGCCTCCGGCGGTGCGTCACTGCTTATGTAGTGTGCTACCAATTCCGTGACTGGGTGGCTGTTGAGTCAGTTCCTGGTGCAGCTGCTCATATGACCAGTCCTGAGCAGCCTCTTAGCTACTGTAAGCCTGGTGAAAGTTTGGGATACAGATAATGGGTGCCAGGATAGTTTTTGGGCAGTAAAATAAATGTATGTAAGGATGGAACTAAGTGATAGAGTTCTTCATACAACGGGAAGCGGAAATATGATTTAGGAGGGGATGGAATGAAGAAACACTGGATGACATTTTATAGGATTTAATTGGAACAGAAAGGGTCAATTGCTTGTGAAAATGTTTCTTGCGAATTGCGACGGGACCGCTTTTTGGATAAATGTTCGAAAACGACACTGTACATACAGGACGCACTTAATGAGACGAGACAGGATGGGTGCTAAGATCTTGTCCCGTCCTGGAGCTCAGTAAGCTGAAATAATGCAATCTTGTATATTTACAGTCTTTGTATCCTAAACTGCTCATCATAGGCCCCGACCAGAGGTGCAGAAACTTGCCAACTCGGCTACTGGGGTTTGTGACATTTATGAAAATTGAGGTGCATAAGTGTGACAAAATAGCCATCGGGACAGCATGGTTCAAAATCAAACCGCATATTTTCGAAATACAGAATGAAGCGTGTAGCGATAAATTTAATTTAGCAACTCTGTTCTTCAATTGCACAGCGTACCATCAGTGATACAATTTGGTACTGTGTTCAGTTTCTACTAAAACGAGGGACCCCTGCTGCAGAAAACCGAAACCGCTGTCACAGTTGCCAGATTTTAACATGCAGCCCAATGGTGCCGATTGTTAGTAGTTGCCAGAAAGTTGCCGCCTAGATGCCCGAAATGTGACAGTCAATTTTTACGAGAAATAAATGATTGTGGGCTATTTAGCATTAAAGATAACGCAAATACGTTATCAAATATTTTCTGTCCATTTTGTCAGGTTAAATAATATTTAAGTTTGAGTCTCTTCGATTTGGCGGTCTTATTTCCTTGAATTTAGTATTAAGTACGCCTAAAAGCTACTAAAAAGTACTAAATGAGTGAAAGAAATAAACATAGCTGGGCAGCAATTTACCTAAGCTACGCAACAGCGACAAGACAAATTCGTAATGTTTATTTGATGTAGAGCCTGCCCACCAAAAATGTACACAGGTGGGAAGCCACTTTTTCGGGCATATTTTTGGGGTATATCTGAGATAAGTGCAGGCTAAAACTGGCTGGAATAAATAGTTGCCCATGGCTAATCTAAGATGAATGTAGGCTACTTTGAGACTGATGCAGTTTCACATATCAAACTTGGTTTTTCATTCCTTAGTTGCTTTGTGCATTACCTTATATGATGTGCCCTAGATCAAGATTGGTTAGGTAGATTTGGAGCTGAGGAAGTTGGGAGAGTTGGCGCCAGCAACAGACTGGTAACAACAGTAATTCAGGTGAGATTTCATGATCAAATTATCATGTCAATATTGTACAGATAGCAAATGTGTGCCAATGCAGTCCTCCAAAGTGTTAAAACGCACACTAACGTGCACTGAGAGGGGCCTAGTAGACCCCTTCTCATCTCAGGAAATCGCAGAAAATCTCAGAAAGAAAGAGACTTTGAAAAACGTTGGTTGGGGTGTGTTGCTTACTACCAGTGGTGGTAAGCAACACACAGGACCTGAACTGCATGGAGTTAAAGCAGGACTTTGCCTACACTGGATCTTTCTTTGGTATGAGACTTTCAATACCTCTGTAGGTACCTATTAGGCCAATAGACATCATTTTACATCTATGCAGGGTAGTTGCCTCAGAGTTTTTACTGCAAGAAGGAATGAACAGGCAGGTGATAATCAGGTGTTGGGGGAAAATTTTAAGCATTTGATCTGTCTATAAAATGGTCCACTTTACCAAACCCTAAGGTTGGAAGTGGACCTTTGACTGGAAGTGGACCCTAGGTCCACTTTACCAACACATTTTAGGTAGATCCAAATCCTATGTTGACATTGACATTTTTGTCCTTTTGTTGATATGTGAGATAGAAGTTCAGTGGGGGTGAAAGCTGTGATCAGGGTTCCCATTGTGTGTAGGTGCATGCTCCCATTCATAGATTAGTTCCCAATAATAATTATTTTCATGATAATTGCCACATTTAATCATGCGGAAATATACCATAATTGGAAACACTCCTTCCAAAAATGGAAACTTTTTCAAAAAGGGAAATGCATGTCATTGGGGTAAACTGCAGTCAGAGTTGCCAATAAAAGTTATGATCCCAATACGGGAAACAATGATCCATAATTGGAAATTTTCCTTCCAAAACATAAACATGATCTAAAAATGAAAACACATTTAATACTTTCATGCAGTAATGGCTTGGTGCTTGAACCTTGTCTGTTGCAAAAAGTAAGAGACAGGTAGATGACATTCAGCATATTGGAAATAGTATTCAAGTATACATTATCATTTCAGTTTTTGTGACAGGAGGCTATGTCACATTAGTTTGTGACAGCCGATCTTTCTACTCTGGCCCCGACCAGCACCTATTTTTATGACAATGGTACAGTTCTAAGCACTTACTCGTAGTGAAATAAGATGACACAATAATCTGTGCTCTCAGACAATGACTATGACCTAAACCTGAACTGAAAACGATATTTGAGGGAAATGTTTTAACCGCTTCTATTAATATCCTCCTTTTGAGGATATTACTGACAAAAGAAAAATACATTCTGAATGATGTATATCTCTAGCCCATGTTTTGCTCCTAAAGGAGTAGGTATAGCCCATGCATGGGATGTTAAACGATCTATCAGTCGTGTAAAGTATACTATGAAACCTCTGGTTTTGTTTTTCATTTCTCTCAGAATTCGCCTTTTACGGAGCCACAACGCATCATGACCATACTAATTTAAAGCTGGCTGACATTCCCTCTGGATATGGCGGTTGGCGGCGGCGGGTCTCGTCGGAGCGATGCCACGCTAGAGCTGATGGGTCGACACCCGATCTAGATGGACGCAGTTCCTCTGCAAACGGGGAGTTCTGGGACAGATTGATTATGAAACAGATGCTTTTTCGGTATGCTCAATCGTATGACCAGGGGCGTAGCCAGGATTTTGCTCAGGGAGAGGCGGCGCCCCGAAATGGGCCCCTGTGACAGCGCCAAAAGGCCCTGATGGGTAAAAAGGGCCCGGCTTCTTACAGAATAGAGCGCTGAAGAGGGCTTAAGAGGGCCCTGTCTGGTAAAAATGCCAAATTTGGCCACCGAGCATAGTGCGGGCGAGCCGCGCTTCGCGCGGCTCGTATCCTCGGGGGCCCTTCGGGCCCTCAGGGAGGGACGGCTGTCCCTGCCGCCCCCCCTTGGCTACGCCCCTGCGTATGACTATCTCTGTTTAAACCCTTTGGTAAAGGTGTCAAAATTGTCACATTCCCTTTTTAAAACGAATACTCAAATACAGATTTTTACCCGAAACTTGTTTTGAAGAAAAATGATGGTGGATATAAAAATGGTCCCTTTTGACCACTTCGAGCTAGATGAAAATTCCGATAAAAAGCGTTATGGGCTATCCTAAAATATTTGGAGAATTTCAGTTTTCAAAATATGCATGTCGGCCGAGTGCCTCCTTGTTGGTTGTTCTTAATGCAATGTTTAGAAGTAATATATATATGATAGTAAAAGTTGCATGAGCAGCGAAACCTACTTCAACAAGCGCCGTTAGCGGATGATATGATGCTTTTTGGCCCGTCTTTCCTAACATGAGATGGAAAGTTGAACACATTTTGGAGTCAACAAAATATGCTAAAGAGCTCATCGTTCATCAGCCGTTACACATTGCCCAAATGGCCCATCGCCAGAGCATGCAACGCATCGCACTGCATCCCTTCTCAGCGCATCGCAACGCATCGCACTGCATCACATCTCAGCGCATCGCAACGTATTGCAGTGCATCGCATCTCACTGCGTCGAGCCTTGAACATGTAAATAACTGTAGCTAACCATTGCAATATGTACACTGCAGCAACGATTTCAAAATAGGTGGAAGTCAGTGAACTGCAAGTCAGTGAACCCGCATTGGCCTGCCTTCACCCGGCCTGGCCACCTGGCCTTAGCTTCACCTTGCCTATGCTGCGTCGCGCGGCGCCGTCCCCGTGACCATTTTTTCATCTTGCTTTTTGCCCTTTTATGATGTTTTGTGCTTTTTTAATCCCTGTGCTTGGGTTTATGCATGGTGATTGATGATCAAATATATATATATATATATATATATATATATATATATATATTTATATATATATATATATATATATATATATATATATATACTTACTTGTGTGTATAGATCCAACTTAAATGCCCGTTAAATTTGACTTTAAGGCACCTTTGTATGCTACCTAGCACCAGCTTGCAGAACTGTGGTTGATTCCTATATAGCGAAGTTATGTAGACCCGGGAAATAATGCACAAGCAGTGCCACTAACTAAATCAAGTGTCAAACCCGACAGCTTTCAATAAAACCAATGCCTCATAACTTCCAAGGCGTCTAGCATCTAACAGTGATAGCACTAGTTTGGCGTCGGTGGGCTGATAAAGATAATAGCGCTTTCTGTGGGACCGTATCGCGCCGAGGCGCTTCGACCAGGCGGCCATAGGTTCATGTGGCGTGTAATTGTAATATAACAGCGACTTATCGTGCGCTGCTGACTCGCTCAGTGGTACATGGGAACTGGGCCGTTATATGTACCTAGACCTAAAATCAGACATTGTTTTAAAGTGTAAATGCAGTGCCGTAAAAATAGTTCTTTTTTGTTTCGCAATGGTAGCCAGCAATCAGGACTGGTTTACATATAACATATTTCGTGTTTTAGGAGATTTTGCTGGTTTAATATGCGCAGCGGAGAGGGGTTTGGCGTCGGCGTGCAGTGGAGGGGCGCGTCATGGTAGGGATCCCAGCGGGGCGCGTGTTCAGGTTGAATATATTTCATACGGGCGACACATTTGGAAATGCTGTGGCTATGCGGAAAAGTCATGAATACACTGAAAGTCAGCAGAGGCCTTGGGGAAGGGCCTCGTGCAATGTTCCCTAAAATGTTTGGTTTAAGGTCACTCTAGTTTGCTGAGCTATGACGTCAAAATGTTCTACAATTTATCATATTATACAGATAACTTGCTTTGTAGCAACCATTGAGTGGGAAACGACGGTTTAACCTTGACACACGTCTATTGACCTGAAGTTTGACCTTGACTGCTTGAGTTCGATTTCGACAAAAACAATTGATACTTGTTCAAACAAGTCCGAGGGAGGAACAATGTGATGTGTGTTACAGTCATTGGGCGCAATTTGGCCCAAATGCACACTGACTGAACGCTAACTTGCCCGAGGCTCTCGGTCCACAAGCAGTTGCATGCTGGTTGACTCGATAGCATGATATTTTCAGCGAGTGGATGAGGCTCAGGGCTTACGACCAATCAGGTTACTGCTACCATATGGAAGGTATTCCTTCAGGGTTTGAAATAAGCCAATACACCCCTTTACTTTGGATTTTAAAGCTGGCGGAAATTTTATATCGAGAGCTTTGGGTGAAATTAAATATGTCAATAATGGTTTCTCAACACGCTCTACACAACTGCCATCTCAGTTCAAAACCCATTATAAAAGTGGGACACTCCCTTTAAGAAGCTTGGGCAGGGCCAGGAGGTATTAGATCTGACCATTAGAGCTATTGAGATGTCGTAAAAATATTTTGATAGGAACATGCCAGGGCTTCCTCCGCTATGTGGAATATAATGATCTCCGGCCCGTGATTTGACCTCCAGAGGTCTTCTCGTGACCTAATTGACCTGAGGTCACGAAAGGCCAGAGTGACTTTGCCGTCTATCAAATGAAAACCAGTGACTAAACATACAGGATGACGTTTGATTCAGCACCTTAGCTTGGTTAGGTCAACAGTTATCATCAAAATACTTTGTTTACCCCTGGTGACCAGTGATGGCTTCAGATAGGCCAAAGGGCAAATATCGCCCCTGGGACTCGTGAAAGTATGTTCGAGGACGAGTTTCTGAACAATCTGAGCATTTGCAAACGTTGTTGTGAGTTTAAGATGACACGACAGCATTTCCCATGCTTTTTCCATCGATGAGGTCATCTTGTGACCTGACCTTAGGACGCAAAACGAAAAATCCTGGATATATATTTTTAGACCCTGAAAGGGTCATGAACTGTAAAAAGTTTCAAATCGATGGGCTTAGAAATGTAGCCATGATAGACCTCAAAAGTTGAAGCGAGGTGACCTCTGTTGACCTCGCCTGGTGACCTGACCCGTAGTAAAAAATTCAGGGATGATGGGAATATCATGGGATGAGAGGTAGACCTGTCAACCACGGTGCTGCGCATCGTCGTTTATTTTGACGAAAAAAACCTTGGGGACCATCGATGCCCCTCGGTGGGGCAAGGGTGAAGGATGCTCGCTTATGTCGGCCTATTTCAACGTGTGCGATGAAAACCCCGCGAATGCGCCGAATAATCACAAAGCCGGATACAGTTTGTAGCGAATAAATATGCTCGTCTCATCCAACCGAATGCCATACAAATCCCTCACGCCACCTGTCAGCCTGGGAGCCCGCCTATCATACCTGAGGTGGGGTTGGGTGACGCCTGTGTGCATTTTTATTCGTAATGCTTTTTTGATTGGTGGGTAAGGGTTACATTTTATATATTTCTGTGAAGAACGAAGAAAATATTTGTTCAGATGCATGAAGGCTCGTTCTTTTTCCCGAAAAGGTGGGTAAATATTTCGAGGTTTTTGTTATTTTTGAATAGCAATTTAATCTGGACAGGAGTATAGCGGCAATGAAAGGAAACATGAGCGTTATTTTATAGAGGTATCAAAGGCGTCCCCAGAAATAATTCCTGTGACGACGGACTCCCTGTGGGGGCTCTGGGCAGGAGAAAGCATGAAAAAAACTGTTGGAATTAAATTGTGTTCAGTTTCACGAAACTGGTATTGTTTTTCAGCGCAAAATGTTTCTCAGCTGTAGATGGGATGGGTAAAGATTATCATGAACAAAAAAAACATTTTTAACGTAAAAATAAATCAGAATTTTCCTTGCATCCGTCACGCACCGATTGCACCGCGCAACGTTTTTTTTGCTCGTTGACTTGGCCTGTCTCCCACCTGAAGCTTAGTTCTAGAATTTCTGCCTTTGTTTCGGGTAGGGTTGGTTGGGTTATATGAAATCCTGCCTAGTGAAAATTCCTTAGACGAGGCACTGGGCTGCTTTCATAGCTCTTTGCAATATGCCTTGGACGTGGGATGGCATGCGATTACGTTTTTCTTCAACTTTCGCCCAGTTCCCGTCGTAAATCGCTCCAGTTCCGTTGAATTAAATTCGCTGATAAATGCTGGAGCTTTATCATTGCTTACACCTCGTTCGGAGGAGAAAACGTGAGGCTTTTTAGCGGACCTGCATAGGACAAAAAACGACTTGGCCGTTCCGTTGCCAGGATTTATATGCTGGCTATGGCTTTCTTTACTTCTTTTGCAGACAGGGGTGAAACCAGAGGTGGAACAAAAGGTATTAGCCCCTTAAAACCCCTCTCCCAATTTTCGTAGACTCTCTTCAAAAATTCCGTTTTAAAGTTTTGTTTCCAGCTGCCCCCTCCGTCCCCCAATCACCGACCCTGGCTCGTTACCGACTGTAGCGTGACATGTAAAGCAGGGTTCGTATAATTATGTCATTGAACTATTTAGGATACCTCTGTCATATTCAAACAAAAGTTTATAGTGGACATCGGAAGGATAAGGGGCCTCAAGGTCGGTTCATGTCAACATACTGTGCCCCGTGTGAGATGCAGTAAACATGTTTGTCATAAGTGCTTGCAAAAATTAAAGCTTAGAGGATTAAGTCATACAATAAGAAAATAGCCACTTCCATGTGATAAACTTTATGAAACGATACATTTTCACAATACACTTATTTAGTACCCTGACGGAAGTATAGCTAATTTCCTAAAGTACGACATATTTCTAACTTATTATGTTTCCGCTGACATCAAAATCCTTAGTATTCATGCCTGCTCTTCAGGTACATATATCTATGCCTGCTCTCATAACTACAATAACTGCAATGGAACTGTGTGTTTCGCCAGGTATTTCCCCGCCACTTTAAAATTATGCCAGAGGACAGGAAGTGACAGTAGTGGTCAGACAGCCCGATCTTGTCAACATAGTTGGGGAGATGTAGGTGAGCCAAAGGGCGGAATTTGTGTTTTTTAACTGAGACTGATAACCACTGACAAGCCAACAATCCCTGCAGTATAGCATAATATTATAATCCGGTACTAAACCTACTTATCCTGTGGGCTGGATATAATCGTTTTCGCTTTTGTGATTATCTCTTGAGGGCCTTCCCGTTCGGAAAATGCACTTAACTCAGGGTAAAACTATTATCCAATGGAGGAAACGATTTTCTTATGACTTTCGAATGGCGGTGTCCTTTGCTGTCAAGCTTGAACTGCCATTTAGAAATACTTATAGCTCATAAAAATGGCGTCCAATGACTAGCAGCCTCTTTTATCTCTCCTTGGCCCGGTGATTATCATTTCAGAACTTCACATCAGCAAACAAAGAACTGCAAAGAATTGTCAGAAATACAAGTATTCTCTTGCCCTTGACCGGCAAAAGCTTCGCTTCATGTTCCTTTTAAATACCACCCTTTCCGCATGTGCAGCACACTTTATCACACCAAGGATCATTTCTGGGAGCACTGCGACTAGCTTCATGGAGCCATTTCGTCGTCGCGCTATTGGCTACGCCCCTGTTTACGGCTCTTGAGTTCCGTGATAACACTTGACCTGCATCACGCTTGAGGCGGCCGTTCGTTAACAGTAAACGGCGGGGAGCGCCCGCAGCCGCTGGGGCCCGCCTCGCACCCGCCCACTCCTTACACCCACTCAGGGACACCGCCGCCGGCGGCACGGCTGCGCGCGGCTGAAACCTCATGCGTAGACCTCATGGTAACCAACGGGAGGAGCACTATGGGTGCACTGAGCTAGGCGCGTTCCAGGATTATTGATGTTTGTAAATATGCGTGGCGGACATGAGAATCCGACTTTTAAGGTGTGGTTAAGCCAGCCGGTGGGCTTGCGACAGAAGCTGTTGAAATTTCTGAACGCGAGCTTTACGTGGCTTCTGTTAAGCACAGTTAGCCTAGGCGCGCAACAAGTTCCAAACTTGTTCACGCGATTACTACTCATGGGCTCCAGTCATTGATCAGAACCGCCAGAGGCTGAACAAGGTCGTGAACTTCGGGATTCGAATCGTCACTGGCAAGAAGAAGTATGACCGAATCAGCGCAACCAGGCGGGAGCTCGGGTGGCCAAGCTTTACCGAGCTCATTTCAACGTGCAACTCATCAGACATTCATAAACTGGTTCATCAAACTGAAGGCCCACAGAAAAACAAGTATCTGATCAAGAAAAGGCATGAGGTATCATGCAGGACAACACGGTCATCAGCCGACACTACCATCATCCAAACTTCCAACAAGAGACCACCAAATTTAGAAACGACACACAAGAGATTCCCCAGCCGCGCCGTCAGAACCTGGAACGCACTGCCTGCGACTGCAAGACACACCAAGAACAGCTACAGCTTCAAACGGAAAACAAAAATACTTATCCGACCCTAAATCATAATTTGTGTTACTTTGTCAATCCATTATCAGTAAAATTCATAACTTGTCATTCAATAATTATGATAATGGTCCGTCATCAATAATTAGCACAATCGATGTTAAACCATTGCCAGTGTCACTGAGTTACTGTAAACGGAGATGTAATCACCACGACAACGTGGGTATCTCTGAGAAAGCAAATAATAGATACGTGATCCGTGAACGATATGACCACTGTTCTACTATCCTTCAGGGGTGTCCCCACTATGGGGGTCATTTTGGCCATGGCCCTCATGAATTTTTGGAGGATCTCCACCCGACTCAGGAAGCCCAATTTGATACTTAGAGTCTGGAATAGCTCATTGAGTATCAAAGAGCCGTGTAGCCTCCCTGGTTATAACCCGCCACCCGGTGGGCCTCCGAGCCACCTTCGCTCTGGTGGGGGATGTTTGAACACCCCCCCTTCGAACTCGGCCCTTATGCGGGATAGCGAAAAAAACGCGAAGACTGGTGAAGAGCTCATACAAATTCATGAAGAAACTATTTAAGTCGCTTCTTGGCTCAGGTCAATATTGAAGACATGACAGGTCAAACAAAGTGGCATTTTGAGTAAAGTTGTTGAGCTCTAGCGTTTGACAGAGTTTAATTAGAATCATTTTGTAGGCACAATTTGCTTCCCCTCGTCACGGCGAATCGAATGATGTATAATATGACCATGCTAGGTCAAACACAAAAATGACCTGACCTCAGATCAAGTCAAGGTCACTTTTTAACCTAGCATAGTCAATATGCATATCAATCGACTCGCAATAGCAATGCAAACACAATTATACCAAAATAAAATATGTACCATTATTTCATGCAAAGTTATTGCACTAAGCCTGAAAACTCCTTAAATGGGTCCAAATGACCTCTCAGAGGATACAGGTAAAAAATGGCAAAATGAACCTGGAAAGGGGCTCAGAATACTACGATCTGGAGAATATGAAGGCATTCTAGGCTTTATCTACACAAATACAGCCCAATTTGTTTTTCCCATGTATTTCCAATGGAGAGGTCTAGGTCCGTATTTGGCCTTAGGTCATCGATATGAAAAATACCGGAATATTTGTGGTAGCTCGCAGTGGGCCCATTATTTGGTATAAATTTTAATCAGATATATTCACCCATTTTCTACTTATGACACCTTAAACATTTTTGGAGGTGAGGTCACTTGGATGACCCAACCTTAAAATTTGGGGAAAGTTGTGGAATTGATCAAGGATAAGGTGTGCCAAGTACGGCGGCGCTTCGCGCCACCATTTTTGCGTGTCGCGCGGAAAAACACGAGGGGGGGGTGTTCAAACACTCCCACCGGGGCGAGGGATAAAGAGGTCCCCTCCTAATTCGCCTATGCAGGAGGCCCCATTAGCTACAAAGAACACTCCATGACGGCCTACATAGGAAACCCCTTTACTTAAAAAGGAGACCCTCTAAATGGCCCAAATAGGCGACCGCTTTTCTTATAAGACAAGACCCTAGATATAAAACGAAAAACTTAAAAAGCTAATTTGAAGATAAAGGTATAAAAATGTTAAAAAAATAAGAAATACTTTAAACGGCACATGCATGAGGCTCCCTTACTTATAAAGAAGGCCAACTAAATGGCATACGTGGAGGCGCCTTTACGTATAAAGGAGGCCCCTAAACGGCTAAAATAGGAACCCCCTTATTTATAAAGAGGGCCCCCAAATCCCTACAAAAGTGAGGTTTCCAAAAGCTAGGTTCCCAGCCTCTGCACCAGGGATAAGAGGACCCCTGGATATTGGCCTCTATTGAAAGAAATCAGTGGTGACGTCCCTGTTGTCCGTATCATACAATGATTTTTTTACAAACAATCGCAGAACAATTATGTTCAAATTCAACCAACATTATGACAGACTCGATCACTATATATTTAGGTGAAAGCAACCATATATGATTGATAACACTTGAAAAACATATTTCCTAAACATATAAGTCCAGTTTATTTATAATTTATCATGCATTTGGGCGTGAGGATACGGGTTGAACCTAATCCACGACTGGAGGCTGCGTAGAGAGCTGTAAACAAGATAGGTACCCACGCTATTTATACGCTGCATAATGCAATGAATGTAGATGTGGCAAAATCCAACCTTGCTAGTATTTTTGGACACATTTTGGGAAACAAAAGCATCTAATGTATATTACGGGATTGTCTAGTCTTATTTTGGAGGAAAAGAGATGATTGAAACCTTAGTGCCTGCATTAACATTGTACATTAATGCATTTCTCATGCTTTCTTTTCTCTCTGTTTGCTTCCTTAAAGCTCTTTTACTTTTGGAGATGCAAGGGGACGGCAACACTGGCAACATGGCAACACTGGCAGATCCAAGGGGAGGGAATCTGCCCATGAAACCCCGAAGTACCCTCAAAATAACTGTTTTTCTAGTTTTTTTTTGGCCCTGATACCAACAAACAACCGGTGCGAATACGCTACTGGGAAACACTATCCAGGCATAAATGCGACTAGTTTCGACGTGTGTTCACATTGTTTCTGACCCCTCCAATGACGTCCACGATCGCCTTACTCCCGCGCGTGTCCGTGAATTGGCGGCTGCCACGCATCCCCTGCCATCAGAGCCGCCGCGCCTGCTGCTGCCGGGCAGTCTGGCGTGGGTGACAAAAACGACGAGGTCGGGGGTCATCGCCGGTGGCGACGGGGGCGGGCGCCGATGACCTGGTTTCGACAGAAGCGTCTCCAGACGCGGTCGGAGCTACATCGCTGCCTCTCCCGACACGCGGTGATGTAACCGGGCAAGGCCGGGCCCGCGCCGCTACCCCCCAAACTGTGGCCAGGGGCGATGGGGGTCACCGCACGCCGGGAGAATGCTGGTATATAAGCCGCGCGCAAACAGCTGAATGCATCAGTGGCGCGGCATTTCTAAACATGAAGGTAGGAAGAGTGAGCGGCTCTCTGGAGTCATGGTTTGCAAGATACAGGGTTTTAGATGTGTTTTCTCCTTGGTAATGCGGTGATTTAACTGCCCTACAGAGGTGTTTTGTGCTGCCACTCCTCAAGCCTTGATCTTTTAGAATCGTGTGTGGTTGAGATTTTTTTCGACTTCAGCAATAATAGACCCAATTTACCAGTGTAAACACAAGCAGACAGTTTATGTGGAAGCTTAGAATGTCAGAGAAAGAGCGTTATTTTTTGATAATTATAACATGCTTGTTTTGAGTATGCTCTTAAAATGTCTAGAATGTTATCGAATGTATATTTGACATATTGTCTTTGACCATTGTAATACGATATTTTCGAGACACTCCTTTGTTGATTGCCTTCTCTACATACTACAAATAATCGTATACCTAATCCTGTGTGTCTTTTCTTGCAGTTTGTAATCGCTGCAGCTCTTGCCGTGGTTGCACTGGCTGACAAGCCAGCGCCGCCTCCTCCGTCGTACCCGCCTCCGGCACCCAAGTATCCGCCGCCAGCACCCAAGTACCCACCTCCGCCACCCAAGTACCCACCTCCGCCGCCCAAGTACGCGCCCTACAAGCCGGTCGAAGATTACCCTCCCGTAAGTATAAACTTTTTCTGCTTTGGGTTTGACGGTGCAACAACGTTTTACGGCTATACGCATCAACGTAACGGTTATACGGCTCCGAACAAGAAGGGAATGAGCTAGGCTTGGACCACGGAAGAGCAGCACATTCCGTCTTTGGGTGTTGTCAATCTCGCAATCCTTTTCTCATTGAAAAAGGTCATGTGCTCGAGCCGAACGCAGGTGCTAACCAACTCTGCCACCCAGACCCTAGTATATAGTAACCACAAGTATATAGTCAAACTGGACTAGACTTGAGTGCATGCCAGCATCCCTGCTGTCTACCTGCAAGCTTGCAAAACGTGTGTGCTGCCCTTATCACCACAAAATCCGAAACCAGTGGCGGATACAAACGGGGCTAGGGGCTCAAACCACCCCCCTAACTCAGTGCCTATAGAAAAACATAGGTGGTTGCTGCTCCGAGCAGCGGCGAGGGAGGCCCGGGCCGCTGAGAACTCTTCCCCCAAATTAAGTCCCGGATCGCCCACTGTTTGAAATGTACCTTTTGATCTGAAGAAATAATGAGAAAAACCCAGCTTTTGAATAAAAGCTAACTTAATAACTTAATTGACAGGTGATTCCGGGAGGGTCCCTCACAATACGTATTAGACCGTGATGGTTCCAGAAGCATTGGGTCATGCTTAACCTGAGGCATGACTTTCATCGACATTTTTCAAAACTGTCTGTGCCATTGCCAGAACCATAACAAAACCATGCCATTTTTCAGCGGCCAAGGTGATGGCTCTGATCAGAAGTCTTTCATCTGTTTCACTGAAATTCATTACTAACTTCTACATACCTCAACATCTCTTACAACTGTGCACGTTCCTGAGGCTGTCTATTAACGAGCAGCTGAATTCCACCATCCAAGACTCATTTACATCCGCTCTTTTCAGGTGCCACCCAAGTACACCTACGGATACGAGGTCCAGGACCAGTACACTGGCACCGACTTCGGCCAGGAGGAGGCGCGTGACGGCTACCTCACTCAGGGATCCTACCGCGTCTCTCTACCCGACGGTCGCATCCAGACCGTCACTTACAAGTCGGAGGGCGACAGCGGATTCATCGCCGATGTCCAGTACCAGGGAGAGGCCCAGTACCCCAAGTACGAGCCCAAGTACCCCGCGTACCCCCCCACCGCCACCGCCGAAGTACCCTGCCCCCAAGCCACCCAAGTACCCGTCCAACTAAGTCACGGTTATGCTTTAAGTTGATAGATCATTGCTGTATCGTACATTCTTGCAGGTGCTAACATGGATTGTTTTGTCAAAACGTTTTCTGCGCGAGTGCTGAAACGTTCGTTATGCAAGTCTGCTCAACAAGTGGTTTATTTGTGATAGTGTGTAAGAGGGAGAGAGATAAAGAGTGTGTGTGAAAGGTTAACTTGCCTGTGTACTTCGGCTGAAGTGATTGGTCCATGTTGATATTTATTGTGCTCGCGTGTAAATACAGCGCTGTGTGCCAAAACAGTCATAGTGTTTGCTCGTTTTTACACCATCATATTTACGAACAGAGTGGAACAACTCGTAGACGGTCAGATCAATAAAAATCCTAAACCGAATATAATTGCAACACACACTAATAGGCAACGTAAGCAAATTTTACTATATATAATAGGTCCACCACATACCTTCCAAAAGTAAGGAAATCAAATTTTTATTTTAATACATGATCTGCAGCCCTGTATCACCCGTATCATCATTTCTTTAGGGGAAACTTGTTTGCTCCTGCTATTCATGAAAATGACTAACCAGACTAGGCATCTAGTTCAAGCTCGTTAAAAATTAATACGCCTATAAAACTCAGTCCTTGACAAGCAGGATAGCATTCGTACGTGAAACGGGTCCACTAAGTTGCTGATGTGCGTAATATTTGCGTCACTGTAAATAGCACAGAACAAAATAACTCAGTCATTCTTCTTTAAACGCAAGATGGACCTTGGAAGTTTCGTAAAACAAACACCACATCCTTAGCAAACAGACATTGATTGGGTAGCGAGTCTAGTGACCAGAGAAAATTCCAACACTGTCGGAAAGAAATTCAGGAGAGCCAATAAGATATGCATAATTTGGCATCGTCAAACAAATCTTAGTTCATAAAAGAACAGTAATTCATACAATACCGTATCAGCACTACGTCCTCTTGCCTTTTTCTTGTTTGTCAATAATTTCGTTTGGTTTAGCCTCCCACGCTTTTCATTCTGGGGACTTTTATCGCAGCGAAAATTGAGCAAGCGTCGCCCTGCGTTCTATACTTTTTACCTCTCCCCTGTTGATACCCAGTGGGCCCATCAGACTTTCAGAGCTATAACACGCCACACCCAGAGGGCGCACCAGGATTCCTTCTTCGAAAACACGCTGAGCCTGTACCCAAGGGTCCGATGCTGTAAAACTTCATCAAAGCACCGCTGAACTGTGGTGGCCGACGCAGCAAAACTCTCAGAGGTTGCAGTTTTACTTTCTTTAATCCTAAGCAGCCGTCTTAGTGGGGTTGTTCGCGCTGTGGGATGAGTGTATGTTTTAGCTTTCTTTTACCATCGTTAAGTTTTTTTGGTGGTGTTTAGAAAGACATATTGCTTGAGGCACTTCACGTGAGCGGCGCTGAGTATAACTGCAAAGCTGTTTTCATATCCCTTCGAAAAGAAAACAGAAACGTGAAATGTAGCCCAAACGGGGTGGTGAACTAAGGATTCGACTAAGGGAGAGTCTTAATCATATGTAATATTCATATTATATAACTATTCAAGGAGGGACACAATACCGTTTGGTTACCAAAGTCTGGGGTGTTGCATTTTAGCTCTCATCGGTTATCTCCGGCGATATCATTGTGACGTTTATATTTCCACCATACGAGAGAGGAAAGTAGCTGGTTGTCCGACAATTATTTGATAATCCCATCCAGCTTTCAACATAGGCGGATCCAGGATTCCCTATCAGGGTATGGAGCAATCCAGACCAGGAGGCGCTACGTTTGGGGCGGTAAAACCTATCGCAGGGCGCCGACACTCGCATCGTGGGGGGAGTGTGGTAGGGCGGAGGGAGGGGGTGGGAAACGACATTTCAAAGGGGGGGCGCTGTGACCACTACAGGGAGCGCCCAGGGTTGATCGTAGACGAAAATTATTCTCCCGTCCTCAAATTGTACCCTGGATCCACCTGTGGTTTACTAACATTGCATGGTGCTGCTTTATTTTCTCACAGCAGGTTCTGTACGCCAAACGCTTGACGTAGTAAGATACACACAGCACTCAGCCACGTTAAACTATGTTTTGAAAACTAAGGCTACGGAAAAAGTCTAAGGCACCCGTATCAGCCAGAAGTGACGGTTGACCATAGCTCATAGTAATCGTTGGGGCTTGAGGATACAACTGCTGAGTTCACTCGGTGTCCATCTGCACTCTGTTGAGCGACTTAATGAGGTAGAGCTTGCACCAAGATCATAAGCAGAAGCATTCTGACTAAAGCTAGTTGGGGCTTAAACAAAGGCCTTAGAATAGGCACACGTATATAATTATTATTAACCTAACTTATAAACGTGTCTTTTACCAGTCGTTGTGCTAACTTGTCTTTATCTCGCCCATTGAACACATTTTGTGGACTTCTTTTAAGTGATCTGCACGCGGTCGCCCGTCTTATCCTTACAAGACCTCGACAAAAAGTCGTCTGAATCCCCTGGGGAGCTGTTGCCAAACCGAGGATCATCTCACCCCTCCAGACAGGGCCACGGCCAGCGCAGTAATTTCAGAGTCGGTGACCTATCCAGACGCCGCCGCCTCTTAGCGGCTGACTATTATGAATCGCGACGGCGCCACGCTGCTCCATGGTGGCGTTGAATTTCGACACCGGGTCATTACAGCGACGCTGCCTCAGCAGCAGGGGAGGCCGGCAAAAAGCGCAGGGGCTGATAACAGGAGCGTTCTTCGTGTCACGTCCGTGCGCCATTAGACGGATGCGAGCTGGCTAGTGAGAGGAGAAGAGATTCTCAGCCCAGCGTTGCGCTTTGAATCTTACGTACTGGATCAGTGATTTGCACACACTGCGTACAGGAAGGGGCAAACGGCTGAAACCTTGAAACCTGTATTGTTTTGAGGAAAATCTAGGTTGAAAAGGGTCCTTGAAGGTGGGTTTAGGGGAAGGGGAGGGAATGTATATTGGCTCCGTGATACCGTCAGTGTGCTGGACACTGGCGACTTATGATGTTCCAGCTAATCAAGGACGAGATTAAATGCCAATATTCACCTTTAGAGATTTAGGATATCACCGAATGAGGCCCATGAAGCTCAGTGTGTTCCAAACCAAAAATATATCCTTATCTTATAGCAATGTCAAATATTATTTGTCACAGCTGATGAACACTCACAAAAAATTATCGGTCATTACACTGATACATTTGGAAGTGGGGACACTCCTTTGAGTAGGAGTTACGTTATGACTCCCACGCTGCATCGACTCGGCTACACTCTGATTCGAATACAGTACAGGAATCACAGTAATGTGTGGCGCACGCATCCATCATATCTGGGGTCGAAGGGAACGAAGCCTCGTCAACTAACGGGTTCTATAGTGCGCCACGATACCCCAGTGACTTTCATAATGATGACACATTGAAGGGAAGAAATGGTTACCAGCTCCAGACGTGATTCTGATAGCAAGATCTTCGGATCCGTTCGTGACACATCGCTCCACGAAGACGACTTTAGTGACTGATTTCTTCTTATCGGTTTTTGGATGTCTGTTGAATGCAGATACCTGTTTTTCACAGTAAATGAATGGGAAATGCATGCGAAGAAGCTGTGCTATGCCGTACAATGATAATGCATTCTTGAACGATTTCGACCTCTTAGGTTGCCTACGGTAGCGCTAGAACGTCAATACAAGCATATGGGAGTACTCATTCATTAGCGTTGCTGCACGTTATCTCGAGGAAATTTTGTTCACTAGCTTACTAAGGAAGCTCCGTCATTAATGACTCCAACTATATTCTGCCAGACATAACTTGAACCAAAAGCAGTAGTGGAGCCAAGATTTAAGATGGGGAAAGGCACTAAGGCAGGGAGGACAAAACTTCGACCCGAGGGGGCGCCATTTCGACTAGACAAGCGCGATTTCTTAAGGTGTGACATATCGGGTGGGCACAAAATCACATACTTCAGAACTTACCAAGAAAGTTAGTGACAAATATTGAGAAAGTGCTCCAAATGTATTACGTCTCAAAACACTTTTTGTGCACAGTATGTTTTTTTAAAATGTTAATCATTGGCTTTCAAATTAGCCGGTGCCTATCGGGATATGCTAGTTCGGATGGTGGGAGAGGGGAATCGAAGACAAGTCCCATAAGTTACAAACACTATTTCAATTGAGATGGGTTCCAGCACCCGGACTGGAGAGGGGTCTGCCACTAACGCGCACTGGAGGGGGACTGGGTAGCCACCCTGAGATCATAAAAACAAGAGACGTAGAAAAACGCCCGTTTTGGGGTGTTTGGGGGCTATGGAAACCAATATAAAACCAACTTGTATTGGCTCATGCCATAGCCATGACCCTACCCTCGCAAGTGTTGCAACACTTCGCGACCCCTTACTTGAAATAACCTCCCTTTGTTTTGCGACATCAAAGTAACAAGCCCTCTCCTAAACAAATTCCTACTCACCTTAGAGGTGGGCAAAGGTGCCTTACATAGAATACCTTATAAAAAGCCCTTAAATAACTAACTGACTTAGGTCAGTATCTCCAAGCTTAAATGGGGTCATAAAACTCGAATTATGAGCTTGACTGGGGAACTGTTGGGAAATGCCGTATTTATGCGGAAAAAGTCGGCAATATACTAAAAGCAAACCAAACTCGTAAAGGAAATATCCCAAAGAATAGCTCCTAACATTTTGAGGTCAAGGTATTAAACCTCGCCCCACCAAGGGAGCCATTGATGGCCCCCTAAGGATTTTTTTCGAAATAGCAGAAAAGCGACGAGGCGCAGCACTGCAGTTGAGGGCTGTACCTCTCAACCCACTATTTTACCACTATCCCTTATTTTTTTACCCCGGGTCACATCAAATCAGGTTACCAGGCGAGGTCCACCAAGGTCTCTTCACTTCACCTTTTGAGCTCTACCATAGCTAAATTTCTTAGCCGATCGATTTGAAACCTCCTACACATCATGACCTCGTCAGGGTCTACAAAATTGATATCCGGAATTTTTATATTTCGTGACCTGAGGTCAGGTCGCAAGGTGACCTCTCCCATTGAAAAAGCATGGGGAAAAGTTGTCTTATGGTCTAAAAGTCACAAACATGATTGCAAATGTTTAGATTGCGCAAAAAAACGTTTTTAGACAACCTTTCACGGATCCCAGCGGCGAGGTTTTCCCTTGGATCTATCCGAGGTCAACACAGGTCACCAGGGGTCAAAAACAGTATATTGACGATAACTTTTGATCTAATCAAGCTAGAGCGCTGAATCAAACGTCATCGTGTATGTCTCGTTATTGGCTTTCATTTAATATGCAGCAAGGTCCCTTCCTGACCTTTTGTGGCCTCAGGTCATATTGGGTCACGAGGTGAACTCTGGAGGTCAAACCGCTGGCGGGAGGTCATTACGTTCCACGTACCGGGAAAACGTCTGGCATATTCGTATCGAATGTACTTTACCAGGTTGCAATAGCTTTAACGACATGAGAGCTATGCCCAGTTTTCTTAAGCATTGCAATATTCTGGTTGAAATAGCCTATCGTGACCTAACTTGCCCTCTGCAGGTCAAACTATTGACCTGAACGCTTAAACATGTGGACTAAATTCTGACTGAATTCACGCGAGCCTTCTAATGCACTTTGTAGAGTTGCGCTAACCCCCATATCTTAGGAGTTAGAGGAGGCATCGATGGCCCCCGGTGGGACGAAAGTGGCGCCCGACACCCCGATGGGGGGGGGGAGCGACTTAATATAATTGACCTCTGAGGTCACACTATGGTGTATTCCCTATACTGTACACTGCATCAAGCATCACAACACCCCTTAGGTGGAGAATGAGAATTTATATTGACTCATGACCTTGAACTTTATGTGAGGTTACCTTGACATATAATTTCGTGTATATGGCGTTATGACTTTATCATTCGGTCTCCAATGCAGCCCAACTAGTGCAACCGCGCGATTGTGGCGACCTTCCGGAAAGAATCATTTATCTCGCATGTACTCTATCAAGTAAAGTAGATATACGGTTTGGCAGTGGTTGACTTTGGCCTTTCACACCGCTGACCAGGGTTCAAATCCCTGTAGGGAATACTGAATGATTTCCTAAATATACGCATAATAAAGCCATAATGATATCGAGCGAATTTCAGCCTTCTAATATGTCGCTTTTGAGTTATCTGGAGACCCTAGAACTGCACTAAATTTCCGGTTTCATGAAGCCAGGTTTGTTGAACCAATGAAGGTATCACTGGCCTCCCGAAAGCCCGGGAACACTGTACAGCTGTCGATTCCATCCAGGTTGCACCATAGCCTTCAGCGCTGAACCTGTATCTCACCTAGTAACAGCCTAAGCTCTCCAGTTGTAAATAAGTACCTCCGACACCCTCGGCGCCACGCTGTCAGAAGCCGCTTGTTGATCCGTATGACCTTATGGCGAGGCCCTCGCCCACGCTTTCTGTATCATGGAGAAAGGTAGAGTCGTGGACTACAGGCGGATAACGCGTGTTTGCCCAAACTTAATTCAACACCCCACCCACCTCTTGCCCGCTGACCTATAAAGCTAATGACTCCATCAGTGCTGATAGTAACAAACTGTTCTAGACAGCTAAACAATATAGCGCTATATTATTATAGCGCTATACTGACATCGCTCGATGTCAGTGACCGGTTTATAGATACATCCGGGAACTAGACAAGAACAAGATGCCAACAACCCATGACTTCCAGACGTGACGAATTCGGGAGATTTGAACCGAGTTATTAATCGCGCGGTGCTCAGCGAAAAAAAATCTGAAAAAAACATTTGGTTCGCTCAGATCTCATATATAATGGAAAAACTGCATTTTACAAGTGTACCGTTCTTTAGCGCAAAAATAAATTGCACTAATTCCCTCCCCTACGGCCCTAACAGCTGGCAGCGAATGTGTAAACCTTGGGGAGGGGAATTTTGGGTTCTATACCTATAGGCGCAGGAACAGGGGAGAGGGGGCCAGCTGCCCCCAACTTTCAGACTGCCCCATCCCCAGCATTGAGCCGATTCCGGACCTTTTCCGTTACCAAATCAAGTGAAGCTGATCATATATGACCCCATCAGTGATGACAACTCCCCCATTTTGGAAAAAGTTCCTGCGCCTATGTCTACACCCGCTCTAAGCACACA
The DNA here is from genome assembly GCA_034440635.1 of Lepas anatifera. Taxonomy (NCBI): domain Eukaryota; kingdom Metazoa; phylum Arthropoda; class Thecostraca; family Lepadidae; genus Lepas; species Lepas anatifera. The sequence goes on from JAOTON010000499.1 coordinate 139,371, forward strand.
GCGCTTCTCCGCAAATGACAAGTTCTGGGACAAATGAAATATAAAACCTCTGGTTCTCCGGCATACCTTTTTATATGACTATCTCGATTCAGATCCCATTATAAAGTTGCCTCATTGCCTTTAGACAAAAAGGGCGTTTTCATGCACGCCTACACGTGACCGTCGCCCTTGAACACTGCTACATGTTGTGGGGAGGAGCCAATACTAACCCTGATCGAAATTGAGCTCTTTTCACCTATTTCCATTAACCCTCCCCCGGGGCCTCATGCCCCTAAGGTTTCGGATGCAAAACGAACAGACGCAGCACCGCGGTGAGGGCTCTACTCACTGCATCATTTTGCCATCATCCCTGAAATTTGCCCCGGTCACCCAAGGTCGGTCACCGACGAGTCAACCAGGTCACCTACTTCAACTTTAGAGCTTTAGGAGCTACATTTCAAAGTCGATCGATTTGAAACTTCCTACACTTTATGGCCCCTCCGGTCTAAAGGGTATCCGATTTTATTTCCCTCGTCACTATCAATTGAAAATCTGAAAGCTGTCTTATGATCTAAAGTCCAAAGGATTGAAATGCTAGCTTATCAAAGCTTTTGGACACCCTTCACATTCCAGGGCCATATTTGCCTTTGACCTATCCAATCATAATCCGGTCAAAACAGAATTTGACAATAACTTTTGACCTGTATAAGCTGCAATGAAACAAACCATGTGTTTTTTATTGGCTTTCATTTGATATACGGCAGGTGCTTTTACCTTTGTGACTGTATTTAGGTCAGTACCTTTAGTCAACCACTGGCGGTTCTTTACGTTTCATAGAAAATACTGACAATTTCTATCAAATGTACTTTACGACCTAATAGTCTAATGGCATAGTTATGCCCGTTTGTTAAGATTGCATATTTAGTGAAAATAGCCGATCTTGACCTAATTGACCTCTAGTCAACCATTCCTGACACTAAAACATGTGTAATTATTCAATTCACGACTTTTATTAGATGAAGCATATTTCAGTTGGGCTTGCCCCCTGTTAAAGCTATTTATCGACGTTATTGGGTATGGCAGTAAATTTTTTTCGACAGGTACAGGCAAGTGTGGGTCCCTCTAATGTGAAGAGTCCAGATCAGCACGTTATCCAAGGATAATTGCCCTTGGGAGTTTTAGGGCGCACGGGCAGTCATGGGCATCGAAAGAGGGACGGCCGGGGGCACGTCCCCCCTAAACTTGCGAATCAAGGGGATGTCTCCCAAAAATGTTGGAACTCTTGGAAAAATATTGGAAAAATATATTGAAAAAACAAAAATCTTGGAACTAGGTTTTTCGCATTGTCTTCTTACTGAGTAACTGCATGGGACTGTGTAAATGTGTAATTGAAGCGCATCGTCGGTAGCGTTTTCAGACACAGCCGATTGCATGCCACACCCCTCCTCCCTCCTCATCGCCAGCCCAAGGCTGTCCCCCCAGTAAAAGTTACATGGCGACGCCCCTACCGACAGCTAAGACCATATGGCGCCCGTTATCCATGGATACGGAAGTTGAAAGGGCGCGGCATCAGGACATGGTGTTTTAGGGCGCTTTCAGCAACTGGGCTATACGCATCAGGGCATGAACGACTCAGCATACCACATATCAACTGTTCAACATACGATGTATAATAGGCTCAACATACCTACTAGATATAATGGTTTAGAGTCATTGGCCGGGCACCTGAGAAAATATCCAAACCAATCTACAGGCGCAATGAATTGCATTGACCAGATAATTTGAGTAGTTTCCGACCCGGAAATGAATGTAAGTTTCAATTTGTGTCGATTTATTGACACTTTCTCTGGTATAAATGTAATTTAGATTTGCGCCCATGCATGTCTCTCACAAAAGATTGGCCTGGATTTGTTCGGGAAACTTCCGTTGTGGGCCGGATCGCATCTGAGTTTTCCTGGTCATAACACATTCCAATTGCTAGTCTGACCTCCGTTCCAGTAGCGAGCTTGATCAGCTGAGACTAGCGCAATGACGCCAATGAAGTTAAGACAGCATCGTGAAGTTAAGTCGCCGCGTAAGTCAGTGGGATGGGTTCTGACTCAATGTCGTTGCGACGAGGTCTGTCTGGAGAAGAATAGAGCTCTCGTATCTCAGGCTACCGGGAACTAAAGCAATCCAAATAAACATAACACACCAAATAAACAAACAAACAAAACAAAAATCCCAAAGCCAACTCACACTGCCACAGTTCAGCTGAATGAAATATTTATGTCTGCTCCATAGTCGGGCAGTCGCATCTGCGCGGTCACGACTGGAAAATAGCAGTTAGGTATATAGAATATTGAAGCAAAAGGACTAGAAGCATTTGACCAAAATATATGGTACTCTGTCCAGGCTTGTAGAGTGGTATGATTTCGGGGAAGCCGGAGAAACATACAACTCAGAAAAGAACACATGAACGTTAAACAGAACTCCAGATGCTTCTTAGTCCCATCTGAGTCCAAGTCACTAGCGCAGATCATAATCAACTGACCAGCCAGCAGATAACTGCTAGGCTTGTGAGAACCCCGCGCATGACTATTCGCAATTATGGTTTCAGTGTTCGCGGCAGCGTGATGGGCGTCTGCCGTGAACGGTGATGAGACAAAACATATCCCGTCTCCTTTCTCAAAAGAAAAGAACGCGTACTCCATCCCCCCCCAACGGCAGAGACCCTGGCTGCAGGGTCGTCTGGAGCCCCATCTGCAGAGAAGAGTCAGACACACCGCAGCACGTCCTGCTCCGGCGCCCCGCGCTGATGGGGTTTCGCCAGCGGCTGAACGGCCCCATCCATTCAACGTTGCGGTGAGGTGGTAAGGCGGTCCTGGGGGCCGTAGTCACAGGTCCCTCCACAACAGCCGTGCTACACAGCTTTGGCCTGCTGGAGGGAACCTGAACAATAGACAGGGGCTGGAGGCGGGGCGGGGTGGGGTGTAGTCTGGAGATGACGCTGATACAACCAATACAATCAATCGATGATGCTGATACGTCAATAAACTTTATCGAAACTTTTTATAATGCTAGAATATTTTTCGACGATTAAATGCTCACCTACTTACTTTCAAAATGTCTACGGTTTCTTTCCAATTTCAAAAGCACAGAAAAGTATTTAACACAGCGATAATTGATCTGATCAATCATTAACAAAACTTGCGCAGTGATTAATGACTTACGCAATTGATCCTTGATCACATCCGCAACTTTCTCCAAAATTTAAGGGTGGGGTCATTTCAGGTCAGGTCACCAGTGCAGGTCAAGTGACCTCACCTCCGAAAACGTTTAAGGTGGCATAAATGTGAAATGGGTGAAAATATAGGATTGAAACTTATACCACACAATGGGCGCACCGAGTGCAACAACAGATATTCCGGGACTTTTCATATCAATGCCCTAAAGTCAAGTACGGACCGTGACCTCTCCATTGGAAATACATGGGAAAACATAAATTGAGCTGTATTTTTGTCGATACAGCTGAGAATACCTTCATATTCTTCAAATCGTAGGAGCCTGGCCTCTTTCCAAGTTCATGCTGTAATTTTTGACTTGCAACCCTCTGAGAGGTCATAAAGGGCGACTTAAGCAGTTCCCAGACTTAGGTCAATAACTTTGCATGAAATGATGATATAGCTTTTATTTTGCTATAATTGCGTTCAGATTGCTATTGCGAGCCGATTGATATGCATATTGACTATGGTAGGTTAAAAAGTGACCTTCACCTGACCTGAAGTCAAGTCATTTGTGTTTTAGCCTAGTATCGTCTGATTATGCTTCACTCGATTCGCCATGACGACATGAAGCGAAAGGTGTCTAAGAAATGATTCTAACTCAACTCTTTCAGACGCTGGAGCCCAAAAACTCTACTCTCAAAATGCCACTTACTTTGATCCGTCATGAACTTAATATTGATCTGAGCCTAAAAATGATTGATATAGTTTCTTCGTGAATTTGTATGAACTATCCACCAGCGTTCGCGTTTTTTCGCTATTCCGCATAGAGGCCGAGTTCGAGAGAGGGGGTGTTCAAACACCCCCCACCAGGGCGAAGGTGGCTCGGAGGCCCACCGGGACGCGGGTTAAGTTCCGTCACCTTCAAAACTGCATTCTGTTAACCCTCACACTTACAGGAGGGGGGTTGTTGCAGCCCCCTAAGGTTTTTCAAGAATTGAAAACGAGCTTTTTAAGTTAGAGCGTTGAACGTTTGTGATAGCCTCTGGGGCATTCATTGCGCATGTTTTGCAAACCAAATTTGTTCTTACTTTTCAAGATCACGGAGCTATGACTTTAAGAGTGGAAGCATGTTGAGGTCATTTGGGCGCCTGTACCCGTTATCACGTGAATGCTGCAGACTCTCATCGTTCTTTTGCAGCATTTGTTCATGAACTGGCCCAGAATATTTTCTTCCAGCCTTTGAGGATCACTTTTATAAGGTTAGACCTTACATGACCTTCAATGACTTTTATTTGACCTTGCGTGACCTTAGTGATAACTCTGTGTCGAATAACGACTACAGATGCGTGTTTCGGTTCGGTATTTCTAAATGAGATCAACACCGAATTAGTTGACTTGCGTCAGACACGGACTTGACCTTTGTCGACCCGTGACCTTATTTGACCTTCGAAGGTGTGTGAAAAATAACAGATGAAGAAGCAAGCATTTACTGGGCGTAAATGATGCAGAATGGCTTATGAATAGTGAATTTGAATGGCATGGACACTAAACTAGTTGGTTTGTATATTTTATGGACTTGACCTTCTTCGAAATTTGACCTATTTGACCTTGAAGGGGATGTACGCAATAACATATGATGAAACAGGCACTTCGCGTAAATGATGCAAAATTTCTTATGAATAGTCAATTTGCAGCATGAGAAGGACGCTGAACAAGACGTTTTTCCTCCAATACAGACTGGACCTTTTTCGACATTTGACCTAATTTGACCTTGAAGGGGGTGTAAGCAGTGACATATGATTAGACAGGCACTAAATTTGCATAAATGATGCAGAATGGCTAATGAATAATCCATTCAAATGACGTGGACACTGAACAAATTGACTTGCTTCCAATATGGCCTTGACCTTTCACCTACTCATTGAGGTCAATCAGGCCATTGAATTGACCTGGAAGTTGACCTGATGACCTGAGATTTTGATGAAAGAAGCCTTTTGCGTTGCTTAAAGTGCTAAATTTGAATTCATCATTCAAAATTACCCCTGTGAAACTGAAAAATAGACATATTGGGGAATTTTGAGCTGTAACGGTCAGTGACAGTTGACCTCACCTCCTGCATTACCTAGACGGGTCACATAGGTGTATGGCATATGAATCGACGCGAGAATGTCAATTCCCCAATCTAATGACCATACATATGTGATTTGTTCACAAAATTTCGGTCAATAGCAGCCAAAACGGCAAAATGGGCCACAACAGGGCTAACGTCAGGTCATTGACCAGATCTGGAAGGTGACCTTATGACCTAAAGTCATAGAAATTGGTATCAATCGCGAGTTCTCATAACGACCAACACGTTGGCTTTTACAGAGGAGCTCTACAGCAATTAGGGGCCAATCGCGAGGGGGGGTTCGCAACAACCCCCTGTAAGGGTGAAGGTGGCGAAAACCCGTGTACGTGCAAGGGTTAAGTTCCGACTGTTCCAATACCATCTGCAGGTTTTTACCATTCTATGGCCACGCCGCCTGGTTTGATAAATTGTTCAGTCTGCATCCATCTGACCTAGAGACATCACCCAACAATCTCCAGTCTGAATCGGTGGAAATCCCTCGGAACATAGGAAAAACAAAGGAGAAGAGAGTTAAAGAGCATGCCTTCACCTGACCCCACGTCACGTTCCCCAGCACCCAGTGGTTAGTACGAGCAGACACTTTCTGGCACAGACGAGATAGAACATTCTGCAATACATAAATGTCGAAATACGTGCGTTGCCTCTAAAGCTCGGCCTCAACACGGAATTCGTTCGGAAACGTAATCTCTTTCCATTATATTGAAACGCCTTGATAGCACTCTTCAAGACAGCTGTCCAATTCCGGTTTTAACTCACAGCCCCTTCACTCTCCACTAGTCGTCAGATCTGATTAGGCTCCCCACCTCTGCGTAAAAATATTGGTTGCAACGTGTCTGGTACATCTCCGACCTGTGGTTTCCTGCAAACTTTGCCAGTTTTGTCGACATATTTGCGCTATTCAACACCCTTTCCCCGCTCAGCGAAAATGTGATCGGTAAGTCCGGGCAGGTACCGCGAAACGTTTCCACACTTCTACACCGGTGCTCCCGCCTAAATAAATGTCATCCAGGATTGCTGATCGGAGGGGCACATGGCCTGCGGGGGCCCATCTTGAGCAGGGGACGCCAGTTCTGAGCAGCAAAACCTATCAGGTGAGACCATATCCTATCGCTGGGGAGCCAAACTCGCAACCTGGTGCGGAGAGCTATATTTAAGGGGAGTCATCGACCCTTCAGGGGAGCGCCGTGACAAATGCGGGAGGCGCCGACGGTCAATGGGGGAGGGGACAAGTGCCCCCACTTGCTCTCCCCATGGATCCGCCTATGAAATGTGTACCACCAAGAAGAAACCCGCCCCGATACAGAGCGCGTTCGAGGCTAATACGCAGTATCCTTGTTACGCGGGCGAATTACTCGTTAGTCCCCCCGGGAACACCGGTCCGTACTCCGACCCCGGGGGAGCAGATCAATGATCGGTGTGAGGAGTAGCTCCCGGCGCTGCAGTCTCCTATTCCAGCGGCCAGATTCCTGGTGATTTGTCAGCGATGGCATCCGGGCTGACAATAGCACTGATAGGGGTGCCACCGAGGCAATCTCGGCGCACAATGACGAGGCAGAGGACCAAGCTCTCGGCGACGCGCCATACGGGCGTCTCTGTCAACACTCAATTAAATCCCAACCCGTCCTGTGAATAATTTACCCAAGACAAACAACGATTTCAAAAGAAATGAGGGAGCTTTCTAAGCCGTCGGGTGTTTTACTGGGGAACTAACGCGCAGAACTAGCGAATCACTTCAGCACAGGGAAGATTTTATTATCGTATTTTCATAAAGCAGATTAACCTTCAGGAGCACACATATCTCCATATCATTTAATGGATGTCCAATGCGAAAGGAAGACCCTTTGGCACACATATTTGATACGGCACATAGACGTTGGCATTGTTATTTAAACGTTTTTTATTAATGCCTTCGCCGGTTCAACTACCTGTCTGCCATGCATATGAACTATATGGTACTTCTCAGCTTTGAGCCGCGTTTCTTTTGGGTAAACAAGCACTGGAACTGACGAACCAAAAAGTGTAAGATGTGAGACAAGGGTTGTCATCCCCACGTACGTGACACAAGCTGCCCTGCCACCTACCCCTGTCCCAGCACTTCTACATTCACGTACCTTCTCCAAAACATACAAAGGAGAATACTGCATGTGGCGGCTTTGTTCGAGCGCAGCGTACTGACACGCAACATTGAGAGCGCCCGCAAGTCAATTCTTGCACGGCTATTGAATCCGATGAAATCGAAACAGCATGAGACAAACAGCAGATGAAAATGAAAGCCGTTCATTCCCCATCAGCGCACTAACCGCCGACGACGAAAACCCCCGGGAAAATGGGAATCATCACACAGCATCACCACGAATTCATGCAACTCAGTGCAACACTAACCGTAACTTCGCTACTTCCACGATCGTTTCTTCGCAGGTCGGGGTCCGCTCGGAGGGCCTCCCGACACCGGCCCCTGTGCTATAGCAGGTGGTCCAGGGGCCCCCGCTGAGCCCGCGGGCCTCACCACAGGCCGCGGAGTCAGCGGGGGCGGGCCGCGGACACCAGCGGCGCCGCCCGCGGCACCAGTCCTGCCCTGCGCGACACCCGGAGGCGACACCAGCCCTGACGTCACCACTGGCGCAGCTTTGGGGGTGGTGGCCTGTACCGGGGACGACGTGTTGAAGCTCAGAGCTGCCGACACCAGCGGCGCAGCCGGCGAGACCCCGCTGCTCTCTACGGCGGCAGCAGCAGTTCCTCTGCCCAGGGAGACGGCTAGCGCGGCGCGGGCTCCCCGGGGGCCGCGGGAGCCGCGTCCCCGGGCGGGACGCGGCCCGGCCAGGTCCCCCATCACACCGCCAAACGGGCTGGGCACTGCTGTGCGGGGACGCCCCCGGGGACGCTTCATCCCTGCGGGAGGACACCAGCACGCACCGTGTCGGAGAAACGAGGACAACGCACACGTACTCTACTCTAGGTCCCGGTATTTTGGTGGATTGACGATCGGCCAGGTCAAGTATACAGATAGAAAACGGGAGATCAGTACACCATAGTTTTCCTTCCATTCCAAAACATGAAAATTAAAGCAAAAAAAAAATCGCTGTAGGGGAAACATACACAATGATGTCAAAAAACAATATAAAGAAAACAATTACCTTCGACACGGAAATCATTGTTGTGTTTGTTGTGAATACTGGACAGCGCGTGCAGGCTAATTAAACCGGATGGTCTGGATGGACCACTATCCAAAAACTGCACATCATTAATATGTAATGTAATTTACCATAGCACGTATAGCGAGATACCGTTACAGATTTCAAATCGCACAATATTTGGCGCTTTATCATATATAACTTCCCAATGTTTGAGGAATAGTCAGTTCAGCGGACAGAAATCGTTACAAAAGCATCCAAATTCATTGCACCGATGGCTTATAACGAAATCCTGATCGCACACATAGCAAGATTTCGCTCAGTCACAAACAATAAACAATACTGAAACATGGAATCGAAAAATGGCATGAAGATAGCACATAACAGAAAAAAAAACAATAATAACAGCCGATAAATCTCAGCCGTACTCTACCGCAAAGCAATACACGCGAGCGGCTATAGGGCAAATATCCGACTGAACTGGCCAGCCTCACCTCGTCCGCGCGGCTCCGCCATGCTTCCCCGTCCCAGGCCGGCAGATAGAGCCAGCAGCTCGGCAGTCCCGCCCGTAATCGGGGTAGGCGAGCCACCTGGTGACCAAAACACACACTTGTGGTACCATAATCAGCCAATAGATGGTGCGCACTTTCAATGGTGCCAACAGATCTGAGTACCGTAACCTCTCACGTTCCCAGCAAGAACACGAAGCGCGCAGAGAAGAAAGGGGAGGGAATCCATCGAATTCACGGGTGTCTGTCATACATTTGTAAATGTAAGCCGGTGAGAGCTACAGCGCCTTGCAGGTCAATTTAGATGATCGGTTGAAATGAAACATGACCCTGCAGTGAATATTTCAGCACATTGACGGAAAGCCAGGTGCTGGGATGTACAGATTTCAATATTCACTAATACTGTGAATTTTCCTTGATTGGTCTTAGGCAGTCAATGAATGCGGTTCCAGCGTTTGTGGTGTTTAATCAAATGCAGTTTATTCGAAGAACTACCCACAATCGAAAAGAACCACCACAACATTTAAACAGGTCAGCAGCCACGGAGTGGATCCATGATCCATTTACACAGAGATGGATCCTCCGTACCTTTCCGGAGCGATGGTATCTACTCCTCTGCAGCAGGCAAGAAAGCGCAGGATGTACTCCTGCGTACCTAGCGGAGCGGGCGGGATGGACTCCTGCGTACCTAGCGGAGCGGACGGGATGTACTCCTGCGTACCTAGCGGAGCGGGCGGGACGTACTCCTGCGTACCTAGCGGAGCGGGCAGGATGTACTCCTGCGTACCCTAGCGGAGCGGGCGGGACGTACTCCTGCGTACCTAGCGGAGCGGGCAGGATGTACTCCTGCGTACCTAGCGGAGTGGGCGGGATGTACTCTGCGTACCTAGCGGAGCGGGCGGGATGTACTCCTGCGTACCTAGCGGAGCGGGCGGGATGTACCCCTGCGTACCTAGCGGAGCGGGCGGGATGTACTCCTGCGTACCTAGCGGAGCGGGCAGGATGTACTCCTGCGTACCTAGCGGAGTGGGCGGGATGTACTCTGCGTACCTAGCGGAGCGGGCGGGATGTACTCCTGCGTACCTAGCGGAGCGGGCGGGATGTACCCCTGCGTACCTAGCGGAGCGGGCGGGATGTACTCCTGCGTATCTAGCGGAGCGGGTGGGATGTACTCCTGCGTACCTGGCGGAGCGGGCGGGATGTACCCCTGCGTAACTAGCGGAGCGGGCGGGACGTACTCCTGCGTACCTAGCGGAGGGGGCGGGATGTACTCCTGCGTACCTAGCGGAGTGGGCGGGATGTACTCTGCGTACCTAGCGGAGCGGGCGGGATGTACTCCTGCGTACCTAGCGGAGCGGGCGGGATGGACTCCTGCGTACCTAGCGGAGCGGACGGGATGTACTCCTGCGTACCTAGCGGAGCGGGCGGGACGTACTCCTCCGTACCTAGCGGAGCGGGCAGGATGTACTCCTGCTTACCTAGCGGAGCGGGCGGGACGTACTCCTGCGTACCTAGCGGAGCGAGCAGGATGTATTCCTGCGTACCTAGCGGAGTGGGCGGGATGTACTCTGCGTACCTAGCGGAGCGGGCGGGATGTACTCCTGCGTACCTAGCGGAGCGGGCGGGATGTACCCCTGCGTACCTAGCGGAGCGGGCGGGACGTACTCCTGCGTACCTAGCGGAGCGGGCAGGATGTACTCCTGCGTACCTAGCGGAGTGGGCGGGATGTACTCTGCGTACCTAGCGGAGCGGGCGGGATGTACTCCTGCGTACCTAGCGGAGCGGGCGGGATGTACCCCTGCGTACCTAGCGGAGCGGGCGGGATGTACTCCTGCGTATCTAGCGGAGCGGGTGGGATGTACTCCTGCGTACCTGGCGGAGCGGGCGGGATGTACCCCTGCGTAACTAGCGGAGCGGGCGGGACGTACTCCTGCGTACCTAGCGGAGCGGGCGGGATGTACTCCTGCGTACCTAGCGGAGTGGGCGGGATGTACTCTGCGTACCTAGCGGAGCGGGCGGGATGTATTCCTGCGTACCTAGCGGAGCGGGCGGGATGTACCACTGCGTACCTAGCGGAGCGGGCGGGATGTACCCCTGCGTACCTAGCGGAGCGGGCGGGATGTACTCCTGCGTACCTAGCGGAGTGGGCGGGATGTACTCTGCGTACCTAGCGGAGCGGGCGGGATGTATTCCTGCGTACCTAGCGGAGCGGGCGGGATGTACCACTGCGTACCTAGCGGAGCGGGCGGGATGTACCCCTGCGTACCTGGCGGAGCGGGCGGGATGTACTCGTGCATACCTAGCGGAGCGGGCGGGATGTACTCCTGTGTACCTGGCGGAGCGGGCGGGATGTACTCGTGCATACCTAGCGGAGCGGGCGGGATGTACCCCTGCGTACCTAGCGGAGCGGGCGGGATGTACTCCTGCGTACCTAGCGGAGTGGGCGGGATGTACTCTGCGTACCTAGCGGAGCGGGCGGGATGTATTCCTGCGTACCTAGCGGAGCGGGCGGGATGTACCACTGCGTACCTAGCGGAGCGGGCGGGATGTACCCCTGCGTACCTGGCGGAGCGGGCGGGATGTACTCGTGCATACCTAGCGGAGCGGGCGGGATGTACTCCTGTGTACCTGGCGGAGCGGGCGGGATGTACTCGTGCATACCTAGCGGAGCGGGCGGGATGAACTCCTCGACGCTGGCGTCGCTGGCGGCGTCGGAGTCGGGCCCGGAGTCGGCCGGCAGCTGATCCCCCACGCCGTCGAAGCCCCAGCCGCTGCACACACCGCGGTAACAGCCCTGCACCGGGGAGCAGGCGCGCCTGGTAACTACTGCGTCTGACCGACTCTCACAATGGACTGTATGAAGGCAACGAAGGGAAAGGTGTACGATAGTTCAACCGTAAGGATACAACAAGACGAAGTACAATAAACGTTGACAGTGTGCTTAATTGAAATGTTCAAAGACGAGACAGCAAAGGCACAAAAAATACATGGCTGACAGTAAAGCACTACTTCTCGCATCAGTGAATATTCATACTTTTTTTAGAAATTCATACTTAGTAATAATCATACAATAGAACTATGAACACATTTTACTTTCCATAACCCGCAAATCATCTTTTGAAACCAACCACATACAACAATGTTCTGGGTATACGTCTCAAAGCGTACGACCAGGGTAGTAAGCACAAACATGCCAGAGCCCACACTTGAATAAATATGTAGCACTCCTAGCTAGGCAGTGCATCAGTGTACAGTATGGGACTATTCCCGGGCTCCCCACAGGATACAGTGGAGGCACAGTCAACCCGTCTTTTTAACAATATTCCCTGTTGTTTTTTTAGAGGACTGGTCAATCTGGTTCCTCAATTTAACACAAAAAGGCAGTACCGCCCCCACCTCATCTACCGGAGGGTTGTGAACACTCTTGTCACTACCACTCACCAAGCATATGAAGCTGGTACAGCGGGGCTCCAGGCCGACACAGACGGGGTGAGACAGACACCGGCAGACCAGACACTGGACCGACGGCAGGGCCAGCGGGGTGCCGGGAGAGTCAAAGAAACAGAACAGACTGCACGGAGCCACCAGTCGCCTCTGGCTGAAACAGGGCAGAGACACCGGTCAGAGACAATGTCCAGGAATCTGGGGCACAGAGACCGGTCAGAGCCGATGACCGGACACAGGCACTGGTCAGAGCCAGTGACCGGACGCAGGCACCGGTCAGGGCCAATGACCGGACACAGGCACTGGTCAGGGCCAATGATCGGACACAGGCACTGGTCAGAGCCAATGACCGGACGCAGGCACTGGTCAGAGCCAATGACCGGACACAGGCACTGGTCAGAGCCAATGACCGGACACAGGCACCGGTCAGAGCCAATGACCGGACGCAGGCACCGGTCAGGGCCAATGACCGAACACAGGCACCGGTCAGAGCCAATGACCGGACACAGACACCGGTCAGAGTCAATGTCCGGACATGGAGACCGGTCACATCCAATGTCCGAGATACAGACACCGGTCAGAGTCAATGTTCTGGGCACAGAGACCAATCAGAGCAAATGTCCGGGGCAGAGAGACCGGTCAGAGCCAATGTTCGGGACACAAGCACCGTTCAGAACCACATTCCAGGGTAGAGGCGCCGATCAGATACAATTTCCGGAGAACAGGACGTGCCGGAGCCTACGTCCGGGAGGGAGAGAGGTGTACACAGACAGTGGGAAATTAAAGCCTCCAAGGAGGGCACAAGCGCTCATCAGTCAATAACAAGGACGGGTGTACATGAGAGTGCGGTCGGTGCACTCTAACGGAACCCCAATACCTCGGTTGAGAACATAAATTGTTAATGTTATGTCATGTATTGGCGCGTTAAACTGGACACAATTACGGAGAAAACACTACTCTAAAAAAACGACGAAATCAAACTGTGGCATTGGGTCTCTTTATATTTCAGCAGCAAAGCACTGAACAGACAGCCAAGCCCGTTAAAAACAGCACAACGCCGCCCCTCAGGGACCGCCGGCTCCACTCGGTCCACCCTCACCCGATGTTGATCTGTTCGGAGGAGTGTGGGGAGACGGAGGCCCGCACCAGACGGAAGTACTCGACAGTGGTACTGTTGTCGGGGGGCTGCCGCACCGCCAGCCGCCCCGCCTCGTCCACCTCTGCCAGAAGCCAGGGCCGCCGCACCCGGATTCGCTCCTCGCCTGAGGCGGGCGCCGCCGCCGCCACGGCCACGGCCGCGGCCGCGTCCCGCCCGGCCGGCCTGCAGGTACACACACGACACCAATCAGGGGTGTCGGTGAACCTAGTGGGCTTGCTAGGCGTCCGGTTAGTGTCGATACAGGTGGCACTGGTGCATCTGAAGGCTCTGGAGAAGCAACAGCATTACAGAAAAAATGTATGACACGGGTCTACTTCCATGAATGCTCTGGTGTGATGGCAAGATGTATAATAATAATTATTGGGGCTTATCGACGCACCAACTGCCAGGGTCATATGGCGTCGCCAACTCTCTCCCTGTTGGAAGGGTTTCTCGGGAGCCAGCTTGCTCCTTGTTCAGGGAAGCCGCCGGGCCTTGAACCCGGGTCGGCTGCGTGGAAGCCAATGGCAAGATGTTGCCGTGTGAATACACACATATAAATACATTAAAACACATGCTCGCATCCCTTTCTTTCAGTTACAATGTAGGAAATGCGACGCCGTCATTAAATATTAACCGAGTGATTCAGAATTAAGATCTCGTCTCCTATAGCGTACCGAAGACCCAAAGTCTCGCACTATGCTTGTTCCACAGCCCCGTTTGGTGAAAACAAGCGACTCCTGAATCCACTTCCTTGTGTCTCGGCGCATACCCTCCCCTCCCCAACTATGCGCCACCGAGGAGCACCAGCAATCTGGTGGCGTGGATGAACACGGAATTAGCCAGATGTACGGCGAAGATTCCGCCGTAAACACGCTTATTTTCCCCAAGCAGTTTCGGGGAACCCCCCGGCTAAAAAAAAAAATATTTTTAATTTTACAATACTCTTTTAAATATTTTTATTTTAATAAAAAAAATTTAAAATATTTAAAATAAAAAAAAAAAAAAGGAGGGGGGGGTTCCTCCAACAGAAATAGTTGCAACTGTCGCAGCTAGCAACCCTACGCGAGACCACCTCGTGAGGCGTCCGCTTCCGCACCTTGGGGGGTCGCACCGGCTCACTCTGGAAAACGGGAGCCTTCTTCTTCAGCTCCATCGCCTTCCAGGCGAAGGCGCGTCGCGACTTCTCCATCAGGCTGTGCTTGCGGGGCAGCTGCGGTTTGGAAGGTATCCCGGGCACCGACGGTACCTGTCCACAATGACAGCATACACCAATCAGCTCTAATATTATTGTTAGACAGGTACACGCTATGCACGATGACAGTTTAAGTTCTAGGATATTATGGTTGATTTGATAAAACAGTGATCTGAGGTTTTGCCAGTAGCATAAAGTAATCATACAGATATAATACTTGTCAGTCGTTCAGCTCCATAAACCATACCTGAATCACGGAGGAGGCCTTCCCGAGAGTTATCGCCCTATTGGAGCTACGTTTCTTGGGCACCTGAAAAATATAGGTACACACATTTTCAGAATAATTTGGCTTCGCGGTCTCAAGTCACGGACGTGTACAATCGCATTCTTCAGTGCAAAACAATGCAAATTTATTGTTGGTTCCTAGTCATTCAATAAAAGTATTGGGCACGAACATGTACCAATGAATAATTTTGAAACCATTGGAAGATCATAGGAAGCTCACAAAAAATAAGTTATGAAAGTAATCTAAACATACCCAAATGGGACAAAATAACCAAGAAACATCAAAATCAATACCAATCTACCAATCCCAGACGTAGTCCCGGGCAAGAACTTTCAAACAATGCTGCATCACTTATAAAGTGATCATCTCACGTGCAGGGTAAAACGACAGATCCCAAAAGCCTTCAAGATTCCAAACGACACAGCTTTGAACACATTCCAGAACGCCTCCCAGACCCGCCGGCAGTGTCTCTCGCCTTGTTCTGAGCGGCAGCAGTGGCAGTGGCGGCGCCGCTGGCGGGTGCGGCCGCAGCCGTGCCGGAGGGTTTGGCCGGTGGCCGCTTGGGGACAGGACGGGCGGAGGCGACGCCCGTCGTCGTAGGTCGCGCCTGGCGAACCTTCTCATACTGCGGCCCGGCGCCCAGCGGCTGACGACTGAAGGAGAAGGACCTAATGTCCAGCGTCGATCCAACCTCCTTCACTGTCAGCAGAGGATGCCGTTGTGAGACGCGGTGAACGGCATGATTGTAATGGGGAGGTCATCAGCACACTACGGTAGCGAACAAGAGAAACCAGGGCATATCGTCAATAAAATATCGGTTATTAAATAAAACAGTCGGCTATTCCACTACTTTGTGTCTTGAGCATATGCATTTGAATCCCACACAAGTGATTTACCAATTATGAAACAGGTATAACCTGTTATCGAAGCGGCGATTTTATGGATGGGTTGACTATTTAAAACATATAAATTATCACGAAGGTGATACTCATGTGTCTAACATAGCACACAGGGAAGGCAACAAGAGACAAAAGGAAATACCATGAAGAAAAATCGAAGCGCAAAACCTCCACGGCTTCGCGTCACCATGCCACTTACGGTATCTCTCCACTTCGATGATGGAGCGCAGTTTTTTGCGATCTGGTGAGAAGTAGTAGGCATCAGCTCTCACAACGCCCGGTCGGTGATCGTCCTTGCTGGCTCCCCGCTGAACGACCTCTCTTCGCCAGCCTGACATTGAAAACAGATGTAAGCATATCGGTGGGGACGTCTCGCGCCGCTCTGGGGTAATGGTACTACAACTTTTTTGGTGGGACTGCATCTGATACAGTGGGAAATGTACGAATGGGAAAATATTTATTTCAAGAATAGTGATGTTTCATAAGCAAGATTCTGCGAATATGCTTTGTAGAAATGGTAAATGCTTCGGTCAGTAACAAACCTACTATTCAACTACGAGAAAAGGCGAACCTAGGGAAAATACTACTCTTAACATAACAATACTGTCAAGATTAGGGCTTATCTAGTAATGGTTAAGCTATTCAGCCACAAATGACATTCTCATATCATTTCATACCTTGCTTGAATGGCAGGAGAAGTTTTGGGTTATCTTGCACAGTACGAATTTTCTTCCCAGAACCTGAAAAAGAAATGGTCAAAATATGCCCTATAATGACTTTCAAGCAGACAGTCGTTAAAGAGATCAACATGGTGTTTTTATACACAACTTTATCAATACATTGCCAAAGCTAGAATCATACAAAACCATTCTTCCGTCCAACGGAAGAAAAGTGTATGTCACATTCGGAGTATTTTACAGGAGAGCGCTTTTTCTGTTTTTTTTTCGAACATTAGCGGACCCCTGGGACTGACATGAAAAGGCGATACAAATAAACATTTTGAGGGAATTTTGTCAAATCATTTACTAGGTAGATGCAAGTTGTCTTTCTGCATTGAATAATACCAAAATCTCAAAATCAAAAAAAATGTGACTTACACTTTTCTTCCGTGGAACGGCAGTATTTTGATGATCATCACTAGTGAAAGAAGTTAAATAAAATTTCCATCAATAATCATTATTAGGTTATGTTGTAGTTTATAATAGCTTATAATTACACAAACAAGGCACAAGAAATAAACCACAAAAAATATTAATGAATTTTTGTACAACTTTGAGTCTTTGAACCTTAACAGAAAAACTCTGAATCACATTCCAAGCTCCAGCTTGTGGCCATACCCTCCCACTGCTTACTTGTGGATGATTGAGATCCCTGTGGCGAGTCTGGAGATGAATATTTCACATTCTTACAATCAAGGTCAGCAGCTTTGTCCATTCTTGTTTCAAATTTAAGGCAGTCTCAACATAAAACCCTGTTAATTGGTCATGTGTTATCTTATTTTGCAGGATTGACAGGTCTTATATCCAAGGCCCCATTTCATAAAAGGTGTAACTTACGCTTATAGCGTAGACGTAGCATAATGCCGTGTAGAAAGTGAATAATACACCATAATCTTGTTCCATACAAATGAAATCGCTAAATGCAGTCTAGTTTCATCTAGGTTCAACAGCGTAGGGCACTAAATTTCGAGCAGCACCGCCCAAAGGGGGTGCACTACCTGGCAATCAAAAGGGCATCCGGCACCGATGGGGGGCACGTGCCCCCACGCCCCTTGACAGTAGATAAACTCTGGGAGGCATTAAATAAATTCAGGGGGCCCGGATCAGTTCAAGGAACACTAAAACAGCTAAAAGGACACGAGGCAAGCTTGGAAACATCAGACTAACTCAGAGATAATTATATAGATTCAGAAGGCACAATTATTTTCTCAGGGGGGGGCACCAGATTGACTACAGAGCATCAGATCAGCTCAGAGGGCACATGATCAGCTCCAGGGGTCAAAACCAGCGCTCAGGGGCACCAGATGAGTTCAAGGGGCACCACATTAGCTCCTCCTGTACAATTATTGGCGACAACGAGGCGTTATCTGGAAACGGATTATGTGCCTATACTCTTCCCGGGTGCTTGGAAAGGTGACAGAATGCCCAAACCAACCAAAAAAGGCACTTAATTGTCAACCAATAGTTTAAATCGCTAAATGCAGTCTAGTTCCATCTAGGCTCAACTGTGTAGGGCACTAAATTTCGAGCAACACAGCCCAAAGAGGGAACACCACCTGGCAATCAAAAGGGCACCCCGACACTGAGGGGGGGCATGCCCCCTGTGCCCCTCCTGGCTGCGCCCCTGCTGCTACCTGACCTGTGCATGCCTCGTTCGTATACATCTTACGTGCTGTCTTTTTGCATCAAAGTGAATGGTTTCGAGTATAAAGTGTGCAATAGCCTCAATTAATTTTTACGATGAGGCTACACATTTCGGGGTTATGAGCCATTCTGTTAAAAGTAGGAGTGTGTGAAGTTTGTATCGCAAAGTGTCAAAATATGTATGGATTCAAATTTAAGAAACCAAAAATTGGATGCAAAAAATAAAAAGACGAAAATTGCTGCAAAATGGCCGGAAACATCGAGGAAAAATGTCCCTGAACTCCTATGATTACTCACTTAACTACCACATAACTTCAAATATGATTGTAAAATACATCCTTTTCAATATTCCATATCACATCAACCCAAAAATGAGGATAAAACCGTTTTATATTAGCATTTTCCCGCACCCTACATTGTTTATGTTTACATCACTGTAACTCTCACTTCTGACGCCCAACGGAAATTCGAGGATGCGCAATTTCATTTTAAGTTTGCTTTCAAGCAGGGTATTTTATGACATAGAATCTGATGACAGTATGCAAATGGACGTTTGACAGATATGAAAAAATAATTTTAGCAAAGTCTGGGAGTAGTTAGCCATCGTATGACACTTTCATCTTTCAGGAATTTGCCAAAATTAGACTGCATTCTACTTTTCTTCACCTGGGCCCCATTTCATAAAAGGCGTAACTTATGCTTATAGCGTAGAAGTAGCATAATGCAGTGTAGAAAGTGAATAATACACCACAATCTTGTTTCACAAAAATGCAGCGTAAAATACAACTTCTTGCAGTTACGCTGCTCTAAACTACTCTGTACTGGAATTCAGCATAGAATATTGCCAATATTGTTTCATATAGCAGACAACAAGTACGTTGAATACGTAAAACACGCCTGAAAAGCTATGCAAGATATAGCAGCGTAACATTTATCAGACAATGAAGCAAAACATGAAATATATAATTTCTTATGGAATTCTGAATCTGAAGCAAAATTAGGTAGTGTAGTGAAGGACAAAAAGAGTCATGAATGTAAAATAAACTTAAATGGAAGTGTGTGCAAGTTTTTCCTTGCACAGGTATAAAGTGCAACACATACCAAATTGAGCTGATATGTAGAGTTCTATGGCCAATTGGTACGCCAAAAATGATGATAGCTATTGATGCAAATACACAGGAAAGCTGACATTGATTTTTACTTTGACTTTCTGCCGTTACTGTTATTTTACAGTCTAGCGAGGACAGAACCCTAGACCAGTGTGCAAAGTATGGCATTTTCGACGAGATCTCGTCGGTGTGAGTGCCCTTGGAGACGGTACCGAGTGGTGCGAATTTTATCAACCTGGTGCGAATTTGCGAGGTTAGTGACACTTAAACTAAACAAATAATGACTGAATGGCTATTAAGACACAGGAGGGGGCCTTATAAACAGTCCTTAACTAACTGACTAATGATTGAGGTAGCATTGCATTGTAGGGGTAGGAATGAGTGCATTTTTCCCTGGTATGTGGCATATTGGTGCGAACTTTTGGAGGCTGGTGGTGCGAGAATTTTAGATGGCTGGTGCGAATCGTTTGGCCTGCTGCCATACTTTGCAGACTGGACCCTAGATAGGCTGACACTGATAAAGTGTTATATGGAGTCTATGGAGGGTAAAAATTCAATTTAAGGTATCTGTCACCAAAAAATCCAAGTATCTCTACTGAGGCCTGTGGCGAAAATGATGATATACCTCGTAACCCCAGTCTGCAGAACGTGGCAGATTTCGACGAGATCTCGTTGGGGCAGCCTCGGGGCAGACCTACCGATTTGGGGCAGCTTTTGGTCGATCTTGGGGCAGATGGGGGCTCTTGGGGCAGGAACTAGTACTTGGGGCAGCGGTCGGCACGGGTAATCACCGAGGGAAGAAGAAAAATAATGAAAAGGAAGCGACAATCATTAGTTAAAGTTGCGCTGAAAAAGCTGAATTGTCTCAAAAGCGTCATGTTTGTTGTCTAGAGAAATATGGTTAAAAAGATACCAAACAAAGGAAATTTCTAATAGATGTAAAGTCAAAGTTCCCGGAAGTGAATAAAAATCAGGCAACAGGCGCCTTTTTAAAGCTAAATTTAAATTTATTTTCTAAATTTGTAATCTAAACCTAGTTTTAGTTACAAAAAACAATCTTAAAACTTGAAATAAAATTTCCCTGTATGTACTTTTTTGCATTTCCTCTGCTATGTTTTGATCGCCAAAGGCCGGCAAATCGGGTCTATGTCAAAAGGTCCACTGTTCAAAGGGTCCACCGTTCAAAAGAAAATAATACCAGCCCCCTCCCCCTAAGAACAAATGCTAGTCATTGATGTGACGTCACAAAAGCGTACGGGAATCTTTCTTCGCTTGGGTCTTGTGAAAACTAGGGGTGAAAATATTCCAAATTTTGTCATGCTTTCATGCAAATGTGAGAAAATGGAAGGGGGAAAATGCTTTAGCTGTGGAAAAATTATTCTTTATCGAATTTAGTTATCAATTGAAATATTTTTTAAGCTATTGATTATACGGCGTGAAAGCAGTGGCAAATGACGTCTTTAGGGGAAAATACTTCGCTTATAAATATACCTTTGAATAAAAGTATTCTTGAAGTCGTGTATCATGAATGCAAGATAGCTGCTGCTGTGCGTGGAGGGTCGTGAGTGCGTTGCCATCGTCGAGTTGGATGCACGGTTTTCTTTCATTTCTGGGTGTTTCGTTTAAAATGGAGTAGATAAACGTATATCGGTAAAAATACCTCCCCCCGTTGGAGGAGTCTGCCCCAGCATCCAAATTTCTGCCCCAATTGGGGCAGGCTTTGAGCTGCCCCAAGCGCCTCGTCGAGTCGCCTGCCACGTTCTGCAGACTGGTCGTAACCTAAGTACCAGCATCTTGATCTTGTTATTCTTCAAAGATGTTTACTCACTATTCCTTTCCCAGTTTCACGAAATTATAAGGTTCACAGACCTTTCACAGTTCACTCATGATAAGTAAGCACAATTCACCTGAAATTCTACTGAACTACACTCGCACAACAATACAATACTACAATAACCTTTTTAGGACCTTCTTGACAGCAAGGCCTTTGAGCTTGACAGACAGTAAGTACCTAAAAAAATGAGGTATGACCAAGGCCTTTAAATGTAAAGGTAGAACGCTCCCCTCTCAAAAAATGGCAACCTCTATTTCTAGAGACTTTTACGTTTGTGACGTCAGCAGTTGCTCTCAAGGTGGAGCCGCCCATTCATTCAATGAGAATCGACTCCGGATCGTGGAGTGTTTTACGGTTTCAAGATGCATCTGGCGAGGGGTAGACCCAAGATTTATTACGCCACGTCCTCAAAAAACAGTATTATTGCCCCTAACACGCAACTTATCTCCTGATAGCCCCGTCTTGTACAATGCTCAGCGACAATGCGTTGCTAAGCAACTCTAGGCGATCGCTGACGTCATCACCATGGTGAATGCCAGATTTGAGGTTGCCATTTTTGGCATAGGCTAAAAAGCCGGAGCGCAACCCCCTGGGTATGACCAAATTCAAATCAGTCGTATTTTTATAGCGTCAGCTGATAGTACATCTTCCGCCGCAGTACTTGTAAAAGTGCATTAGAAACTTAAAAATCGAATAAGAGCAAATAAATACAATAATTTTCATTCAAATAATTTTTCAAAAAATATTTCTGCGATTTTTCATGTTAATAAAGCAGTTACACGCCATATCCGAAAGGGGTAATTCCATGCATTTGATATCTACGCCGCTTTTGCGTGAATGTCACCCATTGACCTATATAAGACTATTATAGGTCTATTATAGGTCAATGATGTCACCGCTCTTTGTGAAACGTGATTCTGAGTACGGCGTAACTTTGCAGGTGAATGTGGTGTAAAACACGCTGCATTTCTACAACTTTTATGAAACGGGGCCCAGATTGTAAGCCCCACATAAATTTTATTTCGAATCGAACTGTGCCAGGTAGAACATGCGCAAATTGCTATAAAATGCGCTGAATCATTTTGCTGCGCAGCTCACGTTTTCCGTACCCAAAAATAGAAAATGCGAAACCAATTTTCGAAACAGCATACCCAAAAATAGAAGATGCATACCAAATTTTAGAATCTGCTATTTTTGGGTATGCTTGACCATAGTTTCCCTGACTGATATGTAAGGATCATAGGCGGATCCAGGGGGGCAAGGGGGGCACGTGCCCCCCTGATCGACCCTCGGCGCCCCCTGAAAGGTCGATGACGCCCCCTGAAATGTCGCTTCCCACCCCCCCCAGGGGTCGAAAAAGTTGTTATTTTGCCATTCTAAATGGTGACAGCTGGAGTTCCACCGGGTGACAAAAGTCACAAGTCAATTCACCAAAGTGGCACCTCTAATTCTCATACACTGCAAAATCTGGATTGACCTGGTTGGCACGGTTCCTATTTGGTTGGCCCATTATAACCGTCTGCGCCATAAGCTTTGTTCGACTAACCATATTTAGTAAATGCGGTGAATTATTCGAACCATATTCGATCCTAGGCTCGAAAACGTTCGGGCCCTCGCCTATCTCTCAGCATGGGCTGGTGACACGAATGGTGATAAAGTGCCATTGTCACCATTGCCCCCAGGCTATGTCACCAGCCGTATTCACTTCTCCTTCCGTGGTCGAACACATCACTGCTATAATCAGCTGAGCGGCTCGGCCTTCACCGAACTGCGCCAGCCGCCGCATTAGGCGCGCTGTAGATACGGTCGGCACTAGAAACTGGAGAAAATCCGTGACGTAGGTGTGAGGTCATCACCTGGTATGATGTCACACAAGCGAGGAAGAAAAATGTTTTGCTGGGCGTAAATTGCGGTGAACCTGGCGCCTCATTTTCAAGCACTTGCGCGAACAACGGATTTGTCTGTTATCCAGTGTGTTTTCATGACAGTTTTGTGCAGGTGTAAGACACGAATCTTCGATTATTTCACTCTATTTTTCTTTTTAGTTGCTTCTGATAGCCGTTTTCACAACGTGAATTAAACCTTGGGTGTCTTTTTGAAACGTTTTTTGGTAGCACTGTAATATTGCTGCCATTTATCAGAATTTCACAAGAGTCTGGGGAATTTATTGAGTAAATTACCTGGCACATCTGGCAATGCTTCACAGTCGCCGGGCTCCCTGTGTTGAGTGATGCGGAATTAAAAAGAATGAAATTCAACTTTAATAAGTCGTATAATGAATGAAATTCTCATCAGTTATGCTCCTGCTACCCAGTCGCTTCAATTTACATGTCGTTTTTCTCTCAGTTTCTATATTAGCTGTGTAATAAGCTCAAAACAAAAGGAGTAGGGATTAGGGTAACGTCTGCTTGTGTAATACTCGGGCAAGTTTCCAATTACATTGAGAAAAAGTGTATTACCTAGGTAACCAACTCGCATACGAGCAGGGGTGTCCTAAACAAAGGGTGACAGGCAGAGGAATCCCTAAATGTAAATCAGGGTAGATATTATGCCAAATTTTTGGGGTTGAATGATGTTTAATTGCATTTTCATTACAATTAATGTGTGGAACCACCCAAATTTTGAGACTTGCTAAATTTTCGGCGAATTGTTTGAGCAGTATCATTTGAAGACAAAGAATTTGTTCCAAAACTTTGTCCCACTGCATGTTTTCCCCCGCTATTTGTAGTCTGAGCATCTCCTCAAATAAAAAGTGGTGATGTCCGGTATCCTTAATTCAGGGTATGGGTGTTTTGACTGTAAGCGGTTTTTACCTTGAAGTGGGCGTTACTGGAAAATTATAATTTATCTTGGTTTCTCAGGTTTGCTTGGGTATATGTGCTATGCAACTAGTAATACACTAGCGTGCAAAGTATGGCGTTTTTAACGATATCTCGTCAGTGCCAGTGCCCTTGGCGACAGGAGCGAGTGGTGCGAATTTTATCAACCTGGTGCAAATTTCTGAGACTGGTGTGAGGAAGGTGACACTGGAAACCTAACAAATAATGGCTAAATGGTTATGATGACATAGGAGGGGCCTTATAAAAAGTCTTCAACTAACTACCTAATAAGAGAGGTAGCATTGCATTGTATGGGTGGGAATGAGTGTGCTTTTCTCCCTGGTATATGGCAGATCGGTGCTAATTTTTGGTGGCTGACGGTGTGAGAATTTTAGGTGGCTGGTGCGACTCATTTGGCCTGCTGCCATACTTTGCTGACTGAGTAATACAAAACACTTTGTTTATTATTGAAATAGAGCTATATCCGCTTTTCAGGCCAGGTCAGGCTTTTCTTGTCATTTTAAGAGGTTTGCTTCAAGGTGGTTCCAAATGAAATACAGGATATGTACAGATTATCCCTGTTTTCAAAATATACCTACAGGCATTAATGCTAATTCACCATAATAAGATGGCGTAGCTTTGTTGGTTGCATTGCTCATTTACCAAAAATATACTGGGTTTCCTGAGATAAGTAAGAAGTAACTAAAGGAGTTTCCTGATGTTGATCATTTTGTCATGCTCTTGGGATTCATACTTTGATACCTTAAAAGTATCAAGCTCTAAGTGGTGCAGTATCAGGCTTAAGTTTGGTGCCATTTGTGAATTACATGTGTCAGCAAGTCACATGATGCCTCACATCGGCGCCCCTTCCAGTTAGGGGCACCATCACAGAGTTTTTACAGGGGGGGGGGACAGACCCCAGCTGGTGCTGTCCTGGGAAGGCGAATTTTGAGCATATTTGGTACCTGACAGCATGAGTGGCAATGGACCAAAAATTTTGAGGGGCATCCTTTTGGTTGGCCAACAGGGGAGATGCCCCCCGCTTTCGGCGCCCATGCTTCTAGTGATGTGAACCAAAGTTTGAGGTTGACATGCTGGGTGAATCAACCCCACATGCTTCAGCAAGCTTGGCTTTGCACATTAGACATCTACAGCTGACATTTATTGCGTATTTACTCCAGGAAAATACAGTGGATGGTACGATTCTATGCAAAGGGTGGGAAGTTGAGGTACACTGTTTTTACCATTCTTGTACCATTTTAACATGCCCAGCTGGGGTCTCTTGCATGACGCGCCCCCCTTCGTATCTCGGTCCCCACGAAAACTAAAGGAAAATTATGGGTGGTGTTGGAAAGCTCTTGACAAGACGAAGCGATTTTATACGAAGAATTTTCATGTCAAGTCAATATTGAGGTCAGCATAGGTCAAAGAAGATTCCACAGGCTTACAACAGAGCAGTGTACGTTTCTCTCTCTAGATCTGCCCTCAGGGGAGCTAGAGCAAATCTTTATGCATCATTGGATTCCTCTCATCGCTGCGAATTGAATGATGTATAATATGACCTTCCTAGGTCAAATAGTGAAAATGTCTTGACCTCGAGCTAGGTCAGGGTCAGAGAGTGACCCGGTATCGTCATGTTGCATATCAATCGACTTATCGTGACAATATAAGCACAATGCAAGCAAAATTGGAGCTTTGTCTCAATTCAATGAGCAGTTATTGGCCAAATAATCACTCTATGCTCCCGTGACCTGATATGACCTTTGAGAGGTCAGATGGTTAAAAACTCAACTTAATTTTCAAGATCGTGGTAAGAAGAGACGGCTTGAGGATTTTCAGCTTTATCTATGCAATATTTACTGAAAACGAGCCCATTCTATTTTTCACCATAGACTTATGATGGGGTGACCAAGAAATTGACCCCACCTTAGGTAAAAATATAGAAATTCCGAGATAGCAGATTTGTAGACCTTAATGATTTTATCATATTGTGGAAGTTTCAAAGTGATCGGTTCGCTGATGTTCCCTGGGCACCGCTTCAAACTCGTAATTTTAGGTTTTGATGTCGGGTCACTTGACCTTGAATAGCTCCTTGACCAGAGATGACCTTAACTCAAAGATTTGGTCAGATGTGTAAAATTGATTAGGAATAAGGTACTGTAAGTTTTGTTGCTCTGCGTCTCTTCGTTTTTGAGATATCTGGAAAAAACCAGGAGGGGCGAATTTCACCCCTGCGGGGCGCGTGTTAAATTCACAGACGCACACTGCCCATTTCACCATGTTGACCTACAACCCCTATGTATGTTTGGTAAGCTATGGCCGATGGAGTTGCCGCCTACTGGAGATTGCGCGGCAACTTGCCGGTCGCCGCATTGTGAGAAGTTATTCGGCGGCGGCGGCTTCCCTACCTGGGCCTGCGGCAACGGTAGTCACCTGGGTAACTGTGGCCCAACCCGGGCCAGCGGCAGCGACCGCCCAACCCGGGCCTGCGGCGGCTCCTTGGAACAGCGGTGGCCCCCTCTGATTCAGTCAGTCCTCGACACACTCGTGAACGTGACACCGGCGATATATCGACGGAGGAGAT
Source organism: Lepas anatifera (assembly GCA_034440635.1). NCBI lineage: Eukaryota > Metazoa > Arthropoda > Thecostraca > Lepadidae > Lepas > Lepas anatifera. Next base: position 165,998 of record JAOTON010000499.1, read on the forward strand.
GCCTCAACTGTTCGATGAGCCGATGTGCAGTCTACGGCGTCATGGTCTCCCCCACCTCCCCCCCAACTATCCATCGCCTCGCGCCTCACGAACACCGTCGCCTCCCGCCTCCGGCCTTGCCAGTGCCGTCACCCCCGCCTCACCAGTGCCGTCACCTCCCACATCACTAGTTCCGTCACCTCGCGTACACGGATCTTGGGGGGGGGTTAGGATGGACCCTCGGCGCCATCTGAAATGGTCATGGCAACCCCCTGAAACTTGAATAGCGCCCCCTGAAACGTCGCTTCCCACCCCCCTAGAATGCGAGAATCGGCGCCCACCGATAGGATTTTGCGCCCACCTGAAAAGTTTTGCAGGCAAGAAGTGGCACCCACTGGAAATGTGCCCCCGATCGGCAATGTCGGCGCCGTCTAGGCCTTCCCGGGGGCGCCATCCGGACCAGGGGGCGCCACCTTGGACCGGCAAAATATTTCAGGCGGGCGCAAAATCCTAACAATGGGCGCCGATTTTCGCATCTTTGGAGAAAAGGTGCAAAGCGATATTTCAGGGGCGCCATCAACCCTTCAGGCGGCACCGTAACCATCCAGGGCATAGGCAGAATCCAGGGGGTGGGGTACGTGTCCCTCCGATTGACGCTCGGTGCCCCTAAAATGGTCACAGCGCTGCCCTGAAATGTCGGTTCTCACCCCTCCCCTCCCTAAGATGTGAAAATCGGCGCCCACCGATATGATTTGGCGCCCACCTCATAGTTTTTTGGTCAAAAGTGGCACCCTCCTGGTCTGGATGGTGCCAACCCGGAAAGGTGCCCCGATCGGCTATCCGGGATCCGCCCATGATTCAGGGGCACAGATGGTCGATAGGAGGGGCACCTGCCCATTTAATTGACCCCCGATCTGTATGGTGACGAGAAAAATGTCTGCTTGACTGCCGCAAAAAATTGGTAACGATCAAATAATTTCAATCAAATATTTAACTTTTTGTTCCTAAACACACGTAAAATAACCATTGTAGCTCATATACCGTGAGAAAAGAAACATTAGAGAACAAACTTTTCCCGAGCACGTTCCCGAACGCGACCTCTCTCTCTCGGGCCTTGAACGCGGCCATGCTGCTCCCAGAATACTGTCCGATGATTGGTTCTTGGCTATGACGTAGACAGTGACGTCAAGCGGGCAAGTCCTGCATAAATCACCGACCTCAAAATTCGCTCCTGCATATGGAAGCCTCTGAAAAATCTCTCCAGACAAATCTGGAGACCGAAAAGACGGGATCTAGAGGCTTGGGTGTCTTTTGAAAAAACCGACCCTGGAGGTCGGTTTTTTCAAAAAGACGCCCAAGATCTTGGGATATTTCCAAAATATATATCCATTAATTTAGATTTATCTATTGAATTTAATGCCAGGAAAAGCTCAGAATCAAGATATTTAGGGTCATTGCTTTCAATTTTGGGCAAGCATATTTCTGAAACTTCTAGAGTTTCACTGAAATGAACGCTGATTTTTTTGGCTTGGGAAATGTTAAAAAAACTACCAAAAGACACCCAAGGTTGATTTCAATTTATTCACGTTGTGAAAACGGCTATTGTTGCTCTTCTTTAAATTATCATCACACATAAAAGGATGGGAATGATATGATATTTTGGATAGCTTCTTGATGTATGACCAATTTATGGCTGAATTCCAAGATTTTCTAGGACGCTCTTTCAGTAATTTATGTTCCCAAACATGCATAAATAATATTTTAGCAGCATGGCCCATACTAGAGGTTAAATTCTTGTGAATGATAGGTGTATTGCTTTGTAGTGCTTAGGACAGATGAAGGGAACATGAGTTACAGATAAAACAAATGTAAAATAAACTTGATTTTGCACCCAACTTCTGTTAATCTAATTGGCTTATATAGACATAGCATTCATGAGCCCTATCTTAGGAGTTTGAGTGTTTCATTATGCCTTTTCTTAATGGCTCTGGCTTTTTTGTTCTCATGTTTGTTTTAAAGAAGGCACATTTTTGTGTCTTGTTACGTTTAAAGCATTTTGAAATATTATTTAAACTCGCTCTCAGCAACACTGTTGAATCACCGCCTTGTGTAACAGTTCCTAGTCCCCAGTTTGCAAAGTATGGCACTTTTGACGAGATCTCGTCTGTGCGAGTGCCCTTTTAGACAGGAGCGAATGGTACAAATTTTACCACCTTGGTGCAAATTTGTGAGTCTGGTGTGAGGAAGGCAACACTAAAAATCAACAAAATCATGTGGGAGAAGGGAAAAACTGAATTCTTCAACCATGGGATTGTTTTCTTCCCTGTTATGTTGGGGATTGGTGCAATTTTTTGGTGACTGGCAGTGCGAATTAGTGTGATAATTATAGGTGGCTGGTGCGACTTATCTGGCCTGCTGCTATACTTTGCAGACTGGCCTAGTCCTATGTTCTTGGGCAGGTATAGAAAACAGGGATGTGCCTACTTAAGATATTTTGACTAATTATTTTTTGGTGCTTTGTGTCATGGGCACAAACTATCTCACATTTTTTTACCATGGCCTCTGAACAGTGAAACTGCTTCAGATTATTATGTTCATGCACAATGTTTGTCTCAAACAATGCACCCTTTTGGACAGCATATGGAGAGAATTTTGAATATTTCAAGTTTGATATCCAGCACTGGCTATCTTATAAGAAATTTCGGTTTAAAATATCTGAGTGACGTGGATCTTGGAACTCTGGCCTCAAACTCTGGCAAGGTGAAAAGCTGTGGTAGCTGCTGAAGAATGTGTTATGTTTTATGCTTGCTTTCTTTTTTAATACATGTCTTTTGCTTTTCCAGTAATGTAACATCAGGTGTCACTGGAAGACTTCAGCAAGATCTACATCAAGACCTCAGGATGTACATCCCATCACAAACCAGGAGATGACTTTTTAACACCAGTCAATGAAGGGGCTTGGAGCTGATCAAACACTGGACTAGAAGACACATCTTATTTTCTTGCCAGTTATGAGTGAGAAGAGAGATCTCCTCTTTGTGGCCTGCCATCAGGGCTACCCATTGGTGTATGTGTGGCTGCTGAGCTGGGAACCTACTTGCCCAATCTATAGATTTCTGAGTTCTTAGTCTTACACCACAATATGGTTAGCTTCTGTTGCCGATGACAGCAAAACAGCTTGCTTGCCAAATGTAGATGTCGCCACAGCGTAGTCTCAGTGGCGGCATCTACATTTTCTTAGGTAGTGCCATCGGACCCACTTTGGTATTGCACAGTCTAATTCCAAAAAGTGTTCTTCGTCCGTGTTTGAAGATCGATGTTCCCTGAAACTGACTGCGGCAGTAAAATCAACACTTTAACCGTAAATGACCTGGCTCGATTCGTATTTCATTGAGCAGCCGCATCTCGTTTTTCAGTAATTAGCCGCAACATTGACTCGAATTTTAAGCAAGTTATTTTCTTTCACGCGCGTGACGTGCTTTTACTGCATTTAGAACAGCGTCCTAACCTGCTGCTGCTGGCGAGACCGCCTACAAGGCGGTCGCATTTGTAAGTTGCTTATTGAGTGGGCACATTGTCAAAATATGCTGGCGTCACGATTCAGAGCTTCTTTGTAGCTCTTAAATTTTCTGGTTTCCAATCTGTTTACGTGGCATGTGTTCCCTGACGTTGCAGTGTGTGTTATCTTCATCGACGGGAATGATACATGTCAAATGCGTGGCGGCGTGGTAAATGGTATTTTGCAAGGAATGTGTGGCCTGGATTTTTATCCAACATGGATTTTCATGCGTTTTTCCTCTTCTGCTATTTAATCTCCTTTTGCACTTTTGTTTCACAGAACAAAGGAGAAGTGCATGATACGTGTTTGTCGCTCCTTAGCACGAAAATTTGAAAGAGAAAAATACATCTAGCACGGAAATTACATATAGTTTTGGAAACATAGTTTTTCAAGCTACAACTAAATATAATAGAATATTTGCGCTGGACATGGCTGGAAGTCTCTTCTCGATCCAGAGGGTCCTGGGTAAGTTAACGCTGGTACGGCCATACAAGCCCTATACAAAGCCTATGGGAGACCCAAATTCCAAGGGGTCCTGACTTTCCAACACCCGCGGGATTTCCACCCATGGCGCTGGAATATAAAGTTAACAATGCCCCTGGTCCACAAATGCAATCACGTTGTATTTACACTTTCTCCACACTGCCTAGACGTGCCACGTACTAATCTGACGAAGCCAATTACGATAACCTGAATGGAAAGAAAGTATATGTGTAAATAAGATGTCTCTGATAACCAGGGCTGCCAAGACATACAGTGAGACGCCAGGTTTTGCGTCGAGTGAATGAAAAAGCTGACGCTCCAAGGGGAAGGGGGTGCGCTGGGGCGGTTCTAGTCGGAAACTGGGTGCAGGGTAAAAGGGATGAGTAGTTCTCAATCGGGGGGGGCATATACTCCGTTTACCCCAGGGGCGTAGCCAGAATTTCGCTCAGGAAGGGGTAGCACCCTGAAAAGGGCCCCTGCGACAGCCTCAAAAGGGCCCTGATGGGTAGGGCCCTCCTCATGTTACAGAATAGAGTGCTGAAGAGGGCTTAAGAGGGCCCTGTCTGGTATAAAATACCAAATTTGGCCACAGAGCATAGTGCGGACGAGCCGCCCTTCGCGCGGCTCGTATCCTCAGGGGGCCCTCAGGGAGGAGCGGCTATCCCTTCCGCCCCCCTTGGCTACGCCCCTGGGTTACCCTGTTTGCAGGGGAGGGCAAGATAAACATTAGAAAAGCATCAGTTGCATTTCAGGGGACCAATAGGATAGGCGTATCCAGGATTGCCAACCTGGGGAGGGGGCACCTCCCGAGGAACGCCACTTTTGAGCCGTCAAAACCTATCAGATGGGGGCAAAATCCTACCGGGGGCGCTTATTTTCGCGTTCGAGGAGGGAGGGGGTGGTAGGAAGCGGAATTTCAGGGGGGCGCCATCGACCTTTTAGGGGCACCATGACCATTTCAGTGGGCACCGAGGGTTAATCGAAAGGAGGGCACTTGCACCTCTGCTCCCTGGATCCGCCTATGGGGAGCCAAGAATCGTTTGTAGAGCCCAAGAATCGATTGGGGGAGCCAAGATTAGTTTGAGAGGATCTTTCCGCTTTGATCTGTCAGATGCATCCATGGTGGACCTCCACTTTGCACCTCGGCAGCCTGGATACTTGCTGAGCTGAAATAGTGTTCGTGAAAATTGAAAAGCTGGCATCTCTAGCTGGTTTAAAAATTGCTAGCAGATGTCACTAGCTTCGGTGTTTGCGTTCGTAACTCTGTGTCTCATTTTTAAATCAAATTGAACGTGAAGCTTGTGACCAAATGCTATTTCAAAAAAACAAATTATCGAGATATTCGTCATATTTGTCTTCCAATTTTGTTCTATATGTATCGAAAAAAACATAGATAACAATCGTTTCGGCACATCTCCCCAAACACCGAACGTGCTCATTATCCAGTTTCTAGCAGGAGATGGCCATCTGGAAAAACTGCACTTGGAACAGACTACAAGTACCTATTAGTGGATCTGGTCTAAAAATAAAAAAATTGAGCATGAGTGTCGCTACTTGCATCTCTTATATCCTCTTATATTATACTATTGCGCAATTCAAACGACCAAAAGAGAAATATACATGTTTTTAGTCTCGGAACACTTTATAACTATGAACACACTGCAAGCGTACTTCATTCTGTCCATCACTATCTGTTAGATTCTGGCGCAAAGCTCGCGAAAGCTCATAGCACTGAGCCCACTAGCGCCACCAGACGGGAAACGCCCAGCAAAAACTCCAGTTTCTAGTGCCGACCGTAGATACATTAGGCGTGCTGTAGATATTTATTTATAAATTAGGTAGGCGCTGGAACAATAAATAGAGCGGAAAGGCAAGGAAGAGGAAGGAAATATCGGTTGCTATCTTTCTTCCGCATGTGGTGGCAAGGTGGTGAGAGTATAGGTGTTGATCAGTCAGGTATGTTGGTACTAAGTATGATATAGAAATACTGCTTAAACCTAATATATGTAAGTTCTGCAGTGAAGGTAGACTTTGCCGCTGTGCTTACTGGTATGCCGAGTCGGGGACTCAAGTGGGCACTTGTAACTGGGTACCTAGATACCTATCTCTCTAAGCCCGTGCGTGGAAATCCTTGGGGGTCGGACCCCTCATTGGCGGAACTAGGAGCAACTTTTGGAGGAACGAAATCAATGTTTGGAGGGGGATCCATCAAGAAATCCTGAAAATAAAGTATTTTAAAAGGGCCTAAATTTGGATCTTTTGGTAGGCAAAAGACACTATTTTGGGCTTTGTTGGGGGTAACAGCCCCTTTGGCCCCCTTGGATCAACCCTCGGACCCCCTGAATTTGGGTCTCCCGCAGACTTTATATAGGGCTTGTAGTGCTGTGCCAGTATCAACTCACAGAGACCTCCAGGCCTGCCTCATGCAGTGCCTACTTGAAGCAAAAATATTTTTGTTTCATCTTTGGAGTGTGTTGGGCATCAATATCTAGATTTAATAACTGAAAAACATCCCACTTCTAGTCCGCAAAAAGTTGTGGAATGGCACAATGACAAGAGTAAGAACTTGTAGTTTGAGTTGTTTAGGAGGTAGCTTTTGGGGGTGGCTATGACTAGTAGGGATGGGGGTCAAGACCAGTGTGGGGCAGTCTGTGGGGGAAGAACAGTAGGTAAGCAGATTGTGTCAGGTTTCAACATCTTATCAGGGTGGTTGTTGGGCATAGTGAGCAGTTTTAGTACCTGCTTAGCTCATGCATATATGATAAATCATGTGAAGCATTGATGTTCATATATGGATTCAGACTTACCATCTTGAGAGTTTTTTTCTGTCTGTGAGGCACCACTAGCACACTGGATGGTGAGCGCCACCACGAACTCATGCAAGTGTCACAAATATAAAATCATTTAAATGTGACAATAATGATTTTTGAGGTATTTCCATGGTGAGGGTATGTATGTACATGGAAATATTTGTGCCATGAGTGTAAAATTTCAGCAGTCTGCCAATTTTTTTTCAGATTGGGGTCAGCAAAAGAAACTGCAGGGCACAAACATACTTGGGGGGCAGAACTTGTGGTGCTGGGGCAAGCAGGGATAAACCACCAGATGTATATTTTAACATGGTGGATAGGTGAAGTATGTTGGTGGTTGTGGGCATTTGGGGACAGCATATGTGATTTATTGTGGCTTTTCATTTGCAGGTAAACAGCAAATGTGTATTACTCCATATAGGAAAAGAAGGACTGAAAGCCACTGCTATAAACTGAAAGCCACTGAATAAACTGAAGCCACTGCTTCAGTTTAAAAAAAAACATTTGCCTCCCCAATGTCCCTTGGCTTGATAATGCTAGTGAATAAAAAGTGATAGAAGTCTGGTTTGAAGAAGCGTTTTGGGATATTAAGCAATGATTAGCATGATGTGCTTTTCTCTAGCAATGATTCAAAATGCTTCATAAATGTGAATAAACTATTGAATGAAATGTTTAAAGCCAACATAATGGTATCTGTTGCAAGTTTTGCTCTGTTCAATGATCAACAACCTGCAAAATGTATCTTGATATGAGTATTTATATTATTTTAAGCATCTTGAAAGAGAAAATTGATCTTGGCTGCCCAACTGTAGGGACCTAAAAATGTTTGACAAATCAAAGAGCTGCCATAACAAGATTTTTTTCTAGACAATCCATGTTCTTTCTGCCTGTGTCATACACAGACAGGATTGCTTGGAACTGTAGTGCATTCATCAGAATATAAGTTAAAACAGAGTCAGTGTAACTGGCTGATAAATGACAAAAATATTTTCATTCAGCATACCTTTACAATCATGCAACAAATCCTCTTAATGTTTCTCCTGCCTTATCTGTGAAACATTGTAGGTGTTATTAGTTTTTGCTGAAGCAGCAGGTGTATAGGTTTGGAATGGGCTTAAAGCATTTGGGACTGTGGGAGAGGGGATTGGGGAAGTCACTTAAACTTTATCAAATACAGGCAAATTTTTATGACAGCTTTAAGAAAGCTGTCTAGATAGAAATATGAAGGGAATATTCATGATTGGATGGAAAGTAAGCTCACCCACTTATCTGGCTCAATTGAGGTGTATTGTGCAGGATGCAAAACTGTATACATGATTTTGCATATTTTTGCACTCTTAAACTCTTGCACATTTTGGGAATGGTCAGGTACAATGTTATCCCTCAATATGCTATCGCACAATCTTTCACATGTAGAACTATTATTTTAGCGAAAAATTATGTTTGGCCTGCTGCCTATTGTGCTGGTCCTCATTTGGCACTCTTTGTACGCTGAGATGTTTTGGGACTTCTTGCTCTATTTTTATGCCACTGCTATTTTAAAACTGACTTTAAAAGCTCTTAAAGTATGGAGTAAGTTTTGAGAAAGAGGATACAAAATGCTGTCAATTCAGTTACATAATCCCTTTCCTTTACGATGCCGACAACTAGAGAACATGGTTGCTTGGGGCCTGCTTTGGTTTGATACAGGTGGGGCTGGGGCAATGGCGTAGCCTAGGGGGTCCGTGGACTCCTCTTGGGCTTACTGTTCACTGTAAAGCAGGAATATGGGTGTTGGTGCTCCCCCCTCTCCAGCTTGGTCTCGGTGACCCCGATAATCAGTCTTGGAAGGCCCCAGAGAATCGCTCTCGGGGACCTCTGAGCATCTGTCTTTTGGGTTCCCGAACATTCTTGGGGCTCCGAGCATCCTTCTCGGGGCCCCCGATCTTTTGGCCCTCGGGAATCAGTCTCGGGAGCCCCTAAACATTGGTCTCGAACATCACTCCCGGGGGCCAGGGACATTGGTCTTGGGAGCTCCCGAATATCACCCTTGGGGGCCCCGAGACCACTGCTCGGGACCAAGATCGGAGGGTCTCGGAAAAAGTGCTCGGGTAGATGTGCCTGTGTTGAGAATATGATGCTCACTGAGGTGGATTTCCTGTGATTGATAAAGGTATACATTTTAGGGGCATCGAACATCTGTCTGAGGCCCACGAGCATTGATCTTGACTCGGAGACCGTGATCATCGGTCTCCTGGACACCCCCACACTCAACATCATTCTTGGAGGCTCCCGAGCATCACTGGGTCCCTCTGAGCTTGATCTTGGAATCCCTCGACAATCCGTCTCGGGGTCCCCGAATATCGGTTCCGAGCATCGCTCTGGGGGGGCAGGGAGGGGCGAGACCAGGTTTTGGGGGTCCCGGAGCGATTCTCGGGGCAGCGAGACAGATGTTCGGGGCCCCCAAAGCGATGCTCGTGGAGTCCGAGACCGATGTTCGGGGGCCTCCGAGACTGATTCCCGGGGTCCCAGGAGGTCAAGTTTGGGAGCCCCGAGACCAATGCCTACGCTTTCAGGAACAAGGTCAGCTCAAAGCAAGTGAAGTGCTCGTTGAGTGAGCAAGGTCAGTTCGAGCATCGCGCTCAGAAGCCACTGTTAATCGGTCCCATGGACCCCTGAACACCGATCCCGAGCAATGCTCTCGTTGTGTCTCCCGAAACTGCTGCGCGAGAGCAAGCTGGGGGGGGATCTGAGAGATGTTTATGAAGATCAAGTGTGCGAATTTGTTTGTTTTATAATGTCGTGACTGTATGACCTTTAAAATATCACAATCATATTAATGCGTGATAATATCTTTCTTCATGGCAAATATTCAGCGGTAACACTTAACTGCTACCCTCTCGCTGCGAGATTCTTTATCTATAATTTTCTAAGAATACTCACTGAAGTGACATTGGAATATTTCGCTGCTCAGCAGGCACAAGTGCGTGTGGTGAGTGGTGAGAGCCGCCAACTGCGAACTCTGAAGATGATTCTCCACCAGCAAGTCTTTCCTCATCTGATCCCGTCCGTCCAGAGCGGTGAGCTTTTCTCCTTCCTTCCTTCCATGACATGTTCATAAGATATCCAGATATCACAATTATTTTTAAATATTAATAAAGTGCACCTTTTCCAATCCTTAAAAAGGAAAATCCTGGGTGAAGTTCACAGTGCTTATTGGAAGAAATATTTACTCATTAGGAGCTGGGTATGGAGGGAGGCATTGAGCTATAAAGGGTCCATTCTGAAGGTTGGGCTCCAAGCCAAATCCTGGTCGCGCCACCTGCCTCCGCCATGAGGGGTCCGTCGGAGTTGGCTGCGGGCATGCTGGGATCGTGCGAGCCACAGCGCGCAGCTCCCTATCGATGGTGTCGACAGTGGCCGCGGGGAGCCATGCTGCAGCTGCGAACTCTGTCACTTCGCGGTTGTAGCCATTAGCCACTGTCCGCAGCTTTAGCTTCCGCTTACCATAGGATCTTTCGGTCAGCTGTGTAGCTGCGTTACCCCTGGCTTGACTTTCGTGCATGAACGATAAAATGCAAAATTTATCCTATGTGTGGTCCTGATTTCCAGGGGCGTATCCAAAGGGGGAGCGATCGGCCCCACCCCCTTGGGCTGACCTTAAGCACTGGAAAGAAACGCCTCCCGCCGCAGCCGCTGGGCCACCACAGGGTGAGCTCTGCGGCTTTAGCTAGGCCCCGCAGGCTTCGAAATCAGGGAAAATAAAAGTTGATTCACGCCGAGAAACCACAGCGTAAAATTTGGAAGCTTCGGCCATATGGGTAAATTTACCACTCCAGAATACATACGCAAAGATGCGTACAGAACAGAGCGGTGGCATCGTCATCAAAACACGCAGGGCGAACCAGTCGAAGCCCTCTACGTTTCCCCTAGGTTTTTGGGTATAAAATGTGCAAAAATTCGTAACGTAAGATGGGACTACTTTGAAATCGTGGAAAACTTCCAACAATGTTAAGGATTGATAAAAATATTCTTTGATTCGAAAATTGTTCAGTGGAAAGTGCTGCAGAATTATCAAGGAAAAATAAAAATCTATAAGGGAAGCGTATTTAGTTAGTATTTACGAAAATGCACAAAAATTCCATGGATTTCTAACACTGCATAAATGTTCTAGTATGGTGCACGGCGGAAAATTGATAATTGTCTGATGGGCGCTATATGGCCTTGCCAGGCTGGTGCGCCCCTTAAGCCCAAATAACTAACTAACGATAATTGTCTGAAAGCCAACTGCGTAAGAATCCTCACCCAAGTATGATGTTGCCCCTGTTCCAAATGTCACCCGAATTCAGGCCTAGGGGCCCATTTTAATGTATTTCGGGGCCTCTGAAATCGATCTCAGGGCTCCGAATGGTTGTCGTTTTGGATATCCGAGGGTTGCTGTTGCAACCCCCCCTCCCCTAATGCTGGTTTCCGGGTCTCCAGCTTTTGGCCTCTGAGGCTCCCCGAGTGGTTCCTTTTTTACTTTTCGGCTCCTGGCCTTTGCCAACATCAGAAGCTACTGCCCAATTCCCCGCATATGCGGAAAAATTCCGGGAATTGATGACTGTTTCTCTATGTCCCACCGTGCCGCACAAGGCGGTTGGCAGTCATTGCAAGGACAAGGCTACGGTTGAGCGTGAGAGCCAACCCTGCGCCCAGCGAGTCCCGGTATTTGAACGCGAGACCCTTATCTCAGAAGGCAGGCCACTGAGTCTGCGACCGGGGCCCTCACAATTATCCCAAGCCCACTGCTGCCTGAAGTCGGGCCCCTATTCTCAGCAGTTGCAGATAATTTCCCTGTTTTCCACTAGGGCTCCCTGTGGTAGAAGCCGGGCCCCCAGCGGTTGAGCTGGGCCTCCTGTGGCTATCCGGGCAGCCTGACATGCTTCCGGGCGCCCTTTAGTCCAATTGGAACATCTGAGTGAGCGACCGGGCTCCTCCGAGTTACCCCCAGCCCACTGCTGCCAAAGCCGGGCCCTATTCTCCGCAGATGCATATAATTCCCCTGTTATCTACCCGGGCCCTCAGTGGGTCCAGCCGGGCCCTTTGCGGTTCACCCGGACCTCCTGTTACTATCCGACCCCCTGAAGTGCTTCTGGACCCCTGTGGTCCACTTGCGACCTATGTGTTTGCGACCAGGTCCCTCACGATAATCTCAGACATGTTGTGGCCGAAGCCAGTCCCCTACTTCTAACATTCATGCCCTCCTCCCCCATGGTTTACCTAGGCCTGACTACAGTCGGCCTCTGCCTTGCTTGCGGTTACACCTTTGGTATCGGCCCTCTGTGGCTGCAACCTCCGTCTTTGCTTGGAGCAAAAGGTAACTATTCAAACAGGCCACAGAATATTTGATGCGATTCGGGATGGTCCTGATCACTGATCATAGCGGACATTTGGTCAATATCGTATTTGTGGAGATCCAACCCAATGTTGAGCGGACCTCAGCGTATTTAGCGCCGGTGCATAGCTTTGTGACCCACCAGAGTTCATAAAGTTGTCTGCCTCCCAAAACGGAAGTAATGTTTTTTTGCTCTTCGAAATATTGATATATATATATATATATATATATATATATATATATATATATATATATATATATATATGTTTATATATATATACACACGTTTTTAATGAAAATATATTCCTTGCATGGTCCAGCCCCCAAAGCTATTCCTGACCCCCTGTCAAGGCCCCCTTTGGTAATTCCTGGATCCGTCCCTGCTGATTGCTCACATACACTTCCTTCGGCTTCAAACGTTAGATAAATATATCAGAACTTTCAGCTCTGGTTTATACTGGGAGCATAATACACAAAAACAATGAAAAACGGTGTAACAACTCAAAGAAATAAGGGTTTTGGTAGCATTTTTAGTTTGGTGACACATTCGTGATGTGGAATTTCAAATGGTGACACGCCAGCAACTTTTTTGACCCCTGCCCCCCCAGGATGCGAAAGTCGGCGCCCAACGATAGGATTTGGCGCCCACCTGATAGCTTTTGCCGGTCATAAGTGGCGCCCCCTGGTCCGGATGGCGCCCCCCCGGTCCGGATGGCGCCCCCGGGAAGGTGCCCCCCGATCGGCAATCCTGGATCCGCCTATGGTAAGGATGCAAGGTGGAGAAGAACAAATAACCAGAGGGTTTATCTAAGTATAAACTCACAGCCAGTTTGTTTGGCTAGCAGGCAGTTTAGCAGGGTAGGCAGTTTGACAAGTTAGGCATCAACCTTTCAGGGGGCGCCGAGGGTCGATGGGGGGCACGTTCCCCCTTGCTCCCTGGATCTGCCTATGCTCCCGACCACTCCAGACTCTTTAAAAGTGTGTTATTTGTGAATTCTTAAAAGTGATAATAACAAAGGAGTAGGCCGAGGCGGCGGGTAGTGTGTGGCAATCGAGGACAATGTCGCAGATCAAGGAGGCGTTGCGAGCCCTTCTTCTGGAAGAATAGTTCGCAGAAAAACTACAGGCTATAGTAGCAAATGCTGTAGAAGTCGCTGTAACAAGAGCGACTGAAAGACACGAAGAAAGATCACAGCCCTCCAAACAGATCTGACATCCACCCATAAGAAACCGATAGTTGCCGAAAGAAGGATAGATCAGCTGGAGCAATACAGCAGAAGGAACGCACTAATAATCAGCGGTGTTCCGGAAGCAAACAACGAAAATACAGACTCCATCATAATCGATGTTGCTAAGGCTGCCGGTGTAGGTAACGGCGTCACCAGACGATCTTGACCGATCACATCGAGTTGGCGAAATAGGTAGGGATAGACCTAGGGCCATCATAGCCAAGTTTATTTCCCACAACATGCGCCAGAACCTTTTCGAGGCCAGAAAGGACGTGTCGGCCAACCGTGTGCGTGGTCATGCCACTCTCACGCGGGAGGCACTGGACAACGTTTTCATTGCCGAGTGTCTCACTCAGAAAAACCAACATCTTCTTTACATCGCCCGGCAGCTAAAGAAGAAGAAGGTGTGGGCAGCGTACACAACAAACGGCCGAGTTAAAGTGCGACAACGCCAGAACCAGCCGCTGAAATGTATTGATAAAGTCACAGACTTCCATGGTATCATTGGTCAGTGGCGGATCTAGCCGGTCGGTTTGGGAGGGGCAAACCAAAGTCGAAAAGCAAAAAAAAACGTCGCGCAACGCAAAATTGCGCTAAAATATGACTTCCCGGTACGGGTGTTTGAGGCAAGAAGCAAAAAAAAACGTCACGGGCTGAAAAAATATGAGCTCAAGATCCTTTTTTCCTATCCAAGGCCCGATATTTTCACTGAACTTAACTGGTTCCGTTAGAAGTTGAGAGTTAAAGCACCAAAATGTTGCCTATAAACTTAAAATGAGTCGGGGAAAAAGGAGGTCGATCGCTTTGGGGGGCAAAAACATAGTTTTGCCCCGAGCTTTTCCGTTTGGGGGGCAATTGCCTTTTTGCCCCCCCTGGATCCGCCACTGTCATTGGTACTGACGATGTAGTACTGGAGGATATACTTGCATCGGCTAACTCAAGCAGCTCAAGTCACAGAGCCCCAACCCCGACGTCAACGCAACAGGACTCGATAGGGAGCAGTGCCGGTCCGGCGGGTGCAGGACCCTGGTCAGTCGCCAGAGGACGGGGTGGACGCCGTAACCAGCAGCGGAAAGGAGCCTCGACGAGCCGGTAATGGTCACGAATCAAAACAGCGGTGCGATGGCCACAGGGCGTAATCAGATGCATGACGGAAGATGGTGGTGACTGACCACCATCCTCTCTTACAGTTTTCTGTCATGCAACACTGTATAAGTTTATCTCCAAAGCACATTGAAATCGTAATATAACTGTGCTACCAGGTAAGCCTGCATTGTAATTCTCACAATATCTGAATAAGAACTCCAAGCCTGAAAGTTATGTTGTGTCAAGGCGCCTTCTGTGCTGCATAATGTACATATGTTGGTCAACTTATGGTTGTGTTTCAGGAATATTGCCTTGTGAATGTTTTTTTTGTTTGCTGAACTCCAAATTCAATCAGGTAGTATGACGACGGTCCCAATCAGATGAAGATGTGGATGTTTTTCTCTTGTATGATCCCTTCGAAAAACAAGAATTTTCATGTTTTGTACTGTTCACACTACCCGCCGCTAGTTATGGCGCCCATGGCTGACCCGACTGCTGCCCTCAGTTTTCCTTTGCCGCGTACCCCAACATATAATATCAACATATCGGCAGTTAATATAAACTCAACTACAGCCCCCTGCAGGCTTCAAGAACTAGCTCAGTTTGTGGATAACAATGATATTAGCATCTTGTTACTATCAGAGTTGAAAATAGATGCATCAGTGCATCCCAGCCTTTATTCCCTCCAAGGGTTTCATCCCCCGATTACGAAAACCAGAACTAGGAGAGGTGGGGGTGTTGGTCTCTATATAAAGAATTCTTTTTTTTCAGGTGACGGCCGAAGCCCTGTATTTTAATATCTTAACATCATCGTGTACTTTTGGGTTTCCCACACATACACACACACACATACACACACACACACAAACAAATAAAGGAGCAGACACTTTTCCAGGGTGCGAAGACCTTGAAGCCGAACAGAACAGGAAACAGAACTCACCACCAATTCTTGAGGTATCTACTTGCTGCTTACGTGAATACGTGACCATACTGTGAGCTAATATGCGACCTGCACTTTGGAAGTACTAAGAGCATGTAAACTCTCAAAACGAAAACTGAGGCATGAAACACAATTGCAAGAAGGAAAACTCGACGCCACAGAACCAGGCTGAACACAGCATGCTAAAATTACGTGTCGCACATATTTTAGACCATAAAATGTATGTGAAAGGGCGTTTAAGATCGCTATGTACGCTTGGTGGCTGAAATGTGTTTGGTTTTGATGATACTCAATCCATGACTGACAAACACCGTAACACTAATGTTCATTTACGGCTATCACACTCTACAAACGATCTTTGACGGAACCCCACTTCTGGATAAAAGCAGACTCTTTGTTTGATGTCTTTGAAATATACTGTTCAATACTTATGTAGTCATAAAGAAATCTTTTAAAGTTATGATAGGATATTTGCTCGGGCTGGACCCTATGTTTCCATATGAAGAATTTTGTAAGATATATCAAGTGATTTGCCAGACTGGTTAATTCTGGACTCCTTAGCCTAACCCCCAACATGACATCGCGACAGGATAACTGGTGTCGCATGTGCAAAAGATCTCTCACCTCATTCCACAGAATACGCACGGACGGGCAGTACCAAAATTTGTGTGTTAACGTTTCCGAATACATTGGGCAATTTTTGCATTTATCACTATCAGCTATTCCGTTATATAAAGAATTCCCTACCCTTCTCCCATCTTGTCCAGCTAGAGAATGCAGCATTTGCAGCAACATGGGCCCAAATCAAGGTTAAGAAGTTCTGCTTACTAGTATGCTCTTGTTATTTACCTCCAAACACACCATCTGAAAAGTTAACAAGCTTCCTAGATTACCTTGAAGGAAGTGTAACTGAGGCCCAAAGCACACCATCTGAAAAGTTAACAAGCTTCCTAGGTTACCTTGAAGAAAGTGTAACTGAGGCCCAAAGACTACTTTCTGATGTAATCGTTATAGCTGGGGACATGAATGCTGGAAATTGCTGGCTAACAGAAAGAAATGTCGAACATTCACCCATCGCCCCCTTTGAACGCAGGTTGAAAGACACATCAGAGACGCTCTCATTGTCTCAGCTTATCAACGCAGCCACTAGGTTACATGGTGGAACCCACAACATTCGTGACCTTATTTTCACAAACAGACCCGATTTTGTCCGAAAGCCTGGCATTCTGGCACCTTTCTCCAGCATTGACCACCTTCCTATATTCATGTCTATTTCCCTAGCAGTCCCTTTGCCAGCTGGGGTAGTACGCGTAACTAATTGGGATTACAAAAGGACAACATCGAAGCCCTGGTAGAAAACCTATCTCAAATAGACTGGGATGTCATAATCGACAAAGATCTGGATGAAGCTGTCATTGCACTAACCAAAACAATAATTGATGTGGCTTGCAGTCATATACCCCTCAAAAACATAATAGTTAGGCAAAACAAGCCTTGGTTCACATCGGAATTGCGCCGACAAATTTGCAAGAGAGATAGACTCTTTCGAGCTGCTAAATGCAGCCAAACAACGAAATCCTGAGACCGTTGGCGTCGCCAGAGTAATCTGGTCACAAGTATAAACAGAAAACTTAAGAACGAGAATATTACTCGAAAGGTTAACCAACTACTTAAATGTAAAAAAAACATCCATTCAAATATCATACCATCTTCAAGTATCACCGGATTCAAACGCAATGACGTGATTCCTCCCCTCATTATTGAAGACAATATCATGAACGACGATAACCAAAAAGCAAATGCTCTTAACTCTTACTTCTGTACGCAAACGGATATCAATATCACCGCGAGCCATGAAGATCAGCTACAAAAATACGTATCTGATTCTTTGACAGTCCCTCACAGCCTTAAATTTGACGAAATTGGTCGAGAAGAGGTCTTGCGCATCATGAATAAACTTGACTGTTCCAGGGCGAGTGGGCCAGACAACCTTCCAGTAAAAATTTTGAAAATGACAGGGGCATTCATAACAGAGCTGTTAGTAAAAATTTTTTAACAAGTCCATCATCCTCGGAAAATTTCCTACGCCATGGAAACTTGCGACCGTCAAACCAATTTTCAAAGGTAAGGGCTCTCCCTCTGAGGTTAAGAATTATAGACCGATTAGCCTTCTTCCTTGCGTGTCGAAACTATTCGAAAAACTTGTGTTCTCTCGCATATATCAACATATAATGCTGCATTCTCTTCTAACACCAAAGCAGAGTGGCTATCGCCCAGGAGATAACACACAGATTCAACTCACCTACCTGGTTGAATAACTTTACAAGTCACTAAATGAAGGTTCAGATTTCACTGTAGTATACCTAGACATCTCGAGATATTTTGAGAAAATCTGGCATGATGGTTTATTAGCTAAATGTAGCATTGAATTTGGGATAGACGGAACACTTCTGCAGTGGCTCAA
Organism: Lepas anatifera; assembly: GCA_034440635.1. NCBI lineage: Eukaryota > Metazoa > Arthropoda > Thecostraca > Lepadidae > Lepas > Lepas anatifera. The sequence goes on from JAOTON010000499.1 coordinate 183,904, forward strand.
GTCGTACTTAACCCTCGCCCCACCGGGGGCCATCGATAGCCCCCCTAAGGTTTTTCCGGGATAGCAGAAAAACGACGAGGCGCAGCACCGCGGTTGAGGGCTCTACCTCTCACTGCAATTTTTACCCCGGGTCACCCAAGGTCAGGTCACCAGACGAGGTCAACCAAGGTCACCTCACTTCAACTTTAGAGCTCTGTAAGAGCTACATTTCGAAGTCGATCAATTTGAAACTTCCTTCATTTCATTAACCCTCCAGGGTCTACAAGCTGTATATCCGGGATTTTTTCGATTTCGTGCCCTGAGGTCAGGTCACGAGGCGACCTCTCCCATTGGAAAAGCATGGGGAAAAGCTGTTTCATGATATAAAAGCTACAAAAATGATTGCAAATACTCAGACTGCTCAGAACAGCGTTTTTGGACACCCTTTCACGGATCCCAGGGGTCATATTTGCTCTTTGACTTTTCCAAGGTCATCCAAGGTCACCAGAGTTCAAAAACAGTATTTTGACAATAACTTTTGACCTAATTTAGCTAGAGCGGTGAAACAAACACCATCGTGTTTGTCTTGTCATTGGCTTTCATTTAATATACAGCAAGGTCACTTTTTGAACTTTTGTGACCTCAGGTCATATTAGGTCACGAGGTGACCTCTGGAGGTCAAACCACTGGCGGGAGGTTTTTACGTTCCACATAGCGGAAAAAGTACTGGCAATTTGCTATCAAATGTACTTTACCAGGCCTCAATAGCTCTAATGACATAAGAGTTATGCCCAGTTTGCTTTATCATTGCATATTTGAGTGACAATAGCCGATCTCGACCTAATTTGACCTCTGGAGGTCAAACCATTGACCTGAGCACTAAAACATGTGAAGTAATTTCTTACTGAATTTACGCGAGTTTTCTATTGCACTTCGCAGATTTGCGCTAACGCCCATATTTTCGGAGTTAGAGCGGGTCATCGATGGCCCCCGGTGGGGCGAAGGTGGCGCCGGACCCCCGGTGGGGCGCGGGTTGAGTGGAAGAACCCAAATCGTGCAGATAGGGGAAAGTAATTCATCACCCGAGGCATTGAAGGCAGGTGTTCCTCAGGGTCAGTCCTAGGGCCCCTCCTGGCAGTCATGTACTTGAATGGTCTAATTGGCCAGACAGAAAGTGATATTATGTTCTTTGCTGACGACAGCTCCCTTCATGCCAGCCACACTCCACATAATGTTACTGAAGTGCAGGGTAAGCTTCGAAAAGAGCTAGACTCAATTTTGGCTTATGGCCATAAGTGGGTTATCACCTTCAATGCATCTAAGGCCACACAACAAACCTTTTCTCACAAAAGCAGAGTAAGCGCACCTTTGCTCAATTTCAACAGAATTCAAATCCCCAAAAACAATCACATAAACACCTAGGACCGACACTTTCAACTGATCTGAGGTTCAAGTCGCATGTCAGCGAAATTCTCCTGAAAGTCAACAAAGCGCTAAGCCCCCTGTATCCTATAGCAGGCTTACTCCCCAGACAAACACTATTAAGTATCTACAAAACTTTTGTACAGCCATATCTAGACTACTGTGACACAGTATATGACGGTCATCTGACAGAGTACGACAAGGGTCGTCTTGAAAAATCCCAGACCAGAGCTGCCAGATTAATAACAGGGGTGCCGCGAAGGACGTCGAGAACAAAACTGCTAGAAGAGCTTGGGTGGTATACACTGGAAAAACGACGGGAGACAAATGGCATTCTTCTCTTCCACCGTATCATGTTTGATGACAGAGTGCCCCAGTATATTAAAAACTTAATACCGAATCCCAGACTCTTGATATTTCCAGAGTCCTTAGAAATACGCTTAACAACTATCCTTTATATCCAGAATCCAGCACATCCTCCTACTCCAACTCTTTTGTTCCCCGAGTCACAAGAGTGTGGAATAGTCTTCCGCAAGAGCTGCGGCAAACAAACAACATTTTACACTAAAAAAACAGATATTAAGAACTCACGTCCCTGTAACTCCGAATTCTTATTTTTCCTTTGGTACGAGACTGGGCAACAGACTCCACACACATATTAAGCTTGAATCGTCGGCACTGAATGGTCACAGACATGCCCTTGGCAGGTCTGACTCCCCAGCCTGTGACAGTGGTCATCCAAGAGAGGACATTAAACACTTGTTCCTAGCTTGCCCTCATTAAGATGGGCTCAGGGCTGAGCTATTTCTTGAACTCTCCGGTATTCTCCACATAAATTTCAATGACCTGCCTATTACCACACAAATCAGCACCATACTTATCGGACCTGTAGACAAAAAACTTTGCAAGATCACCGCAACAGTTGTACAAAAGTTCCTAATAAAAACCAACAGACTTTATATTCGTTCCAATTCATGTCAAAAATTACCAAAATCCTAGCTGCCTCCAGATTCACCTCGGGGAAGCAACAATACCAGGAATGATTTACTGAGGGTGGAGTTGGCGAGGGAGCGTGGCACTGTGGCTAGACGGGGAGGTACAGATGATATAATGTGGTTGGGAAACAATATTTTAGAAAATATCGAAGTTAGTTATTCATGTGTTTATGATTTGTGTTCTTGTAAAACAATTTCCAAACATGTTTGTGCGTGTGTGGGTGTATGTGTGTGTGCTGTGCACGAGTGTTGAAAATCCAGCGTCATCATAGACAACTGTAGTTTCATACTAGAGCTCGAGAGGGGCCTGGAATTAAGTGCCGTTGGCACTTTTGCCTCAATCGAGCCAAGCATTTGTTTTATTTCACTGCGATGTAATGATGAAATATATGTTATGTTATGTTATATTTTGTTATCATTAGATTACTCTCACCGTTGCAAAACAAATGATGTATAATATGACCTTAGGTCAAATTGTGAAAATGACCTCACTTCGAACCAGGTCAGAGTCACAGGGTGACCTGGTATGGTCACGTTGCATATCAATTCCCGTGACAATATAAGCACAATGCAAGCAAAATAAGAGCTTTATCTCAATTCAGTGATAATTTATTGGCAAAACAGTAATTGTGTGCTCCTGTGACCTGGCATGACCTTTGAGAGGTTAGATGGTCAAAAAATCAACTTTATGGTCAAGATCGAGGTAGGAATACACAGTTGGAGGATTTTCAGCCTTATCTATCCAGTGTTTACTGAAAACGAGTCCTTTCAATTTCTTCACCATAGACTTTTAATGGGGTGACCAAAAAATTTGACACCACCTTAGGTCATCAATATTAAAATTCCGAGCTAGCAGATCTGCAGACCCTAATTACTTTATCATATTGTGAAAGTTGCAAAAGTGATCGGTTGGCAGATGTTCCATAGGCGCCACTTCAAACTCGTGATTTTAGGTTTTGAGGTCGGGTCGCTTGACTTTTAATAGCTCGTTGACGTGACATGACCTGACCTAAAAAAACTTGGTCAGATGCGTAAAATTAATTAGGGATAAACTACTGTAAGTTTCTTTGCTCTGCGTTTCTCTGTTTTTTGCGTTATCTGGGGAGAGCCAGGAGGGGGCGAATTTCGCCCCCAACGGGGCGCGTGTTAGATCACATAATGAGCCTTTTGGGATTCTACAAAATAGCGTTCGGATTTTCTATATCGATGACCTAAGGTCAGATACAAGTCATGGACTCTCTATTGAAAACGCATCGGAAAAATGGTTAAACTGAATCAGTCTTAGTAATGGATGGTGGTACTTACTTCGTTTATTTTAACCCGCGCCCCGGTGGGCCTCCGATAGCCACCTTCACCCTGTTGGAGGGGGAGGGGTGGGTGTTTGAACACCCCGCTTCGAACTCGGCCCCTATGCGAGATAGCAAAAAAACGCGAAAGCTGGTGGATAGTTCATACAATTTCATAAAGAAACTATATCAGTCACTTTTCGGCTCAGGTCAATATTGAGGTCATGACAGGTCAAAGAAGTTGGTATTTTGAGCAGCTTTTTTGGCTCTAGCATCTGACAGAGTTGATATAGAATCATTGTGTAGGCACCATTGGCTTTCTCTCGTCACGGCGAATCAAATGATGTATAATATGATGGTACTAGGTCATAGCACAAAAAATGACCTGACCTCAGCTCAGGTCAAGGTCACTTTTTGACCTAGCATAATCAATATGCATAGCAATCTACTTGCAATAGCAATCCAAACACATTGGTATTAAAATAAAAGCTGTATCATAATTTCAAGCGAAGATTGACCTAAGTCTGAAAACTGCTTAAGTAGCTCCAGATGACCTCTCAGAGGTCACAGCTCAAACATTGCAACGTGAACCTGGAAAGGGATCCAGGACACTTCGATTCGGAGAATATGAAGGTATTATCAGCTTTATCTACACAAATACAGCCCAATTTCCGTTTTTGCCACGTACTTCCAATGGAGAGGTCATTGTCCGTACTTGAACTTAGTTCATCGATACGAAAAATCCCGGGACATTTGTAGAACTCGGTGGGGCCATGATTTGTGATAAATTTCAATCCGATAGATTCACGCATTTATTACTTGTGCCACCTTAAACATTGAGGTGAGGTCACTTGACCTGCATTGGTGACCTGACCTGAGGTGACCAAACTTAAAATTTTGGGTAAAGTTGCGAAATTTATCAAGCATAAGGTGTGGCAAGTACGGCGGCGTTTCGCGCCGCCGTTTTTTTTGTGCCGCCGGAAAAACCCGAGGGGTGTTCAAACACCACCCACCGGGGCGAGGGTTAACGCAATGACATTTTTCTTATCCATACAGTTCTAATTATATGTATGCATTGCGGTCTGATCTGACCCTGACCTGATCCCAGATCAGGTCAAATATTAGACTGGACCAAGAGGGGTCATAATAATCACATTGTACATAATTTGATTCGGCTTGCTTCGAGGATTCCAACTTTATATTTTTTTGCTCTACCTCTACCGGTTCAGATGTAATGACGAGAAAAGCCTTCATTTCCATGTATGCTTATCGTGACATGCGTCGACGTTTAATAACCTTAAATTTGACCCGAAATAAATATTTAAATATTTTCTATAGAGATTTCGTAGAGATATATAATGCCTTTAACCACTTTTCGCTATCTGGTGTGGTTCTTGAGATCTTAGAGGGGCAGATTCCCACCCCCGTAAAGCAAAGGTGGCTCAGACCCCCGTCAAAGCGCATGTTAATCACGCAGTACTATGTCATCCAGGCTGAACGTGATTTTTTAGCACGTTTATGAAATCTATATAGTTAAGTTCAGAATTAAACAACATGCATGTTGTACAGCGAATACGCAACACAAAACTGACGCACTTTTCACCATAGCCCAGATAAATAATTTATTTGCTTCAACGGGATCAGAATCTCAACCCAAGACATGACATTTATATGAGCAATAAATTTGCCTTACCCGGCACCGCTCAGCAGCAGATTCTAAATAACCAAAACTCTTGTTTAAAATGACTGAACTCGAGTACCTAACGTGAACAAAAGGGAGACTCGGTAGCTTGCATGAAAATTCTAAACTCTAAATTCTAAGTCTTGTGATGTGACACAATTTTGAGGTTTGTGTGCAGTAGGCACCAAGTATGAAATGTTATAGGTTAGCTGGGTACCGTCAAATTTTAGTTTTTTTTGAAAGCTATGTCACACGCATTAACATAGGCATAAGTCTGGTCGAAAATTGCAGGGAGCGCCCCACCCTTCTTTCTAGGCCTCCCGGACCAGGCCCCAGCATCCGTGGTACCTGACCCGCTTCTATCAGCAGTCAGTGCTCAGCAGGCATTGTGGCGTCGTGTGTCACGAGGTGGACCGGGGCTACCATTTGAGAACGCAAAGGCGGGCCGAAATTGATAAATGGGGGAAAATTATATCAAATTGAAAAATCATTAAATGAGTAGTGGATTTCACCTTTTGGGGGGATTTAAGAGTAAAAAACGGTTTCTTACCCATATCCCCCCTGGGGAGGTATGACCATCGGGCCGATTTCCAGTACGATCGGTCGACGGGCCCGCACCCTTCCCCCTTTGAGGGAGGGAGGGGGATGCATCCTTCACCGTCTGGGAGGCCTGGCACTCTGAAAACGGCTCGAACACTGGGCGGGTGTCGCCGCGGGCGCCGGCGGCAGAGGCATGTGCTGGGGGCGGGGAACAACAAAGCAACAGAATGTGAGTACCCGGAATAACGAGCCGTTCAAAATTAGTAGTTCCCCTCCAAATTTTCGACCAGACTTTAGACGAAATATTGATTTCGGTGGAACTATGTGATTGAATTTGGCGTATGACGTGGAATGAAACTAGATCTCGAACATTTAATTTTGGTACTTGGCTATCGCAGATATTACATAGGATGTTAAATGGGGAAAGTAACGGGGGGATAGGTGTATCTGATCGGGGGACGATGTGATGTTGGGTGACTGCGGATTTCCGATACATGTTGAAAAATGTAGCGGAGCGCGAGAGCGACGAACGTTTTATTGCGAGTGGTCCAACCAAATTTGTGGTATATTTTTCGATACAGTGAGATATGAGAACGAAGAGTCCAACCTATCATAAACTAACATGCTAATTGCTAATCATGGTCGTAACGTAGATTGTAATTTAGATTTTTATGTTTTCAAGGTCGCTATGCAACTGATCGCTTTGGTTTTGTTTCTTTGAATGCCTAACACTCTGTCCAAAATAAAAATAAATTGCCGCTTTGCTATCGAAGCTTTTAAAGGGGTGAGAGTAAAAAAATGAAGATTGAGAACCGATGAAAGAATATCGGACGTAACGTTAAGCTTTGTCAGGGTGGGAGTGAAATCAGGATAGAGAACCGATGAAAGAATATCGGTTATAATGTTAATAGGCTTAATAACTTGTGCTATGAAACGGTTAGAGTAATCGATAATAATCGAGTAATTTCGAGTTCTTGCCGCCTCGAGCGGAAATATTGATTCGAGCATTAACGTCATAGTGCATTGCAATATTTATAACGTAATATGCGTAAACGGACTAATATTTAATAACTTTTTATAATGAACGAGCAACAGGAATGTGCGTAACGGCATTTAAATTCGTCTTACTATTCCTCAATATCACTACACGTATTGAACGGAATGCGAAACGCGTAGAGTGCACTAAAAGGGGGAAATCACCGTCCTGAGGAAACGCCAGCCGGCTACGAGAAAGGCGACGGCGTGTGGCTGACTGGTGCAGCGGCGGGTGGGGAGTAGTATACTTTTGGGGCAGGGGTAATGCAACACACCCTACGGGCGTGACCCTTATAATTTATGATAGTATCCGTTGATGAGTATGTATGCAATCGAGACTGTATAAATTGACAGCGCATATTCTAGAAGATTCCCTGAGTTTTGGCTTTGCATAAGTAATCAAATAAATAAGAGGCTAAATATTGTTCCTCAAGGAACAGGTAAAAATATTGATGATTAATTATAATTTGATTGGAAAAGGTAATGTTAATATAATGTGCACGCATTGCAATTAGTAACGCTAATTTAGCTACATGATTAAGGCTTAAAAATGACGTAGAAGGGGCCCCAAGGAGGGAAAACATTTGTGGCACAATACCACACGCCAAATAATGACAGTTATTTGTTGAATTCTGCGATAGTGTGTTAAATTCTGAAATAGTGAGGAGCATTTACCCAGCAATTTCTGCCTGTCGTTCTTTGCATTTCGTTAGACTTGATAATTACTTTAATTACGTTGAAAACAGTGCAGAATAATAATGAGTACATGATAAAGTAAACCATTTATGTTGCATTAATAAACTAGAGCTGTTATATTTTTTACGCTAATTGTTGTAACATCAGTGTTGCCAATTTGGATGTTTAAGCTTCTTGGTAAATATTTTGAGACCACCCTCCAACAATTTTTTGCCCAGGGCACTGCCAAGCAACAGAAACCTGGAAAACGCAGGGTGCACGAACCCATTTCCACACGCATAGGAATACCGGCAAGTCCAGCAAGATTTTTTATTTCATGTGTGTTATTTCGTTGGCAAGATTCCGGTGAAATGGGGCTGCGCATAGGCGGGCTGAATCTTGTGATCGCGGTCGACGTTTCAGGAATGCGAATGATACGTTGAAATTATTAGCACGAATGTTAATCTGATTAAAGTATGATGCCATTGATGAGAAAAAATCTGTCTCCAATTGTATTTAAATGTTACATAACCTCCCCCTTCCTTATTGTAGGAACTTCACAAGTCAAAATAAGTATTAAATAAATTGAATGTATTCATATGTGAGAAAGATTCAAAAGAGTGTAACGTTCAACGTATGTGAAAGGTAAAGTAATGTAAATCATGTTGGTTATCATTCAATAGAAATTGGGAAGAATAACATACGTGAATGTAAGTGAACCGGAGGCGATGGTCGTTTCTATATTAATAGGATTCTCTAATATCGTGTCGAAAACTTATGATAATACCTTTGGTTAATTCTTTGCAACATATCCCTTCAGGATGCATCGTAGATGTATCATCACCTGTAACCCCTTCTACATAGCTTTATTTGGTCATACAGACCCGACAGTGTCTCGGTGCCCTGTGACGTCACAGCGTCCGCCGGTGAGCCGGAGAGAATTTGCCGACGCAGCGTCGACGGCAGCGGCTGCGACGGCAGGCCGTGGCAGCGGTCACCATGAGCTGTAGCATGTTCGATGTACAGACGTATTACAGGGCGGCTCTGCATAAGTTGGATCATAAAGAGGTTTGAGAAAATTACACTGCACCACATATTATGATGTTTACCAATGCGTAATATTTTTTGAGAGAATCGAACACATGTATAGAAAAACAGATCGATAGTGGCCTTTCTAGCAGCAATCGCGAAGTGAAAAATGTTTTTCAGCTTCTTTGTCTGTTTTCACATTTTCTTCATTTTAGAGTCATGAATATTTTTGTCAGGTACTTCCGTGCATATTAATTAGATGTATATCAAGAATAATAACAAAGTTAGGGAGACAGCTATAAGGATCCTATACTAAATGAGCAAGTTAAACTTACTCATTTCGTATGGATACGTTTATCTATCTCCGCTAATCTTAGTCATTATTCTTCAATATATTCAATATATTCTTGAGAAGTCTTCTAATCGACGGTATTAAATTTGTTAATGTGGCCCGTTTTTGGTGGGGGCCTAAACGGTGGGGGGCGGCGCGTGTTAACAGATACACACGGCTATACACGTTTTGCAATAGCATTTATCAGCCCTTTTCCAGCTTTGTTCTTCTGAATAATGACCGAAAATGGATAACTTGTTTTTTTGTAATATGATGGGTCATGTCATATACATTTTTGATATCCGCTGATATTTTGCACATACGGTAGGGTAATAACTGGTAGTAAAATATGTTTCTTCTCATTTTTTAATTCGATTTCTCATCTTTAACGTAAATTGACACTCGAACTTCAGGCGTTTTCGTGCATACCTACTACTGGCTATGAATTGATTATGTATTGATTGATTATTGTAAATAATTGAGAATTGTAAATGATATTGAAGTTATTTTTCTGATATTTCATTCTATCCTAATTCTTTCTATTCTTTTATTTCCGGCCTATATCTGCTGCTTCGTATCCTCGACGAAATTCGGGTGTCTGGATGCACTGATGATCACATCGGAATAAATTATTGTCGTTTTTTTGGCCTTCATTTGTTTATTTGAAGCTCATTTGTGTTTATATTTGTTTATTATATATTTCACATTATAGGAAGGGAAATTAAGTATATTGATGAAGAATTTGGGCGAATGAGGTTAATATTATTTACTCCTATCGCGCAGCCTTTACTTGACCTGACGTTACGTAAATTCCCTATTTTGGTTGATTTCGCGGGGCTGATTGGTATCTACTGTTGTCTTTAGCCACAGAGATCACATCGAGACTTCGGACCTCGCCCGTGGTTTATGTAAATGAACTGTAAATCTATGTTAGTATCATCCTTGTTGTTAATGGTGAATCCTCAATGTTTTCAATATCGATTGTTTTTTTTGTAAGAAGAGAGTATAGAACTTAAGTATAGAAAACTGAGAGCTGGAATCTTACAATGGGTGATAACTATTAGATTATATAAAGCTGACGTAAGGAAGTTAAAATATTAGGGGAGCCGGTATACTTGCCCGTATATAGAAGTGACGACTATCATGAGGGTATTGATTAAGAGTAGAGTCAAGCAAAAGATGTGCTCGCGAGATGAAGATGAGCGAGCCCGCGTGGCGACTGATAAGATTAGGAGATTGAAATTGGGGCGGAAATTGTGGACCAATCTTGGCAGCCTGCTAAGAACTCGATAACTAATCATAGCATTGTTGTAAATTAATGGTTCCCTTCCCTACAGTAACGGGACGTTTAACGTATTCTAGGGATTGTTGCCTGGGATTTCCCTAGAGGTGATAATTTGGACGTCGTGTATCGGAGGGCGGAGGAAATTTGTCTAGAATAGGGATTCCAGTCATTTAAAGGGGGATAGTAAGAATGGGCGAACGAATGAAGTCATCATTCGCTCGATGATGATGATATTCTTGTATCATCCTCGTTGAATGATAATGACTAAATTGTACGGATGTTAGTATAAGGACCGATAGACACCATGACTGGGGGTGTAGACGTACAAGTTATCATTTTACTCCCAAGATACCGCAGTGTCAATTTTTTTCTTTTGTTGCAGAGTATCCAGGGCTCCGCATTATTGAGTTCCGGCGAGTTGTTCAAAGATTGTTCCCGTTCAAAAATCTGGGCCCCCAAGTGTAGATGACCCTTCCATTTAGCTTGGGACGGGGAATAAAAGGGGGATAGGTGACGACATCCTTGGCATGTCAATCCCTGGTGCGTTAGGGAGGGCGCAAGATATAGAGCAGAAGATAAGAGAAGATGCCCCCTTCCCAGGGATTCGGCTCAACCGGAGGGAGTTAATGGTGAAGATGATACGGCGATGGTGATGATGAACGATAAGTAGGTGATGAAGAATGACGGTATTACACCACACTTCCATTTTGGCTCGCGGGACGTAACTGGTGTGTACAACTCCTCCGGGATTTACCATGGGCGCAAATTTTAATGTTGTTGTCACGGGCAGATTTTGAAGGAGATGATGAAGATGATGAATAAGAGGATGACACCGGGGGATGACGATCTCGGTCCGAAGACCTAGGAGCGGTGACGACTCCCTAGGGAAGGGGTTAGCGTCAGAAAGGGGGACATATAGTTCATCTTAGAATGAACTATATGTTGGCGCTAATACCCAGGTTGATGTCGTAGTTATATCGTAGCCGTAGTTATGACGTAGCCGTGGTTATGCCGAAGCAGAAGTCCGAAGGAATGAGAGAGCGATAGAGGAGGTTGGCTGGATGTAGACCTAGCCAACCCTATCAGGACAGGCCCTGATAGTATCGGGATTAGCCCGATTTCCTCTCAGAATCATGTAGGGGAGACAATTGGGTAGCGGCGCGGCTACCCGGTTCCGGCAGGGTGGCGACCCTGTCGGCTGCCAGGATTAGCCTGACGAATCCCTTGGAAGCAGATGCGGCCTGGGACGCCCCCGCACTGTATGTTAACGCTTGAAAATTGGGAGCGGTCGGTGCACCATGGTGCCGATCTGAGGAATGGCTGGCCCAGCCATCACCATCGCTGTTCACCCCCAAAGTAGGACTTGCCCTATTTTCCAATTAACCCTTCATGCCATAGACGATCCCCTGCAAAATTTAAGCAATAGTTGTTTAACCTTTAAATGGTGTATCGTAGGCTAAGGATAGGTTATGTTAGGCTAGCTTTGAAATCAGGTTAGGTTAAAGTAGGTTATATCTCTTCACCGCAGTGATACCTTTCACTGCGGCTCTATGCTAACCACACTCATACTCTTACTAACAATCTAACTGTCCTCTCACACTTCTCTTTCTGCCCAGCGGAGAGCCTTCGGCTGCCCAGCCGGAGAGGGGAGCTGCAACCTCACCTCCGGGTTGCAGGGTAAATTCGCGGCACCTGGCCGGTGTTGGTTAATATGAAATTATTTTTAACGATTTGAGTGCACATGGCTTTTAAATTCTAAGTTCCAAATTCTAAATTTAAGGTCTTCAACCACAGAGATAACCTTCGCACTCTGCGGGTCTAATTTTATAAAAAGAACTCCCTTGGCATGGCTATGCCATTGCCACGACCGTTCATTCGCAAGCTGAACCATCTTGCAACCCATTACTTGAAATAACTCCCATTGCTTTAACAGACTAACGTAGCTTGCCCTCACGCAAAATTCTAAAATTCTCCCACACACTCCTTTAGAGGCGGGCAAAGGTGCTATGCACAGAACGCCTTATAAAAAGCCTTTGACTTGACTTGACCATCGCTGTTGGCTCAATGTTTTTCGGACTTATATTATTTTTATTCATTAAGTTTGTGCCACGCACGATAGGGTAGAAATGATAGTCAAAGTTTGCCGCCCCGGTAGCTCAGTTGGTAGAGCGTTGGGCTCCGGCCCGCTGCTCAGAAGCATGCAGTGGCAAGGCATGCCCAGGCTTGGGATCGGTTCCCCTGAGACGCTCCGGCGCTCAATAGTTTACCCGACGTACAGGTCGGCTGGCAACTGACTGGTGAGAGGGTGACCTGAGTGGGGCGGCCGTCCCTGTGCTTTGTGGGACGTTAAACTTTGGCTTCTAAATTAACCCTCCATTGAGGGAGTTGCTCGTTCGGGTGGTGAGGTCGGGGTCTCCGTGACAAGTCCCTTGATGACTTTAGTGAGACTCCGACTCCACCAATCGTACTAGGAACAACTTGAACAAAATTTATAGAAAAAGACGAGCAAGTATACCGGGCAGACATGTGTTCATTGCGATAATGGTCATGTATTGAGGATCGACAGGAGGAAACTTAGATATTTTATTGCCAGGTTCAACAGAACACTTGAGTTTAGAGGGCTTTTTGTGAATTAATTGATGGAACTGGACTTTGAGGGTTTCAATAGAGATATTGATTGGAACTGCACTTTGAGGCATTGATACGAACTTAACGCCAAATATAAATGAAGGTTAGTTGAAAGCCATCCAATAACAAGAAAGGGGGAAAATGTAGAGAGCTGCAATAATAAAAAGGGAGATGTAGACGGTCAGAGGTACCACTCCTATGTGGATTAGTTGGGAGGGAGCACCACAGATTCTAACATTAAAAATTATGATACTTTGAAACTAATTGAATCAGATGAATCAAACTGGAAACGACAACAACAATGAACATATTTACAATACAACATCACGGAAAATAGAATATAGGTTAGCAATAACCCATTTTGGCCACCACTCGGATTTATATTTTTGGCACTTAACTTACCCCTTTTTATGCATGTCCGGCTCGTTATTTCGTGTGCTGTCATGCTCATTGCAATGTTTGTTGGTTCTCTGTGTGTGCAATCCAGTGCCTGTCCATGCTACCCATCTCCCGAAATATTTGCGACAAAGGGGGAGGTGTTCTTTCGGAACTTTATTAACTTCAAACATATGTTATATTACAATGAAAATTTATTAAAAATACTTCCGTCGGCTCTTCCACCGAGCCCTACGTCACAGTCCCAAGGTCTTGATCCTCACCCTTGGCGGTGGCTGTCCTCTCCATGCACCCAGTGAGCCCACATTCCAAATCAACACCACTGACACGGCCCTCTGCCGTTGCCGCGACCATCCACTTGCAAGTTAATGACATATAGCGACCCATTACTTGAAGTAACCTCCCCACTGCTTTGAGGAAATTAGCGTATCTCACCCCCGCCTAAACAATTCTAAATTCTCCCACACACTCTTTTGAGGCAGGCAAATGTGTCATGCACAGACCGCTTCATAAAAAGGCATTATTATTGCACCAGACCCGCCGGCAAACGCTGCGGCGGGTGTTCAGGTGGGACCGACGCTGTGACGCAGAGCAGGCTGGCGTCTCTTATCGGCTGCGTACTTACCTTATCGGTCACACCGGACGTCGAATCGCCCAGTGCGCCAGCCCGCAGCGCGCCGAGCGCAGTCGCTACACCTGTGGTGCACTAACAGACGCTGGGTGATGGGGGTCAGAAGATAATGTGAACGATTGCAAGGCGGTAACGAAGTGGTCAGTGGTTGGTTTCTTCATGTTGCTACTAAAGCTGTTTCAGTTAGCCTTTTCTTGGGCACTAGCCTCGGAACAATAACGACATTTTATCGATGGCTGATGGTCATCGAACGTAGGAAATACTAAGTGGACGCCTTAGTGGGTGTTACGTTTTACCAAAAGCTTTAGCAAAAGGCGTACAGGCGACTTCAGTGCGGGAGATCCTGGCATCAGATTTTATGAATTGTAGCAGAGAAAGCCATCTGCTGCAGCAGCGTTGTCCCACAGCTTATGGCAAGCCGACCAGCAGCTGTAAGCAGCTGCCAGCAAGTGTAAGTACCTACCAGCAGAAGTCAGCGGTCGCTACCAGCTGTCAGTACCCGCCAGCAGCTGTCACCAGCTGTTTCACTCGCCAGTAGCTGTCCTCAGCTATCTTCAGCTGTCAGTAGCCGTCAGCAATCACCAGTAGCTGTCAGGAGCTATCAGCACTCGTCAGCAGCTATCAGCAGCTGTCAGCAGGAGTCAGCCGCTGTCAGCAGGAGTCAGCAGCTGTCGAGTGCAGGTGCATCCGGGGTGGGGCGTGAGGAGTCAGCAGTTATGCAGATTAGCTGCCGTGTCACGTTGATGCTGGTTGGCCTCTGTCTGGGGGCCATCCTCTGGATGGAATGGGGGCTGCTGAGCTCGGCGCAGACCTGCAACTCAGCAGCAGAGCAGGAACCTGACCTTGGACTTGCCGCCCAGCCAAGTAAGATCACGGTGGCTGATTCAAGCACCAGCAACTGCATTGCTTGATTCTCTTGTAAACTTCAGTATGACCATAAATATTCAGATTCTACAGACCCTTAATCTTATTAAGGAGAGTGTACATATCTATCATTTATGCCTGACCGGGTCTGTCTTTTCATTTTTTGCCACGGCATTAGGAAACTACCATCCTGGGGGTTTAAGTCTCAGAGACACGATACAGCTGATAGTGACTCAACATCTGAATTTTCAATCAAACTGGAATAAAACAGCAAATTTTGGATGTAAAAAACGCAGAATTATATACGCGTTAACATTTCAGCATGATAGCAAAGAACCAGCCCGTAATTCAAGATCCGCGCGATCAGTTGAGTCGAGTACTTATGTCCAAATGTCAGACCCCAAGTAGCCGTTTGACCCGTGCTGTTGACCTGGTAAGCCACTGAACAGAGAATAAAAAGTTTAGCCATTTCGATACAATAAAGTGTAAAACTAGACAGCTCTTTTGAGGAACAAAATGATGTTGGCACCGGACAGTGAACCTTTCATCAAATTTGTACTGGGAAGCAAAGAGAGAAACGGGCACTATGATAACTCAAAAGGGCACATTTCATGCTCAAAAAGTCAGTCTTGGTTTCTTCATCGGACACTTTTGTCCTGCCTCTTACAGCGAATCAAGCTAAAATGATCAAACCCACTTAAAAAAACGTCATAAAAACCATTATCGAAGGAGGGACAGGTCTCACGTTATTCAGGACTAGTAGGGCACTGGTCTCAAATGGATAAAATATGGACAACCAGGGACCATTAAGGGGAGCTCACGACCAGAAAAAATGGTAGTAAAAAATGTTTTGCAATAAGCGTCCCCACGAACAAAAAGTGAGGTGGCCAGAGACCTTCAACGTCTGGTTAATAGCAAACATTTCTCTGTATAAAATCACTAATCGGCTTTGGGCTCCTTGATACCTTCTCAGTAGAAATGTTATCTGCTAAACCTGCCGATTCGTTCCCAGTTGACTGCAATTTGGGAATTTTAATGGAACATTGGGAGGGAAGGGGAGGCACCCTCCGCCTTGTCCGCATCATTTCCAACACATGTAGTCCTGGCATCATGTACCGGCCTTGCATCTTCTAGAGTGTGCTTGGCGGCACAGCATGATTTCCGTGCAGCCGCAGGAATTGCTAGGCGGTACAGCCTAGTGACAGGCGAGACCCTGCGGTGCAGCATACCAAAACACAGGAGACCCTCCCATTCTTGTTCGGGCGGGATGGGTGAATTCTGCCCGTTTCTCATGTTTTTTCGATGATATCTTCAAATTGGCTCGTGATAGAAATTTGAAACTTGCTGACGTTTCTAAAAACTAAATTTGGCAGATACCCTGAAAGTTTCGGGAAAATGTATTCAATAGCGGAGGAACTATGTTTCGGTATTCAGAGAGGATCTATTCAAAGCCGATTATTATGGTGTTTGGTGGGATTTTTTCTTACAATAAAGCCATCCATAACAATGTTGAGAACAGTAAGAGCTTGTGAATGTTATGAATATTCGCAGCAAGGCAAATCGGCTTAACATAACGCGAATACAGTAAAGACATAATCATTACGTGGAAAAAGCTAATGGAACCAAAGACTTGACCGATGATTTTTTGCATGGGAGAACTAGCCCGGTGACGGAAATATATGTTCTCTATATGCATGATAATGCGCGCTGGTTCTTCTCAGGCGGGTCGCGGTGCTACTACTGATGTACGTGCACGTGGTTCTTCCCAGGCGGACCACGGGTGCTACTGCTGACTTACATGCGCGCTGGTTCTTCCCAGGCGGCCGCGGGTGCTACTGCTGACTTCATGGCGCTGGTTCTTCCCAGGCGGGCCACGGGTGCTACTGCTGACTTACATGGCGCTGGTTCTTCCAGGCGGGCCGCGGGTGCTCTCTGTGTACGTGCACGTGGTTTTCCCAGGCGGACCACGGGTGCTTGCTGACTTACATGGCGCTGGTTCTTTCAGGCGGACCACGGTGCTACTGCTGACTCATGGCGCTGGTTTTTCAGGCGGACCACGGGTGCTACTGCTGACTTACATGCGCGCTGGTTCTTCTCAGGCGGACCGCGGTGGTACTGCTGACTTACTGCGCGCTGGTTCTTCCCGGGCGACCACGGGTGCTACGCTGACTCTCGCGCTGGTTCTTCCCAGGCGGGCCGCGGTGCTACTGCTGACTTCATGGCGCTGGTTCTTCCCAGGCGGACCAGGGTGCTACTGCTGACTTACATGGCGCTGGTTCTTCCAGGCGGGCCGCGGGTGGTACGCTGACTTCATGGCGCTGGTTCTTTCAGGCGGACCCGGGTGCTACGCTGACTTCATGCGCGCTGGTTTTCTCAGGCGGACCACGGGTGCTACTGCTGACTTACATGGCGCTGGTTTTCCCAGGCGGGCCGGGTGTACTGCTGACTTACATGCGCTGGTTCTTCTCAGGCGGACCGCGGGTGGTACTGCTGACCATGCGCGCTGGTTCTTCCCGGGCGGACCCGGGTGCTACTGCTGACTTATGCGCTGGTTCTTCCCGGCGGGCCGCGCTTGCTGACTTACATGCGCGCTGGTTCTTCCCAGGCGGACCACGGATGCTACGCTGACTTATGCGCGCTGGTTCTTCCCAGGCGGCCGCGGGTGGTCTGCTGACTTCTGGCGCTGTTTTTCAGGCGGGCCGGGTGCTCTGCTGACTTACATGCGCTGGTTCTTCCAGCGGGCCGCGGGTGTACGCTGATTACTGCGCTGGTTCTTCCGGCGGGCCCGGATGCTACTGCTGACTTACATGCGCGCTGTTCTTCGGCGGGCCGCGGTGGTACGCCTTTGCGCTGGTTCTTTGGCGGGCCGCGGGTGCTACTGCTGACTTACATGCGCGCTGGTTCTTCCCAGGCGGGCCGCGGGTGCTACTGCTGACTTACATGCGCGCTGGTTCTTCGTTCACATCCGAGCTTCTGACTCTCCACCCTTCCATCAATTACCTGTTTGAACCGCTCTGGCAGTTCAGGCACTCGGTGAGGATACTGTACTGGTATAGTACTGGTAGGCTGTACTGGTACAGAACACATTGAATGTCAATAATTCAAGTGATATTGGTGTTTTTTAAAACATGAAATCGGTCAATAAACTTGTAAATCTAATACGCTAGTTAATTCCAAATAATTGAACTGATAAATGTATCTGTTAAGCTTTCATGTAGACGTGACATTTAATATCTATCCATACAGGTATCGCTGTTTATTTATCTTGTTCCAGCACAGGTAGTCAATAAAACTGTTAAGGTCACTTCTTCCAGCGATGTCAAATCATTAAAGTGTAACCCTGCCACCTGAAAAGCAGGTGCTGTATGTTTATTTACGACTGAGGTCGCATTTGTAGCATGATTGTCGGGTTGTCGATTTTGGCTTAGCTACTCATTAGTCAGCTCCTCGCAGCCGAAATTCTAAACACTCGCGTGACCACCAGACAGTTCCTACCCTGTGCTGGCCAATCAGCGATCGATGCGCGTTTCCAGAGGTAAGAAAAATCCTGATCCTGCCTAATTAGTTAGAGAAAATTTCGCCGAGCAAGAAAATTTTTCATTTTCAAAACTGATACTGGTGCTCATCGAGGTGTAAATCATCGCCTTTTTATGACAGGTCACCGTAATTTGGTAGCTAACCTACTCATTTTGGTCGTCGTGGTTACCAATTTTAGCTCTCGTGTAACACTAAAAACACTTTCCCTTCGGAAAACTTCCTTACACTGGAAATTGGTATCCATTGGGGAAAACGCATACTTTTCTAACCTCTGCGTATTTACCTGCGTTATGTACTACTTACCTCGCGGTTATTATTTCATCAATTTCCGATGGTATGAGTGTTTGGACCAGCTAGAGGCCCAAGCCCAGCTTGTTGCTGGGGGCCGTTCCATTCCCCAATGGATACCTTATTTCCAAGGTGGATGTATTTTAGTGGATGTAAAGTATATCTCTTGGTAGACTAGCTAGCAGTAGGGCGTATTTCATGCACATTCCAAATTATTTTACTGAGACCCTTATAAGCAGACTTGGCAGCCTCGAAAGTAAAATCCAGACAAGGCTTAGATAAAAATTGAAGACATATTTCACATCCCCGGTACATATCCTATCAACATTGAGACATAAGTCACGAATTTAAGTTAATAATTTTAGCTAAGTATATGCAGTGCACTTAAAGACAGCGATCCTATACCTCAAAGAAAAAAGGAACAAGCTAGGCTGGGGCCTCTAGCTGGTCCAAACACTGAGCCCACTCGGGGCTGGATCCCACTCGGGAAAGCTAGCATTGGGGCTTTAAACACAACGACTGCTTAAGTCATAAGCCAGCTCTCACTACGTTGGAAAGGTACCCTGAGAATCGGAAAAAAACTTACGCTGAACACTCTTCCAGAATTTGAAGTCGTCTTAGCAGCATGGAAGTCGAACCCTCATGCTTAAATAGGGAAACAAGAGGCCAATATAACAAACTAAATATATAAAATTGTGCTTAGGTTTTGCAGCGTAGGCTTCAGTGGGAAAGAAAATAATACTTATACCTTCTCAGCTTGGAAAATATATTCGAATAGCTTCCTGGATCACTAATAGCAAAAAAATCTCCTTGATAAATGAGGACTGAAAGAATTTTATTCTACCTGAATTTAAAAATGATTCCATATCCAAAATGATCCAACCAGAAGTTCCTCAACTCGACCAGAACTCCCATAAAAACCATAGACCGAAAGCTATCAACCAGATAGGTGATATAACATTTAAGACCCACCGATTACCATATCATCTGTCATCCCCAGCAAAGTTGTATGAGATCGCTGACACGCACGCCTGTCCTCAGCATCTGGTTATAGACTCTCTGGAGATGAAGCAGGCCGTGGCACGCTACCTGACCGCACTGTACCGCTGCGATCCCCTGCTGACGCCCGAGTCGGCCGCCCTCAAGACCATCAACCGGGTCCGCTTCGAGATGGATGGGTGTGAGCAGAGGGCCATGCTGCAGAAGGCGATCCGAATCCGCGGCGACACGGTGGTCATGATGATGAAGATGAACCCGCAGCTGAAGGCGAGTGCACCAACACCACTGACAAACCAATGTGGCTGCTATTGTCTGAGGGCCTGACGTGAAATCGGTAAACGCAGTTTTTCTTATTTCCAGACTGATTCTATTTCAAGTTTTTTTTTTCGATTTTGGTGTTTCTTTTCAAACAAGAAGTATTCAGGAACTGGCATTGATCTTCGAAGACTAATTTCATTCGCAGACAAGTGATACCATATTTTTGCCGAAATGTCTTTGAAGATAACTTTAATATGTTTTCAAGTCAGTCATTCCATTATTTATCAAACCTGTACAAGCGACAGAAATTATTTTTGGAAATACATTTGGCCTACTTTCAAGCTTATTTGAAAAACCTGAGCCGAGTAAAGAAGATAAAAACATATCCAGCCATTCACACAACAATCTCGTTCATTGGGTAGATGCAGTGACACAAATCGCTAAAAACTGTCTTGTGTAAATTTAACCCAGACAATAACCAAAATATAGAAATACCATAGCTATAGTGCCTCCACAGGTGATACAGCTGGTGAGAGACCCTCGAGCTGTGGCGCTCTCCCGCTCAAACGTGGGCGCCAATCCAAATGCGAAATACTACTGTGAAGAGATCCGGGATGATCTGACGATGGCCGATACACTAATGGTGGAGAGCCCCAACAGGTAGGTAAACAAGCTGGTCCAAATTCAAGCTGGAGCTGAGAAGAGTTAGACTGTATCACTTCCAGGAACATTCCGATCCGATGCACGCCAATCCAAAAACGTTCCGACTAATCTGAGCCGATCTGCTAGGAGATCACGATTATACGATTATATGAATCCAATCCATATCCGACGAACACGTCCAGTGGGTCGAAATTGAGAACCCGAATCCAAGATCCACATCCAAGATTCTCCTAATGCTCTGCCCATTCCGATTGAATCAGTCATTGACTCGGGGATACGTTCAGTTGTCCGCGCCTTGAGACATTGTCACCAAATTCAATATTGTGTTGTGTTTGCTCTTCATGCATAGCAGTGCATGGTCCAATGGTTTATCGCCAGCTTTAATCATGCTCCTGATTTGGTTCTCCACAGGTACTTCTCAGTGAGGTACGAGGACCTGGTAGACCGCTCCCGGGTACGTGCGGAGCTCTCCCATTTGTACTGGTACATGGGAGTACCGCTGCCGCAAGAACAGATCATGCGGTATTTCAGCACCCACTACAACTTCACCGGCAAACAGAGCAAGTATGGCACAAAGAAGGGGAGCGATTTTGATCCGCACCAATGGAGGCAGAAACTATCTCCTGATCAAATCAAAGAGGCTGAAGAAGTGTGCGCTGATGTGATGGAGAGATTTGGTTACGAGCTTTACCGGAGCTGATCTCGACTGGGCTGGATTGTTGACTGGCGTGGGTCAGGCCAACTGTCCGGATGGTTTTGTCTTTCCTGGTGTGACAGAGAAAGACTAATGCTTGTTGATGGGTCAGCATGTGTGTGGTATGGATATTAGTCATTGGATGCAGGGCATTGATGTATATTACTTATTATTTTTTTATAATCACATGATCAAATTTCGGAGAATAAGATAAATATTATATTGATGCTCATAAATATGACACGTCTCTCGTTCTTTTATTAAATTGCGATACGAAAAGCTATACTTTGTGAGGGTGGAGTAAAAATGTTGGCTTGGACCGCCAGCAAAACCATGAAACAATGCTGATCTGTCAGTGACTTTGTGGATTGGGAGGTTCACAAAAAATTAATATTGGCAGGTAAGTGCGGCCTAGATCGAATATAACCGTTTACACTAATCCACCTTTCCGGAGCCCATTGCTCTGGCGCATGGTTATTTTCCATTACGAATTAACATATCCAAAAGCGCACTCATAGGTGGCAAAACACACTTGGCTTTAACACGCGCATTGAGCATTGATGGGGCGGGTACCCAGCCCCCTCGGGTTTTTCGGAGATGGCAGAAAAACGGCGGCGCGCAGCGCCGCCGTACTTGGCATACCTTTTTCCTCATAATTTTTACAACATCTTTGAAAATTTCAAGGTTAGGTCATCTCAGGTCAGGTCACCAGTACAGTCAAGTGACCTGACCTAAAAAAAGTTTAAGATAGCATAAGTCGGAGCAGGGTGAACTTATCCGATTGAAACTCATATCACATAATGGACCCACTAAGTTCTCTAAAATTTGTTCCGGTATTTTTGATATCGATGACCTAAGGTAAAGTACGAGGCATGACCTCTCCATTAGAAATACATGGGGAAAAATGGTTTTTACTGACTAACTCAGTAACGGATGGTGATAGAGCGTTTATTTTAGCTGAATTAGACTCGCCTTGGCTTTGCAGTTCTAACGATATGCATTTTATATAATTTGACCCTGACCAGACCTCAGGTCAGGTCAAATCCTTGATTTGACCTAGCAAGGTCAAATTATATATCATTCGATTCGGCTTGCTGCAAGGATTCATATAGTTCAAGTTGTTTTGCTCTATCTTTACTTGTTCAGATGTAATGGCCGAAAAACTTAATTTACATGTTATCCCTATGACGGCATTTTTTTACCTCTCGTGACCCCAAATGTGACGTGACAAAAAAATGGTTTGAATATTTTCGATGGAGAAGTGGATCGGCTACCCAACGCCGTTTCCCATTTTTCGCTACCTACCGTGGTTCTCGAGATCTTCGGGGAGGGTGGGTACCCGCCCCCTCGTCAAAGCGAAGGTGGCTCAGGCCCCCGTCAATGCGCGTGTTAATACAGGCACTGTTGAAGTTGTTATTGCTTCACATCTGTCAGCGAAACATCCCATTCACCTGTGTAGTCTACACCCTAAACACTACTGAATTGCAGCGCATGGTTAACGGCTCAACACCACATACTTGGCTGGAAATTGTATAAGACAGAAACTGCAAGGCTTAAAACGTGGAGGGAAACCGAAGCTTGAACTAGGGCTGATACCTCAGCTTTTTTCCGACACATTATCTCTTCTACACTGATTTTGTTTCTATCTTCAGTTTCTACGTGTTGTGATAGAAGAAACAGTATCAATGTAAAAACGTGGCAAATGTGTGTTTGATGTTCCGTAAGAAAACCACAAGTGTAAGCCACAGCACTCGAAAAACGACTGTTTTTGTATTTTATACAAATAGTCCTGCAATAGACACGAAGACGGCGCAATGAATGACAGTGTCTAAGGTATGTACATACATACAAATAATCTAAGAGCCGACACTCCAAGCTTGCATGAAATCAGGAAGCCAGCTATTAAAAAGGTACACATATTCATGACAAAGTTCCTCGCGATACTCAACTCCAGTACTGAGATAGGTGCCACCCGTTTTTCCCCTGTTCTCCTTTTTTACCATGTCCGAGGGAGCTAATAGCTTGAGTTTTACTTGTGGTT
Organism: Lepas anatifera; assembly: GCA_034440635.1. NCBI lineage: Eukaryota > Metazoa > Arthropoda > Thecostraca > Lepadidae > Lepas > Lepas anatifera. The sequence continues at coordinate 207,161 of JAOTON010000499.1, forward strand.
CTGGATTCCCGGTACCGAGACCGAATGCTGGTTCCGGGCGGGTTTTTGCACGGGATACTTGGGTTTTTGCCAGGACCACAGAATTAACACGCGCACTGGAGGGGGGCCTCGAGGCCCCCCACCTGTTTTCAAGGTGGCCGGAGAACCGCTTGCAGCGGAAAAACAAAACTTGGCCACATTTAACAGAATTTAATAGCGCGTCGATTGGTGAAGACTTTTTGAAAATCGGCCGAAAATTTTTGACTTATAGGCTTTCAAAGTCAGACCTGCATTTTGAGATCGCCGTAAACGCGCGGTCGGACCAGTTAGCTTGCATTGAAGTCCGAGTGGTGACGTCTAACGTCATATAAGCGGGACTATATGTCAAGGTCACTTCACATGAAAGTCAGGTCAGGTCAAATGTCACAGGTCAAGGTCATATCTGCACTTTCAAGGTCACTGACCACTGCGCGTCCGGCCAAATGAGGTTACCCCGTCTGACATATATTATGCTATGACGTCATCGTAGGTACCCCAATACAAAGTTCAAGGTCAAGGTCAAGGTCAAGGTCATTGGGAAAGGTCAATTCTCATTTCCCGCCAAACAGTGGCTACAGTGTTAGTCAAAGTGTAAATAATAAGTAGTATACCATATGGTGACCTTAAAGGTCAATGACCTTGAATGACCTTGACCCAAAGTTGTGGGGAAGCCTCTTTGAGACCTCTTCTCTATGAACCTTGTCCACCTTTAGCTTATTCCCGCCATTTTCCTGCATAATCACAGCATTTATCAATCGATACCAGCATGGCCAATATTTGACCTTTACGACCTCGTTTGACCTTGAAGATATTGACCTAGGTCAATGAAATTGGTCATCATGTGATCCCATAGCCTTCACCCACCTACCAGTGGCGTTTTCTGCCCTCTTAGTTTCCGAGATCTTGGGGGGCCTCGCCCTCCTGCGCGTTAGTGCCGACCCCCTCTGGTGTTAATGATGTCGTTAGCTGCCATGAGATGCTATGCTAGCCAGCCGATACATTGAACGTATGAAGATTAGCTGTAATCGAGGCTTTTGGGAATTTACGAGATCCGTAAGATGCATGAGTCATGTGTATAGAGAACGTGCCCAAAGCATGGATCAACTATAATGCGCGAAATTCGAACACAGCACAGGCAATATAAACTCTTAACTCACACAAAGTTTAAGTATGCTTACAGAGTATTAGATTCTGACTTCAGGCGGCTCTAAATTTAGCGCTGACCAGTGGCCACCTCCAATACATTACACAGCTCCGTGGCCGACAATTCGCCCCTTACCAATATATCGACTAAAGCCCAGTTCCAGCCGATCGCCTAACACAGCCAGCCAAAAACACTGGCACGTGCCTCATGCTTTTAGTTTGGTGCCTTATTTACACTTGCACACACGTTATTTGTGAGCACACCGGTCACTGCTAAGAGCTAATCTAGAACTAATAGCTTTAATCACAAAAACCCGCTAAAAATATGACTTGATACGTAAATTCTTAGCGTGTTAGATGCATCGGGAGTGGAATAATGAAGCGAATGGAAACATATCCTTTCGCCATCACTTATCAAATATTCTGTCTGCGGCAAACACTGCGATGAATCTCATATCTTTGATCGGAAAAAGGTGATGGAGTTCTAGGACAAATACCATCTCACTGGCAACAACTTCCTCAAGCCATACAGCGGAATTCCTATTTGGCCAGGTGTCTTGACCACGATCTCCTAAATAGCATGCACACCCTACACCAGCTGCGCTGGTTTTCCTGCCGCAATGTTTACAAACCTGGCGCGCCGGCTGCCCCGCCGCGGATTTCCACGCCTATTGATCGTCGGCACCGACGCGGGCTGCCGGCGTCGCTGAGACGCTCCAGAGGGCGCCGACGATGGCGACGGCAGCACGAAGGAACAAGGGTGATCGCGCCTGGAAAAGGGTCAGTGAAAGAAGCTCATACATATTGGAGAAGGGTGCGAGTCGGGTGATTCGAAGCTGGTTATCTCGAACGGTTTGTTAGTGCGTCGGTGTCTGTGGATTCTGAGTGCCGGCGCGGTGGCATTTATACACAGTGACGCTTGCACGATGAGAGCTGAGACGTTCATTACCAATAATGGGTAGATTCACATCTCTCACACTGAGCACGCAGAAGTGGTCTATGGCCACATCAAATACCTTCAAGCGACACCAACCTCGAGAGCTGTGCTAGCAGCATCACAAGCTCTTTCAACAGGATGCATATGTGAGACTGTCAGCGCTACCTGACAAAGGAATCAACAGCTGATCAGCACGGCAAGTCGACATGGAGAGGATTCGACGGTCGCTGCGGGGCAGCTTCTTAAGCCATCGGTACACGCCGGCATCTGCCCGACCTCACCAGTGGCACTCCGACGAGACGGCGGTCAAAAACAACATCTGCTCCTTCCACGTCAAGGTCAGTGCGAGTGGGGGGGGCTGCAGGTAGTACCTAACCTATCTAAAACAACGGATTTGTTTTGCTTAACTCGGGCACTGAAGGGGAGGGGGTGTGCCCAAAGTCCTAAAAGAACTATTCGCCTACTTTTCGAGGTGGCCGGAGAAGCGCGCAGAGCAGAGCATTGCCTGCCAGCATTTGCAAACATGGAGGAGCTCGTGGTTTGGTGAAATAATTGTAAAAATCAGACTACCACTTTGGAAGTGTAGGCTTTTAAAGTTAGCATTATATGTTGAGATTAGCATAATTGCACGGCTGCACCAGCTTACTTATATGACAAACAGAGCGGTTACCTCATAATGCAATATAATCGGTATAATACGAGTATGTCAAAGTCACCTCACATGAATGTCAAGGTAAGAGGTCACGGGTCAAGGTCATACCAGTATTTTCCAGGCAAGTAGCCCCGGGGATTTCTGTCTGATGATGTCACTCAATATGCCTTATATTTTGTCACGACGTGATAGTGACGTTTATTCAATTCTGGTGGCTCTTCAGGTGACCTGATGACTTAATTTTATGAAAACGACATGAATTTTAAGCGCTCGTGATGAGCGGGACGCTAATATTTTCCGGGGAGTTCTACGTCATCGTGGGGTAACCGCGAGTAGGGCTGCAACACTCCTCCTGCAAGGGTGGCGAGGACCATTATAAGTGCAAGTGTTAACGTTTCCACTCTAATCTGGACTTAGCTCTAAAATGCGGCATGCATGTACCGGGGCCATGTCTCTTCAAGCGTTACATTTGATTAATTGAAGAAAAAAGGGACGTCAAGCCCTGCATCCCGAGCACCTACCCACTTCTGCCACCGACTCAGGCCCTCCACCCGGTCCTTCCAATCACTTAGCTGCCTGTCTCCAGAGACGAAGCCCAAAAAGGCAAAAATGTTCCCACCTTTTCCCAAGCCTTCCGATTTTTGCCAATATTCAGAAGAATATGTCCTCTATTTCGAGCCCTGCCGTCCCTCGTTCCCAAATAAGTGGCCCAGACCCGGCACTGCTCGTCCCCTCCCCAATCAATTTCTACCGAAAAAACAAGGCCGAAACCACCTTTTGAGACATTCCCCGTTATTCATCGGGCTGGTTACCCACAAACACCACTAATGGGAGCTATACATTGACCGGGTGCTTGAGCAAAGGCATCGTATTTCCTTGCAAACTAAGGATTTAGTATACGGGTGAGACCGGCATCCACCAAAGCATCGTGGGTCTGGACAGGTCGGCTGTATAGGCTGAAATGCGGCACAGATGTACGGCACGATATTTCGTATGCCCTAAGGAAGCAAGAAAGACAAAAGCTGCATTTTGCACATTTTGTGAGGCATTGCCTGACGCTAAAACTCAGTGAGTAAGCGGTTACATCTAGATTCTAAATGTGTACCAATTTTATATAGGTCCAAATGAGTGAGTTTCGAAGAAGTTGGCATCCTACCGACACTGCCATGTGGCGTTTTTTTAATTTACCTTTCCCAGGAGAGTAGCTTTGCACTAACGTGCGCTGGGGGACTGGTTGCTCCCCCTGAGATCTCAAAACCAAGACACGTAGCAATACGCCTATTTGGAGGTAAGTGGAGGCTATGGTAATCCACATCAAAGTCAACTTTCATTGACCTAGGTAAATATCCTCAAGGTCAAACGAGATCATAAAGACAAAATCTTCTCCATGCTGGGGACCTATTGGGAGATGCTATTTCATGCAAAAAAAGTCGAGAACTTACTAAAAGAGCACCAGGGTAAAATACGGAAGGTCTCAAAGAATCGTTTTTTCAATGTTGGGATCAAATGTACTGATCTATGACGTCATAATATGGTACGTTCCCAACAATGTAAATACACTAAACTGGCACCATATTAACCATGGGGCCGGAAATGAGGATTAGCCTTGACCTAGACATTTGAATTTATTTATTTATCTACTTATTTATTTCGACATCCTACAAGACCTTGCCAGGTTTCTCCACTCCGTGAGGGCTATTCCGAAACCATCGTCACAATAACAACAGTCACAGTACAATAATATAACACAGTATAACACATAAGTATAACAATTAAGAATGTAACCATAATTTCAATAACTGTCTTGCGCGGCTAACTGGAATTTTTATGACTTGCCTAATGCGAGATTTGAACACATTGCTACTGACAATATGAAGATCATTGGGTACAACGTGCTGGTTGCATTTTGCAAATGCTCGATATATGAACTGACGTTTTCCATGGTTGTTATTTGGGCGATAGAGTGGCAGATGCAATGATTGCCGGGTTTCACGAGCTATAGTTTCGTGGTGGAATGATATGTTGTTTCTTATAGATGAGGGGGTTTTGTTCATGATGATTTTATGCAGTAAGCATACTTCGAAATAGGTTAACAACTGGGGAATCGTCAGCCGTTCTAATCGTCGAAGCACATCGGAGATATGGTCATATTTTCTACGCCCAGATATCACTCTTGCTGCAAAGTTTAACACCTTCTGTAGTTCAGAAATCACACAAGGGTTTGCGCTGCCATACACTTGAACACAGTATCTTATGTGCGACATGACGAGTGAGTCGATTAGACGAGGCAATGCCGAAAGGGGTAGAACATGTTTTGCATTAAGCAATCATAGTAGCATGCCCAAGCATCGACCAGCTATATTTTTGACGTGATATTTCCACGAGAGGTTGCTATCCATTATAACGCCTAGGTTTTTAACCTTATCGGTACATTTGAGAGTTTCGCCCATGAATCTGATACTTGGGGACTGGGGTAGACTTACGATTTGTCTGCGATCCCCGCAGAGTAAAAGCTCAGTTTTTTCGGCATTAACTATCATTCCATGCTGCTGGAACAAAGTGCACATTGTGTTTAGTATATTTTCAAAACAATTTTCCATAGCTGTTATTCTGGTTCGGGGTCCAATGATAGCCACCTGTGTGTCGTCTGCATAGCGAACAACTGTGACCCGGAACCCATCAAGTTCAGATGGAATGTGACATGTGATGTCATTACTAATAATGTTAAACAACAATGGGCCTAGACAAGTACCCTAAAATGTTCCTATAGTTATCAGAAGGGGTTTAGAAATTTTCTCACCTATTCTGACTTTCGAGTATGTCCACTTAGATAGCTCCTGAACCATCCCGTCGAAATTTGTAAAAAAATTGGGTTTAGTTAACAGCGCCTCATGGTCTACAACATCAAAACAGCGACTGAGATCAATCAACGTTAAAATAGTTATTTCTGATCGGTCCATGCCTTTTAAAATTTCATCAGTTACTGTCAATAAGGCAGTAGAAGTTGACTGCTGTTCTCTAAAACCATGTTGGTCATCATTGAAAAGGTTTTGCCGTTTCAAGTAAGATGTTAGTTGGATGTGAACTAGTTTTCAACAATTTTGCAAATCACTGGGACAGTTGTGACTGGTCTGAAATTAGAGGCTTCAGATAGATCATTCTTTGTATGTATTGGAATAACTACAGCACTTTTTCAACTGGATGGAACCGTTTCATTGCGGTCTCCAATGCAGGCGAACTGGTGTGACCGCAGCGACTGTGGCGATCCCAAAATATACATCTGATCCGACTTTGAAAGTGTGTAAATAAGAAATAATGATGAATTTACTAATTCCCATTTACCAATCCCCACACCGTTGAATTCTCTCAACTTTGGCCCAGTATGGTTTTTTTAGCTAGGAGGTGTTCTCCGGTCACCTTAGAAAATAGGAGGGAGAACTCCGTGGGCTCTTCCAGTGCGTGTGTTAGTGACCATTTTGCACATCAAGTGCGGACGAGACGGATCCCAACGAGAGTGTCCCCAACCCCCTCCCCTTCCCTGAAACGAAAACGTTCCACTAGTTTTGATCATCAGGCAGCGTTCTCAGATATTGTTATTAGAAGGTACTGTGTTACTCAGCTTTCTGCGGCATCTTTCTTTCATCTCTCACACATTTTTCTCCGGCAGTACTTGGGCTGCGTTCAAGTCTACGAATCTCGAGGAATGCAAGTCTGCGAGGACGCTCTACGCATGCTGAAGGTACAGACAAATACAATGATCCAACTCCTTCGAGTCTCTGGCTCTCTCTCTCTCTCTCAATCACTTTTAATTTTTACCCTAGATGCTGTATTTTCTATCTGCCTAGCATTATTTCCATTTTTCCCTCATAGACGTGGTGACAACGAGCTTTGCTCAGTACACAGGCGCTATAAAGATTGTTTAATATCAGGCGAGGAACATTAATCTTTCTGCCCGAAAGCTGTAACTGACTGCGGCTGTCAGCGTTGACGTCTGCCTGTGTCTGCCGCAGTCGCACAAGCGGCGGCCGCGGAGGAGCACTCTGTTCGTCTCCGGAGACGGCCTCAGGGTGGTGGATGCCGAGACCAAGGTCAGTTGCATGGGGAACACCATCAACGGCTCCGGGGCTTCATACCGACTACATGCCTATGTAAACAATTGTACATGCGTGTTAATGTGAGCAAATGACCACTGCTGAGGTACATCTGTCCTTCCAAGGTAGGGAAGGGAGACCGGGGCTGGTTGAAACACTTTTGACATTTTCGTAATCAGCTACTAATGTTTGATAGAAGCTGGACATTTTAAATTCCCAAGTGAAATCAGTAGCAGATCCAGGAATTCATTTGGGCAGGGTAGAGGCTAGGGTCACGAGTCTCTCCCGCCATTGCGTCGGATTAGCCACCGCTTATGCATTAACTATAAGCACTGTGACATTTCGGGGAGGGGGCTTGAGTCCCCTTGTCCCCTCTTGTATCGAGGGCTGCGTGAAATGAAAGATATTTTCCAGTGTGCGGTTATACTCTATTATTTCACATCGAGGCATATGACAATGATAATGTTACAAAAATAGTTGAGCAGCTGATGTAAGCTATCCCGCTGCCAAAGCAGGTCGAATCAGCACCAGGGACAGGTTGCAACGTACAGAAAGAACACAATGTGCCAGATGACGGAAATCTCTTCTCGCGCATATATATTTTTCCAACACGATAATAATGTATGCATGAATGATATAATCGACTTCATCGATGAATACACTTTCATTTTAAGGTGGGATCCAAATTGCAATTTAAGGTTGCAAACCGCTCCAAGAGCCTAGGACTAACTACTTGTCATTTGCCTAGCACTAAACCAGGTCCCTAAAAGCTCAAATATATTGCAAACAATTTGAAAAATGATTTCGATGCTGCACTTTATATGAAACCAGCTTAAGCTAAAGAATTCATCCAATGAATTTCAGAATAACTGGTCAGACTTCCCGTCCGAAGGCTTTTAAAAGTAATGCTTAACCCTTGCACGTAGTCGGGTTTCCACCACCTTGGCCCGTACAGGAGGGGGGTTGTTGCAATCCCCCTCGCGATTGGCCCCTAATTGACATAGAGCTCCGCGGTAAAAACCAGTGTGTTGGTCGTCACGAGTACTCGCGATTGATACCAATCTTTATGACCTGAAGTCATAAGGTCACCTTCCAGGTCACGTCAATGACCTGATTTTCGCCCTGTTGCGACTCATTTTGCCGTTTTGGCTGCTATTGACCGGAATTTTGGCAAAATCACATTTGTATGGTCATTAAATTGAGCATCTGATATTCACGCGTTGATTCATATGTCATACACCTATGTGACCCGTCTAGGTAATGCAGGAGGTGAGGTCAAATGTCAAGGTCACTGAGCAGTAAACTCTAAATTGCCCAATATGTCTAATTTTCAATTCCAGAGAGGTAATTTTGGACGCTTAATTCAAATTTAGCACTTTAAACAACGTCAAAGGCTTCTGTCATCAAAATCTCAGGTTATCAGGTCAACTTCCAGGTCAGGTCAATGACCTGGTTGACCTCAATGAGTAGGTAAAAAGGTCAAGTCAATATTGGAAACACGTCAACTAGTTCAGTGTCCACATCATTTGAATGGACTATTCATAAGCCATTCTGCATCATCTACACAAACTTAGTGCTGGTCTAATCATATGTCACTGCTTACACCCCTTCAAGGTCAAATTAGGTCAAAGGTCGGAAAGGTCAAGTCAGTATTGGAGAAAAAACGTCTTGTTCAGCGTCTTTCTCATGTTGCAAATTGACTATTCATGAGAAATTGTGCATCATTTACGCCAAGTGCCTGCTTCATCATCTGTTATTGCGTACATCCCCTTCAAAATCGAATAGGACAAATTTCGAAAAAGGGCAAGTCCATAAAATATACAAACCAACTAGTTTAGTGTCCATAACATTCAAATTGACTATTCATAAGCCATTCTGCATCATTTATGCCCAGTACGTGCTTGCTTCTTCATCTGTTATTGTTTACACTCCTCTCAAGGTCAGATAAGGTCACAGGTCGAAAAGGGTCAAGTCCGTATCGGAATCAAGTCAACAAATTCGCTGTTCATCTCATTTAGAAATACCGGATCGAAACACGCATCTGTAGTCGTTATTCGACGCAGAGTTATCACTGAGGTCACGCAAGGTCAAATCAGGGTCATTGAAGGTCATGAAAGGTCTAACCTGATAAAAGTGATCCTCGAAGGTTGGAAGAAAATATTCTGGGCCAGTTCATGAACAAATGCTGCAAACGAACGATTAGAGTCTGAATCATTCACGTGAAAACGGGTACAGGCGCCCAAATGACCTCAACATGCTTCCACTCTTGAGGTCATAGCTCCGTGACCTTGAAAGGTAGGAACATTTTTTTGCAAAACATGTGCAATTAATGCCCCAGAGGGTATACAAAATTGCAATGCTCTAACTTAAAAAGCTCATTTTCAATTCTTTAAAAGCCTTACGAGGGTTTGAAACAATCCACCGCCCCCTGTACGTGCGAGAGTTAAACTCCACTTGCACTAAATGGATTAATAAATTCGACCCCTATTCCGAAAATAGAGATCTACTCTGTCCTGGGTGATTTCTTAATGGCCAGGATAATTTCTCCTCCAGAGAGGTTTATGCAAGCGGGCTTCTTCTGAGCCTAAAGCACTGTATAGTCATCGATTCATAACCGTTGATGCGTCTAACCCGTATGCAGCCAGCCCCGGTCTCCCACATTCCTTGGCGCCAGGAAGAGGGCAGAAGAGTTTCCACAATAAGCCCATGCATCAGAAGCAAGAGTCAGATGAGGAACTTTCAGGACACGCATGTAGGTACATACATTCCCTATCCTATGAAACTTCGTTCTGTCCCAGGACCTGCTCGTAGACCAGACGATCGAGAAGGTGGCCTACTGCGCGCCGGACCGCAGTGACGAGCGCGGCTTCTCCTACATCTGTCGGGACGGCACCACCCGGCGCTGGATGTGCCACGGCTTCGTCTGCGCACGTGACTCGGTCAGTGTCAAAGCCATAGGCGGATCCAGGATTGTCAATCGGGGGGGCACCTTCGGGGGGAGCGCCATCCGAACCAGGGGGCGCCACTTTTGACCGGCAAAACCTATCGGGCGCAAAATTATATCGGTGGGCGCCGATTTTTGCATCCTGAGGGGGAGGCATTTCAGGGAGGCGGGTGCCATGACCATTTCAGGGGGCGCCGAAGGTCGATCGGGGGAGGCACGTGCTCACTTTACTCCCCTGGATCCGCCTATGGTCAGTGCGGGTCAGGGGCACACCCATGCGCAGAAAAAATGAGGCAGAACCATGAAATCATAAAGTGCTGCGATTAAAATTGGCGCGAGCACTTAGCGAGAACTTTGTTTTAACTTCAAGATTTTAATTTTCTCTCTCTCTGCTCCCGCTATTGCTTATTAGGGAGTTCAGTTTCAAGATAGCCTGCTGAACTAGCGTAACATATACTAGGATGAATGGACATCTATACGTCTTCAGTCATTATTTGGTGCCGTAAAAACTGACACCAACCGTTATATTCCCAGGGTCCAGACCAGCTTGTCACGGTAAGTCCTGGAAAGAGAACTGAATGTCAGGGGCTCCGGTATAATTTTTCCCTGGGAGGGCGGGTAGACTCTAAACTGGCGATGACAACAGATGGACATGAAGTTCAAACACACCCACAGCCACACCCACACATACACATATACATACAAATACAGATACACATACACCCACCCACATACACACACACACACACACACACAGACACACACACACACACACACACACACACACACACACACACACACACACACACACACACACACACACACACACACACACACACACACACACACACACACACACAAGATATATATATATATATATATATATATATATTTATCCTCGGATAACGATTTTGGTGTTAGTGATTCCTAAGCTATTTCAACATAGTGAAGAAAAGTAAAAAACCAGCTATTTCAAAATACCAGATTCAACTAAAAGTACTTCTTACCAGATCCAAAAACTTAACCGGAACTCCTAAAAGCCCAACACTCAGTGCTCTTCAACGACAATTGCCTAAAAGAAAATGTATTGCCCAATTGCATATATATATATATATATATATATATATATATATATATATATCTGTGTGTGTGTTTAAATTCCACATAAACTGTAACTGCTGCATGATGAATAGAGCATCGATAACGAACACGAGGACTAGCTGGTGCTCAAAACAAACCGAGAAATACAAAGCTAGACCGAAAATTGTCACATATTTTACGACCAGTAAAACATATGTGTTCCAGTGGCTCCTCCTTCCTTCTCCAAGCTTTTGTCTGCAGAGTAGACATATCTATTATGGTTTTATAATCAGCAGAACAATGCAGTAGAGTTCTTTATCTTGTTTAAAGGAGTTTGGAGGAAATTGCGGGTAAGATACCTCCATTACAGTTGGAAGAGCCACGGAAGCAGACCCTATATTACCCGAAACAAATCCATGTCCCAAAGATACTATCAATGGCTTTGAGATCGCGATGTCAAGTACCACATTAATATGATATTGTTCAGTTGTGGATCATTTTTCATTCGTGAGGCATTTCCTGCTTTTCCTGGGAACTATTTCTGCAGCTAAGTAAAAGGTATAACTTAGATCATATGTCAGGCGAATTTCGTCTTTGAACACGGGCTCAAATGTTGAACGATCATAACTGATCCATACAGACATATGATCAAAAGAGTACCAAGCAAAGTCGTGATTACCGAAGACCGTCACAGGATATGTAAGCGCTTGCAAGGTGGGAAGTTTTCTTAAAATTTATGAAAATTAGACATTCCGCCTTTCCCATGCCCACAATACAGTTCCAAGGGGACAAATATCTTGACGAGTTTTTATTTTGGAAGAAAAAGTGGAGCCAATATAAAGCCGTCATTGTTATAAATAAACAAGACATCACGTTCCCGAACATAACTTAAGCCCCAGCCTACCATTCCAAATAACCCGTCTTGCTGCCAGGGTGAACGCCTCAGTCACGCGGTGGGATGCGCCTTCACAATCTGTCTGGAGCGGAAGCAAAAGCGGGAAAGGGAGACTGAAGAAGCCCTACAGGTCGACGAGAAGGTCACCACCCCCACACGAACGGGCAGCTTCCGACCGGCATCCATTGTAGAGCGAATCACTGATCCGCAGGAGTGCAAGCCGGCAGGTCAGTAACGCTTGCGCCAAGGTGGGGACAATATGACATCCCACGGAAAAACAGCGACCCCTCAATGGGCCGTCACGGATCGATGTTTACTTAAACGATAATTTTTTCTGTCCAAGTTCTTTGACCACCCTATTAGGAAGCCTTGTGTCATTACGCGCACCTGCTGAGGCCGCATGGCCTCGCTAATTCTCACACTGCTGGAAAGGTATATTAAGGATCAGGAGCTCCTTATTCACCATTTCTGCCGGATATTTCAATCCTGGTCATCAGTGTGGAAGCCCAACGCGCTACCACTGTACCACCGCATCCCCTGAGATTTCTTTGAAAGGAAACAATGATGATGACTTATGATAATGACTGAAGAGTAACTACATGTAATGGTACGATTTTTTCTGGTCTGGCAAGTTTTAAATTTCGTTGGTAGCCGACGACCGAGGAACAGCTTAAAAATTGCATTTTTACATCCACATGGTCCACATCACAAATATCGCACACGTGAAGCTGAGTAAGAGTGTGATCCAGCTTAAATCAAATTGAGGTGTCTGTGGAAGTGGATATGTGCGTCTGTGTCTTTAGCGAATGTGCGTGTGCGTGTGTGGGTGTGGGTGTAAGTGTGTGTTGCATTTGTGTTTGTGGTAACTGCCGCTGGTGTACGTCTTGCGAACCAATTTTATGGAGCATCCCTGCATATGTATGTATATATATATATATATATATATATATATATATATATATATATATATATAAGCTAAGGTCATGTAAGTTCTATCTTATTAGCTGAGGTAATGACCAGGTTTCGTACAGGACTTGTGCCACATTTCCCCATGTCTCACGAAATTGAAAAATCTTGCACCTTTTCTTTGCAATTATCTCCTCTTCCATGGCCTGTGACCGAAGGTAATTAATAAATTCAGCAACCGAAGGTTTTCTATTATTCACGCGTGCCCTGAATATAATCACTTTTGCAATTATTGATATAAAAACCTCAAGTTTAGAGCAGTTTTCAAGGGACGGGAGAAACCAGTCTGGCTTTGGTAATAGGTACTCAACATTATACTCAGAGTGAAGTTCGGTCCTAATATTTTTCAATGAAGCTTTGACTGTGTGGGCACGTCCAAAATAAATGGTCTAACATTTCTACAGCTTCCTGGCAGAAGGAGCCCCGTGCAGTTTCTGATTGGCCTATTGTGAAAAGATACCTATTTGTTGCAACTATCCGTGAAGTTACTTTAACCCTCGCCCCACCGGGGGCCATCGATGGCCCCCCTAAGGTTTTTCCGGGATAGCAGAAAAACGACGAGGCGCAGCACCGCGGTTGAGGGCTCTACCTCTCACTGCATCATTTTCCCATCATCCCTGAAATTTTTACCCCGGGTCACCCAAGGTCAGGTCACCAGACGAGGTCAACCAAGGTCACCTCGCTTCACTTTAGAGCTCTGTAAGAGCTACATTTCAAAGTCGATCGATTTGAAACTTCCTACACTTCATGACCCCTCCAGGGTCTACAAGGTGTATATCCGGGATTTTTCGATTTCGTGCCCTGAGGTCAGGTCACGAGGCGACCTCTCCCATTGGAAAAGCATGGGGAAAAGCTATTTCATGATATAAAAGCCACAAAAATGATTGCAAATACTCAGACTGCTCAGAACAACGTTTTTGGACACCCTTTCACGGATCCCAGGGGTCATATTTGCCCTTTGACTTTTCCAAGGTCATCCAAGGTCACCGGAGGTCAAAAACAGTATTTTGACAATAACTTTTGACCTAATTGAGCTAGAGCGATGAAACAAACACCATCGTGTTTGTCTTGTCACTGGCTTTCATTTGATATACGGCAAGGTCACTTTTTGACCTTTCGTGACCTCAGGTCATATTAGGTCACGAGGTGACCTCTGGCGGTCAAACCACTGGCGGGAGGTCTTTACGTTCCACATAGCGGAAAAAGTACAGGCAATTTGCTATCAAATGTACTTTACCAGGCCTCAATAGCTCTAATGACATAAGAGTTATGCCCAGTTTGCTTAATCATTGCATATTTGAGTGAAAATAGCCGATCTTGACCTAATTTGACCTCTGGAGGTCAAACCATTGACCTGAGCACTAAAACATGCGAAGTAATTTCTTACTGAATTCACGCGAGCTTTCTATTGCACTTTGCAGATTTGCGCTAACGCCCATATTTTCGGAGTTAGAGGGGGCCATCGATGGCCCCCGGTGGGGCGAAGGTGGCGCCGGACCCCGGTGGGGCGCGGGTTAAAGTGGAAAGATTGTAAATACGACTTTCTAGTCGCTGCGCAAATTGTGAACATGCATCCTACGTACGGTGTAGGTATTCCATCGCGCCTCCATTTTTAAGCTATATTTCTTGGGAACTTCAATAGTTTTTTTCTTAGTGCAATAAGAAATTTTCGGTATGCTAATTTATTGGTATTCACATTTCTACTTATCAGTTCAAATTTATATGGTAATGTAGGTCTGGCAAAATTAAGGGGGGTTTGGTATTGTTGCACGTGTCTAGGCAACCCATGGAGAAGCGATTCATAACAGAGAAATGTCATTCTGATATTGTAAATGCGCCGCATCTCGACATGCGAATATGGTTTCCCCATTGTTGGATGTGTCAAGTCTCCAATGAATCTGAGGCCATTTTCATCCCAGCCGCATATTTTGTTGTCTCATATTTGGTAAAATTTGAGTACCACAGCTTGCTAGTGAGGAGTTGTTCAGCTGAAGGTTCATACAATTTAATGAACTCTGCCCATGAATTAAATACATCTGTCCGGAAATAATTCTGTATTTTTCTTATAACTTTATTCAACATGTTATTACCGTAAGTATATAACTGGTCTATGGGAGGCAAGTAAGGTTTGATTAATTTCGCCCATACCTGGCCTGAGAAGTAAAGACGTTTGATCCATCCGATTTGCATGCTTTTAATACAAGATACCAAGTCTGTAACGTGAAGTCCATCAAATGATAAGGTTTGAGTTAATTTAAACCGTTTTATGGGGTCACTTCTGTTATTCCAAAGAAAGCAATGAAACATTCTCTCAAGTTGTTTGATGGAAGATGAAGAGGGTGTTGGTAACGAAATGAAGACGTGGACCAGCTTTGAAAGCAGTAAAGATTTGATTACCGTGACTATTCCAATAGGCGTTAAGTTCCGTCTGTTCCAATGCACTATATCGCGTCGAATGGCATCAATTTTTGGTCCTAAGTTTTTATCTTTTATTGTGTCATTTTAAAAAATGATTCCCACAACTTTTAGTTCTTCGACAAACCTGATACCTAGCATGTTACTGCAACAATGATATTGGAATGTCATCAATCGGTAGAAGCTCGGTTTTATTTATATTTAGCTTAACCCTTTCGTTCCTAGTGGTCGAGAACTCGATTACCAAAAAGACTTCAGGGCTAAGCTCGCCACAAATTTCCAAATTCGGCAGAGTTCTCCAAACTCCGTTGTCGGACGAACGATGGACCAGGCTATCATCACAGCTGCAAAATTTTGTTCTGTCATGTTTAGGGGGAGTGGGGGGCATATCAAATCTGGACATATCTAACGACAGCCTTTGTGGGAAATGGCTACATTTGTTTCTCTCCGGCTATCAGACAAAGTTCATAATTATTTATTCATTTTTACTTGATGTGGTAGCCAGAGAGTCAGGCAGAACAACAGTATTCATTGTTTTGCTAGGGCTTCAATTTATCGTGACTTAGAAACGAAACAGTTTTGGTGGTCGAGTATTCGACCACTAGGAGGATATCCGTCAACTAGGTTCAGTCATAATTTGGTTTGGACATTCGGCAATTTTAGAGCCAAATGTTAGCAGGTATTGCAAAATCAGCCCGGTTTTGAACATTTTGACATAGGCAAACGTAGGGGGGTGCAAAAGGGACAGGCAGTGGTGGATACAAGGGGGGCTAGGGGCTAAACCCCCATCTCGAAATTTCAGAGTACCTATGGTAAATACATAGCCGGGGGCCGATAAGAGGCACTGGTAGGAGAGGTTCAAAACCCCAAGCCCCTCCAGAAATGAAATCGTGGAACCGCCACTGGAGGCAGGCGATCCGTCTCTCCCTCCGTCGAAATTCCGCCCACCTGAAACATCATCGGCGCACTTCTGAAAATTCGCTTTCCACCCCAACCCTCGTCCTAGGACGGGATTACATGCTCCTCTGCGATAATATTTGGGCCGTGATGCCACCTCCTCTTCCTAGGTTCAGGGGCGTCGCCACGGATATGTCCCGAGGGGAACGGACTACGATTTTGCTATGATCGGGAGAGGGGAGGGGTGGGAAGCGAACCCAAAACTCAAAGCTGTCTCGAAGGGCATTAGAGAGGCTGCAAACCAAGACTTTGCGTAAGCCCGTGCTTACAAAGGGCAAATAATGTAAAAATATGGCTCGAGGCCCACAACTTGGGGATGTCCCTTCCTGGCTTCCAGTCTGAGGAGAGCCGTCTCCTCCCCCGGCAATCATCAAGTCTGCGATGTGGAAGAACCGCTTTGAGTCGTAGTTCCTGCACTTCCAGGACAACACAAAGCTGGACATGAGTGACCGCTACTCCAAGCTATGTCCTCGGGCTGATCGCATCTATAAGAAATTGCTAGAACACTTCGTCCAACAACATCACCCTACCTGTAACATTCGGGTACGAAGTTTTCTGCTTGAACCAGGTCAATGGATATATTGTGGCGTTTGATCTCTACCACAACGTATCGATCATCTCATCTGCTCTACTGCTTTCGGTTAAGGTTCGGTCGCCTCTGTTGACCGATACTCAAAACAGGACCAAGGGTGAGCCCAACTGCATAGGCTAAATTATGTTAACAATTACAAGACAATGGGAGGCACAGATCAACAGGATCAGCATGTCAACAGCTACCGCGCTTCAGTCAGAGGAAAGAAGTGGTGTTTTCCGACATGGGGGGGAGTTGGAGGTCAGGACCCCTTCCTCAACAGGCTGGTACATACATCATTTACAGCAGTCATGATGAGTTAGATACTTTTTGGTTTGCGAAGCTTCCTATTCCTTCTACGTGTGCTCGTGACTTAGGCTGAAAAAACCATATATTAAGGATACCTCAATTTCGTCTCCTCTACTCTACTCCTCGATTTTGGGTTTCTCATAGGTTTTGTATCCTACCCCTTACCCCATAGGTTTGTATTGTTGTGCCAGCGTTAACCCATCCGGGAACCCCCTGGGTTGAGAGGAGATCTCCAGCCTTGGTTTCTGATCTTTGTGGTGGTAGTTTCCAATGAACCTCTACCTGGGTCAGCTTACAGAGGCACCCAAGGGTGCAGGTACACCTGCCACGAGCAAGCCTGGGAGACAGAGAGTGCGCTTTTTACACCAATTGGAATACAGATATGGCTCTGCGATCCAGATTTTGTGAGTTTAGTCCATAGTGGATGGAAGCTGCTGCGATATTTATTTCCAAAGTTGGAAATTTGGCCCGTTCCAAAGCATACTGGTCATGCCCTGTTTTAAATTGAGTAGCTGACAGGTGCAAATCAAGCATGGTCAGTCCTATCGTCAGCACGCACATTTTATGATGCTTGCCATTTATTTAAGGCTCAATTATGAACTAAACCGTATCTGTATGCTTGTGGAATTATTTCAGTACCGTTAGAGAAGACCAGCACATGCAATCAATGGCATGTGGGCATACAAACCTAACTGAGGGATATCCTCCTAGTGGTCGAGATCTCGACCACCTCAAAATTCCAAATTTTGGGAGGGAAGGGGGTCGGAGGTAAAAATGGGGGGATGGCACTGTTAATGACTGACCCAAGCAAATATTTCTGTAAAAGGAATTCGAAATCCTAGCAAAAAAATTAATTCAGGAACGAAAGGGTTAAGGTTCGGCAAAGATGAAAAAGTTTCAGTTCTTCAACAACGGCCTTCAATACTTTGTCGTCTGGCTGAAGAAATGCTATGAGATCATCTGCATATTGGGACCCACGGATTTCCATACCTGTTCGGAGAGGGATTCCTCTTATTCGATTTGACTTTTTCAACAACGTAGCAAGAGTCTCAGCAGCTAGGTTAAAGAAGTAACCGCTGGCTGGATCACCTTGTCTAATACCTTGTCTTAGATGTATATTTTCCCCTAAATATCCATCACGCAATATTCGGACGAAGTTGTCCGAATTAAAGTATAGTAATTCAATAAGTGATCTGATCTGGGGTCCAAAATTATAAGATATTAAGGCTTGTTTCAAAAAGGTCCAAGACACTGACTCGAATGCGGCTTCGAAGTCGGCAGCAAGAATTAGACCGCTTTTTTGTTCTTTATTCAAATACTCAATAATGTCGTACACAAGTCTGGTGTTCTCTCCGATATATCTTCCTTTTATATAGGCTGACTGGATGGGGATATCAGCGAATCCATAACACTATTCAGTCTATTTGTCTGTAATGGTAAGATGAGCTCAGTGCAATACAATATACAACCCACAACCCTTCCTCAGAGCCGGTGCCAGTGCGTGTCGTGACCAACCCGTTCGCGGTGGAACGCCCACACGCGCCTCCAGCTGTTCTTCAGCGCCAGGGCAGTCTGCGGGGAATCGGGCGGCTGGCCGAAGCCTCTCCCTTTAAGCGCCAGAGCTCGCTGGGGGTTAATGATCTACTGTCGACTCGAGAACGGCGGGCTCGCGGCGCCAGCGTCGATACAGGTGAAGAGAGAGAGAGAGAGAGAGAGAGAGAGAGAGAGAGAGAGAGAGAGAGAGAGAGAGAGGGGATGGACCTAGGGCGATAGACGAGTCTACACTAGTATACGTTCGGTGCGAGCATGTCGGATGAGTCCTCACTCATCGGAAGACCTATCCTACAACGAGATACAATAGACAAATAAATATACCGTGTAATTTGTGAATATAGTTTAAGAGAGGGTCGCCAAAGAGCAAAGTCATTTTCTACACTTTACAAATAACCGGAGTTCTATAATAAAACCGTTCTGAACATGTTTAAGTTACCATGCCAATTTGCTAAGCCACATAAGGCACTTTGTGGACTTATCTGTCGGATTCGGTAACTATGCTTGCTGCGGGACAGTTGCACCAATAGCGGAGGTTCATCCCAGTACCGAGCAGCAGGAGGGAAACGTCACTCTTCTCTGTCGCGAGCTGGCCCAAGGACTCGACCCGCACCGCGAAGCGCAACAGGTAAACACACATACAGGGTGTGAACGGTATCCGTGCGCAAGGTAAATTTATCTGGAAAACGAACAAAGTGACCGCATTTTTTAATATATTTTTATCAAACTTTGGTCAGTTTATCTTCATGACGTCTTCTGTCGATCCCTTCAGATGAAGCTTCCTTCCATGTCGATAACGTTCCCCCAGGCGGCCTCGGAACTGGCCACAACCTTTGCCACGATCTCCCTACTTAGACGCGTCAAGGACCTGGTGGTCCTGACCTTCAGCTCGTCCTTTTGTGTTGCGATTGGATATGTTAGTCCTCCGTTCAGCAGCGCTACTCACAAAGAAGTTGAGTGGGCTGCAGTCAGGCGAGCTGGGAGGCCAGATGTCCGGTCCAGTGTGGTCGACGAAATTCTCCGACAGCCATGCCTGGGTCTTCCGGCTGGTAAGGCAGGGTGCCGAGCCCTGCTGCCACACGTACGGCCTCCCTGCAGCTGCCAGGTCCATCCACGGCCTGACTACCTCGTCCAGAATGCGGATGTAGCCATCAGTGTTTAGCCTGAGGCCCTCAGGAAAGAAGTGGGGTGGCATGACGTCACCTTCACTGCTGACGACACCGAAGACCATGATGGTGGCCGTGAGCGTGGTTTGAATGACCTTCGGCACATCTTTTGGTGAGACAGCCAGCCACCTGTTGTTCTGCGAGTTCGTCTTCTGATCCTGGCAGAGGTTCTTCTCTTCGGAGAAGAACCACAACACGTTTGGCTGCCGTGGATTCTTCAACCTGTTAAGCAGCTTCTTAGCGTGCTTCAGGCGCTTTTCTTGCATGATCTTTGACAGAAACTGGCTCTTCCATATCTTCTAAGAAAGGCAACGGAGGTCTTCAAGAGCCACCGGCCTGATTAGCTTCTCATCGACGCCTTTTTCCCTGCGATGACACGCATCGCCTTGATGGGTTCAGCGTTCACGATTTGCTGGACTTCAGCGACGAACTCGGGTGTTCTGATGGTGTCAGATCGTTGGTCATGCGTTTTCCTCTCTGATGCAAGCCCGCAGTCAAACCTGAGTCTTCCAGCTCCTTCCTGACCTTTTTCACAAGCCTCCTATTGACTTTGAGAATGTCAACGATCTCCGTACTCGCTCTTCCAGCGCGGATCCCGAGGAGGACACCGCATCTCTTCCGCAAATTCGGGGATTCAAAATCTTTCATACTCAAATATTCCTACGGGAATTAAATGCAAATAAGGTCACAATGTTCACGAAAAAAACAGAAACAAAAGTATTAAAAATACGGTCAAAATAACACTCGAAAATTGCGAACGAATACCGTCCGCACCCTGTATATTCGTAATAACAGTCAATTGTTCAGGGCAAATGTAAGATATGGATCGGTACCACCATCTCCAGCATCTTTAAAACAAACAAGCGATGTAACAACGCTAGTAAGAGTTGGAATAACCCATATGACACTTATGTAGTCTATCTGGGGCAGCAGATGGTTTTAGAGTAGAAGAGCGGCATCTGGTACAAAAACTCGGGATCTGCATTGCGTGTAGGTGGGAACTAGCCGAATCTCTGTTCCCACAGACGGTTGCGGATCAAAGCACACCGCGGCCGGACGACTGGCTCAACTCCCTGGCGAATGGACAGGCCATGTCCCAGCGGCATGGCCGGTCTCACTCCCTAGCCTGCGACTCCCTGATATCAGCCAACTGGGCACAGCGGCCTCCTCCTGCGGGTCCTGTCGGACCCTGGGGCACAGCTCCACGCGCGCCCACAGGAGACACTACTAATCCATTTATAGGTGGAGCTAAAGTCAAGACGACCTTTGAGCTGCAGATGTAGAAAGATTGGCAGACAAATGCGACCAGTACAGGCGGATCCGGGCTTTTCAGTCATAGGGGCACTCGGGCAGGAGCACTGCTTGGATCCGAGGGGCGTCACCTATATGAGTTAGGGAGAAGGGGCGCCAACTCTTATTGTGGGGAGCTGAGACGCGAAACCTGGGAGGAAAGTTGGGAAGCGACGTTTTAGGGAATGGGGCTAAATATATTGAAGGGGGTTAAGCCCCGTCTGGGAGAACCTATTCCCCTCTGACCTCCCCAAGATCTGCACACGGTTCAGGGATACGGAAATGTATCATCAAAGGTTTGAGAGATTCTGGAAAGTGCACGATATCCAATGATCGTTTGAAGTCTAAGCGTGCTATGTAACATTTCAGTAGTTACTGGGAACACGTATCATTGAGTTTTGATATTCATTTGCTATGTGTTCGCCAAAAGTTAGAATAATTAAATTCATTATTATAATATCTTCAATATTTCTTTGCTTTGACAGTACATGGGCATGAGCCAATTCGACGTCTTAGTCGTGGGTTCCGGGTACATAAAAATCCTGAATACCGTATGCTGCTTACTAAGAGGGAGACAACCTAAAATATCACTGAGGAAGCAAATAACATTAGCCGGTCAATTCTAAACACGCAACATCATAGGGGTCCTCCATTAATTATGCAACACATATTTTGTGATTTTGTACCCCTTCCTTCATGCCAAGATTATTGACGCACATGTGTAACGTTTGATAACGCTGTGCGGCCTCCCTCATCCCCCATTGCGTTATGTAATTCATGAACGATCCCAAAGGGTTGATAGTCAAAAATATAAATACTGAATGCCACGGCCTACTGCTCCCTGTCCGCCACCTCCCTCTCCCCCCGGACTGTTCATATTACAATGTGCTATCTTGATCAGCTAAAAAAACGATTACACGTCATTCATCGATAAAATCTAGTGCCCCGAGCCTAACAGTTATATATAATTGACAACCTAAGGAACGAGTCCTTTCCAGTCAACACGGGTGGCGGTGGGGTAGAAGGATTTGACAATACAAGACGAATCGATTGGGTCTTGTTCTCGGAAAAACAAGATTGCGTCTTGTTCTAGGAGGCCGGGCAGCCCAGTGGCTCCATTGCTCGTTTTCAGATCGGATAGCATGGATTGACATGGGTTCAATTCCCACGGTGGGAAACCACCTTCCATATCCGATCTGAGACGGTGCAGAGGGTCCTTAAACACCCACGCCAATACTCCCCACAATTGGGCAAGCGTGCTTGCTGCGAGTGGCACTAATAAAATAAAATCTGCAATGAATACATAACCTCCAAGAAGGCCAGCAGTTGGAAGCAGTCTGAGATATCATCTATTTGTAGAAGATAGTTGCACACCGTCACGATAGATAGAAAGCAAAACGCACACTTCCATTGTCCATCCTAGCATAGGGATGTGAATGAGCATGCTCGCAGCCTTCGGAGCGGCCGGCCAAGGTCCTCTTCAGGATTGTCCGCTGTGACTGAGATCTCGATAAAGGGCGACTCAGTCTGTGCAAAACAGAGTTGGATGCTATCAGCTGAAGAAAAGTTAGGTTCTGTGTAATACGCACTATATGTTTAGAAAGTAGAACCGTTTCAATGAAACTGTTGCAAACATCTATTCCATGCGTTGCGGTGCGGATAAGCGAAGGTTCATTCACTCGATTTGTCTGAGGAGGGATAATGTCGCTAGTTTTTCAGGTCGCAGCTTGGTTTATTTTTGTAAATTGAGCATCGCCACTATTTAGACTTGGAGGGACCTTGGGACCACGGCCGGCTCAGTGGTCCTCGACGCCGGCATGCTGAGGCGAATGATCCCTGTTGATGCTCCAGCAGCTCAGTCGAATCAGCCGCAGCGTTCGCAGCCCCCACCAACCAGGCGCAAGTCGGCGAGATCGTATGGCCTTTGCAGCTGGTGTCGTTCGACGATGAAGCGACTGTGCAGCCGGTGCTTCTCATCGCTAAGTGCTGATGTTCGGCATAGTTAGTAGACGCTCTCTTCAGGAGGACGCTAAATGTACGAGTTGTCGAGCCACGGGCAGAACCCTTCATTCCTTAGAAAATTTAAGCATAAAACCACCTACTGCAGGCACGGCTCGCAATTAATATATACCGCACAATTGTCAAGATCATTTATTACATTATCTTTCTTTAATTTACTTTTAAAAAGTCATCTGTACAGTTATGCATAGCCATTGCCTCGAATCATTTCACTAGAAGAAACTTTCAGCTCAGCTAAAATGCACCGGCAAGCGAAGGGCATGACATACTTCATGAAATATTCGTGTTCGACCATTAATTGTCCTTGAACTTCCCCAAAGCGTGACCTTGAGTTCAAGTTCTAGCTCACAATGCATTCTGATGGAAATGTCACGTGACCCATACTGAAACGGTGCAGGTCAGCGCACATCTGGTCATTGTATTCTATGGAAGCTCAGAAGCGAAATAAAATACTTCGGACAGAAAAACTATATTTATAAAATATGGACACAAAAATACCTTCTAAAGAAGCCCAGAAGCGAAATGGAAAATTTTAACAAGAAAATAATGTTTACAAAAATATCAAACGAAACAGCGAAGAACCAAAGCAGGTCACCTTCTGCGGCAAAAAATAGAATGCTGCGAAATACCTTCAGCACAATTACAAGTTGAGAGTTCCGCCATTGGACGCATTTTTCATTACGTACTGTGATTTTACATATCGACTTCATGTGGTATTATGATTACCATTTTTCCTGTTGTTTTCGTGTCGCTTTCGATTCATAAGGAAATGTGGGGGGAACCACAGCTCCTAACTTAGGTAGATATGACTTATGTTCGCTAACTCGTTCCTGTTTTGCCTCATAGTGTGATGAAATGCCCAAGACATCGAACTGTGCGCGAATTCTGAAATAAACTAGCAAGCATGCTTTGTTTTTCTCGCATCACCATAAAATTGGAGTCCCGTCCATCACAGGCATAAAAGGCAAAGGAAAAAAATGCTAAAAAGAGTATGATAGGTTTTTAAACGACCTGAAAATGTCCATAACTAGGCAGAATCCGTAAGGAGCCATGTGAATCAGGAATATACAATACAAACAAACCCGATCGTTTCGCTGAACCCCCTCCGGCCCTAAACCCACTTGTTCCGCGGAGCCTTCTCTTCGCGTCTGTAAAAGGGAAATCCCGCACTGGCCCATTTATATGTTGAGCTCACTCGAATTTTTATCGAACCTTATTTGAATGGTAGAGCACAGTGGAACCTCACCTAACCTTGTTACGATGGAAAGTTAGGATATAATCAGTGGTGGATGCAAGGCGATTCAAAGGGCCGTAGCCTCTTCCAAAGCCTACATTAGTGTCTTTTGGCCCCACAAAAGGACCAAATTTGTGCCGTTTTTCTTTAAAAATATTATAGTTTTGCGATTTTTTCCTCGATTTGCCCCCTCCTAAAACGTTGGTTTCGCCCCTGAAAAATTACTCCTGGATCCGGCGATGGATATAACCGAGCCTCACCTGGCGTTGTTCCGATTTCGGAACTTGATCTGCAGCGCGTATCGTTCTCCCGGCATCATCGCCCCTTTTAAACGTTTCTTTACACTTCCTTAATACGTCTTAAGAAAACTAACTATATATATATATATATATATATATATATATATATATATATATTATGTATAAATTGACAAGACGAAGAGATTTTATACGAATAATTTTTATTTCAGGTCAATATTGACGTCGGCATAGGTCAAAGAAGGTTCCATAAGCTTACAACAAAGAAGTGCATGTTTCTCTCTCTAGATCTGCCCTCAGGGAGCTAGAGCAAATATTTATGCATCAATGGATTCCTCTCATCGCGGCGAATCGAATGATATATAATATGACCTTGCTAAGTTAATAGTGAAAATGACCTGACCTCGAGCTAGGTCAGGGTCACAGAGTGACCTGGTATGGTCATGTTGCATATCAATCGACTCCCCGTGATTGTTCTGCGTCTCTTCGTTTTTGAGCTATCTGGGAAAAACCAGGAGGGGGGCGAATTTCGCCCGCCCCCCTAGCGGGGCGTGTGCTAACTTAAGCAGCATAGCATTAGCATTGAAAGCAGTCATATGAATTTGAAGACATTGCCATACAAATATAGTTGTTTATACAGCATTCAAGTGGCGGACACCATGACAACGAGAGAAACTTATTTATTCGCGAATACTCACAACGCTGAAACGAACAAAGTTCGTTTCAAGGCGAATATTTGCGACGGGATCACAGTTCTGCCCATATCTGGAATATGTTGGAGCTACTGAAAAAATATATTTTCCAAGTTAGTTTAGGAGGACGCAACTCACCTTGAACGCGGGCTACGTGAAAACGGTGCGCGCCAAGGGAACGAAACATGGCCTCCGCACGTCCTCAAACTTGCACCAATATGTTACCAAATATACCAGGTCTGTGACGTCGTTGATTTAGATTGCATGGCGCTTCAATCAACTTGCACGGAATTGACGAAAGACCGCGGGACCAACAGACATGCCACGCCTTGGTCTCCGCTACTCAATATTAATATTGATTGTAAATCTACACGCCAGTTTCTTCCCACGGACGTGCAGCACGTTCCAAAAAAGCTATTGTGGTCCACAGCTCAGCTTCCCCCGTGATTTTATTTCAACATGACTTTTTCATAAATTATTGGAAAATCCAAGTTATGGTTTTATTATATCCCGCTCTGATATGCCGATTTGAGTTTGCTTGCAATCGTGTGCAGAAAATGGAGACAGCACGGTGAACGCACTACACAACACAATAAGGCCGATCAATTTCCGTTTTCCCACACGTAAAGATATTGCGATGGGCAATACCATAAGGCCAAGGCACGGGTCTTTTAAAGTCATCCAAAACATTATGTAGCAATACCAATCCCAATTTACAACACTAAAACCACTGATTCCATCTACACGCGCCCTGCAAACTTGTAGTACCGCTTGTAGCCGGCGATGGCGCTGTGTAGCAGCGGTCGAACAGCCAACGGCACAGTGACCCGGAGACGGGTAATCGCCTCGTCCCTGCACAGTGCAAGAAGCGCGTACACACTGCGAGTGACTGACTCTTGAACACCAGCGGGCAGCGGCACGTCAGCTGCTGCCAGCAACTGCAGCAGGTCAGCCGCCAGCTGCGGCGCCGTCGGCTCCACGTGACTGCCCAGCCGACACAGCTGCCGCAGCGCGCGGCCGGCACCGTTACACGCCGACAGCAGAGCCACCTCGTGGCCGTCAGACAGTAAGCTGCGCGCACAAGTCTGCTGGAAGACATAGGCGATGGCCTGGCTGAAGAGGGGAACTCTGTTGACGACGAAGCTGCGCGGAGCGTCGCAGAGTTTCTCAAGCAGCGTTGCCACGTTCCGCAGCACTAGCGCCACCTGGTCTGACGGCGCGCTGCTACAGAACTGAGGCCGACAGGCGAGAAGACTTGCTGCTAGCGCCACATCGGATATACGGACTCCTTTCTGCCGCACAATGGCAGATATGGTATTCAATGATGGCTGGAACTGTGCGTCGATTGCAGATGAGACTAGTGGATTTTGCCGTCTTGCCAACGCGTGCCCTATGTGAGATAACGCCCACTGTAGACCCTGCCGTTGACGGTGGCGCCGCTTTGCGTCATCTTCAGGAAGCACAATTTCCGCCAGCGCCCGCCAAAGCAGCAGTGGCCTCTCCCAGCTATCTGACGCCTCAACACATATCTTCACTGTATTCTTCTCCAGGTCGACCAGCATCTGCTCCAGCTGAGCGTCATCAGCTGAGGACAGGACTGCCATAGCCACCTCCAGAGTCGGCGCCACAGGCGCTGTGTTCAGACACAGCCACACGTCCTCCACCAGGGTACTGGGAAGATCGGACGACAGCAGGGACCGGTGCGAGCACAACGTCCTCAGCAGCGACCACGCCTCTGTACACCCCACCGCCGGAGCAGTAGCGTCCGTTCTGCTGATACATTCACCTGTGACACCCGCTGACATCTCGGTAGAAACAACAGCCCAAACATCGCCATCCTCGTCCGCTACGGCCTGGTCCGATGCTTGTACTGCACTAACCTTAGCACAGTGCCCCTCTCGAACAGCAAACTGCAGCGCTGGAGGGTATACCTCGGACAACTGGCGGCGCCACAGAGGCCGAATCGGTCCGCTGCTGGGCTTGTGGGCCCGAAGCCGGACGAGAAGCTCCCAGCCAGAGAACAGCCATGACGTCACCAAGGGAGAAAGTGACGTCACAGAGGTGTGCTCAGCACTGAGCAGGCGCGGCAAGCACGCAGCCAACGCCTTCGCCTGCTGTTTGACGACGTCATCTGCGCCTTTGAGCTCGTCGTTAACCTTGACATAGTGCTGGAGAAGTTCAACGAGTGCTCCAGCATCTCTCAAAGCAAGTTTCCCTTGTTCTACATCGTTGACCAAATCTTCAGCATAGTCCGTCAGTTCCGACACGATCCGGCCCGAGCACACCGCCAGCACAGCCTGTGTGACGTCAGACAGTTGAGTGACGTCATCGGCGCTGTGTGACGTCATCTGAACGTGCCGCAGCCAGGAGAGGAGCCGGCATGGCTGCAGTGAGCGCAGGGCATCCAGGGATGGCGCGTTCTGGCGGAAGCTGTAGAGCAGCGCTGGGAGGGCTGACAACACCAAATTACGCGGATCAGACGTCGACGCATCAGTTGTCAGCGCATTCACACCCTCAGCAGTGACTATTTCCTGCGTTTCGTCAGGGTCCACGGTACTTGTTGCGGTTGCTTCTAGAGATCGCTTTTTCTTCTTTTTCTTTTTGTTGGAGCTTCTCCGCCACTACTGTTGCGGCGCTTGCGGCTTGTCTGTACCTCCTCACGGTCTACATTCATCATCAGACAGAGGCAGAGGAGCGTCATCAGCTCCGAACCCCGCGGCGCCGACATGCTCTCCAACGGAAGCTTCAGCAACACCTTCAGAGCAGCGCAGACCGCCCTCGCATAGGCAGCGTCCACTAGGAGAGACACACGAGACTCCAACATGGCTCCTGTAGCCGACAACGCGGCCAGTACGGTTTTCACTAACCTCTTCACACGGTTCAAGATCATCTGCGTCATGATTTTTCAATGCGGACACTGTGGCGCCACGGATGCTTCTGGCCAGTTCAGCTACCCGTGCACCCTCCCGACCCGTGTCGCTGGTGAGGGCTGCCACCGTGCCAGCTAGCTCTGATACTGCCTCAATGTGGAGGCAGTGATCCTCAACATCTTGCGATAACCGATGCTCCAACGCGGCGATTTTAGCGAGTTGGTCGGTCACACACGAGCCGGCAGCGGGTGTGACGATACCAGAGGCAAGCACAGCGGGGATATCAGGGATATCCGGCGCAGTGCGACACATCTCTGTTCTCATCCGCTGCAACAGCTGGCGCACCTCTTGCTCAGCGGCAGCTGGCAGCTGGGTCAGCTTCTGCCAGGTATCGGCAGTGAGCGGGCAGTACGGGTCGCGAGGGGTCTCAGCTTTTTTATACTCTTCACAATACTGCTCCAACGCCGTGTGAAGCTGTCTCCATGCGATGCAGACGGGGAGCAGACCCGTGACATAGCCGGGCGAGGTGTGCGTTTCGGCGACCAGTGCTGCCACCTGTGAGAGCAGGTCGCAAGTTTGAGTCATGTGCGGCGCCAGCAGGCGGCGCGTGGCCGCCGTGGTGGAGGTCTGATCAATAACGGCAGCGTGACCCAGGAAACACGCCGCAAGCTGAAACGTCAGTGCAGCGGCAGAGGATGGCACGGAAGCCCGCCCGCTGTCCTTCTCCATCGCCTTCAGCACGTCCTCCGTCAGATGGTACAGCAGGGTCTTCCACAGCTGTGGAACGTGCGCCTGTGGCACAAGCGACAACTTTTCCGCCAGCAGCTGCATCTCGGACCCACCTAGTCGCAGCAGCCGGCTGCTGCTGCGTGCGGACAGCAGCAGCTGCGGCAGCAGCTTGGGCAGCTGGTGCAGGTCGGCGTAAGTCACCAGCACCAGCTGCAGCAGCTGTTCCGCCGCTGCACCAGCTGCCGCTTTGTGGTCACCGACCGCCTCCAGAGCGACCAGCAGCAGCGGTCCCAGCCGGGAGTGTAGCGGCAGCACTAGCGGCGACACGCGCAGCAGCTGCGCCAGACAGTCGAACCAGGCAGCCGACCGCGGGAACTGCGGAGTCAGCAGCTGGGCAGCTGCCGCCCGCAGCCACTGCAGCAGCGTCACCTGCCGGTCCGCAGAGACGTCAGATTCAGGTGACAACAAGAGGCGATGCTGGCAGCAAAGCGTAGGTCCCGAAAAAGGTCCACAGCCCAATTACGGTCGGTTTGATTTTTGATTACAATGTACAACAAAGACCAGCGTACGTTAAGAACGATAAAGACAGGGTTATCTCATTTCTGATTTTGCGAGCGATCCATTTTCCCAAACTCTGTTCTCATATACAGCCCCAGTAGATAATTGTCGGAGTGTTGGGTTCCATATTACTCCTCATGTTCCAGCATCGCTGATCAAATCAATGCGGTGGCAGCGAATTCAAAAAGCATGAAAGAGGTAAGACCATCAGGCAGCCAATGTTTACCCAGCGTATCACGCCTGATAACTAAACCGAGGGGGCAAGACCTAAGCGAGGCGGCAGCTCACGTACTTGGTGGACAGTGAAATGATCACTTTCAAATTCATCGGTCGATTCACAAGATGCTCATTCCCCAAACTTGTAATTCCCAAACACCTAAAATAAAATTGCTCTCAAAATATATTTTGAAACACCGGAAATCAGACATTGCCTACCTGTTTACAGCTGGCCGTGAGCGACAGACGAAGATCCCTCACACAGACACACAGTCTCGACAGCAG
Source organism: Lepas anatifera (assembly GCA_034440635.1). Classification (NCBI taxonomy): domain Eukaryota; kingdom Metazoa; phylum Arthropoda; class Thecostraca; family Lepadidae; genus Lepas; species Lepas anatifera. The sequence continues at coordinate 237,006 of JAOTON010000499.1, forward strand.
CTTCAGTCGCGTCTCCAGCGGCAGCGGAGGCGTCTCCGGCTTCAGACTGGGCACCGCCAGCAGAGGCGCGCCAGCACCCGCGCTCCCATCCTCCTCCGGCTGACTCTCTCCGCTGGAGGGCGCTGGTGGCAGGAAGCCAGCACGGCTCGCCAGCAGAGCCACCGCCAGCAGCGGCTGCGACCCTCTCAGCAGCGCCGAGCCCAGTAGCGCCATCATCTCCGCACCTACGACCGCGTCAGTAGCGCTGAGGTTGTACAGCGCAGCCAGCAGCTGGGTGACCTCCTGCTCGGCCTCCGGCGCGGGAGGCTCCGAGCCGGCTGCTAGCGCCATCAGGCGGCCAGGGACGTCTCCATCAGTTAGCGCCAGCGTGCTGAAGGCTGCGGCACCGGCGGAGGTCAGGTCGGGCCGGCTGGCCGACACGCGAAGACTCGGTACTAGCAGGTGACGGAGGTAAGCCTGCCGGCGTGCACTGCCAGTGCCCAGTCTCACCACCGCCGTGCCGGAGAGAACGTCACAAAGACGCGTGAACACTAGCGCCGTCTTCCGGTCATCCGGAGAAGCTGTAACTGCCTTGGCAGCCGCCGCAGCCGCTGTCATCACTGCATCCACCGAGAGACCATTCAGAAACAGCTGGCGGTGTTTTGCCCCATATCCACTGACGGCGGCACTTAGCAACGTCAGAAGAAGGTCACTGTCTTCCTCCAGTAGTAACAGCACGCCTGGCGAAGACAGACACTCGGCGACCACCGTGGCCGCCGCTTCATCCTGCTGCCCGTCGTCATGGCAACGGCGCAGCAGCCAGGCAACAGCCTCTCGGCAGACGTCCACCGGGCAGGAAACGTTGTGCAGGACATTACTTGCGACTCGTAAACGCAGTCTGTCCTCCTTGCTGGAATCTTGCAGAATAGATAACACTCCTGAAAGTACACATCTATTAATATAATATAACAAGTAATATAATACACCAAATTTGAACCACCTAAGCCATAATGACCCATGTACCATACGTGTCGGCTCAAACTAGGAAGTGAGGGGTGCAGTGAGTCCTCAAGCTCTTGCTGACAAGACACTTTCTCCTCTAGAAACAAACTAATCGGATATGGCATCTTTGTTACCTTTCGCATATATCGGTTAAACTCATTTCTAGTTTATCCAGTTTGACAAACATCGCAAACTTTTGGATGAACAGTGGCTGGAGGCCTGGTCCCCTGCTCCCCTAAATCCCACATGTATTCCATGAATAATGTTTATAGGGTCATCTTTTCATTGCCAGTTCGGAGCGCATCTGTCTTGTCGGGTGCGCGCATACATTTTGCTCAGGTGAAGTCAAGCCAAAGAGATCAACACCAGCTAACAGAACACTCAGGCTTTTTTCCCGCTTGGGCGTCCCAACAGGTCTGGGGAAGCCATCAGGAATAATGTTTAGAAAGCATGAGCACTAATTATTGCAGCTACAGCACAAAAAATTGGATGTAAATAAAAAACAATACAAGCTTTCTAATCGTTTACGAGTGTGTGTTGAAGTTTAGCATGCTTCAGCGACAAGTCTATGTCGCGCTCATCGTTATGGTAGCTTTTCAGGTGCTAACAGTCAGTTCAGCAACCACATAGAGTTCAAACACCACCACGTTGTACGGCTCTGATTGGGTCATATGGGATGTTAAAACCAATTTCGGTCAGATATGCTAACGCGCACTTGAAATCGACTGTTGCTCTATCACAAAGAATATCCGCCATCGACAGACCGAGGAGAAACCGATTCTGATCCCATCTTTATACAGCACAAAATCCTCTCGAAATGCATTCAATAAACTAACGAACACTGAGAGCGTGCTTCAACAGATGCCTTGCGGTTGAGCCTTAAAACCCATCAAATTTCACGATCGGAGCAAATAATCTAAATAAAAAATTCAAGGCCATCTAAATCTCAGTTTTACAACAATACATGTGTTACAGAGAACTTAAGCAACAAACAGCATATTGTCATTACTGTTGACTTTCTATACCGAGCTTGATTACTGCACAGCAAGCTTGTAACATTGTTTTATCCTTAATACCAGCTAATAAACCCTTTTTATTTCATCATTCTTTCAGATAAGCCTCCAAATAACCTTCACTCACATTTTTAACCTGCGCCCCACCATGGGTCTGGTGCCATCTTAGCTCCACTGTGGGGCATCGATGCCCTCTAACTCCGAAAATATGGGGGTTAGCGCCAATCTACAAAGCGCATTGGAAAGCTCCTGAGAATTCAGTATGGTTTTAATTCACATGTTTAAGCTTCCAGATCAATGAATTGACCTCCAGAGGTCAAGTTGGGTCACAATAGGCTATTTCCACTTAAATATTCCTTGCCGTGTATTTACCTTGTGGTGCAACCCTTTTTTTTACTTTTTATTATTTTTATTTCCTGTGCCCTATTTTTTTTTTTGAAGGTTTAACTGTGATAACACGATTCCTATGATGCTGCGAATATTGCTACTGCTCCAACATCGTCTGACCTGACTTAGCCTGTCCAGAATCGCGGATCATGATCCCGAATCGCGGCGTGTTGACACTTTTTACCCTGCATTCCCTTTGTCCCCTTATTATATATTATGATACATCTGCAATACTTAAGGAACCTGGACATAGCTCTCATGCCATTAGAGCTATTAAGATCTGGCTAGCGCTTTCTCCCCAATGAGGAACATAATGACCTCCCAACAGTGGTTTGATCTCCAGAGGGCACCTCTTGACCTAAAGTGGCATGAGGTCAAGGAAGGTCAGAAAGTGACCTTGTTGCAAATGAAATGAAAGATAGTGACAAGACATACACAATGACATTGAATTCAGCACTCTAGCTTGATTAGGTCAAAAGTTATTGTCAAAATACTGTTCTTTACCCTGGTGACCTGATGACCTCAGAGAAGTAGAAGGGAAAATATCGCCTCTTGTATCCATGAAAGGGTGACCAAGAATGTTTTTTTCTGATAAATCTGTGCACATTTACATTCATTTTTATCACTTCTAGACCACAAGACAGCTTTTTCCCATGCTTTTTCTAGGGGAGAGGTTACCAAATCGAAAAATCGCATTTGGTAGACCCCAGAGATTCATCAAGTGGAGAAAGTTTCAAATCGATTGATCGATTTAGCATCGATCCCACTCACTGCTTTTGATGCCCACAAGTATTACCAGCCCTGGATTATAGAAAATTTTACCACATTTGGGATTTGGGAAAACAAAATATCTGAGGTGCAAAAGGAGAAACCATACCCAATGAAAGAAAGAAAGAATGAGGAAATGAAAGAAACCATACCTGATGAAATTGCCTACCTAGGCCGGAGGCCCAAGGGTCCAAGTGGGTAGCTATTGAGTGCTATGATATTATCAACCAAAGGAGTATTCCCCATATTCTGTGATGGGTTTTGAACCAAAATAGCAGTTTTGAAGAGTATGTTGAGAAATTATTTCTGGCATATTTCAGTTAACTCAAAACCCCAGGGACTTGTTTGCTTTATTTTGATTTAAAAAGGCTCACCTGAGGACTTAATTATTTGGGCTTATGAGCATGCCAAACTTTATGGTCACATCACCTGTTGGATTTTTTTTTAATCCAGGGATGTATGATTTATGTCTGATGTCCAGTCTGCAAAGTATGGCAGCAGGCCTGAAGAGTCGCAACAGCCACCAGAAATTCTTGCACAAATTTGTACCACCAGCCACCTAAAATCCGCACCAGTCCTTAAGATACCAGAGAGAAGAATCCCTACCTATATGATTCAATGCTAACTATCATTAGTAAAAGGTTTTACAAGGGCCCCTCCTGTGTCTTTTTAACCATCCATCCATTACATGTTTGGTTTTCAGTGTCTCCTCCCTCACACCAATCTCACAAATTCACACCATGTTAATAACATTCACACCACTCGCTCCTGTCTTCAAGGCCACTCACACCGACAAGATCCTGTTGTATGTGCACACTTTGCACACTGGTCTGATGTTCTTCCTTTCAGTATATGCATATGGATCTACATTTTGAAGGAATCCTTTCCATCTAGTTTCAGTGATTTTATAAATTTGATTGGCCTACACATCAAAGCCCCTCCCACTCATGGGAAATGTCTTGCTAGCAAGCTCCATGAGAAAATTGTTAGCGCATATCAAGGTTTGTATTTCACAAATTATGAAAGCTGTTTTATGGCACTAGAAATTTTAAAGAAGCATCTTCAATACTTAAAGCCACTAAAAAATATGGTTTCCATACTTTGAGATTTATAACCATCAGATGCTAACCATAAGCAGTACTATTTGAAACTTCAACAAACACTCATGGGGAGTTAAAAAAAGAGGAAAAAAAAAAAAAAAAAAAAAAAAAAAAAAAAAAAAAAAAGGAGGAAAAAAAAAAGTGTTTTTTTTTTTTTTTTTTTGTGTTTTTTTTTATTTTCATTCAAGATTGACATAACTGGTTGGCTCAGATTTCCAGAATGGTTCAATGTTGTTTTCGGCCATAAAACTTTTTCAAATACTGACTAGTTCCCCCAGTCACATAACAGAATATAATCACACTGCAAAATCACATTTGTTGACCTACCAGATTTCAATGCATTTTTGGCTTCCTCTTGCAGCCTCTGCTTCTTGACCCCCATCTCAGGATCCACTTGATAAGTCTTTGACTTCACACAGAATCATATGGCTCATAAAAGCAGCAGTATGTCTTCGAACATTATTGAGTACCTATGGGCGAAGCAAGATGCACGTGCCCGGTGGCGTCTTCCGAGGGAATATTAACACGCTGGGGTCAAAGGAATCAATATCACCTGACCCGTCGAAGCAAAATGTCTTGGGCGTACGAACTAAAAATGAAAAACAGAACAGATGAAACAAGTAATTAAATGCAACGGCGCAATGCTTTGAAAACACCGGCCAACCACCGCAATTACAAACTTCAAGAAATATCTCGAAGCAGCAAACCAGGGTAATAGAGTGCACACAAATACAACACACAAGCAGGACAGACAGGCTGCGCCACTTATGAAAAAACTGCGCAGAATATGATATAAACAATGCTACCAGATTAAAGCTGCTTTTCATTCTAAATACTACTAAATCCTCTTGATCCCTCTTATTTTAGAAGCTCCAGAACCCTCTAAGTGCACGAGGTAGCACCAGAAAGGAAGAGCGACAAAGGTCTATTCTACACAAAGCCGGGCGACAGCCGCACTGGAGAGGGGCTGCAGCTGACACGCACACTGAAGCGGGCTTGGTACGCCCCTCGCCCGAGATCTAAAAAATAAGATACTTAGACAAACACCTGTTTGGGGCTGCGGAAGGGTGTATGTCAGCTATGGTAATCTGCATTAGGTGTCACTGTTGGATCCAGGATTGCCGATGGTGGGGGGGGGGACTCGATCCGGACCAGGGGGCACCTTTTGACCGGCAAAACTTATCAGGGGGCTCCAACTTCTATCGGTGGGCGTCGATTTTCGAATCGGGGGGGGCGAGGTGGTGAGGGGTGGGAAGTGTCATTTCAGGGGGTGCCACCGACCTTCCAGGGGGACGCTGTGACTATTCCAGGGGGTGCCGAAGGTTGATTGGGGGCACTTGCCCCCTCTTTGCCCCCTGGATCCGCCTATGTTAGGTGTAGTACTCTTGATTTCCCTGGGCTGGTGGACACAATATTATGTTCTAGCTAGGGCTCAAGCCCCCTAGAATCAGAAATTAAAAAAACTGAGACCTGCGACCCACGCTAATGTCTAACACTGAAAGTTGTCGCCATTAACTTTTTGATATAGGCAGTTGCTAAAGCACACATAAGGTGATAAATAGTACTAACACTGATTCAAAACAATCTGGCAATAATATTCCTGAATTCGCAATGAGGCTTACTGAACATCACACTTATGGGCAATTAATTACAAAAATGGGTAATGGGTACAGATGAGTAATAATGAGTACTTATGGGTAATAAATACAGAATTCTGTCACCTGTGTAAAGGCTGCCACAAAATGATCAAGGATGGTGGCGTAAAACAGAAAAACGGACGCTCGGAAATCGAATCTGCAACCCTTCACTTTACAGCCCACCGCTCTACCAACTGAGGGTTCGATTCCTGCAATCCTTCACTTCACCCCACGAAGCGCCATTCATAACAAAACCCTGTATTTCAATGTGTTTTGTATTTTCATAAACACACCCACGTTCACATAAACGTGTGCGTAATTCATCAGCACTTGGTGCTTACAAAAGCCGGGGCACGCACAAAAAAGCAATTCTCGGCTCAGGCACCCTACACAATGTCTGGAGGCGATCGTGACGCGGCGACCGCGCGGCCCAGCTCCAGAGGCGCGCTCAGAATGCCGCGGCAAACAAAATCAGTCTAGTAACTAACTTTGTTGCCGTGTGATGAGCTGCTGTGAGAGCGCCAATGTCCGTGTAACAACCTACCCGGGGAAATTGAACCTGCTTGAAATATAAATACGAACATTCTGAAAAGAGGTAAATTTGTTAGATGAAGCCAGATTAACAAAAAGGGCTGCTATCAGTACAATGCAATAGAAATGAACAAAATGTTCCTGCAATGAATAGGAAGATTCAAGCGATGTTTTCATTTCCTGAACAAAGTTTTCATACAGCCTTATGTTTTGATCCCCACGTGGACTTCCAAATATGATTTCAGGCTCGGTATAGTAACCCATTTAACTGGAAGACTTGGGCATCATTGACCGGGAGGGTCATATGGCACACATGCGCATCTCTTAGCCAGCTCGGTAGCACCAACTAAGAACTCCAGGGCGGGGCCTAAAGCGCCACCATAAAACCGCTCCAACAAGCGACAACAGTAACAACTATCCAGGTAGCGATGTGTTGTGCGGCAGAAGCAGCAAGCTTAGCCTCCGCCTATGGCCATGGGGTTTATCACAAGCGACGTGCCAGCAAAAACAAGCTCCAAAGCGTCGCCATTACAACAGCATTCGCGCCATACATCTTGCCACAGGGGTGTGAATTTCTGGAAGTTATTGCAAGCGCTCAAGAGGAAAAATACCTTCCTTTTACTGAATGCAACGCATGTGAGTTATTTCCTCTTCCTTTAGACCCATCGTTGCCCCACCACCTAATTTGCAAGCAGTTTCATGCATCAAACAGGAATTTGAAACAATAAAGAACTTTACGCTAACCTGAGCGTAATTGGGATATCCGCGAGACCACAATAAAAATACACACCCCTGTTTAGTCACTATAAATTCGCAATCACATTCTCACACATTCACTCATTCGTTCATAAATTCTGTCTTCTCTCTTGCGCAGTTCACGCGGCCTGCACGCACTGCAAAGGAAGCCACACTTATCACAGCCAAGGTGTAATGACGTCACACAATCTTAGTGCAGAAACGTCACACATTGCTTACCACTCGTCACCAGGTGACTTCCAAACTTCGGACATTGTAAAAGATCGGTGCTGACACCACTGAGCTATACGGTGGCCGAGATAACACTCACAAACATTTTTTCAGCGCCATCGCAAGTGAAGTCCCTAAATAATACACGAAAGTGTGAGACCGGCCGCGGAAGCAAACTCAAGCATGCTAACACATTTGCCCGTAGCCGGAGTAGGGGCCATAGCCAGCATTCGCGGAGGGATAAGTCGGCTGATGAGAGGTCTGCGCAACTGGCGGAGCACAGTTGTAATACTGGTACTCTCCGCCGCCGATAGGTGTCGACACTGGGGTCTGCATGTATCCAGGAGATGCCATTGGGTACATCTGACACTGAGTGGGACTGTTGAGACCCATTTTGACGGGGTGGCCGGCAGGAGTCATCATGGGACTCTGCTGACTGCCGTGTGACGCTCCAGCAGCGGAGGAGGAGCACGGAGCGGAGGGACTCATCATCATGCCAACCGAGGGCGGCATCCCCCGCCGGGGCTGTACATGCCGTACTGTCCGTGACCCCCAGTTGGTGAGCAGTAGTTGGGGGAGACTGAAGCGGTGGGGGATGGTGTCATAGCGGGGTTAGCCATAACAGACCCGCCGCAGGGGGAACCCACCACCGACAGTGGCGCCGCCGTACGGTAGTGAGCACGCCGCCTCGGGCGCCAGCTCGCCGGCGCTGCCCCAGCTGCAGGTGCTGCCACCTGACGGCCGCCGCTCCGAGTCCGGCGAGGTGATGGGCGTGAGCGGCGACAGAGGGCGCGGCACCTCCGGCGGCGGGGTGTGGCGACACCGGGATAGAGCCGCCGCCGTGCTGTCGGCGCAGCCGCAGGTGCAGCGCGGAAGGTGTGACGTCAGCACGGTCATCAGCTGACTGCGCTCCTGCAGTAGCTGCATGATCTCCAGCCGGAGCGAGTTGTGCTGGTTCACCTGCAGCTCCGAGTCCTGTCGACGGATAATGATTCCGTCAGGTCGGTCCATACTTATCCTCCCTCTGGTGGTCACAGACACACAGGTCGTGCACAGATTCATGTCATCCCCATCCATTTCGACTAGTCATTTCATGATTGATGATGTTAAACTCAACGAGAAGTACAAACCATTCGTTATTAAAGTGACCGACAAGAACATTAACGCTGGTCAACAAATCAATGGATAAATATTAGGCAAAAAGAGGACACATATGGAAGAAAGCGGGCCAGATGCAGAAGCACATCAGTAAACTGGTTTGTAAAAGACAGGTTTAGTTTTAGTTAGTGCTTGATAGCATAGGGTCTATTAAAGCCCAAAAAGGTGTGAGCTATAAAACATACAAAAACAATCATTAGCTGAGGAAAACATCAAAACAACACATGCGTACATAAATTTGTACGTTACGAAAGACAGGTAGAACAGTTTCGAGAGGGAAGGATGCCATTATCCTTTCTTCCTGACTGCACAATCACCTATGAACAGGATTGATTTTCATAAAATTACTAGTTTGGTAAGTACTTCAGTTTAATATCTCCCTCCTTCAACAGACACATCTCCTTCACGACCGTATTATCAAAAGTCAGAATTTATAGAAAGACAATCTAATTCAAGAGCAACGGATCAAACTGAAGGACTCTCAGGCCCTATCAGTTCAAGTGTTTTCAGAATTAACTTGTCATAGTTCCTCGCAATCAAGGGGCATGAGGAAAATAGCCCTCAAAATGATAACTGGCGTGTACTGCTTGGTTCATCTGGTAAAAAACCAGTCGCTATCTGCCTGACTTGCAATGCCGTACAAACGCACCAAAGCGCTATAGAGCACTTGCAAAGCTTTCATCGAATCTAGAGTTTATCAGAGACCAACAAAAGTCTTACTGAAGTGCCTATTTCATCATGGTGCACCACTCCCTCAAACAGGCCCTAAGATACAAATGCAGGTCATGCTCGCAATAACGGGTGACACTCTGTGATAAAATTATAAGATGTGACTAAAATACACGGTCCTCTTCTGCGTCCTTCACGCACATTGCGTCTTATGCGTGTGTCGTGTGTGTGTAGTCACTATTTAATTTCTTCCTGAAGTTTCTAAGGCCTTAACGCACACCCGTAATTCTGTGATACATACTATGAGGCTGTGCCAGCGCCCTCGTCTAAAAACTGTGGAGGTAAGGATGCCAAGGTCTAATTTGGCTAGAGGCCGCGAAAAAGCAAAATTGGCTTAACACGCGGGCTGGAGGAGGGCATGGAGGGGGAGGCCCTCCTTACCTATTTTCCCTGGATGGCCAGATAACTGTACACAGCTGGAAAACGCTACTTGACTATATTAGCGAAAAGTGCATGATGTCTCGATTGGTGACATGTTTTTTTAATTATCCACAATTTTTAGCTCACAGACTTTCAAAGTCAGAACTATATTTTGAGATTACCACTACCGCCCAGTTGCACTATCAGAGACCGACTGGTGACGTCATAACGACATTTTAACGAGATGATAAGTCAACATCATCTTGCATAAGGTCAATTTCAAGGTCAAAGGTTCACAGTTTAAAATCTTATCATTTTTTTTAAAGGCCATGAACCCCAGTGCTTCCGGTCAAATGGTGTTAGCCAGTATGACGTATATCATGCTATATAATCATAGCTAAGATGACTCATTGTACAGTTTAAGCTCACAGAGATCAAGGTCAAAGACCAATGGTCAAGGTCAACCTTCACTTCCCGCCAAAGGTTGATATAGAGCTAGTCATAGAGTACATTATAGGGAATATATCATTCTGACGTCATCGGCAATAACCTCAAATGAACTCGACCATTTCGGAGAACATTTGTGGGACCTTCCCTCTATGATCTTTGTCCGTTTTGCTATATTCCCGACCTTTTCACGTAATCACGATATTTCCAGATTGGTCCCCAGCACGCCTAAGATTTGACTTTTATGAGCATGCGTGACGTTGAAGATATTAACCCAGGTCAATGACAGTTGGCTATAATGTAGATCACTATAGCCCCCACCCACTCCCCAAATATGGCCTTTTCGCACTCGGATTGGCTCTTAACAGCCAAGAAAACCGGCCAGTTTCACCCCACTATCCTGCATTGGAGAGTGCGGAAACAACCATCACGCGCCCAGTTTTAGCACCAAGAAGAATCGGGCCTGGATTATGGAAGAATCACAAAGTGTGGCGAAGGGAGGCACGTGTGCTAGAACCGAGCAGCATCCACCCCTATATTTCTGATGCATGTCTTCCATGGCTCGACTAAATCAATAAGGAATTCCATCGTGATGTTAATTGCTTAATTTTATCCAAAACCATCGTTGTACGATAATTGTTGTACTTTGTGGCTGGGTTTCCTCATCGTGAAGGCAACAACTTTCTGCCTCATGTTCCCAGATTAGACCACTTCCATCGAAATGTGTCTGGGTTGAAAAGCCTTTTCAAACCCCGTTATATTTACACTGAGCGCACTTTATGAGCCCGTGATACGTATACTGTGCCGCAAAGCTTTGCCCGAACGTATACTGCACCGCAGTACATTCCGGCAAGTAACTGGGTAGGTATACTGTTCTGCCAAACACTCGCCCGCTATACTGTGCCGCAAGACCTTCCCTGTGGGGATGTACTGCACCGCTCTACATGCTGTGTAGTTTGGGTAGGGCCAAGCGGGCACATGCGTAGGAGCAGGTGGGCAGAAAAGCCGTGCCCCCCCATATACTCAAGATTTGTGACCATTAATGCTATGGCGTTGACTGGACAGAAATGATTGAGAAATATACCGTGAACTCCCAGTGTTCTGGATGTTCCCACGACTGTGCAAGCACTTCTTGGGTGAGAGATAAGAACCATACAGAGCCGGGATCGAAAGCCCCTTCCAACATTGTTTTATCTTTCCAACCAAACATGGACCATTCTATATCAGCAGTAGTCGATCAAAATCGGATAGCTGGAGTACGAGAATGGATTTACTGAAGGAACAACGCTGGAGAGGGGGGATTGGACAGCTGTCCCGGACAGCTGTCAGATGGTTCCGGGACAGCTGTCTACCCTCACTTCTTCAGCGATAATGCTTCACCACTCCCCAACCTTAGGGTTCAGCCGGAACCATAAAAAGGGACTCGGACACGATGTAACAATTTCTTTACGGATGTATCCTTACAATGCAGCGCACAAAGAAACTATCCCAAACGCCCCTGGGGTTTCTGCTCCAATTCCTCCATCCAATTGTATCGAGCCAACGAGACCGATATTCTTAAATTTGAAAAAGATGTTCAGCATTGTCAGACCGTGCAGGGCCGTGCCTTTTTTACATGATTTGGACGCAAAAAAATGTTTAAGTGTTCATAGCGACAATAATAATAGGGTGCGTATAATACAAGGTGTGTTTTTATATTCCCACTTGCCTAAATAAGAATACAACCAATCTAAAGTCCTAAAATGAACATCACGGAAATTTTAAAGTACCTATGTTTCAGCACCTTGTCGACGTTTCATTAGGGACGTCCGGACACCCTCAAGAATATTTGAACCAACACCCCTCCCTGACTTCAGATAAAAAGCGTTGGACAATGACTTCATTCATGAACGTGAAAACTTCACCATTCAGGAACACGGGACGGAAATAAACCGTAGTCGTGGTACAAAACTGTGCCAACAGATGTCAGCACCAACAAATCATTGCTCCCTCCTGAAGTTGCTTGTAACTGGTCGCTGGCCAGTCGTCAAGGCTGCGGACGGCAGCGGTTTCGTGACGTCACGGAGTGATCCGTACCTCACGTTACCGCGGTCACGCTCTGCGGTTTGCGGTCACAACGTCACAGTGACGTCACAGAATGTGATCGAGCCAGACAGGCTGGGACCGCTGTTGATGGGGGAGGGGGGGTTTACAGTAGGGGTTGCAACTGAGGAACAGGTGTAAGATTCCCGCGGGCTGGTCTAGACTGGATCACCTTCCTCGATGTTTTGCTGGGCCCGCACGAAACAACAGTAGTGACCTTGGGCATGTTTGCACCACCTGGTATGTCCTCCCGTGCTGAGAAACAGGTAACAGGAAAGCGGAAGTGCAATGGCTGACAGGAAACGCTCCGTCGCATCGAACATGCATTGACACAGCGTGGTGCGCACGGGCTCCTCTCCTTCCTAGGTCAAGCTAAAGGCAGCAAGTTCAGCCTGATTGTCAAATTGTCCTCAAAATCACACATTTTGCTTTGGTATCGTGCCATCTAACATCTGCTAAAAGCTTTATCATCGCCAGCGTTCACAGTTGAGCGCTGAAGTGCGCTCCTACTCACCACAATCAAGTGCTGAGTCTCCATTTTCTTTTTGTTGCGGCACTTGGTGGCGGCCACCTTGTTGCGCTCGCGGCGCCGCTGTCGCCGCGCCTCGTCCATGGAAGTCAGCTGAAACCAGAGCCGTGGTCAGCGCGCGAGCTCACAGCGGTCTGGCAGCCAGCGATGCTCCCAGTCCCAACGGGCATGGATTTCTCTCTCCCTCGGTGTAACCGTCACTCAACGGTTGCAGCCTGTACAAGCGCAGATCAGTCGTCAACACAGTACTGGTGAATTGTCAACGAGCAGTCCATTCGTGTACACGGTGCATTTCATGACACGATTCACCGCGGTCTAGATACCTATTTCTACTATGGAAGTGGCTAAAAAATAACGTCAAAGTGAACTTTTGCATCTTTTCACCTGCAATGGAAGCAGTTTTATGAAAAATAGGTACCCTGTGCCAGAATTGGATCCAGACCAACGGTTTGCGGGGGGGCACGGGTCCAAAATCGTGAAACAAGTTTTTTATATAAAATCGGCAAAAATCGGTCGGGTTGAGGGCAATTACCCGGTTCCCCTCCCCCGGATCCGCCAGTAGCCTGTGCTCTATGAATGCTACCCCCGAATGGTCATTAGCATTAATAGAATGTTCAACGTTGGCATAAGATCTGTTAGGTATTATCCAATAACATAAGTGGATCTGGATATTGAAAACAATGTTGTTTGTGCCTTTTTTCTTGACTATCAAGGAATAAAGCAATCTGTGTTTTAAAAAATGGTTGAGAAATGTCCATTCTGTAGGGTCTGTCCGGTCTTAACTCCAGAGAAACATTTATAATCCGACAACAATAAATACAGCCACAAATTGGAGTTTGCCATACAAGTGTAACCCACCAGCCATATGAAAAGCGCCGTAAAACTAATCAAAGAATACAAATAGTTAGCATAAACCCAGCCTGTGCAGAAAGCTGTAGTGAACTGCCAGTCATGATCAATTTGCAGCCATTTACCAGAATTCATTGGATTGGCGGTGACATCAATGAGCTTAGTTATCTGGCAGGCTATCGGTGGTGCGGCGTGCAGTGCCGAAAACCAGGGCAGCACCCCGCCCCGCCCCCAGGCCGCCGCCGGCCGAGCGCCAACTTCAGAGAGCTCGCCGCTGCCTCACGTGCGGGGTCACGTGATCTCCATGAAATACGTTTCCGCGCCCACACTGGACCATTTGCGTGTCTGCAGCCCCTACCCAGCGTCTATCTCGCAGCGCCGCTGTACCCGCCCTCCCCCTGCGGCCAGTCTGCCTCGGTCGAATCGCGCATGTCGGCGACCTCCCATTCATTTCGGCGGTGTGTCTGGCAGTTAACCCTCCCCCACCCCAACGGCGACCACCCGGCAACAGCTGTTCATTGGCCGGCCGTGACGTGAGCATTGGCGCCTCTCATTGGCTGGACCTGTTGCGGAGCCGAGACGCCGTTATCACCCGCGCCGCAGCTGTGTACACACGCGCCGTGACGTCACTAACCGCCGCTGTAACACGCACCACCATTGGTTACTGATGATATCATTGGCCGTGACGTCTCCGCCATCCTGTTTGGCGGGCGGCTGCGCCGGAGGGTTCAGGAGGGGGTGGCTTGGCCTGCAAACCCTTCCGTGTGCCGCGCGCTGCAAACCGGCCGGGACTGTGACGTCATGTGTCGTCACATGATGTCATCAACAGCCAATGGCGTGTGTCACCGGCGCTCCTAGGTATGACGTCACATGTCGGCCAGTCACCGGACATCCGAGCCGCAGATGTCTGAGCTGGCGGGCCCCGGGGGCAGAGGGAACATCCGGGAGAGATAATTCAGCCAACGGCCGAGATGCGAGAGGCGAGGTGCCAGAGGGCGGCGCCCTGAGTCACTCCCACGGAGAACGAGAGGAGCGACAGGTGCAGAGGCTGATAGGTGGAGCCTTTGGCAGCGTCAGTGCGACCAGTGGGTGAAAACAGGGCAGGAGAGTCTGAACACCATGGCCTCTAACGTACTGACGCAGAAGTTTGAAAATGAAATGATGCGTTAGCAACGTCGATAACCTAGAGAAGTTACAAATGCATCATCTACAGAAGTTAAAACCGCAGGAGAGCGACGCCGCCCATTGGTCAGGCTTGATATTTAGAACACACCACCACAAACAGTTGAGCATGAGCAAAATCCTGCTTCAGGGTGGTAAGGATAGCAAATCTAGATCCACATTGGGTGCCTTCTAACAACAGTCAGTTCCACGTTTCTAGAGCTTTTAATCCTAAACAACTTTCATGGATATACGTTTTGACTTCATCGTTGGAATATGTGAGGGCAGAATCTCATTAGCGACCCAGTTATTTAAATCACCAATACAAGAGAAGACTGGAGTGACGCTTTGGACGCACATCTGACAGGTGGGACGCAGATTGGCTGACTGCCGGGGCTGCGAAGCAGACTAAACCCCGCTGCTGGCGAGCGTCGACATTTGGCAGCGCCGGGCCCCGTCCCGGCAACCCACACATTGAACCGACGACAACGTGCAGTCAGCACTCTGCTACTGTAATCGCATGGTGACTGGTGGGCCTTGGGGTAATCCCCCGCCTCCAGCGTTGGGGTAATTACCTCCAGCGAACCCTTACTGCTCCCCTTCGGTAAATAACCTCGATAAAGATAACTGAAACGTCAGACTAAGCATTCACCATGCTTACCTCGGTCTTAATTGAGCGTTTTTCCTCAGCGAAGAGCGGCTGACCACTGGAGGCGCGCCGTGACCTGATGGAGATCTTGAGGCCCTCCTTGATGATCTCCGAGGTGGTCTGCTGGAGAGAGGGCGGTGGCGCGGCGGCCGCCGACTCCTGGTACTGGGAGTACGAGGCTGGGAAGGCCGGAGGAGCCAGGGCGGCCAGCGAGCTCACTAGCTCCGGCGTGTGCAGCGTCTTGGAGCCGTCTCCGCCGAGGTCGAACGGGGCCGAGCTGCCGACACAGGCGGGGTCATGTTACCGGGGAGAGATCACACCGGGTCACCGCCGATGGAGACATCACGAAAACAAATGCCTAGAGCAGTGGCATTAGTTTAAGGTGTAGTTCCGTTAAGGAAATACAATATTCCAATAATTAGAAAATAATATTAACGCGGGCAATATTTATCAAAGGCTCGTTTTATGCGTAAGTGCTAGCCTTGAAGCTCACATGTTGGGTGAAACAGAGCAAAAATATTAGCTTCAGTTGTTCTGTATACTGTTACACAATACCTACGCTTTGCAGCCATCAAATCCCCCTACCATATCTGTGAAGTGTAACGAGTTCAACCTCAACGCAGCAAGAACTCGGCTCAAACTGGACTCCTTAATCACCAAAATGAAAAACGTTAATCGCTGGAAAAAGCTGAAGCTAGTCAGCAATTTGGGCTGAGTCGTGTGGCCTGCGGGCGGCCAGCTACGGCGCCGGGAGACTCCGCTCCTGACAGCCGCTCTCCGACAGCTGGAGGGTGGGCGGCGTGTGGATGCCGCCGAGCGCGCGCCGCGGCGGCCCAGTGGCCTTGGCCCGCCAGTGCGTGGCCTGCGGCGGCGCGATTATGCGTGGGCGTCGTCAGCAGGGCTGCAGGGACAGCTGCAGAGTCGCAGCGCTGCTGCAGCCGCCGGCAGGCTCACACTGACCCACTGCTGCCTGCAGCGGCGGCAACGAGAGTGCAGTCACCCGTCATCGTCGACGCCAGGACTGGGTGGGATATGGGCTATGAATGTAATCAAAATCCAATTGGATTTTTGGGCCTTGAGCAACCATGGCACTAAGAAATAGTGTATCTTTAATATTATTTTCTAGTTTGCCTCACTGAACTGGTTGAAGTTTCAATTATGCTCCGAATGTGCCCCACGCTATTGGGCGCCAAACAGCCCTGACCATTCGTCGAAGGCAGCGGAAAAGGCCAGGAAATCAAGATCATAAGTGAACAAAGTTCACACTGTAAGCTAAGGCCAGTTAAACACCAAGTGACTAACGTTCCGTTATTTAACTCCGGCTCTAGACCCCGTGCCGCCCGGCCCTCACGTCCAGCTGTATGAGCGCCGCTCATGTAGCATTGGTCACGACTGACGGACCAGACACGCCGGCCGCCGCCGGCTTTCCGGCCCTGATGCTGCCAACAAAATGGCCGCCGTCTGCTTCTAGTGCGCCGGCAACGCTGCGGGAATGGGCTGCCGCAAGGTTTCCAGCTGCTCCGCTGGGGTTTTTATTTTTATTTTTGCGATTTGGTTGAAGCATGGATACTGAGTAGTGGCATCGACAAAAATTGTGGACAAAACCCTAATTCAGCCTGATCCTGTTTCAAAACCCTATCCTAAAGGTTAGAGCCCACACGGCGCGGAACAGCTGTCACAGGATTCTGACCATGAATCGCTTTTTGGGATCTTCCGCTCTGCTGACATGTTGTAAAGGTCAGTGAAGGGAATTTGGCCAAAACGATATTTTAGGCTGCTCTTGGTTGAAATTTTTTATGTAGAGCCGCGCTGCCTATCTATCGATTTCTGACATAACATACCCATGAACATGCTTCAATGTCTAGCTGGGGCATGATGTCTTGACTGTAACCCTGTTGAAGCCTCTAGAAATGTCAAAAATAATGAGACGCTCACCCATTGTCCTCGGTGAACGGTGGAGAGTCAGGGTTGTGGACGAACATGTTGCACCACCTCCTGTCGAGAACACAGCACAGAAAATCTCAGCTCGGCGATAAACTCTGTAGGACAATCATAGATGGGAGAGAAATAGCTTGTTAACAAACGATCCCATGTTCAAAATCTGCTCACACTCAGACAACGAGATGTTACCGATAGTCTTTGCAATTTGTGTTCGGGAAGGCACCTAAACACGTTTGGTTACAGTCATGTTTTACTTAACAAATAGCTGCAGTCTTTTTCTGCTGCCCCGTGAACAATGGAGTTCCCCACACTAGGGTTGTTGGCACTGACGTCCTCTGTCGTTGAAAATGGGGCCGGTGGGGTGCGGGAGGGGGGTGAGGGGCGTTCCCAGCACGTGGCGTGAACTACCATGACTCAAGCACACCCGAGGGGAAATGTCCCTCGGATACCTAGACCGCTGAAATGTCAGGTCGGCATTGACATCTGTAGCTAAAATGCAAATTTAAGCTTTGTGGCAAGAGCGTGCTTCATCCATCAATTTTCCTGTTCACACCTTCGTAAAACACATTAAGTGAAATGTAAATATTCTGATAATTCAACCGATATCTTTTTCTCATTTTGGTACATGTTTCGGCTGAGTGCTGCGCACTCATTTTGAGCAATCATTCTCCTGACTCATACATCCCACAGGAATTCGTTGGTCTTGGCAAACATAAGGAGGACATGCAAGTACAATGGATAAAGGACATCTGTGTTAATTTTTTGTTCTCCCTCTAAATTTTTCGTGGTTTATATGGCTGTGTCGGCTGAAATTTCCCACCAGGTGCTTGGTGTTACAATACCAATAAGACAGCACCTTCACTGTCCTGACCATAGCAAAAAAAGGAAACGAACAAAGCTGTGGTGGAGGCGCACTTTGCTTTTGAGAGACAAATTCCCGTCCACTAGTGGTGGATACCGTTAGCCAGCCCGATCACCCTGGAAACACTGAACCACCAGCGAAGGTGACAGGGTATATTAGCTTCTACACCACGCACGTTGGCCGCTGTATTGAAGACACCTGGACTTGTTCATTTACCACAGAGTAGAAACGTCAGGGACTTCCGCCACAACACAAAACGCAGGTAACAACGCTGGATGCTCAAGCTTTATATCGAAACTTTTTATTGTGGCCACTCTCAACAGGCATACTTGCCCGATTATAGGGAGTATTGGGGTGGATATTCAAGGATCCCTCTCACCGGGACAGATCGCACTTGAAAGGTGGTTTCCCGCCGCGAGGATTGAACCAACGTTAATTCATGCTGTCCTATCTGAAGACGAGCAGATGTCACTAGCCCACCCGGCTCCCATCTGTGCTACGTGTCCGGGCTCAGCCCATGGCGCCTAAAGTAGGCAAGTGCTTATTTCTCACTAAGACGTGTCCAGAGCTGAATTATTTGTGCGACCGCAGAGCACTTAAAGCTTGTGGCTGTGCTGGGTGAGTACCACCTGAGCAGGTTCGGAGGGAGCGATCCCTGCATCATGGTTCTCCGCCGCCCCCGCAGCCGTCGGCGCGGGGGCGGCGGGTTCACCCCGGTTGAACCCGCCATCTCTGACACTGACACCGACGTTGATGCTTTCCAGACGCCCCGAGCTCGGAGTGTCCCTACGCGTGGCCCACCTTATAAGGGCAGCACGGTCACAGCTCCACCTCTTGAAGGCGAACAGGAGCAGTGGTCAAATGAATTTAGGGGCATCCTCACATAAGGCAATGGAAGGGAAATGCAGTTAAGCTGTACCGTTTACGACCATATCTCCCTTTTAGAGGACTTATGCTCTCTAATCCCGCCCTTGGTTGCCTCCCACGTCGATTGATACATTTCATCGGGCATGCATCGGTTGCGGCGTGGGAAGAGAGAGACAACACACGCCACGTCATGTAAGAATAACATAGAGTGAGTGGAAGGATTGCAAAACCTCTCAACGCGTAGGGCAATACCGCCAGCCCAGAATTCCGGGTATTTTCAATGATGAGGGAGGGCAGCCAGAATGAGGTGAAACAATTGGAAATATCTTTATTTTTACCCTGAAGAGAATTTTCCTCATTCATAATGGATTTTGAACAGAAATAGAAGTTTTAAGGAGCGCTTCGAGCAACCACCTCTGGCATACCTATTCTATATCACTGGAAACCCACTGGATTAAATTTTCGTACGACTTTTGTGTTTGCTGTGATACGTAAGTTTACACCAAAGTTGTTAAATGCGAGAGTAATCTACTTTATATATTTATTTTTTCTATATTTCGTAGTCTACAGTTTTCGGGAGCATGGCACCTTACACTACGTAGAGATCAGCTGTAAAATTTAAAATACCCACTGTAAAGTCATCGCCACTGAAATATTAGTGGCGCATCCCAGTCGGATGCTCAATGAGCGAGTTTTGTTTTGACCAAGATCAAGGTTCAAGATTTTAGGAAATTTTAAGAAAAACTGTTATCAACGCCTATAGTTACCAGGGGCGGATCTGAGGCGGGGGCAAAAAAGGCATTTGCCCCCCCCAAACGGAAAAGCTCGGGGCAAAACTATGAGTTACTCCCAAACTTGTGGCTTCCTGGCTTTCAGATTTATGTTAAACATAAGCAGTACATTACAGAGCTTCAATAAGGTGGAAAATTTTTCATTAAGTATGTGAATGAGAATTTTAAATGGGAATCTTCCCAGCGGCGCCAGAATGAAAGTTACAACGAGCTGAGCCTTTTACTTGAAGGAAACGCGCCACTTTTGTAATATGTTTTGAAATGAGATAGCAGTTTGGTGGAGCGTGCTGAGAGACCAGCACTGGGAAATTTAATTTGACCCATTAAGCTGCCTGTATCAAATGACTGAAAACTCAATGGTTCACGATAAAGGGCGCTTATTTCTTGAGACAATTCCACCTAGTGAGATAAGGTGGTCTTAAGATTGGGTCGCTTAGAACACTCGACAAAAAGCTAAAAATTAATAGGGCAAGCATATCTATGATCTAAAATTGAGGTTTTTGGACCTGCTTGTTTTAAAAATTATTAGTTAACGAAATTTGATGTTTAGTTGACAAACCTCATATTTCAACACCATAAAAACTTGAAGACCTCTTAAATACCTAAATCTGGTATCCTCTGGAAATCTTTATGAAATACACTCAAGAAAATTGTCATGTAACGCTTGATCCTTACTTTTACAGCAGCCTGCACAAATCTGATCAGAAATAGAATCGGCCTTAAAACTGTTTAAAGCCAAACAATTTTGAAATACTGAAATCGTCTAGTTTTGGGCTCAACAGCTTTAGGGGCAGCTCTTTTGAGTCAGCTGCAGCAGGACTATTGCGAACTAATCCGCAGCAGATGTCCCAATTCGCCAGTCACTCCACATTAACAGCACTTATCGAGCCGCTTCAACATGTCCGCGACCAAGATAAATCGTCTTTATCAATCGTAGTGTTTTTAGTGTGCAGTTGGTGCGTGCTGTGAAGGTTGCCCCAGCAACACCAAGCCAAGGACGGGCTGTGCGCTGTGCTATGCTGTGCTGTGCTGTGGGCTGTGCAGCAAGCTGCTGCTCTGCGCCACAGTCGGAAACTGTGGGCGTGTCATGTTGAGAGACAGGAAATTATGCCACAAATACTGACAAGGAGGAAGTCGGGTCAAGCCCACTTCTCTGCGGTTAGTGAATGGTCCAGAAACAAATGGGGCTATACAAATACTCATGCAATGCCTAAACGGGGATTTTTACTGTGACGAACACAGGTTGAAAGCTGGAGGGATGAAATTGCACAAATAGTCATTGGCAACATTCTAAGAATATTCACCAAGAGAATAGAAGAATAGAATAAAATAATATGCACCAAATCAATACAGCATCATTAATATAGTTTAAAACAATTTTTTCTCATTTTGTGATGCCTGATTGATAGCTAACATATTTAAAAGGAGTCTCGCAATTAACAAGACAGGGACGTTTAAAGTAAAGCAGAAACGAGAACCTAAAGGACGGTCAAACTTGAGTCCAAATTCGGGATGTGATCAACTGAAATGAATATTCTGTTCTCATCCATTTAAAATATTTTGCATTTTTATAATGAATCATACTTATTCTCGCCAGTGAAATATTCAAATATTATGCATTCGGTGAAGTTTAAAACTAACACGAATCATTAAATAGGCTGAAGACGCGGCTCAGATTTGAACGAAATGCCTGGAGTAAAAATAAAACAATAATTATACGGGTGCAAATTCATGCTTTTCACCAGAGAACACATCAGATAGTGCAACAAATATCGAATCCTATCGACATTTGCTATTGGTGAACGACTGTTCATGTTGAACACTGCTCAGACTGAACCATCATATATGAGAGCCTAAATGTCATCCATTTCAAAGTTTAAGCATGATTACATAAACTCGGTCATTCTTCATTCACGCAAACATATGGAATGTGTATCAAACAGGCACAAACATGCAGTGAGTATTAACTAGACACATCTAGAGTGAATGAACTTTCTGTTAAGATTCACAGATGTTGGATATTCACCCAATGCAACAAACATTCTTCTTCTTTGCCCTCTCATCGTCCTCATACTGCGAGATGAATAAGCAGTGAAGAAGAAAAGCTTCAAGCAAGAATGCATACTATTTCCATCACGCATCACCTTACAAGCTGACATATAGACAAGTCGGCAAGTACAAAGGCAGCCTCGGTGCTCACCTGGGTTAGCTTTCGATAATGATTATCAAGCGTAAGCTCAGGCACCATACCTACCCACTTAGGGTTGTGCAGATGTTTGTTTACTGTTGTTGCACGTGTCCTTTACTTCTCCCCAGGTCCCCCATGCACGTCACCCCTCAACAACGACGTCTACAAGACTAACCGTCGCCGCCCAGCGAGTACCACACATATATCGCTGACTAAAAATAGAACTCACATCACTTCCCGGCCGCTGGTTGGCTAGCACGCAGGCGCCGATGTACCGGGACGTCTGATTGGCCGGCTGAGGTGAGGTTTGCGGCGCAGCTGGTCAGGTTCTGGGCGGTAAACAGGTTGTACGACGATGCTGGAGGACTGGTTGCCGAGCGGTCGCAGCTCGGGTGGGCGGAGGATTTCGGCTGAGCGTTGGGATTGGACATGCGTCTCGGCGTCATCAGGGGCTACCGTCGCGACCCTCTGGCTCATTCACTGGCGGTAGCCGGTGCGAGTAGCACGTCACAATGACGTCACTGCTCCAGTAGCGTGACAGCGAAGAGGAAGAGGCGAAGGAGAGGAGCCGCCCACCACAACCAGTTGGGCAGTGACGCATGCCGGAGGCCTCATCGTGACGTATCAGTGACGCCGCAATCGTCACAGACCGGCCTCTGATGCGGCGCATCAATAGTGAACTGCTCAGGAGCCTGGGCAGGTGCGGCTCCAGGCTGGCATAGGCGGGGGGAGTACCAGCCAGGGACCACAAATATGCGCCCAGACAAGAAATAAAGTGGGTTTTGAATCCCACATATCAACCAATGAAGTCCACTCATCGGACTCTTTTGCAAAGTCATTGGGCCCTGGTCTCAAGAACAGCCCCGATAGAAGAGGCGCTCATGAAGGCACTCTTACTCAAGATGGTAACAAGCAAATGAATGCCGACTGGTGCAAGATCTTCAGGGGGGCCACAGGTGCGAGGAAAGCGTTCAACTGAGATCATTTGCACGAGAAGAACCACGGTAGAGAAAAATCTTAGGGGATCCTGATTCAAATAAAAGCAGTCACTTGACAACAGGAGCACCTTGCCACGTGAGCCAATAACAGTTCGTATACGTATCTCTCGGGGAGGGCTGGAGGGCAGAACTGCTTACCTTTTGTTGTTATCCGAGATTTCTCCCAGCTTAGCAAGGCCACTCAATTTTTAAAAGCTTTATTTTTGAGACCAGCTAAATGCAATGCAACAAAAAGTCGGTATCCATAAATATGTTTTTTCTTAACAATGTATAACTTCTGGTCAGCGAGGAGTGACATATTTTCCCCACAGTCCCAGGCCCCTTTCAAATTTTTCCCGGTGGCAGCGCTCGTGCCGGTCATGCAAATATCTAGTGGTATTCGTGGTAAAACGGCGACAGTTGGCTGGACGCCAGAGGGAAAGACTGTTCATTGGCTGGAGCCTGGTGTCTGTCTCAGCACAGAGGGCGTCAGAGCAGGATCAAATCCAGGGAGACATAAACGTCAGCACCGACATAAAAGCAAGAGGGGAGGGGGGGCAGCTAATCTTCAACCTCCTGCGGAGAAGACGTTTTCATCTTTAGAAACAGGAATTGGTCGGATTCAGGGACAGGGATTTTTGAAAATCATTTGGGGTGCTCAAATTTGAATGAATGCTAAAAGCCATCACGTAAAGACAGATAGCATGATATCATTTTTGTTGGCCCTCACACAGGACTGTTGTAGTGAATAAAAGCCTATTTAAAGCCCTGAAAATGATAAACATTTAAATATAAGTGAATATTTACCACTAAATCAACGTTTGAATAGGTGTCTAGGCATCCCCAAAGATTGGCACCCTCAATCCACACCCATGGTCAGATCAATACCCATTATTGCCTTTCTCACTTAGTGGTTACAAAACGATGGTCTAATTTGGCTCGAACCGAGAATTTTTTGGAGAACAGGCCCCCTTTAGTCCCATTTTCTGACTCGCATGCAGAAGGCGCTTCGCAGAGCTGCACTGCGGCACGGAAGAGACACAAGCGATACGTGTTGGGCGGAAGTGAATAGATACCAACCAGCAGGCGGT
Organism: Lepas anatifera; assembly: GCA_034440635.1. Lineage (NCBI taxonomy): Eukaryota > Metazoa > Arthropoda > Thecostraca > Lepadidae > Lepas > Lepas anatifera. The sequence goes on from JAOTON010000499.1 coordinate 261,070, forward strand.
GGACGAGTTTTGCGGACGAGTCGTGTACCTGCAGGAAACATGACTGAGCGACGCATGGAGACAAGACGCACCCAAAAGACGGCAACATCGAAGACAAAACCGAAGGACTTTGGGATTCTGGGTGCACAAATAGCTCCTTTCTCTGTGACGGAGTTGTCCAGATACTGGCCCACTTTGCTCCAATCAGATGATTTGGTCCAGATATAATTAAGTCCGTCTAAAGAAGGCCAAAGTCGGTATATGTAGGACTGCCCGACGTGTCCGCACAGTTTGGTGCTCTTGCGCGCGGGAAACAGAAGTAAACTCTACCTCCACACTAAATACGCGAGCGCGAGGGGATCCTCAAGTGCGACATGTCTTTTTCCGAGATGGCCGGAGAATTGTGGCGCTTATTACCAAACCTTGACAAAATTGATGGGCACATCGATGGGGAAATCATTTTACAATTTGGTTAATCGTGTCCTGATCTATAGGTTTTTTAATATATATATATATATATATATATATATATATACTATGAAATCGTCAAAATTGCGCGGTCGCACCAGCTCACCTGCATCTCCGACTGAGTGGAAACGGCATGGTGTTATTTAATCATAATGATGGCAAATTCACCTCCTATGAATGACAAGGTCAAAGTCACGAGTTCACTAGTCAAGGTTATATCAACAGTTTAGGATCATTGAACCTAAGAATTTCGGCCATATGACATCATACAGTATGACTTATATTATGTTATGACGCCGCATTAAAGCATTAAAAGTTAACCATTGTCGATGTCTAGATCACAGTAAATAACACATGTTATAAGTCAAGGTCAAAACCTCATTTCAAATATATTAGTACTGAAGGCTATCCATGTTGAGGGTTAATGTTGCAAGTCATGGTCAAAGGTCACGGGTCAAAGCCCAATTCTCAGTTTCAGCTCAAAGGCAGGCTGCTAAAGTGTTACTATTAGGAATATACCTCATTGTGGTGTCATAACTCAATAACTTTGAATCACAACTTTGGTCCGAAAGAAATTCAGAGAAAAAATCATGGGACTTCCCCCAAAATCTTAATGTTCTTGACATACTGGTGAATTTTCCGCATGATAGAGTCATTTTCTAATAGCACCCCAATATGGTCCATATTGGCTTTCTAAGACCTCATTTGAACACAACGATATTGGCCTAGATCAAAGAAATTATGATGAGGCTGTATCGATGTTTTACACTCTTGTAGACGCAGCGATACGTGATCACCTCTCCACAGTTGTGCCCAAAAAACGTTTTCCACCATGGTTTACTGCAGAAGTTAGACGCGCCCTTAAGATAAAACAGGCGGCTTTTGAGCGCATGAAACGTTAGCCTGAAGATGAGCGAGTGAAGTTGGAATTCGTGCGAAATCGCGCCCTGTTCAAACGTGTACCTATCTGGTACGAGTTACTCTGAGGACCTGCAGGGTATCATGGATGAATTTGTCCCTAATCCGAAACGATTTAGGTCTTTTCTAAAGTGTTTTAAGCAGGTGAAGGGAATTTCGGTGTTAGAGTCAAACGCTACACAGATATCCGACGACGCTGGTAGAGCAAATTTGCTTAATCGAACATATGCAAAGAAATTTTCCACCCCAAACGTTACTCATTTTCCCAACCTACCTTTCTCGACCGATGAAACATTACCGGACTTCCATGTGACAGAGGAAGCTGTGTGCCGTTTACTCAAAGATCTGGTAGTGAGAAAGCTTGTGCCCTGATGGCCTATGCGCTCGCATTCTTAGAGAGTGTGCGGTGGAATTGGCCGCTCCTCTGTGCCAGATTTTCCGCTATCACTGGCTAACGGTATATTTCCAGAACAGTGGGCAGAGGCAAATATTGTCCCCATTTACAGAAAAGGCTCTAGAACAAATCCAGAAAACTATAGTTCGGTTTTATTATTGCCTTTGTGTGCTAAGTGTTTGAGAAAATAGTCAGCGATCAGTTTTACCAACACGTCAGACCTCTTCTTTCGGACACTCAGCACTGGTTCATACAGCATCGATCTTGCGCTTAAATCTGGCATCTTTCCCTGCACGTGGACGGGCGGCCATTCAAGATAACTCTCAGCTCGATGTGATTTCCACAGATTTCTCCAGTGCCTTCCAAAGAGTAAATCGCCGCCTACTGCTCTATAAACTTTGATGTATGTATGGCCTGGACCATAGGCGTAGGAACCGGGGGGGCCAGGGGGCCACTGGCCCCCCACTTTTCAGTGATGGGCCCCCGCTACGGAGATAAGAATATCAAGAACTGTAATATCAAGCAAGAAACTCTAACTGGCCCGATAGCTTGCCCCGGAACTCCGTTAAACTTACCTGTACCCCTAAACTAAGTTGAGGTCCTATGAGTCGATTTTAAGGTCCCCTGAGCTTCTGGGGGCCCCTGAACTGGTCTCTGATGCCATACGAGCTAATCTGGGCCCCTTGAGCTGAACTGAGCGCCCCTGAGGTGGTTTGGGCAGCATGAACTGTTCTAGGATGCCTAAACTGAGCTAGGAGCCGTGACCTTGAACAGGGCCCTGTGAGCTGGCCAGGCCCTATATCCACCGACCTGGGGGGCCCCTGAGCTGAGCTGGGACCGTAAAGTTAATATTGTCCCTTGTGCTAATCTGGATCCCCTGTGATGCACAGAAGACCCTAAACTTATCTGAGGCCCCTGCACAGTAATAGGGCCCCTGCCTTGAAATTGGGTTGTAAGCTTTAATTGAAACCCTGAACTGTTCTGAAACCCCATATATGCCGACAAGGGGCCCCTGGATGATCCGGGCCCTTAAGCTTATCTGGTCATCAGAGCTAATATTGGCCTCTGTGTTGAACTGAGAGCCCCTGAGATGGTCTGGGACCCCCTATAAGGCTTTACAGCCACTGACCACTGAGCTTGAATGGGCCCCTTGAGATGTTCTGACAGTGGTGTAGCCAGGGGAGAGGGTCCCTGGGGTCCGGGGACCCCCTTGGGCTGACCTTATGCACTAAAAACACGACCATTGATCTCGGGGGCCCCTGAGCTTGGTCTCGGGGGCCCTCCCGAGCTTCGTCTCAGGAGGCCCCCGATAATCGGTATCGAGGGCTCCAGAATACCGAATATTGATCTTGGGGGACCCTTAGGTTCAGTCTCAGGGGGTCCCGAGCTTGGCCTCAGGGCCCCCGAGCTTGGTCTCAAGGCCCCTCCCCTGAGCTCGGTCTCACGGGCCTTTCGATCTTGGTCTCACGGGCCTTTCGATTTTGGTCTCAGGGGCCCCGAGCTTGGTTTCAGGGCCCCCGAGCTTGGTCTCAGGGGCCCTGAGCTTGGTCTCAGGGCCCCCGAGCTTAGTCTCAGGGGACCCCCGAGCTTGGTCTCAGGGGTACCCCCAAGATTGGTCTCAGGCCCCCTCTCCCCGAGCTTAGTGTCAGGGGGCCCTCGGACTTGGTCTCAGGGGGGCATCCGAGGGTATCTGATGCATAAGGCTGACCGTATGCACTGGAAAACACCAGCATTGGTCTCGGGGGCCCCTGATTTTGGTCTCAGGGGGCTCCCGAGCTTGGTCTCAGGGGCCCTGAGCTTGGTCTCACGGGCATTCCGAGCTTGGTCTCAGGGGGCCCCTGATCATCGGTACCGAGGGCTCTGGAATACCGAACATTGATCTCGGAGGCCCCTGAGCTTGGTCTCAGGGGCCCCCGAACTGGGTCTCAGGGGACAACCGAGCTTGGTCTCATAGACCTTTCGATGTTTGGTCTCATGGGCCTTTCGATCTTGGTCTCACGGGGTCTCGAGCTTGGTCTCAGGGAACCCCCGAGCTTGGTGTCAGGGGGCCCTCGAGCTTGGTCCCAGGGAACATCCGAGCTTGGTCTCAGGGTCCCCTCAAGCTTGGTCTCAGGGGCCCCCGAGCTTGGTCTCAGGGGTTCAGGGCACCCTCGGGGTGCACCCGACTATTGATATCGAGGGACTCATGAGTGAGGCACGAGCATTGATCTCATGGACGCAGAGTTTGGTCTCAGGGGTCCCCAAGCCTGGGTTCAGGACCCCCGAGTATCGGCATTGAGGGACTCCAGAGTACCGAGCATTAGTCTCGGGGGGGGCTCGAAATATTGATCTTGAGGGCCCCGGAACATCGGTGTCAAGTTACTCCCGAGAGAAGCGCGAGCATGGGTCTAAGGGTGCCCCTGAGCCTGATCTAAGTGGGACCCCGAGCTTGGTCTTAGAAGCCCCCGGGCATTAGTATCAAGGGGCTCCGGAGCATTGGTCTGGGGAAGAAATTATTTTAGGGGCCTCCAAATGGTGATTTCGTAGGGCCCCGAAAGTGTGGATGCAGTGGTGTAGCCAAGGGGGCCCTAGGCGTCCGCAGACCCCCTTCGGCCAATCTGAACCACTGCAAAGAATTCTCTGATCACGGGGCCCCCAGAGTCAGTCTCAGAGGCCCCTGAAGATTTGTTCTCAGGGCGTCCCGAGTCGGCCTCAAGGCCCCCGCCCTGAGAGTCAGTCTCAAGGCCTCCCGAAAGCAGATTTCGGGGGCCCCCAGAGGGTTGGTCCAGGGGCCCCAAAAGTCGGTATCAGGGGCCCCGGGAGTCTGTCTCAGGGGAGGTGGGGGGCCGAGCTAGTCTCAGGGGCCCCAGAGAGTGGTTCTCAGGGCCTCGCAAAAGTCTATTTCAGGGGGCCTCTGAGAGTCAGTCTCAGGAACGCCAAAGACTCAGTCTCAGAGGTGATTCCACCCCCCCCGGGTGTTTGTCTCAGGGGCGCCCTAGAATAAGTCTCAGAGGGCTGTTGGAAGTCATTCCCAGTCCCCTCCCCCACCCCAAAAGACAGCCTCAGAGGACCCCAAGAGCTAATCTGGATGGCCACGATAGTCAGTCTCAGCGCCCCCTCCAAAGTAAATCTGGGGGGCCCAATAATTAGTCTCAGAGGTGCTGCCGAATAACTAATCTCAGGAGCCCCGAGAGATTCTCAGGGGCCCCCAGTTTTGATCAAGAGGCGCCGTGAATCGGTCTCAGAGACCCCCTGAGATCTAATCAGGAGAGCGGCCGAAAATTAGCTTTGTGAGTGCCGCCAAGTGTTGGTCTTAGGTGGCCCCAGAGCTCGAATAAAAATTTTCAAAATCATATGCCTCGGAAAAAATGTATCTACCGCTATTGCGTACTAAAAAAAGACAAATTGAAACATGTCCATCAGGCACCATTATCGAAGGAAAGGCAAAAATTAAACTAATTTTACCATAACGTGAATTAAAATTCACGTTATTTAAAAATTAAACTAATTTTACTATCTACGTACTAATAACGTGAATTGAGCCTTTTTTTAGATGATGAGGTGAGAGGTACTTGATATGAAAACATGGGTAATCATGCTTTCATATCAAGTACCTCTCACCTCATCATCTAAAAAAGGCTCAATTCACGTTATTGGTACGTAGATTAAACATGTCTGTGGTTCAGCACCCAAGGTCAGGTGGCTCTGTGGTGTTTCCATGCCTGACACACAAAATATCATGCTCTCATCTTCAGTCACTCTCACCTCATCATCATAAAAAAGTGTTTCCGCACCCGGTGTCAGTCCTCACCCTGGTGTTCCCACGTGGGACACACAAAAATCATGCTCACATCTTTAGTCACTCTCACCTCATCATCATCTAAAAAAGACTCAAAACACGTCATCATGTTACGGATATTAAACCTGTCCGTGGTCCAGCACCCGGTGTGAATACGCTCCGTGGTGTTTCCACGTGGGACAAACATTATAAAAAAAAATAAATAAGAGCAAATCGAACAGGGAATTTGGCACTTCAGTCAATTTTTAATCTATCAGCTTAACACCAATAACTGCATTCCTAAATATTCTGAAATAAACAACCTTCAAATATTTTCGTAGGAAACCAGACAAACAAGGGTAATGACAGAGGTCGATGAGCATAATCCTCAAAGGAAAAATAGGTATGAAAGGTTGAAAATAACAATGACAGAGAGATCCAAGGCGATAGATATCTCAGGCGCCTTTTGTCTTGGTAATTTGCTCGTTTACAAGATAGCAAGGGTAAGAAAGTAACTGTATCTCAGCAGGATCTATCGACGGAATAGAGGTTATGTAACGTTCGGGACACACTACATGTCCTTTGTATTTTTTTCGTTTTTTCCGTTTCTTTTGAAATTTCCTGATTAAAGAGTTCATGGATTCGACACCGGGAAATAATTGCTAATCATTTCCCGTAGAAGATAATTTCTACGTACTCAAAACGACTGACCTTCAATAACTTCATGTCTGATTACCAGAGTAAATTGAGGTAGACTCGAGTGTAACATCATGCGCGCATCAACATTGAACTTCCCGAAATATGGCACAAAGCTGTTATTATAGCCACGCTACCTATTTTTATATATTTATATAATATTTAATATAATATTTAATATTATAATATATTATATTATATAATATAACCCTCGCCCCACCGGGGGGGGGCCATCGATGGCCCCCCCTAAGGTTTTTCCGGGATAGCAGAAAAACGACAAGGCGCAGCACCGCGGTTGAGGGCTCTACCTCTCACTGCATCATTTTCCCATCATCCCTGAAATTTTTACCCCGGGTCACCCAAGGTCAGGTCACCAGACGAGGTCAACCAAGGTCACCTCACTTCACTTTAGAGCTCTGTAAGAGCTACATTTCAAAGTCGATCGATTTGAAACTTCCTACACTTCATGACCCCTCCAGGGTCTACAAGGTGTATATCCGGGATTTTTTCGATTTCGTGCCCTGAGGTCAGGTCACGAGGCGAACTCTCCCATTGGAAAAGCATGGGGAAAAGCTATTTCATGATATAAAAGCCACAAAAATGATTGCAAATACTCAGACTGCTCAGAACAACGTTTTTGGACACGCTTTCATGGATCCCAGGGGTCATATTTGCCCTTTGACTTTTCCAAGGTCATCCAAGGTCACCGGAGGTCACAAACAGTATTTTGACAATAACTTTTGACCTAATTGAGCTAGAGCGGTGAAACAAACACCATCGTGTTTGTCTTGTCACTGGCTTTCATTTGATATACGACAAGGTCACTTTTTGACCTTTCGTGACCTCAGGTCATATTAGGTCACGAGGTGACCTCTGGCGGTCAAACCACTGGCGGGAGGTCTTTACGTTCCACATAGCGGAAAAAGTACAGACAATTTGCTATCAAATGTACTTTACCAGGCCTCAATAGCTCTAATGACATAAGAGTTATGCCCAGTTTGCTTAATCATTGCATATTTGAGTGAAAATAGCCGATCTTGACCTAATTTGACCTCTGGAGGTCAAACCATTGACCTGAGCACTAAAACATGCGAAGTAATTTCTTACTGAATTCACGCGAGCTTTCTATTGCACTTTGCAGATTTGCGCTAACGCCCATATTTTCGGAGTTAGAGGGGGGCCATCGATGGCCCCCCCGGTGGGGCGAAGGTGGCGCCGGACCCCCGGTGGGGCGCGGGATAATATTTGGTGACCTTAGTTTACCAACATTTGGTCGGATCGAAAAAATCAAGCTATAAACAAAATAAGAATAAATGCTTAAAAAAGGCACAACAAAATTTCCTTCGTGTGAATGTTAAAATACTATACAAAAGATATAGGAGATGGGCCCCGGTTACTAAGGGGACCCCGGTCTGGGGCCCCGACGGTAGTCGGACCCCTCCTTGGCCGAATCCTGGCTACGCCACTGTGTTCTGAGACTCTATATCAGACACCCTGGGACACCCTAAGCCTAGCTGGGGCCCTGAGCTAATCTGGGTACCCCTGTGCTTAACTGGGGCCCCTGATCTGGTATGGGGGCCCTGAACTCTTCTAAGGTTCCTGGGCTAAGCTGGGGGCCGTGAGCTTGAATGGAGCCCCTGAGCTGGTATGAGAGGGGACCCTATATCAGCCTATCTGGGCCCCTGAGCTGAGCTGGCCTGTGCTGAACAAAAGCCCTGAGCTGGTCTGGGGCCCCTGAACTGTTCTAGCGTCATTGAGCTAAGCTGGGATCCGTGAGCTTGAACAAGCCCCTTAAGCTGTTTTGAGACCCTACATAAGTCGACCTGGGGACCCCCGAACTGAATCGGGCCCCTAAGCTAATCTGGCACCCTGTGCGAACCTGGGGCTCCACTGTGATGAGCTTCTAGGGGTCCTGGGCTTATGTAGGGTTCCTTGATAAGTTGGTCCCGAGGCTAATGCACTGGTCTGGGCCCTTGAGCTGACTGATCTAGGTTCCTGAGCCATGGTCTGGACCTTGGGGCCCTCCGAGATAATTTGGCGGCCCCTGGGCGGCATAGGCATAGGAACCGGGGGTCAGGGGGATACTGCCCCCTTTTGAGGTGGGCCCCCGCAACGTATATGCAAATATCAGCAAGTACGCTGCCTGCAAGCCCCAGGAGGAGGAGCACTTCGTGAAAAAACCAAGGCACCTACTGCCCGAGTGTTTCCAAATGAGTCCCGAGAACTGGTCCCAATCAAATTCCATCTCATATCAATCCCAACACAAAGCATGAATCGGATACGGACCCCACATCAAATGCCGAGCAACAGTCGTCCCTGAGCCATTGAAAGGCGTGACGTCCTTCGATGCCAGGGTTATATGGCGTCGCCAACTCTTTCCCTGTTGGGAGGGGTTTCTTGGGAGTCAAATTGCTCCTTGCACAAGGAATCTGCCGTGCCTTAAACCCGGGTTGGTCGCGTGGAAAGCAAGGTTGCTAACCACTATATCACCACGCCCACACCTCCACAGCATCACAAAGCTGGCCATCAAGTACCTACATTGCACTTGCAGTCATGCTGGAGCTCTGCATTTTAGGCATCGAAATATAGCTAGACGTATTTATTATGATCAGCCTTTACCTAAATCAATCTCTAATGATGGAAAGAAGGGATCCGTAACAGCCTAAATAAATGTTCCAATTTTTGTCATTAAATAAGCAAAATGTTGATTAGGCATAGCGAAGTGAGGCTGTTTGGTATCAAAGCATTATCTGTAGTTTTCTAAACAGTTTTTAATTTTTAAATGTGATAAAAGGGCCTAAACATCTGTAAATATAAGAAACGCACTCGTGGTAAAAAATGATTGAAATCCTCCAAAAGAGCTTAAAAATGTATTTCGTATTTGAACAGGGTCTAGGTAAAAAACCCAAAAAAAGTTTTTTGCGTTTTACTATGATTTATTAGATCATAATAGGTACAAATAAAAATCAAAGGGCAAAATTTAATTCCTCAATTTTCCATACGTTGACATCCTAGTGTGCATGCGTGCCTTATTGACACCAAACGAGCTAACTAATTTTTTTATAATTACGGGCCCCCATGGACTGGGGCCCCCTTGAGGTGGGCCCCCTCTAAGGTTGGCCCCCACTTTTCAAACCGTTCCTACGCCCCTGGCCTGGACGGACAAGCTTTGAAATCGCTCACATCGTACCTCGGGAGGCGGAAGCAGAGAGTGGTGTGAAATGGAAAGATGTCCGACTGGACTCCGGCTGTCTCGGGGACGCCGGAAGGCGGGCATATCTCGCCTTTATTGTTCCTTCTCTACGTGAATGATTTGCCATCTGCAATCTCTACAAACTGTTTGATGTTTGCCAATGACATGAAAATTTTCGGTCAAATTGGCACCCATAATGACTTCATTAGGCTTCAAAATGACTTGGATGCAGTTGCGCGCTGGGCAGCGGACTGACGGCTGAAGCTTAACGCATCAAAATGTAAAGCATTCAAAATCACTCTAAACCTCAATTTCATCCCTTCATCTTACAAAATAAGCGGCGAAATTCTGGAAAATGTCGATATCATCCGAGATCTAGGCGTCATTCTGGACCAAAAACTCATTTTTTCTGGCGCACATCAATTCCATAGTACTAAAAGCCAATACGGCATTAGGCCTTCTCATTCAAACCTTCCAGTCAGCCTCCCCAGACACAAACTGTACAAGCGTGCGGCCGTATCCGTGTTCAACGCAAATGTTCGGTCAATTCTTGAATACTGCTCCGTCATTGGGGGCCGGACAGCAAAAGGTCGTCTCATTCGCGTGGAGAGGGTTCAACATAAATTCCTCATGTGGCTAGCCAACCATACTGAGCCTGCCAGTGCTGTGCTGGACCATTGGCGGATCCAGGAAAAAGTTTTGGAGGGGGCCAAAACATCGTTTTGGGGGCCAAATCGAGAAAAAATCGCAAAAAGCATAGGATTTAAAAAAAACGGCCAAAAGTCGGTTGTTTTGGGGGCCAAAAGATACTATTTCGGGCTTTGGGGGGGCCATGGCCCCTGGGCCCCCCTGGATCTGCCAGTGTGCTGGACTACAAGTACCTCCTTAGTTTCTAAAATGTGCAATCCCCCAGGCTAGGTGCCACCAAAGTGATATATTGTTTTCATGTAAAGTTTTTAGAGGCATCATCTCATCGTCACATCTTTTAGAAAGTTTTACGGTACATGTGCCGGTCAGAACCACTAGAATTTTCCGTTCTTCTTTGTTTAGTGCACCGCCAGGCTAGAGTGAACGCTGTTGCCAGGAGTTTTTAATCGTTTACCTCGTGTGGTGAACAGCTTTTTAAACGTGTCACCACTCAGTGATATATTCTGTGATCCGCTCGGGGTACTAAAGAAAAATATAGCTGTGTTTGCGGCCGCCGAGCCAGTAATGGTCTGATGTGAGTATTTATGTTGTATTTAGGCCTCCATGTGTTTTTAATTCTACTGACTACGCCTGTAATTGGATTTTTAAGACCAGTTGGTGATTTAATACAGATACATCAGAAAGCTGGCTATAATAGCTTCCTTAATACTCCAAACCGGCGTCCTTTAACCCTCTTGCTCTTTTAGATGTCAGATGAGCACTTAAAAACTCACGTATGTACATTGAGCGTTGATGCTAGACCACTGGGGGCGCGGTAGTGGAGTGGTCAGCGTAGCTGGCTTCCATTCAGCCGAACCGGGTTCAAGGCCCGGCGGCTTCCCTGAACAAGGAGCAAGCTGGCTCCCGAGAGACCCTTCCAACAGGGGAAAGAGTTGGCGACGCCATATGACCCTGGCAGTTGGCGCGTCGATAAGCCCCAACAACTTAGACGCTAGACCCCTCTCCAACGCGGGCTCTGACCTGCGTTTTGCTGCTATGTTGAAATCTTCCTGAGGTCAATATTTTAATTCAGAAACAAAAGAAAAACACGCAGCAGTAAGCATGTGCATTGTGCATGCACAGCCGGCCGATGCCACATCCTTTTCAGAACTATGACTACGTTTCATTTTCAATCAGCTTGCCCTGTTCGTTGCACTTCGTTTTGGTGGCGATGGTGTTCACCTCGGTGCTCGTGACCTCGTATGTTTATCGCACCGTTCGGGTATGTACACACCAGTCGTAAATGTCGGAACTGGCGGAAGATAGCGGGGACGAGATAGCTTATATTCTAACCATCCTGCATGACACATACTTGGGACTGTCACTGAGCATACTGATATACAACGATATACGTTTACGACGTCAGTTTGCGCTAGGCCGAGGTAGTTTTTGTCGGCACTCAAACTTACTGAAGCCGACTCTCAACAACTGCCGCTGTGGATAACATTCGGAGAGGAATGAATATCGCACGTTTGAAGTGACATTTCCGGTTGCTCCGACAACAAAAAATGAAAAAGGTGACCGGTGGCTAAGTTTTTCTGCGTATACACAAACATTGTCGATGATTATTGAGCGAACGCAAAGTGTCCGCGGCGTCTACCTGTAACTTAGTAGAAACATTTACATACGGCCCCGTCCAGTTCGGCCCAATCGTGCTAACGCTTCTGGCGGGTTATGACTCTGCAATTAACGATCACGATGAAACGAAATTAGCACCATTAGGTAGCTGCATCATTTCAACGCATGAGTTACATTTTCAAGCAGGACTATCTCCCTACACTGTAAAAAATTTGTACATCGTTGGTGCAAGCACAAACGGCTATCAAGTGTCAATAAATCATAGCAGCACCATGCTGTCAGGATGTTCCGAGTCATGTGGTATGCTTGGTGCTATCCCTGCGCTTTAAAAGGCACAGCTACGCCTCATATATCTATCGGGAGTAAGGCCGCACCCTTCACCCGAACAACATCAACGAAAATTCACCAGAGTGCAGGCGAGATCGCTTAAAAGTGCAACATAACACGCTCGAGTTGTATTGCGAACTATTATAGTCGATCACCTAAAATCGAGGCGTGTAATCTTGCACCTTTTAAAGGGAATGTGGCACCTTCACAACGTGATTTTAACTGAGATAGCCAAGTTGTAAAGCAGGTCGGAAAACCCGATACTCCATATTTCATTTGTCTTGGAACTCGATATTTCCGAAGAAAAAAGCTAAAACCTACCTGACACCAGCCCCCTCAGCCCCCGTCGCCGGCGGCTATTGTTGTGGGCTACTGGTGTGACGACATATGCTGACGTCACGATGGGCATCAGCCAATCGAAGCCCTTGAAGCGTTTCAAGTATGGTAGTGGTTGCCAGATCGTGACATCATCCACAGGCTGATATTTATTTCTTTTTCTAGAGGAGTATTTTTTAAAACAAAATATGGAGGTTATTGTACATTTTTCAGAGAAATCATGAGTGGTTTCATTATTTTTGGCCAAAAGTACGCCTAATTACACTAAATTCCAGGATTCGACCAAGGCGCCTCATTCCCTTTAAGGGTGCAACGCGGCACGGTTAGGCTCACGCGCGCCGTCGGTTTTACTGCACGTGCATCACTTCCGCTCGCGTCTCTCCACTTTGGTGTAGGACGCGACACGAAGCGGATGGGCTCTAAGCTATACTGTTATTATGTTGTTTTCCGATCAGTTATTGATTAGGGTTTAACAACACAAGCTCACACCCTGTTGTAGGGATTTCGCGTGCCAGATCATTGATTTATTCAGTGAAGCTGCTTGAACTTAAGCCTTGGCGCCTTACTGAGCAAGAGAGCCCAGCACCACCCAGTCATTTTGCGCCTTTTACCTGCCAAGTGACCACGAGGACATTGACAAGTATTCTGCCTTACCAGGAGGAGGAAATAAGGTAAGGCAGCCTGAACCTACGGCACTTCACCACCAACACCATGGCGTTGCATGAAAATAATCGACATTGAATTACCTTCTTTCCACAATATTTTTAGATCGTCTTACCAGGACGGTCTTCAAAGGTGGCGGATCCAGATTGGTTGTTTGAGGGGGGATGGGAAATGGCCCCAAATCGTGATAAAACTTGTTTGAAGAAATTCGGGCAAATTCGGAATCCTTCCACTTGCATGTTTCGACTCGTGTCATCCGTCAGCAACCACGGACCCTGCTAAGTGTACCTTATGCAAGGGCTGGCACTGTTGAGGAAGGTCTATTTACGAGGCTTTCGAGGCAGCTGAACATCATGTTCAGCTGCCTCGAAAAACAGTGTTTTTTACGCATGTGCCCGGCCGCAGATGTATTTTCAGATGCCTGGCAATCGTTTCGTGGAAAAGTGAAAACCTATGTCGCCTCGTTGTAGTTGTGTATGATCCAGTGATTGCATCTTATGATGTGGATGGTTTTATGGATGTTTATCGCTCTTAGGGTTTGTATCGCTTTGTGGTTTTAATTTTTGTGTGTGCCGCCACAATAGGTTTTCCTATTTTTATGTGGTGACCTTATGCCTCTTTGGGCATTTTATTCACGTTTTGTGGTTTCTTTACTCTTATGGTGTACATGCCTAATCTTTTATTTCTTGTACTTTGCCTTTTATTGGGGTCATCCCGTTGGCAATGATGCAGATAAATAAATAAATAAATAGTGTGATTTGAGGGGGAGATTACCGTTTTGCTTCCCTCACCCCTGGATCGGCCAGTGGTCATTACGGGCTTGAGTGGACGGAGGAGGGTGGGGCTCATTTACGTTTTGAAAAAATCGCTGATAGAAAACTGTGCTCTCCTAAACGAACAAAAAGGAAGTATTTTCGGGTTGAATATTAATTTTTCCAACTTCTTTTCCTACAAAGAGCGATAAAGCATCCGGTGCCCATGCTGCTTCGTGGCATTCCCTAAAGGCCTAAATAAGTGGTTTGCTATCGCTGTTCTGCGATAGAAAAATGACGTTCCGCGATCGTGGAATATTTGTTTAAGTTTAAATCAAAATTCTGCAATATTTTATTCCGCGATCTGTATTAAGCTTGTGGTTTGAACTTTCGTGCGCAAGCTGGTGGTTGCGCACGAAAGGTATGATGATACACTTATAAGAAGCGCAGGGCAGTACTGGAGCAGTACTGGCAACGCTACAAAAACAGTTCAAAGCAGTTCAAACAACGTTACACTTCACAGGTGACCAGCAAAGTACGAAGGTTTTACGATACACTGATAAGCAGAGCAAGCTAGCTCTGGAGAAGTGATACGTTACACTCTTTTGACCAACGGTAACGCACCAAAGGTGTTACAGGGCACGGGTAAGGAGCGTTGGTACACTGGTTACCAGTGCATGTTACATCTTTTAGGCGAACGTATGTCCGTTTAAAAGGTCCGTTCTCCCTCCATGCTTTAAAGGTGCGTTGTTGCACCAACGGTGTACACATTTTTTACAGTATACCTACCAGGCGTGTGCGTTTTGCCTAGACCTTGTAACACCCTCCGGAATACATAGTTTGGAGAGCTTCAGCGTGTCAGAGTTCCTAGACTGCACTTGCAGATATATGATGATATAGATTTTGCATTACTGGGTCCAAGAGCACGATTATAAGTTCATAAGACGTTTTCTAGCCTGCCTCCTCGAATCCTGGATGCAAAATGGATAAAGTACACACAATTTACTAGCTCTATTTTACAGCATGCTTTCTGTGAATAAGTAACCACAGTGCACACAATTTTTATCAAGATTATCAATATAATCACAGTGTACATGCTCAATTTTGCGTTCCGGATACGAGAAGGCAGGCCATTAACACCCGCCCCTCGGGTTTTTCAGAGACAGCATAAAAACAGCGGCGCGTAGCGCTGCCGTACTTGGCCTACCTTTTTTCTCATCATTTTTACAATTTTTGTCAAAATTTCAAGGTTAGGTCATCTCAGGTCAGGTCACCAGTACAGGTCAAGTGACCTGACCTAAAAAAAGTTTAAGATAGCATAAGTCGGAACAGGGTGAACTTATCCGGTTGAAACTCATATCACATAATGGGACTACCGAGTTCTCTAAAAATATGTTCCGCTATTTTTTGTATCGATGACCTGAGGTCAGGTACGAACCATGACCTCTCCATTGGAAATACATGGGCAAAATAGTTTTAACTGAATACCTTAGTAAAGGATGGTGATAGAGCGTTTATTTTAACTGCATTAGATGTGTCTTGACTTTGCAGTTCTAATGGTTTGCATTTTATTTAATTTGATCTTGACCTGACCTGAGGTCAGGTCAAACCTATGATTTAACCTAGTAAGATCATACTGCATATCATTCGATTCGGCTTGCTACAAGGATTCATACAGTTCCAATTGTTTTGCTCTATCTTTACTTTTTCAGATGTAATGACCGAAAACCTTCATTTACATTTTATTTTCATTTTGAGGCCCGCCTCCATTGTGCATGTTAAGGGCGCGCCAACCTTCGCGGTCATATAGTGCCCATCACTTGCTCTAGAATGCATTGCATTCAAGGTGAGGCGTCAGCGCCATTGTCATAATTTCAAAATATGAGTCAGATTTTAAAATCTCAAATAAAGCATAAAAACTAGAGGCTGGTGGTAAATTTTTCACCAATCGATTCACTTATCTGTTGCATCAAATGTAAGCAAGAGCCGCTTTTCTGCAACATACCAACAACGTTTGTCCAGAAAACCTCGGAAAAATAAGTGGAGGCATTCGAGAGCCCTTCGAGCGCAGATTTTAAAACACGCAGTGGAGGGGTCCAAACGTGCCACCCTCACCTATTTTCAAAGATGGCTGGATAACCGATCGTGAAGGAAAAACACGTTACTTAGCCATATTTGAACAAAATAAAGAACGCTTTGATGAGGAAATAAGTTTGAAAATCGGAGAAATTGCTGACATATAGGCTTCAGAAGTCAGGCCTATGTTCTGAGGTTCCTACCATTGCGTGGCCGCACCAGCTCATTTGCATTGTAGACCAAGCGATGACATCAAAGGTCGTACAATAGGGATTATATGCTAAAGTTATTTCACTTAAATGTCATGGTCAAGGTCAAGGCTTAAATTTCAAGGTCATACAACTATTTTGAAGGTCATTGATCTCATCGCTTTCGGTCAGACAACGTCACACAGCCTGACGTACATTATGCAATGACGTCATAGTTAAGGTTACTGAGCGTTAATTTCAAGGCTAACTCCAAAGGTAATGGGATGTGTTAAACACCTATTTTTCGCCCAACGGTTGATATAGTGTTGATTAGCGTACCTTTGCATTGCCTGGGGCTTTAGCGCTCCTTTGCGCGTGGTGTTACCAGACTGTGGTAGCTGTGTGTGTGCGTGTATGTGTGTGTGTGTGTGTGTGTGTGTGTGTGTGTGTGTGTGTGTGTGTGTGTGTGTGTGTGTGTGTGTGTGTGTGTGTGTGTGTGTGTGTGTGTGTGTGTGTGTGTGTGTGTGGTGTATGTGTGTGTGCTAGAAAAGAAACGTGTCTGAATCGAAAAAATGGCCATGAATGACATTGACCAAAATATTTCAGAGCTAATTGCTTACTAGCTTCTTTCCATGACCTCAGCTCACTTTTAGTGTATTCGCGACTTTTTTAAGAATAGTGGGTACCCAGCATAATCCAGATTTGACATTCATGACCTCGTTTCACGTTGAAGATATTGACCGCGGTAAACGAAATCTGGCTTTATTGTAAATTACTGATAGCCCTCATGAACCATCGAAAGTGTGTTTTCCTAACCATCTTGGTTTCCGGGATCTCAGCAGGGAGGCCCTTTAGCACCCTCAGTGTTGATCCCAGACCCATTCCACTGTCCACTGCGCGTGTTAAAATAACGATACTGAATTCAGTTCAGTTCAGTTCAGTATATTAAGAAACAATCCACACAACGTAAAAGCCATGGGGTGGCTTTTCGTGTTTCCACATCAGTCATTAAAAGATGGCAACGCTTAAGATAAGATAAAAATTTGGGATGAAAGACAGGTAAAATCACACATACAGAGTAAAACCGCACATTAAAATCATACACGAAACAAATACGATCACTGCAACTCTCTCATCTGTCTATCCAGCAGCATACATCTTACAGTTGCCTTAACAGGCACGTCTTCTCCTAACGTCCAGCTCGTTCAGCAGAGCTGCCCCCCGGTAGGCCAGCCTACGCCGCCTGGCTTCGGTCCGGATCCGCGGGGGACAGCTCCGCTGACCGGCGTGTCGCGTGGTTGTGAATGGTGTTGCGTGGTGGACCTATGGTGTTAGCTATGTATGGTGGAGTACCAGTGCGAATGGTTTTGTGAAGTGAGGAAAGTGTGTGATAGTGAATGAGGCTCTTGGCGTCCAGCCACTTCAACCGCTCAACAACATCGGAAATGTGGTCGTGTTTCCGACGTCCGCTGATAATCCGGGCGCAGAAGTTGATGATTTTTTTTAATTTTGCGAATCTGAGTAGGGTTACATGAGCCGTAAACGCACAGACAGTAGCGAACAACAGACAGGACTAGAGATTGAGCGATTTGGGGCATCAGCTGAGCCGGCATAACATGACGAACGTGAGTCAATGCGATTAGAATGCCGTTACATTTGTTTTGGACCGAATTTACGTGTTGTTCACAATTTAGGTGACGATCAAGTAATTTTCCGAGACTTTTCACTACTTTTGAGTCGTTGATAGTTTAGTTTCCGAAGTCAAGAGTAACTGGGGGAAAATTTTGTAGCATCGCTTTTGTTCCTAGAATCATCATCTGAATTTTGGCGGTGTTCACTTTCATTCCGTTGGCACAGAACCATTGAAGAAGAGAATCTAGTGCAATTTCCGCTTATATCTGAGGGATATAAGCTGAATATCTGAGGGAGTGAGCATTTAGCCCGTCAGGTGCCTTTGGCGCCAAAGGGAGGGGAACACACCTTGGACCCCCTTACCTGGGAACGTTACTCACCTCCAGATAGACCATTAGCTGGCCATACGTGATTCATCCGGGGACCTTAAAGACAGCACAAATCATCGAAATGGGCCTTAGATTGTGTGCCATCGGATCTGTCCCTTGATGAACAACGCCTAAGCCACATTCCTATTTTTTCCGTAGTCCATCGTTCAAAAGGGTGTAACTTTTATATCATTAGAAAATTCAGAGCCAAACTGGGGTTTAAAACGGCACTAAATTCCAATGGTATACGGCGTCGAAAACTTCCACCCTGTTGGCAGGAATTTGGGGATCAGATCAACTCATTCAGATGCTCCACCCGGACTTGAACCCAGGACCGGTGGCTTAGGAGACAGGAACGCTGTCCACTAAGCCACCAATCCACCTTGGAGCCACAATTGAGGACGTGATCTTAGGCATGCAGAAAGCTATTCCATCAGATGCGTTCGCCTTTGATGTACTCATCCTTCTAAGCGTACTGAGAAAGTTCCGGCAGCATTGCTGGCCTGACTTGGAAAGTCCCAGCACACACCTTGGGAGTGAGAGGTGCTACTTTTCCCGACATATGGCTCCGCAAGGAGGGCTGCTGCAGTTCCACCGTGCACTGAAGAAAAGTAGTTACTTACATTTGTTCACACTTGTGCCTTCATTAATCGTTTTGGGCTCCGGGAGGTCTAAATCCCACCATGAAAATTTGTTCGGGTATATCCATGCATAGGCGGCGAAAGAGGGGGTAACCAAGGCACCACCGTAGCGCCACCCCCCCCTCTACCCTTCTCTAATAAGTCAGAAACTGTACCAATGATCCTATGGCGTTGACTGCAGAGAAATTCGTTGAAAAGTTCACAGTGCCGAGCACCATCCACTTGTCAATGCACCATTGGTGCCCCTCCCCAACATCCAGCCCCCCGACCACCACTGTCCTCATGTTTTCTGTCGGATCTCTCAAAATACATTCTTAGTTAAATAGATTCTAACCATTGACTTACCAGTTTTGACAGCATTGTCGCCCTATTTGAACTGGTGCTCCATGGTCCTGGTAGGAGCAGTCGCTGTACCTTTTAGAGCGGCCAGGGCCTTATCTCCCTTCATCTCCCATCAACCCCAGGTAGTCTGCTATCCATAAATGTGGCTGGTGCTGAGCTTCATGGGGATGGAAGGCCAGAGGCCCACCACAGCCTATCTCTTTGGAGTTTTTTTACTAACCATTTTCAACGTGTAAAACTTAGGTACATTACTTCTATTTAGACCGGTTATCGTGTGAAAAACCACATCATATACAGATCAGTGGCAAACCTGCAGGACCATGGATTCAAGCATAGGTCAAATTAGAAATGTCAATTGGAAAGGACCTTACGATGAGGAAGGGGCGCCATCCGAACCAGGCAGGGCCACTTTTAGGCGGTAAACCAATCAGGTGGGTGCCAAATCCATCGCAAGGGCACCGATATTTGCATCCTAGGCGGACGCAGCATTGGTGCCGTGACCATTTCAGCTGGTGCCGAGGGTCGATGGTGGGCAAGTGCCCCCACTTGCCCCCCTTGGATCCGGCTATGGATTCAACCCGA
This sequence comes from Lepas anatifera, assembly GCA_034440635.1. NCBI lineage: Eukaryota > Metazoa > Arthropoda > Thecostraca > Lepadidae > Lepas > Lepas anatifera. The sequence continues at coordinate 280,647 of JAOTON010000499.1, forward strand.
ATGGTCGGGCCGGCCAATCGGCACACTCCTCGATTGCAGAAGTGGAGCAGAAGCAAAACGAACGTGCAACTAGTATGCTAGATAAACGTCCTTATTACTGGTAGCCATGCCATTCCTGTCTTCGTGAGCGACGTTTCCTGCTCGACAAATAAATTCACATTCCACCTTAACACCAAATTACAAAACATAGACACGCCACGCCAGCATCATAACCAGGCCTGAAATACGCCAGTGAACACATTTGTCAAGAGTGCTGGAACCTTTCCGATAATTGAGGCATGAGTAGCAGCATGCAATATTTCAACTCAGAAAATTTTTTTAGTCATTTATGTGATCTTATATGCTTCGCACATGCTTTGATAATAATATTAGAATATATTTTTTTATATATATATAAGGAAATGGAAAATAGGTATAGGGACAGTATTGTTTCCATCAATGATTATAATTTCAAACCTTGATAAAAACATAATTCGGTCTCGAAGGAGGTAACATTTTCAATAAAAAATACTACGACTAAATTTGGTATATGTATAACATGTATATACATTTTGGATTACATGTAGCTAAATACACCCGGTTATTTTTTATGATAACACCGTAATTGATCTTCAGGATTTCGTTTCGATTTTGATTTGGAGCTCCTGAATTTTCCTTCACAAATTGCATGAACAGAAAAGGAGATATGAAGACCTTTACATGTGTTTTGATCTGCAGCATTGCGGGATGCCACAGCGAAGAACACTTAGTCGGTAGAAGCAGGTGAATGAAATAAACAGCTATCCTCATTCATGAAAAATACAAAGGCAGTGCTTTGAACCGAGCAGTCTTGTAGAAACGAACAAACAGCTGAAATGGAGTTTTAAAATCGAGGCCAAGGTTTCATAGTGTGATCAAAACCAATAGTTTGCGGGGATAAATAGGCGCGCGTAGAGCGGAGCGCTGCCTCACTTGCCCCGCCCCACGTCAAACGCACACCATGGCGAGGAAATGCATAACAGAGGGAAGCCACAAAAGATACTGATTTGCACCAAATAAACGACAAGGTCTTTGCAAACGGTAAGTTTAAGGGCAACACAGATAGATGTCAAATTAACATTTCTTGATGTTTCTATGGCTGGTTTAGACAAGTCAGTTGAAGTCCTATGAGGGTGCTTGTTCCCATTAAGGTGGCTATTTTCCTCTCCGCCCATACACCATCAGACCAGCAGACCCAGTGGCGGATCTAGCCGGCCGGTTTGGGGGGCAAGCCAAAGTAAAAAAGCAAAAGAAAAAAGTCACAGGGTGAAAGATTTTGCCACAATGTAACATTACACAGGGCTTGGGGATACCCAAGCCGAAGAAAAGCGTCGAGGGATGAAATTTATGGGCACAAAATGCTTGTTTTTGCTATCCAGGGCCCAATGTTTACACTGAAGCTGAATGGTTATGTTTGTAGTTGAGAGTTGAAGGGCCAAAATCTCGCTTATAAACTAAAAAGGAGTCGGGGCAAATAGGCGGTCTACCACTTGGGGAATGCCTTTTCTGTCTCCCGCCCTCCCCCTGGATCCGCCATTGTGCAGACCAAACATCGTACACCTGTCGACTTCAGTCATTCATGGCGTACAACTCGTTCAACCCGCCTTGAGCAATGCCCCAGTCGGGGCCTCCAGCGCCGCGTCTCACGGGGGTCACTGTTACCCCGTCAAGGTCACCCAGTAACATGCCCGGAGAGTGTCTGACTGCGTCAGAAGCACGAGCTAAATAGAGAGGGGGAGAAATTACCCGCTGTTTATCCGGGGAAATAAGTTTAGGCTCTAAAGCAAGTTTTCCTAAATATCATTAATGATAAGTTTAGATTCATTTGAAACTCAGTGCCTTCAAGGGCCAATTGATGTCCTGTGAAGTGAGTGTATTTTTAGGTTCGTGGCAGTCCGGATAAGATTCGAGTCAAACACTTGTTTACGCAAATCCCACATCCATGCCAAATTCTTCTTACGTTGGGACTCCCGGGACATGGATGGATATTCTGTCCCATGCACTGAATGAAGGCACATATCTGCCTAATTATATTATTGCATAAAGTGTGAAGGTGTTGTATTATTTCATCCCGACGTCTGCTCGAAAACATCGATTTGGGTTTGGGGCAGGCTGCAAAAATCTCAAATCTGTCGGGCACTTTCGGAAAAACCTCCAAATCTGTCGGGTGGTTGGGATAGGACTATTAAAATTGTCTAAAACCCATTCAATTGGTAAATGTTCCTACCATTTTAATTCTTAATAGAAAATACTAAAATTAGCATAAGAAACTTCTAGTTTGGCACCAATGGATATCATTATCTTATTTTTGTGTCTGATCCTTATATGTGTGATTCCTTATTTTCGTGCGAAGCCGCCTATGGCAAATCTAAGTGGAATGACACAGTCTATTATTTTCAAACTCTAGAACTGAGACTGTTCTTCGGGTTTCAATTATCGACGCGCTCAGGAAATTAAGGTTATCGGCGAAACCTATAACAAATTGAATACCGAACCACCATTTTTTTTGGTGTCACCATTGGTAAAGGAAATTTATTATTGGATGTAATTTGAGATTTGTGGACGTACGATACAAATAGTGTGTGTAAGTGCTCTACTGGGTCTTGAATAGACTCAGTCTTGAATTCGATGATTTAGGTCCAGGTGGAAATATACATAACATGAAGCAGCCCCCTTTTTCAGCCTCTGGCTGCCATTGCAAAAATGCTGCACTAGATGGATAGTGATATTTTGTTATTAGGTTCATAGTCCAGCCCAGAATACTTAAAAATATAGTTTGCATGGGAAAGCTGACCTGGTTCCCATACCATGCTGTTACTTATGCCGCTTCTGCGATTTTCTGATTTCAGTTTTTGGGGTGGGAGGGGGTATTTGGAGGAACCCAAATTTATATATGGATTTTGCTCTGATGGCCGACACAGATTGGGGGTCTTTTTATTTGAAAGTGTTTTTAGGATCATGGCTACTTGTAGTTGAATACAAACATGTATATTGCTTCCATGACTTATAAATACATGTTTACATGAAATCCAAAATTTTGAAGCTGTTGGCTATTTAAGTTTTTTGATTGCCGTGCTCATTTCATGAGGGTACGTGTTTGGATCTGAGTTCATGAGGCTAATAAATAACCTTAAGTCGTTAGATAGTAATGTCAATAAATATCATGTTCCAAGGAAGTTATGGTAAAGGAATGAGTAAGGTTGCACTAGGCTGTGTTTTTGTTATATCTTTGTCCCGTTGACATAGATCATAGGCATATTTAGGTAAGTGAATGAAATGAAATGGGAGAAATAGTTTGGTACTTAAAACTCAAATTAATGTGGAAGGTGAAGAGTTTTGTTTCTTTGGCATCTACAAATCCACTGATGAGGTTGACTTTTGTGGTTAATTCTGGACAACAGGCATTGGATTTAAAAGAGACGGAAGGGAAAATCAATGTTTTGTCTAATTTGACCGTCTGCTGGTAAATTCTTTTTCCTTATCAATATCATTTAAAATTATTGATCAACAGTGAGCATAACATACTGTGTGGAAATAAATGTAAGCTGCCGAAATTACACGAACACCACATCCTTACTTGTTTGTTTTTCCCACTGTTCTGATCTGCCCGCTGTTTGACCCATGCTCAAACGACCTCCTTGGCCAAACCACTGTTCCTGACTTGCGGGCAGCCCGAATGCTTGATTCGCTGATGCTCCTAAAAACGTTTTTCGCCAAAATACCCCCCCTCAATCCACATTTAGCTTGACACGGGACGGTGGAAGGGGCTTCGATTAATCGGGCCATTTATGCCCTTCAACTATGGACGATGAAACCAGGCTCAACCAGTTTACTCAGATGTATACCAAAGTAATGCAAGAGAAAATAATCAAAACACAACCTTGACGTATTCCTCCACCACACCACGGGATTCTAGGGCCTTGGCCTCCGCCTATCCATAACGCAACACCCAAACCGCATGGTGCTTTTCAAACCAAGATACCTTTACGGTTTGGCAGGGCGCTGTTCAACAGCGCCCTTGCGGCGCGTTGCGTACTCCAACGAGGAACGAGGAAAAACTGTTTTGCCTGTCTGAAGGCTTTACGGCGGCCTGTGGGCCAGTGTCGCGTGCTTGGAATACATCGGGCCCGCGGCCGGTGGATTTTTCCGGAGGATTTTCTGGGTGACGTTTAAGGCCCTCTGTGTAGGCCTTTTAGGTCCTCGATTCTAGCCTAAGACCCTCTGTCATAGGCCTCTTAAGGTCCTGATTCTAGTCTGTTTTCCACGGTTCTGCCACCTGGCTTGATATGGGGTGAATTTGACTTGTTGGGTGACATCTATTTGGATTTTGACAAAATTTCTGTCCTTTATATTTTTTTCGTTGTAGATCTGTCGCGACCAACCGTGCCTAAATCTGTGGCTTTTCCAGCTTTTGTCTGGTTTGGGGGCCTAGTCATCTTTGCAATGAAACTATACATACATGTGTACAGGGAAAAGTATAATACCGGGGACTTCATCCCATTGATACTTCGTTGGTGACACATTGTCCCGATAACAACCTATCACTTAATTTTGTTTTTAAATGCAACAGTAAAGAGCTCAGTGCCGTTTTAATGCATGATTCAATTTGAGTTCACGGTATGTAAAAATACACCTTATGTTCATCTCCAAGTAATAAACACCTGATATCGCGTTTCCAATTGCATTTCAAATTTATATTTTAGCCTTAAAGTTCTAAATTTCTGAAACATTTTTTCTCTCATTTATTACTATCATTGAGACAACACAGTGCAGCATCTCATTTTCAGTCCCTGAAGCAGTCCATTACGATATCATTAGGCCATTTTATTTTGCATGTGCAGAATCTATTTTGAATTGTTGCGGTAACCAGCCCAGTACTATACTTACCGTTAAAACACGGACAGGTAAACAGCAATGCAAGTCATGAGCTACCAGTGTATCTACCACTTATTATTTTGCCTGTAAGCTTTTATCAGGGGTGGATTCCCGATGCTCCAACTTTAAAACACAATCCAATGCAAAAGTAAATCAGGGGACTACAAGTCTGGTTACTCGTCTGCCAGCTCAGCATACTATATAAAGAGTTGGAGGTGGTGGAACAACGTAGGCGTCGAGGCAAAACATCCTTTATTTCATGAACAATGTCAATAAAACTCTCACGGCGGCGTTGACTGGAAACAGATTATAAGCCGGGAAACCTGATGCCTTCGCTATATCTGAAGGTTTCGCTGCCAAGTGGCAGTTCTGGCTCCAGAACTCTAACCTTCAAACACTCTGAAATAATTAGGTAGATAATTAGACCAGCCCCGGAACCGAGAATCAATATTCGTTCCAATCAATTATATTTAGACTTATGCTAAATATGTATGTATTCAGGGTTTATGGGCAACATAACATTGCACCTACTTACAGCTTAAGTCAAGGTGCAACGTAAAACGAAACAGCTGTGTATGCAAGACATGACAATATAAACTGAACATACTAACACGGCCATATGAACGTAACGAGACAGGTATCATCATGAGATGTCCGGCATAAATATTTTAAGCAAACTAACGTGCCCTAAAAAGATGTGAAAAGAAAATTGAATCGTCTAAAACATATTAACCCTCGCCCCGGTGGGAAGCTGTTTTAACATACACCTGGGGTTTTTCCGGCGGCACGAGAAAACGAAGGCGCAAAGCGCCGCTGTACTAGCCACGCCTTATTTTTATCAATCATGCAACTTTCCCAAAAATTATAAGGTTGGGTCATCTCAGGTCAGGTTAAATTACCTCACCTCCAAAAAAGTTCAAGGTGACATAAGTAAGAAAAGTGTGAATCTATCGATTTGAAAATTGTACCACATTTTGAGGCCCACCGGGTAATACAGCTCTTACTTCGGGAATTTTCATATCGATGACCTAGTGTCAGGCACAGATTGTAACCTCTCCATTATAAATACATGGGGAAAACGGAAATTGGCCGATAATATGCTCTATTTCTGTAAATACTGCTTGGGGTACCTTCCTATTCCCCAAATCATAGTATCCTAGGCCCGCTTATATGTTCATGTTGCAAGTTTGGACCTGTGACTTCTTAAGGGTCATCTGGGGCTATTTAAGCAGGTTTTCAGACTTTGATCAATAACTTTACAGGACATGATGATAAAACTTTTATTTTGAAACCATTACGTTAGGAAGTTTATTGCCAATCGATTGGTATGCATATTGACTATCCTAGATTAGATGGTGATCTTGACCTGACCTTATGCCATTTTTGTCTTTGCCTATTATAGTCATATTACACATCATTCGATTCGTCGTAACGAGAGAAAGCGAATTTTGTCTAGAAATTATTCTTACTCGACTCTGCTAGACGCTAGAGCCCAGAAGCTCTTCTCTAACATGCCACGTTCTTTGACCTATCATGACCTCAATATTGACCTGAGCCCAAAAATGACCAGTGTAGTTTCTTCATGAATTTTATGGGTTATATACCAGGGGTCACTTTTTCGCTATTCCGCATAGGAGCCGAGTTCGAGGGAGAGTGTTTCAAACCCCCCTACCAGTGCGAAGGTGGCTCGTAGGCCCACCAGGTCGGGTGTTAAATTAAAATGGATGTTCTGCAACATATTTAGCTACACTAGACTCAAAAGGAAGTTTACAAATAAGAAATATCCGGATGTGCGCAAGCTAGAATGAGAATTAAAAGTTTGAATTGAACGACCAAACAAGCCATTATTGACCGACAGCACTCTTCTTCAAAGGAACATGCTGTGGTTTATTGTGACTTGCTCTGGTTCGTCGCTAGAGTACAGGCACTCGCAAGCTCCCAAGTCGGAGGGTAAACTTAGCTCTGCTAATGCAATCTTGGTAGAAAAACATACTTTGCCTTTTGAGAAGATATAACATTTTGCCGCCCCGGTAGCTCAGTTGGTAGAGCGTTGGGGTCCGGCCCGCTGCTCAGAAGCATGCAGTGGCAGTGCATGTCCAGGCTTGGGATCGGTTCCCCTGAGACGCTCCGGCGCTCAATAGTTTACCCCACGTACAGGTCGGCTGGCAACTGACTGGTGAGAGGGTGAACTGAGCGGGGCAGCCGTCCATGTGCTTTGTGGGACGTTAAACTTTGGCTTCTAAATCAACCCTTCATTGTGGGAGTTGTTCGTTCGGATGGTGGGGTCGGGGTCTCCGTGACAAGTCCCTTGGTGACTTTAGCGAGACTCCGACTCCAGCAGTCGAACTGAGAACAACTTGGACAAAATGCATTAAAAAATAATAGTAATAATAATTTTCCTGGCAGGTCAATGAAGTACAGCAAATTTTTGCTGTATATGTTGAGTGTGGGCAGTCAGCCACACCAAAAATGTCTGCTGTATTTCATCCGACCATTCCAGGGGTGTTTTAGCAGCTCCGCCTCAGACTGGGGAGCTGCGCTCCATGGAGTGGGATGGAAAACACGCTGCCGAAGTAGGTCCAGGTCTCAATCGTTCCACTGATCAGCTTTCCTAGGGAGATCATCCCGGATTTGGATTGAATTTGGATTGATAATAATGACATGTAGACGGATTAGCGAAGATTTGGCACGGACACTTTGAATATGCTCTTAGTGGGATCTAAATTGTCTTCACTTTGCCTCTACTTTTACCAGTCAAGTGGTTCTCAACCAGTTTGAAACGTTCTGGAATCGGTAAGTTGTCCCTCTCGTCGTACACATCCGAGGCACTCTTCCCCACTCCAGAATAAATACATAATCACATGTGCACATAACCAAGAGATGCCAAACTCCATTGCTAGTAGAGCATGAGCCTCTCTAACCATATTGAATGGCTCAGAACATTACACGAGAGGTCAGAAAAAGCCCAATCTTGCCGACCTGGTTGGGGAAAATCTCGGTGCATCAGAATATCAAAATTTTCACAAATCACACTGGTAGCTATCGAGGTGTAAACCATCCCTTTAATATGGCAATATATTACAAGCTGTTACCTACCTAACCATTTTGTGAGTTGAGGGCAATTATTATTTATATCGTATGACTCCAAAAGTTTTTTTCGTTTCTGGAAACTCCCATATTTTGGGCTAAGAACCGGAAGGAATGGCTTTTCTGACTTCTGCATGACACTACCTCTAACATTTGTAGCATTTTAGACACAAATGTTCACCTGCTTAGGTAAAAATATGATTTTAAAGATAAAACAACTGCTTCGACGATAAGGCATCAATACTGCTCACAAAGTCGGGGATCAGATGAGGATGAGATCATATCAGATCCTATCAACAGAACCCAAAGGAGATTAAACTCAAGCCGGCAACCTTGGAGTTCATTTTTAGCTTTCGTAGCTGTATTGGCTTAACACAAGTCATAGACAGGATGAAAGCATTAGATCATCCCCCGCTTTGAGCTCGATGTGTGAGAATTTCATAGAAACGTGCAAAAATGTGGCAAAACGAATTCGTTTAGGTAGGAAAAATTACCACAGGGTCAGATTTCGTCCCGTTTTATGGTTTGGAGACATTAATTGTAGGGTTAATGTGACATTTTACCCCAGCCCGGAGTTCTGCTACTTCAATCCGCTACTCAGCTACATGCGGACTCCCAAAATGGTAGCGGAGTAGCGGTAGCGATATTAAAAATGGTAGCGGAGTAGCGGTAACGACATTAAAAATGGTAGCAGAGTAGCGGTAGCGACATTAGAAATGGTGGCGGAGCAGCGGTAGCGACATTAGAAATGGTAGGGGAGTATCAGTAGCGACATTAGAAATGGTAGGGGAGTAGCAGTAGCGACATTAGAAATGGTAGCGGAGTAGCGGTAGCGACATTAGAAATGGTAGCGACACCCACTCAGCATTTCACCTCCGATCCTGGTGGAACACATCCAAATGGGTGCTGTAAACCATCGCAGGAGACTGGCTGGTATTGGTCTCGGGTCAATGCCATGCAAATCGAACGCAAAACCACCTATTACGGGCTTAAAGTACAATGAGACCCTGAGCATACCACTCCGGATTCAATGTTGCAGAATTCTCGCGTCTATATATAACGAGGTGTGTCGAAATACTTATCATAAATAAATGATTAAACCGAGATGTCCCCTAACTTTTCACTTTACCCTGTCCATCTATCTATAGTTTGCCCAATCACTATGGTGTTATATAGCCAGTGTGCCATGATCAAACAATTATAAAATAATGCTGTACATATCTCAAGGTTTCACTGACGGTTGGCCCTTTCTACGTTTTTATTGTGATCTCTTGTGCTTTTGATTGCTCGTTCTGGCCTTGATTGACCGTTGATGAAGATGATGCAGTGGTGCAGTTGTGGCGCGTTAGGATTTCACACTACTGATCTGTGTTCAAATCCCAAGAAGGAATAATGAACAAGGATTTCCTGATCGCCAATACACCCTTCCATCGTTATTGGGCAAACAAACTCAACCATCGTTTTGTCGAAACTGGACGGATGTCGCAGTAGCACTTTCCGTTGTGCCTCAAGGGGTGAAGCTAAGAGACCACCTCCAGGGTTTGCTCTGACGCCTTCGGAGTGCAGCTTGTCACCCTTCCCAATTATGGAATGCACTGAAACGCATGGGCAGCTCACGTGCATGTGGAAATGATGGCATTACAATCCAGATACTAAGATCAACTTTCGCAGTTACTGGTCCGCATCTTCATAAAGTATCAGCTGTTCACTGCGTACTGGAGAGGTACATCCACAGTGGAAGGAGGCCTCACTGATCCCACTCTACAAAGGAAACCGCAGTGATCTCGGGAACTTCAGGCCAATTTTCATTCGTAGCAAACTGTGCGAGAGGGTGGTATGTCTCTAACCATCGTCCTATCTCGAGAAAAGTCACATACTGTGCGAAAACCAGCACGGTTTCAGATCGGGACATTCAACTGAAACAGTAATGCTAAAAACTGTTAATTTAATCTCTGACAGCATGGACCAAGGACACGTACTACCTTCTCAACGGCTGGCATATCACGCGCGTTTGATAGCATGGAACACTCGCGCTTACTCTAGAAGCTAGGGTGGTATGGTATAGACCAGCACTCGTTCAAGTTCTGGTTGTAAATAGGACTCCAGATATCCATGGAGGCAGAGCTGGGTCACCGCCAGTGACGCATGGCGTGGTCTAGGGCTCACTCCTGGGACCAAAGTTGCTTTTGATCTTTACAATTGACCTGGCATCTCACCTGTCTTCGGGCAAGCTCACCATGTACGCGGATGATGTACAGTTCCTAGACTCAGATACTGGGAACATCTGCCACCTAAAACTGCTAGTGGAAAGTACTCGAAGACTAGCTCACGACTGGTTCACTCAAAATCGGCTCAAGGTAAACCCAAGCAAACTGAGCTTCTCATTTTAAAGTCAAGCTGGAACCGGGGACCGAAACTCACTACTCAGTTCGGTAACAGCCCTGTCAAACAACATCATATGTTATGACCCTTGGTGTTTCGACGACTCAGCCCTGGCCTCGAAAAACAAGTTTCACAAGTAACTCGTAGCTGTTACGGCACCCTCACCTCGCTTGCTGCAAAATCACACCAGAGACCAGAAACACTAGTTCAAGCCTCGTGTTCCCACATATATAGTTTTGCACGACTCTATGGGGAGACTGCAATATCACTCAAAACATCGCATCTAGAAAGTTTTGAATTTTGGCGCTCGCGATGCAAACGTGGCCTGTGACGTCCCACCTGTTACTTTCTACTTTAAAGACTGCTCCCACTCTGGGTTGTCGTGCAAATTTGCTGCACACGGACCGATCTTGCTAACTCCCGGATAGAACGAAACCAACGTTTTCGTTCGGGTGGGGTGGTGAGTGATTGTATGGCATTTGGGATTGGCTAAATACTGACTTTTATTGTTATTCACGGTCTGTTTAGTATTCTGTTTGGTGCTCTCCTTTGTGTTGTATTGAGGGCTGAAAGCCATGCATTATGGGCTATTATTATATATGATCTCACTGCTGCCCTCCTTCACTTCCCTCTATTCCGCTGTCTGTTTGTATGTCCTGTCTTATCCTGCGCCTCACTTATGACTTTGCCCTGTTTCTGCCGACCCATCCTTCGCCCATTTCACTTCTATTTGTGCTTCTTGGTATTTGCTGCCCTGGGGTTTGACTATTTTGCCGTTGTGTGTTAGGTAACAATAAGGGGCTGATGGGCATTGGTACGTGTTGTATTTATATATTTAGATAAACATTTTTGGTTTGTGTTTTTTTTTTTTTATATTGTTTTGTTTCTTTTTTCATACTCTGCCTTCCAGGTAAATTTCCGAAACTGATATAGTTCAATTGTGAATAAATTTACACTTTTGATTCTTTTAGACGTATATGTGTTTTGAGATTGTCGTCTGGGAAGTAGTGGAGTCACGCATAAGTACGCTACATTATCCTTGTCGGTTATTTAGGGTATTGGGCGAAAGCAAAAAACGTCCGGTTGGCTATATTCTTCCTCCCGCTAATTTATGAACTTAACTGGTTCGCTTGTTGAGAGTTGAGACCAAATTTTTTACTTGTAGTATTCTTTGGGGAATGTTTTCCACTTCCCTGGGATGTTGACATCCACTTTGATGTCGCAAAAGTGTTTGGAACGCTGTATAATACCTCAATTATTTTTTAAGGCGTAGGATAACATTTGTATCGCCCCGCCCCCCTTTCCCCCGGCTGCCTTATCCTGCACCTCAGCAGTTGGTGCGTCGTAAAGCCCCAAGGCTCGTCTTCCTGACCTTCGACGTTTTGTACTGGGGCTTTCCCAATGGTGGCTTGATGTTTTTCAAGATATTATCATATTTAGATATCATTATATTTATTTATCTATCGTTATGTTTGGCTCCGTTGGAAATGATATTAAGTTTGGTGCCTGTAAGATTACTTTCTTAAAGTGAAAACAGGACATTTTTGACAGTCCTGAAATTTGTTCATCCATTAAATTCAACACCACTTTGCGTATTGATCCGTTGGGCTGCGTAGCTACATGGGCGTCGGCAGCGGGAAGACGTGGGAACGTGTCCCCCTTACTCGTGAATCAGTGGGACGTCCCTCCAAAGCATGTTGGCCCTTAATTTTCATTTTTACTTTCTCTCCCTGTTACCTGAACAAATTTACCTAAATCTGTTGGTTAAGTGCATCCCTTAGTGTTTCATATGCAACCATATTTCTCAGAATTTTCATCCAAAATGTCCGTGGTCATCGTCAGTCTGGGATCTGTCCCCAAGTAAAAAACCCGTGGTGACGCCCCTGCATAGCTGTATTATGAATCGACGTTTAGCGGTATTATCATTACCATGATAAATGACATCGCGTTATATGTGAACAGTGCTCTGCCATTCTGATTCAGAACAACAGAAGTAGTGAGCTTGACAGTTAAATGAAGAAATCGGGCATTTGGCATGAGCTAAAAGGTGATTCGATGACCTAAGGTCATAGGGCTTCATGCAGTTTGCGAGCTCATGTCGCGGACAGCACTGCGTCAGGATCCAAAGCTCTACGCCAATTAGGGGTGAAATAAGATGAATATCGCATCAATCTCCACGCAAGGGTGAATGTGACAAAAACCTGAATATGTGTGGGGGCCTAAATGAATTAATTACCTTTATACGAGAAGGAAATAATTCGTCTAGACCATAGTACAAACGTAAGCTCGAATGTATATGTTGTTTTTATAAGCTCACCATGAGTGAATAAATAAGTATTTTGTGAGGGAAAGTTGCTCTGTGACACTGGGCACCTGTTTATTAACACGCGCATCGAGAGCAGGGCGGGTATCCGCCCCCTCCCTCAGGATTTATAAAATTAGAATAAAACAGCAGCGCCTCTTTTATGATCATTCTCAAAACTCTCGGAAAAATTATAAGGCTGAGTCATCTCAGGTCAGGTCTCCAGTAAAGGTCAAGTGACCTAACCTAAAAAAAAGTTTAAGATAGCATAAGTAAGAACCAGTGGCGGATACAGGATTTCCTCCAAGGAGGGGGCGAATTCAAGGCTCGGGGCCCGTCGTTTGAGGAGGGAACCCGCGACTCGGGGGCCCCGCGAAAAATGTTAAATGTGATGGAACTCAGCTTGAAAAAATGGTGCCCCAAGTTCAACCCGGAGCCATTTTACAGGTTACCACCACACCTACACGCTCGCACGCACTGTATAATCAGTATATACAAATACAGACAGGGCTTTTCACTCATAGCACCCTTGGGGGGGCCCGGCAGCTGCGGTGGGAGGCGTTTCTTTCCAGTCCTTAAGGTCAGCCCAAGGTGGGGGCGATCGCCCCATAGCCCCCGCCTTAGATCCAACCCCTGGTGAGAACAGGGTAAACCTGTCTTATTGAAACTCATGTCAGATGGTGGGTCCACCGAGTACTACAAACATATTCTGGCATTATGATATTGATGACCTAGGGTCAGTTCCGAGTCATGGTCTCTCCATTGGAAATGCATTGGACAAATGGTTTAAACTGAATCAATGAATAATTGATGGTGGTACACCGTTTATTTTTACGGCATTAGGTTTTTATTACTCCTGAGGTTCTAATGATACGCATTTTTACCTAATGAGACCTTGATCTGACCTCAGGTAGGGTCTATTCATATATTTGATCCAGAAAGGTAATATTATGTATCATTCGATTTGGCTTGCTGCGAGGATTAACACGCGCACTGGAGGGGGCCTCGAGGCCCCCACCTGTTTTTCCAAGGTGGCTGGGGAACCGCTTGTAGCCGAAAAACGAAACGTGGCCAAATTTAAAACAATTTAATAGCGCGTCGATTGGTGAAGACTTTTGAAAATCAGCCAACAATTTTTTGACTTATAGGCTTTCAAAGTCAGACCTGCATTTTGAGATCGCCGTAAACGCGCGGTCAGACCAGTTCGCTTGCATTGAAGACAGGGTGGTGACGTCATAACGTCATATAAGTGGGACTATATGTCAAAGTCACTTCACATGAAAGTCAAGGTCATGGTCAAGGTCACCGGTCAAGGTCATATCTGCACTTTCAAGGTCACTGACCACTGTGCGTCCGGCCAAATGACGTTACCCCGTCTGACATATATTATGCTATGACGTCATCGGCAGGGTACCCCAATACAAGGTCAAGGTCAAGGTCAAGGTCAAGGTCATTGGGAAAGGTCAATCCTCATTTCCGCCAAACAGTGGCTACAGTGCTAGTCAAAGTGTAAATAATAAGTAGTATACCATGTGGTGACCTTAAAGGTCAATGACCTTGAATGACCTTGACCCAAAAGTTGTGGGGAAGCCTCTTTGAGACCTCTTCTCTATGAACCTTGTCCGTCTTTAGCTTATTCCCGCCATTTTCCTGCATAATCACAGCATTTACCAATCGATCCCAGCATAGCCAATATTTGACCTTTACGACCTCGCTTGACCTTAAAGATATTGACCTAGGTCAATGAAAATTGGTCATTATGTAGATCACCATAGCCCCCACCTACCTACTAAGTGGCGTTTTTCTAACCCTCTTAGTTTCCGAGATCTTAGGGGGGCCTACCACCCCTCCAGTGGCGTTAGTGCCAGACCCCTCCAGTGCGGGTGTTAATGGTCTAGATTGTTTTGCTCTATCTCTAGTAGATCAGGTACAATTACTGCCAACCTTCACCACCATTTGAGTATGAAAAAGAAGATATGCTGCTAACATGTTAACACTGTGTACAAAGGTTGTAGGCTCGAATGTCCGCGTGTTTTACGGAACAAAAACCGAAATATGGAATATTACATACTTCCTTATTTCTGGTCATTCAAAACTTGACAAAGAATCGTATTCGAAATATTGTTTATTATCTTGGCCTTTTTCTTTAATATATAGTATGAATGTAAGCGGTTATTTTTAGCAGTATTCACAACCTTAATTTACGTGTTATCCCTATATGGGGCATGCCTTGACCTCTAGTGACCTTAAATGTAGCCTGACTAAAAATATTTCAAATGTTTTCTATAGAGATTTAGATGCTCTATCAAACGACACTTACCGTTTTTCGATATCTAGCGTGGTTCTTGAGATCTTAGGGTGGAGGGTACCCACCCCCCGTAAAAGCAAAGGTGGTTCAGACCCCCGTCAATGCGGGTGTTGCGGAAATATTTTCGGGCTCAAGTCCCGACGGATGCCCTGAATAAAGTGTGATCTGACTCCTCCTTGACTTCCTCTCTCCTTTCCTCCACAGCGTCAGCGGTGATGCTCGTTCGTTTGGATGTGGAGCAGGGCTCAAGGCACAGGATTTCCAAACATATATTTTGTAAAAGACAGAGCTCAGATTTGGGACAACTGGGGCATGAAGATGTCGATGTTTTCGAAGTACTTTTGTTGCAGACAGCTATCTCAGTACAGGAACATTTACAAAGCTGTTGCATTCTGAAAATATTCTAGAAAATACCCGACGCATCACCAACAAATTTCAATTTCATTCCCAAAGCCTCTACAGCCAGCAGATACTAGGAGTTTATTCTACTAAGGAGAGTTTTAGCCAGGCTAGCTTCTTTTGTACAAAACAGAAACATTTGGAAGAAGTCCTATAAGAGAAGATCAGGCAAACTCGGTCGACTCAAGAGACCTACCAAATTTCCCAGAACTCCACAAGCAAATGCCAAACTATTAGTTAGCACTCAAACATGCGGAGCAAAAGGATGTATTAAGCAATATGGCGCAAAGTATGCACATAATCCCTTAATAAGAGCTTAGGCTTAACACTCATTCCAAGCAACGAGAGCCACCATTTTTGTCTGGCCCCAGACTGCACCAGCGCTGCTCCGAGTCAGGCCTGGCGAGGCTGCTCAGAGTCAAACTTGGCAGCGCGGCCCCGAGTCAAGCCTGGCAGCGTGCCAGCCGAGTCCTGTGACTACAGAGTCACTGATGGTATCAGTGGCGTCGGCCAGCCGGAGCCCCGGCGCGGGCCCCAGCCAGTGGCGTGATAGTGACGCCGTGCCTGGCACACCCGGCACCCTGCACCCCCAGCGGGGAGGGGAGTCATCCTTGAGCTGACTCGAGTCAGGCGAGCGCGACTCTGACCTTGGCGGCGGTGAAGGGGCGCCGAAGAGTCCAGAGTCCCGCTTGTAGTCGCAAAGATAGGGGGCCTGGTGCACTGTACAAGCCAAAGAGGATCCAGTTGTTTTTGTTAGCTTGATTATTTTAACTTATTGGTTTGCAATATCATGTAAAAGGTGGAATCGAACGTCGTGCATTTAGCTATGAATAACCGTGAGGGATACATAAAGGAGAGATTAAAAAGGTAAGCAGAATACAATATCCATAATCGGACCTCATTGACACATTTCTAAACCAAGTATACAAATATTTTGGGGTAAAATATGTGTATGCCAGATAAACGGTAAAGTAGGTACTTTACCTTTGCTGCGAAAAAAGGCGTCTCCAAGTCTCAGCCTAGGAGGAAGCTAAGCTTTCACCTCTTGCTAGTGCAAACAACTGGGATTGATAGCATCTGCGTGGGAAGCAGCATGGCACCCCGATGTTGATTTGAATTCATTCGGTTCTATTTCGAAACGCTGCTGAGACGGTTCTGCGGTGCACACAAGGACAAACCCTCAGCGGAGCGGAGATGGCGGTTCTGCGGCTTGACTACCCATATAACGACCCCGCGACCTCATGACTCCCAACTGACATTGCAGAAACTACAGAGTACCACAGTGGGTATGTATCTAATGTATGTATCTAGCAGGCTATTGACCCAGATCGACTGATTCATTCCCCAAAACTAATATCAGGTTAAAAATTCTCTTTTAGCAGCTGCGTTTGGCCGGTGGTCGATTATGATGCTACAACCGGTCGCACACTCCTCGCGCAAGCGCGGGTGACATTGGCGTTGACAAAGTCTATGATTGATCTTCAGAGCGGGGGTTCCGGTTCACTGACACTTTCCTGGCAGCCCTGGTGGTCAGTATGGTATGTTGGCTGGTGGGAAAGGAGGGGAGGGGCACGGCATTACTGCTCACCGCTAACGCTAACATGGACTCTTCTAAATGTTTGAACTCTGAAAGAAACAAATTGAATACAAAGAAAAATTGATTCGTTTTAGGGACTTCATTCGCAAGCCAGGCTAGAGGATCGGTGTTCGAGAATTCATTATGCTCTTTTGATCACTCTAACTGTATTTTTAACGGCATGAAGGCTTGTACTTGAAATTGCAATTTATCAAAGGGCAAGGGCAAATCCAGGGAAATGATGCCCTATTAGTTACTTTTGTCTCCGTTAGCATTTAGTTTCAGTAGCCTCATTCATCAATTTATCATGTTCATGTCTATTTTCCATTGTATGTTTTCGTGTTTCTTGTTCGTTGGGGACGGTAGGGGAGAGTGGGGGAGACATGGGACGCAGGAGAAGTGGGACACACCAATTATTGAACCTAGGAGTAAGCCAAAAGTATAATTTTTTGCTGGTTCTCGTACTATACGTGCCACTGCCCATCGCTAGGGCGTCAACTTCCTTTTCGGGTGGGTGCTGGAAGCGGGAGGTGAGTGTTCATTAAAAATGTAATTTTTTACGTTTTCTTGAGTGAATTTTCTGCTAAGTATGCAACCGAAAAGTTGGCTTTTTTGGTCCACTAAAGCTGGTGTCGTATTCTCCATCAACCTGTACCAGCTTCGAACAACGAAACGGGTTTTAATTTTACTGATATCGCAATTCTGAAAAAAATGGCAGGGTTGGGAGAACTGGGAAAAGTTGTCTCACTTCTCCTCTTGCTGTCCCACTTCTCCTTGTGCTGTACTTTGACTGATTGTATCTATATATTTGTACTTTGATGGAAATATGGTTTTTCGGATTTTTTATATAATGATTCTGGTCATCAGCTCGTTTCTTCTTCTATCGTGCTTTATAAATCGATATCAGAATAAAGATCGTAAGTTCAATATGACAGACTTATCTATAAAAATGCGACATTTCTCCCATGCCAACCCCAGGGGCGAATCCAAGTGGGGGGGACGATGGGACGATCGCCCCGCCCCCCTTGGGCCTACCTCAAGCACTGGAAAGAAACGCCCCCTGCAGCCGCCCCCCGCAGGAGGGGGGGCGGCGGCTGCGGCTGTACCATTGCCCCGCAAATTGTCTTCCAAATGCCACCCAAATTAAGTGTAACCGGGCCCCTTGTAATCCACTTACTGAGTCTGCGACCTAGCCCCTCAGAATTATCCCGAGCCCACTACCGAAGCCGAGAAACTATGATCACCCGTTGCAGAGCATTCCCCTGTATTTCACCCGGACTCCCTGTGGCTGCAGCCGGGCCCCTGCGCTTAACCCGGGCCTCATGTGGCTATCCGGGCACCTTAACATGCCTCCAGGCCCCTTGTAGTCCACTTGGAACCTCTGAGTCTGCGACCGGAGCCCTCAGAATTATCCCGCACCCACTGCTACCGAAGCCGGGCCCCTATTCTCAGCTGTTGCAGATAACTCCCGTGTAATCAACCCGGGTCATTTGTGACCACAGCCGGGCTTCCTGCGGTTGACCTAGACCTCCTATAGCTTTCCAGGCACCCTAACATGCATCCAGGTCCCTTGCAGTCCACTTGGAAGCTCTGAGTCTGCGACCGGGCCCCTTAGAGTTATCCCGGGCCCACTGCTACCGAAGCCGGACCCTATTTACAGCCGTTGCAGAGAATTCCCCTGTAATCCACCCGGGCCCTTTGTGACCACAGCATGGCTCCCTGCGGTTCACCCAGGCCTCATGTGGCTATCTGGGCCTCCTGAAATGCTTCCGGGGCGCCTGTGGCTCACTGAGGACCTATGTATCCGGGACCAGGCCCCTCATGATAACCTTATCCTCTTGAGGTCCCCGCTACTGTCATTGGTCCGATTTATTTGCAAATTTGTATGAAGTCACCTTTGGGTCCCAAAACATCATGCATGTGATCAAAATTTTTCCCGAGGTCACTGCGCATGCGCAATACCATGGGCACTATAGTGCCCAAAGATTTTTTGAGACATAAAAATATTACATGTATTATTTCATACAAACCATAGGCTGATCCACTATTGCCTAAGGGGGAGGGGGCACCTACTTAGGGGGCGCCATCCGGATCAAGGGGGCGCACCATTTTTGGCCGGCAAAACCTATCAGGTGGGCGCCAAATCCTATCGATGGGCGCCGATTTTCTCCGCCCTGGCGGGGAAGTTGGCAAGCGACGTTTCAGGGGGGCGCCATTGACTATTCAGGGGGGGCGCCGTGACTATTTTAGGGCGCGGAGCGTCCAACAGGGGGCACGTGCCCCCTATGCCCTGTATCCGCGTATGCAGCAAGCAACACTTTCGTAAGCAACAAACTCGTTTCGGCAAGAAATGTTTGACATCGCAAACCATGTATTGAGGATAGGACAGCCAGAAATAAAAGCCCACTCTAATCCGCTTCTGGGACACACTTCCGCCATTCCCTAGCCCCATGTTGTGTTCTTCCTCTGGTGGAACCTGTAGTAACAGTCCCGATCTAGGCGAAATTACAGGTAGATGCCGCTGGACCGGCACTCCGTTCCGGTCTTCTTGCTGCACCCCGATAATCTACATCTCTTGAAATCCTTCCTCATGTGGCATTGCAGGATATGTTTTCCGGAAGCAACAACGGACGGTGACGGCATTGCCGACACACGAGCTCGCTTTGAAAGCTGCAGACTCTCTTCTTCTGTTTCTGACGAACTCGGATCAGAACACTGGGCATCATAGCCAGAGAGCAGCTCTTTCGCGAGAGCGTACTTGAAGTTGAGGGACTTCCATCGATCATCGCGTCACCTGCGATGCAGTATCCAGGCGTTGACGGCGGCGAGATCTACAAAGTGTAGGATTGTCTTCACAGTCCACTTCTTTTTCTTGGCCGATGTCCGGTAGAGAGCGATCATACGATCGCTGAAGTCGACCCGCCCACGCTGGCATTGTTTTCCCGCAGTATAGCAGGGTGGGTAACGTTGATGTAGGAGCACGCTTTCTTCTGGTGGCGTAACATTACGTCATTTGGCTCCACAGTGTGCTCAGTTAGGCATGCAAATCGCCCTTTTGTCCTGCCACACCGTGACAGCCATGACTGAGTCACTTCGGATCACACTTTGCGAGAAGCCGCGTTTCTGTTTTAGCAGCTCTTTCTCTGTCATTAACCCTGCCTCTTTTGGAACATAAGTCTTCTTAACTGTGTCTGTTCTATGCAGAATCTTCGACACCAGGAGTTCCATTAGCTTCGTTGTTGTGAAATACCGGTCGAAGAAGATTGAAGTCCCCGGTGGCAGACTCCTGGTCAGACGGACAACAACTGATTCCCCAAGTAGCCGGGGCTTACCGTCCTTCACCCCGTCATCAAGCTTCTTGCCCTGTTAGACTTCAAAATCTAGGACCATACCATCGGGTGCAGAACGAAGCTTTACGGTCCTTCGGGATTCGGCTTTCCTGGCACATACTCTTCGGTTCCCGTCCTCCCCGTGAATGGTATCATCTGTTCGTCTATACAGACCTTCTTCGGGCGCTGGATCTTGAGACAGCCTTGCTGAATCCTCTCTATCAAAGGTCGAATCGTCCACAAGCGATCGTTTTCCCGGTCTTCCTTGGGCATATCATCATCCACAAGGATCTTCAAATTATTTCGCAGCTGGTGGAAGCGGACACGAGTGAAGGCATCAGCAATTACTGCCACCCGGGTTTCCCACACCCGGGAAGAGCAGATCCAGGCAGTCTGAGGGTGGACATCATGAGATGGGTACAAAAGAACTTCATGCACTCACTGGCTGTTAAAAGCAGGCTTTTGCCCGTTTCCGTCACGCCACTCCGATTGGAGATGTCTGCGATGTCTCGGAACGTTTCATTCGGGAGGAAAACATTGAATTAGTCCATTGGAGATGCCGAAGATCGAGGCAGTTACCCTAAGTTAGTGTGGAGAATTCCTTTACGTGGGAAAATGGATCAAGATTAAGAGCAGGAAAAAGAACGTGGTGAAGAAGTCGGTAAATGTAAGTCTAGCGGGGTCAAACACAGACTGATGATCTCAGGGGAGGGGCAGCGGGGCCCCACTATCATGAAAACATATTGGTTTTAAGGAAATTGGTGATATTTTGGTGGCTTGGGGGTGCGATGCCTTTTGCCTTCCCCCCCGCCTCCACCCTCTGAATCCGCCCCTGAGGTCCACTCCAAAATAAATAAAAAAGATTCAACGATTGTGGCGATAAACCTACGATAAGAGTGGCAAAACTGTTAGAATACAATCCGTTTCTGATCTTCTATGGCTCCTGGCTAGGCAGGTAGGTGCCTAAGATCACGACAAATAAATACTGTGTTTGATAGCTGGCATGAATAGATCATCCGGTTAGATTCTGAAACATTGCAGATAGTGAAAACAGAGCTCTTTGTACGGATCTTTCTCAAGTGCCAAGTCCCCAAATGTCACTATAGTGACCATAAAGTCTACGTCAGAACACACCTTTGGGTACTATAGTACCCCTACTGTGAAGTGACAAAGAACCATTGGCCACTATGGTACCCACAGCATCAGGGAAATCCTAAATATTACGTTAAAAAATAATGTAGGATAAACAGTAAGACATATCTGCATCACAAAAAATGAATTCAGCACCTAAAATATCTTTTATTTCGACATTTATAATTTCTGTGTGATACACAAGTGTTAAAAGTCCTTTGGGTACTATCATGTACACTCTGATTAAGTGGTCTCCAATCATCAAATAAAAAAGCCCAGATGATGACTTTTTGTATACACCAGCAATTATGTATAAGCATCAATTTTACATAGTTTTACGACATAGCATGACACAGTTCACGACCTAAATGATTTTTTCTCAAACTACTCACCGCCCTCGCTCGCGCGTCGCCGCCCCGCCATGATGTCACTGCTCGGAGATTCGCGTGCCACGCGCTACCCTTGAAATTTTTGTGAAGTATGAAAGCCAATTGGTTGTGACGTCACATATTCTTCTGAGAGAACTGTATCCATAAAATCTAGGCATCCAGAACTGTTTTAGTAGATGGGTACTATAGTGCCCTAAAAACCCCAAGAGGTTAGACCTACTGTGGCCGAAGCCAGTCTCTTATTTCCAGCATTCATGCCTCCCCCGTGGCCTACCTGGGGCTTCTGTGGCTACTGTCGGCCCCAGCCTTGCTTGTGGGTTCCCTTTGGTCTCGGCCCTTTGTAGCTGTAACTTTGGGCCCGGGTTGGGAGTAGTTGGTAAAGTACCTTAAACTCTTAATTCACGCAAGCCATAGAATATTGTATGCGAGCTAAGAAAGTCCTGATCAGTGATCCTAGTCGAAATTTGCCCAGCCCTTGGATTTGTGGAGATCCAGTCCAGTAACGAGTGCACCTCTAAGATTTTAGGGCCAGTTCATAATGTTGCGGTAATTACAGTTCTAGGAGTTTTTTACCCCCAAAACGGAGGTTGGTGTTTTTCTTGCTCGCCGATACATTTTTATGTGTACGTTTCTTATTAAAAAAGATAATTTGCACAATCGGGCCCCCACAGCTATTCGAGCTTCTTTCGAGGAGGCCGGGCCCCATGTACGGGTTCGCCTTCCCTTGGGAAATTCCTGGATCTGCCCCTAGGCAACACCTATATACTATGTACATACCTACCCTATCCTACATGCAAACCTGGAGAATGAACAGATCCATATACCTAAGAACGTCCCGTGCGATACATCACTGCAACAACAAAAAAGGTTTTTTTTTCAAATGTGGGTATAACAAAGAATACGTTTTCCAAATATATCGCGCAGACAATCAATCACAGCCTCTACAGTTTATTTTCAAAAGGTGTCGTATAGATGCTACGCTTTATAAGATTTAGACATGATTGTTCAGTACCTAGTCCCACCTCTTCCCTATGTGTCCCACTTCTGGACACCCATTGTCTCAGTTCTCCTGCAGGTGTCCCAGTTCTCACTAACCATAAACTTCCACAAAAACTTATAATTTTGCACAATTCTACTCTGTTTACGCCATAAAAAGACACATACATCCATAACCAAATGTTTCTTCTTCCATATGTCGCTTATAGAACCTACCAGAAACGCCTAGCTAAATTAAAATATTTTTTTAAACTTGCCGCTTGTTTAATGTCCCAGTTCTCCCCACTCTCCCCTACTAATGTTTATTTCACGTTGTAAAACTTGGCTAATTTTCAAAATGTCTGCCATACTTGCTGTCTGTTCTTGTTTGAGTTTTACTACATCTTGCTCGATGATTTAACACTAGCAGTGCCGTGAAAGAAATTGTGCACGAGACTTTACTGAACAGAAAATTACCATTCATTTCTATGGTTGGAGATAGGGTCGTGCCGGAAACCATGTTTTCCGAAACCAGGCTTTCCGGCACGGCTCTCATCCAAGTCTCTCAACAGCTGAACGTCACATAGAAATTTGACCAGTGTTCTTTATTACACCAGTAACAGCTGAACAATCAAAATTCCCGATCACATCATTCTGTATGTTTTGAATCACTTTTTTCATGTAAATAGTCCTAAAAATAACCGTCTTACATTCATACTATATATCAAGAAGAAAGGCCAAGATAATAAACAATATTTCGAATACGATCCTTTGTCAAGTTTTGAATGACAAAGAATCGTATTCGAAATACTGTTTATTATCTTGGCCTTTTCTCTTTAATATATAGTATGAATGTAAGACGGTTATTCTTAGGACTATTCACAATGACCACATTCAACCTTTATATCTCCAATCTTAGAAAAATAGAACCATTTTTCATGTAAGTTGTCATTTCCATTGGTTTAGTTCAAAATATCTTGGAGTAATGAAAATGTTGGCCGCGACATAATATAGTTTGTTGTCAAGTCAAGATGTAGTAAAAAATTACTGCACTCTAGCTCGGATTAAAATGATCAAACCCTCGGTTGGTTGAAATTTCCGGAACTCGGCCTTCGGCCTCGTGCCGGAAATTTCAACCAGCCTCTGGTTTGATCAATTTACTTTCCGAGCTCCGTGCAGTAATCTATTTTACGAACCATTGTGACATACCTAATAATCTCAGTGATGAAGGTTTGAAATAAACCGACACGTTTGCGTATGAGCTAACTAGTTTCTTTAGTAATGTATATATATATATATATATATATATATATATATTTGTATACTTTGACAACAGGTTTTCAATCAAACATTGATGGTTGAATGCCCGAGCATATGATACTTTTATCGGCTGTTTTTTTCGTTTTTTTCCAGTTCTCTGATTAGTCGCTTACTATTGTTGGAAAGTTTATGAATAAAACACCCGTATGTGGAATTGTTTGACATGTTTCGAAAGATTCAACTTTCATCATCAGAAATACAATTACACAAAATATGAAAACTAATCGGATGTCATTCGAATACTGTCCACATTACAAAGAATCTAAGCTTTTTTAATTATTCACTAAAAACACTGCAAATGGTTATGGGACACTTTCAACAAGCTGAAGTTTACTAGGCTGGAGAGAGAAAAACATGTTTAAGTTTATGGGTTAAATCTCTTTTGCGAATATAGAAATTACACGAACGGTATCGCAAAAATTAAAATACCATGTAAGGTTACGATCAAATTCATACACAATTCATAATGACAGCTAAATACAAAAAGCACAATGAATGAAGGAGTGAATGAAGATGAATAACTTAAAGTAAAACTGCGAGACATCATGCGAAATACAGTATTAGAAGGCGCTGCCGAAAATATGTGTCTCAGCAGTGAGCTTCAGCTGTTTGTTGATCACTGGTAACTCTTGGTTTACCCAGAGCTTCCAGGATCCAAAGGTTTTGCTGGCTGGGGTTTGAGTCTAGGACTGTCACATTATCCTCTAAGTCTTACCTAGATATTTGGTGTTTGTGTTGGTCCATCATGTGCTGGTACGGGGCGTGTCCACCCTGGAGGTGCATGGTCATGCGGCGAGATAGCGTTGTTGTTGTGGCGCCTATGTAGTCCGTCGCTGCTCCACCGTCACCGCCCGGCCGGGGGGCGGAGCTGCTCCTCTCTGTACATCGGCGGGCATTTTGTGCCCTCTGCTTTGATCTTTGCGTACTACGTGCTACCAACAACTGTGTCAAGAAATATTTGAAAACTCTCTGTAAACATGATAACGTAATTTCAAATGGCTTTTGGAATAATCTTGGAATGTTAAAACAAATCAGAATTATGTTGTTTATTGCAGGTATTGAAAAAAATCCAGGTCCCTTTAGACACAATTCTTTAAAAATATGTAACGTAAATATAAACAGTATCACAGCTGAAAATAGGATCGATGAGCTTGAAGAATTCATAAATCAGAACAACATTGGGATCGTTGGGCTTTGCGAGACAAAACTAGACAATTCCATAGACGATTGCATTTACAAAATAAGAAATTTTCACGCCCCAATCACTAGGCACAGGAACAGAAGGGGAGGTGGGGTCGCTCTTTACTGTCATTCATCTCTGGCGGTCACAAGATTAGAAAATTTAGAGATAGGAGAAATAGAATGGGTCTGGGCAAAAATAAAGGTTAACGACATCTCTCTAATAATATGCTGCATATATATTCCACCTCACGTTAGTGCTGAATCACAAGATTTGTTTCTGGAATACCTAACAGAAAGTATCAATTTAGCTCAAACATTCAACCCTACCAACATAATTGTAATGGGAGACTTCAATGCAGGAAACTTGTATCTAAAAAATAGCTTTTTGAACCACACGCCTATAACTTCTTTTGAACGTAAATTATATCAGGCAGCAAATGTCTTAGGACTTTCACAGACCATAGAAGAGCCAACCAGAGTCCAAGATAACACCCACAATCTAAGAGACCTATGTTT
Source organism: Lepas anatifera (assembly GCA_034440635.1). Lineage (NCBI taxonomy): Eukaryota > Metazoa > Arthropoda > Thecostraca > Lepadidae > Lepas > Lepas anatifera. The sequence continues at coordinate 306,436 of JAOTON010000499.1, forward strand.
CGTGAAAAATAGGGATATGCTGGAAGATCAGGGATTGCTATCCTTGTTTTCTCATCTCGACCACTTTCCTATTTATATTTCTATTAAAGTAAAAATTCACCCTCCAGATCTAGCTAGTAAGACTGTTTGGGACTATGAAAAATGGACGTTAATCGACTGACTAACATATTGATGACTTCTAACTGGGAAGACATAGTTGACAGAGACATTGACGCTGCCGTGGACGAATTCACGACGACGCTACTAAGTGCAGCAGAGGCAGCAATACCTTCGAAGATAATTAGTTCCAAATCTAAAGACAAACCCTGGATGACTGCCTCTATAAAAAGATCCATCAAAAAACGAGACAGACTATTTAAAATAGCCAAAGAAATGCAGAAGAAATTCGCCTATCCAAACCAACTAGCCAATTCAAACCAACCAGAAGTTAAAATAGCATGGCAAAAATGGAGAGAACAAAGAAATCATACTACAAGCGAAATTCGGCGACATAAAAACATTTACTTTGAAGGAAAATCAAGGCAGCTCCTCCGATGTAAAAACAATCCCCATAAATACCATTCTATTTTGCGTGAAATGACTGGTCGATTCAAAGAAAACGAAATCCCACCTCTTGTCACAGAAAAAGGGCAAATCATCAATGAAGAAATTGAAAAAGCAGACGCGTTAAACAATTTTTTTGCATTACAGTCTACATTAGAAGGATCTGATAAGGAAATTCAACAATCAAACCAACCTGATAACCCTATCCCTGAAATAGGCCCAGTTCAAATAACGCAACAAGAGGTACTAAACGAGCTTAATAATCTTAACTCTAATAAATCGACAGGGCCTGACAACATTCCCCCAAAACTATTAAAACTAACAGCACTATTGATATGTGAACCCCTCTCCAAATTATTTAATAAATCACTTCAAGTAGGAGTTTTCCCCTGTTCCTGGAAACTAGCAAACATAAAACCTATCTTCAAAAACAAAGGCTCACCCTCTGACATTTCCTGTTACAGACCCATTAGCTTACTATCATGCATATCAAAAATATTTGAGAGAATTATCTTCAGGAAAATATATCAGCACTTAACCGACAATGACCTACTGACCGAGAGACAAAGCGGGTACAGACCAGGACATGGAACGCAACTCCAAATTTTCTACCTTTCCCACAAGCTTTACGAATCGCTAGACAAAGGACAAGACTTTACCACGATTTACTTAGACATATCCCGGTACTTTGACAAAATATGGCACAAAGGACTTCTATATAAATGCAAGCACGAATTTGGACTCAATACACTTTTAACATGGCTAAAATCGTATCTGGGAAATAGAAAGCAGCGAGTTTCTATCCGAAATTCACACTCTTCTCTCCTAACTCTAAACGCTGGCTGTCCTCAGGGATCAGTCCTTGGGCCTCTACTAGCACTGTTATATCTAAACTCGCTCTCAAAATTGACAGAAAATGATGTTCTCTCCTTCGCAGACGACACGTCATTACATGCTTCTTTTTCAACTGACTCACTTCAATCAGCCCAAAACTCTCTCCAATCAGATCTCGACAAAATACATCAGTATGGACAGAACTGGTTAATAACATTTAATCCCTTGAAGACTATACAACAAACATTTTCTCTAAAAAATCCGAATCTTGCCCCAAAACTTCATTTTGGTGGACAGCCAATACCCGTGGTAGACCAACATAAACATTTAGGCATAACGTTTTCAAAAGACCTGAGATACAAGGAGCATGTCAATAAAATTATTCGTAAAGTCAACATAACCCTCAGCCCAATTTACCCGGTGGCTAAATTCCTGACCAGATCTGTTCTAGACCAAATTTACAAGACCTACGTAAGACCTCACTTTGATTACTGCGACATTATTTACGACGGACACATCACGACATATGACGCAATCAGACTAGAACGACTGCAGAACCGGGCGGCAAGACTAGTAACTTGGACACATTTTCGCACACCAACTGACAAATTAAAAGAAGATCTTGGCTGGGAAAATTTGGAAACTCGAAGGAAAATGCATAAGTTAGGTTTTCTCCACAACCTATTAAACAACCCAAACATACCACAGTATATAAAGAACTTAATACCACTAACAAGACAAAACGAAACTGAAAGACCCCTGCGAAACAGCGAAATGAGGACCATCCTAGAACACAAAACACTAAGCTTCAAAAAGTCATTCCTCCCCAGCACGATTGAATTATGGAACAGACTTTCTCCGGATGTTAGGAGCATAACTTCAAAAAAGCCATTCCGCCACAAAATTAATCATATATTTGGAGCTCCGCAGCCACCAGGGTATTATCTAATAGGACCAAAAAAGGAAAACTCTCTTCTGACTAGACTAAGAGTTGGTATGAGCGACCTCAACTCCCATAAATTTATAATCCAAGCTATTAACTCCCCCATTGCAGCTGTGGCCATGCCAACGAGAACCCTCATCATTTTCTGTTAAAATGTCAAGTATATAACGCGGCAAGGATAGAGATGTTTAACAGCATATCTGAAAATATGGAAGTACATCTGAATACGCTTACAAATACAAACAAACTGAAAATTATTTTGCATGGTTATGGATTATCACCCGGAAATCAGGTATTGGTAGCACGTAGCGTCCAAAAATTTATGAAAGATTCACACAGATTTCATAGCGACTCCTAAACTCCAAAATCTGATCATATTTGATGGCTCCGACCTCTGGCGGGGGCGTTGGCGGGTGGTGTGGCGCGACGCTGGTTGTGATTGATACCGTTAACCCGAATGGAATGTTACTGGGCTAGGCCTCGGGCGACTGTCTCGGCGGAGATTATTGTTTTTGAATGGAGATGCGAGAGGTACTCGATTTAAGCACTTAGGTGCTTTTGTACCAATTGCAATGAAATGTGCACGTGTAAACTGTTATTATGTTAAATATATGTCTGTCTGTCTGTCTGTCTGTCTGTCTACAGGTTCTGGACGGCGCTTGCAATCGCTGTGGGGGCAGGAGAACCTATAGACTACATTTCGTCGCATGTATCCATTCTTCGGGCGCAGGTTATTTCGCATCACCAGATTTGATACTTTCCGACTCTTGTAATATATGATGAGTTGGATATCGAATCTTTCTTGCACAGGCCTGACGTTTTCTCTGATGACTGATTTTAGAACTCGCTCATCAAGCTTATAGGATGGCGATATTAGGCCTTCATAGTAAAGCTTGATTGGCACTGTTGTTGGGTGTGTCGCTGGTTCTCGGGCTGCTGGTGATGGTTAATTAGGGCCTGGGTCTCTTCGAGTGCACTTTTGAGGGCTTCCAGGTCTTCTTTGGTTTCTGCTTGACAGAATATGTCGTCTACGTATCGGCAGTAGATGCTGGGTTTCTTCTCCACAGATTCGAGCACTCTATTTTTCACATCACACATGTACGCGTTCGCAAATAAGCACCCCAGTGGAGAGCCCATGGCTACTCCGTCGATCTGGGTATATAGCTGCCCACGGGGCTCAAAAACACAGATTCAGTTGTGCATGCGTGCAGCAGATTCCTGAGGAGCTCGGGTGGTATTTTTAGAGGTGGAAGGCGCGGGTGATGGAATATATTGTTTATGATGATGTCGATGGTCTCACTGACAGGCACGTTGGTGAAAAGACTCTCTACGTCCAGAGACGCGAGGATGCCTGTGGGTTGATTGCTGTGAATAATGTCGACGAAATCAGTGGTGGACTTAAGACAGTACTTAGCTGGTATGTATGGAGTGAACCAGCTGGTTCAGCTATTGCTTACTATTTTTGGAAGGTTTATGAATAAAACACCCGTACGTGGAATTGCTTGACATATTTCGAAAGATTCTACTTTCATCATCAGAAATACAATTACTAATAATACAATAATATATATACATATAGCATCTACACACACCACAAAGAAAAAAATCAAATTTATCAATTTGAATCAAACCCAATTAGAATTTCTCGTGAGCTCTGTCCTACGTCTTCCCATGCTCATTAAACCGATTCAAATTAGGTTTAACAAACACCTTTTTAACAACAGAGAAAAAAAATGTCTACACCTTTCGGCCCTCAAGTCCATACTCATCATAATATTATAGACGAGCAAGACTTCAACAACACATTTCAGGCACAAGTTATTAGTCGAAATAGAGAAAATGCCGGGTTCGAAATCGACGAACACTTAAGAATCCATGATCTGAAACCAAACATCAACATTATGTCCAGCTCTTGAAGCATCTGACTCAAAACGTTTAGCTTTGATATTGATTGTTTTGGCGTTGAGCATATTGGACGAGCGGGTGCAAAGACAAGATCAAATAATCTGTGTATTTGAAAAGTGTACTAACGAACTGTGAACCTAATCGTCAGACGAAATGATGGAGTTGTGCATTGAAATATAATCTCATTTGCGTCTAGTTTGTATTTGAAAAATAAGTAGCTAGCATACATACAACTAGCCTCTTCAAGATAATTTGAATATGAATTGGGGTATTTTTTCGTCATAGAAAATCAAAAGGCTCATTTAAAGGCAATGTGGTACCTTGGTCGAATCCTGGAATTTAGTGTAATTAGGGGTACTTTTAGCCGAAAATCATAGAAGCGTCCATTATTTCTCTGAAAAAAATGTACAATAAGCTCAATATTTTGATTTCTAAAATGTTCATCTAGGGAAATAAATAAATATCTGCCTGTGGATGATGTCATGATCTGGCAACCACTAGCATATTCAATAGGCTTCAAGGGCTTCGATTGGCTGATACTCACCGTGACGTCAGCACATGTCGTCACATCAACAGCCATGGCAACTGTGGCCTGCTGCTAAGGGTACATGTAGGGTACATTTCTGGTAGTTTTTAGCTTTTCTCTACGAAAATTTTGAGTTTCAAGATCTGATATATAGAGCACCGGGTTTTCCGGCATGCCTTACAACTTGGCTATCGCAGTTAAAATTACGTTATAAAGGTGCCACACTCCCTTTAAGGAATAATAACGACATGTTTTCTTCACAAATATCATAATTTGAACTTTTTCATTTATTCATTTATTAGAGGTTTATTCTTTATTCATATCAATGAACTTCCCATACCTCTAAGCTTTACGTCGCAATGAATGCTGATTGCTGAGGCCATGCAGCGCGTTGCCAGCTCTCGTCCTTTTGGGGATGCATGAAGGGGATCTGTACGGCTTATGCAGAGTACCTGCCCCTGGTCTGAACCCGAGTCAAGATGGCGTGTGTCGAACATATTTCACTAACCCCACTGTGTTCTCCAGGGTCATCAAGTTAACAATCACACCATATATTCTAACCATGGCTACGGAGTCGGAATTGGAGTCAGTCGGAGTCGACGTTTCGGCTGGGCCCGGAGTCAGAGTCAATGAAACTCAGCCGACGCCGACTTCTGGCTAAATAAGAAGTCTGGATTGCTTACAGGTGATCCTGAGCTGCACAGAAATGACATGGTTGAGCTCGCGCATACATCTCATTCCCAGCAGGCGTCAATAAATCCGTCTTATGGTGTATAATTCATTTAGAGAGTACAAATTTTGGTCGAATTCTAAGAATCCCGTGTAAATATAAAACTAGTTGCAAGGTGCTTGTGTCTGTTTTTTTAATGAATACATACATTTACAAACGACTTTAGGCACATTAATACACACTTTTGCAAACATTTCTCACGGATTCGGCAGCAAACGGTGGAGGGTTTGCCCGACCAAGCCTGCTAACCTATAAATTTGCCTGAGGTTTTGGTAAAAATGTGCACTCCATAGTGTTTCTGGTTTGCTTGAAACAAGTAGACAGAACCAACGGAGTTCTAAACCGAAAGACTTTCAGCCTAATCAAAGAAACGGTACATCATACGAGGAAGCCTGTGCTGAAAACCCAAAACCCATGGAAAATACAAAGCTTTACAAACTGTTGACGTAAAACGCCGAAAACCTTAGAATTTACAACATTACAAATGTTAAAATTTTTGCGCACCGCAAATACCCTGTAGCCCGCTTAGAAGAACGCTAAGGGTATCAATACCTTTGTCTGAGCCCATGGAGTCGAATTATATACAACATGACTTGTTAGGTCACAGGGTGACCTTGAGCTAAGGCCAATGTCAAACGAATTTGGTAGGTAACAGACTACATCATTGCCACATAAACTATTTTCTAGATTATGTTGCATATCATTTAAAGTTTTGGGTCGTGTCAGTCATTAACACGCGCATTGACGGGGGGGCGGGTACCCGCACCCCTCGGGTTTTTCAAAGATAGCAGAACCACGGCGGCGCGTAGCGCCACCGTACTTGGTATACCTTTTCCCTTATCATTTGGACAACTTCTGTGAAAATTTTAAGGTTAGGTCATGTCAGGTCAGGTCACCAGTACAGGTCAAGTGACCCGACCTCAAAAAAACGTTTAAGATAGGATAAGTCGGAGCAGGGTGAACTTATCCAATTGGAACTCATATCACACAATGGCCTCACCGAGTTCTCTAAAATATGTTCTGGTATTGTTTAAATCGATGACCTAAGGTCAGGTACGAGGTATGACCTCTCCATTGGAAATACACGGGAAAAATGGTTTTTACGGAATAACACAGTAACGCATGGAGATAGAGCATTTATTTTAGCTGCATTAGACTCGCCTGGGTTTTGCGGTTCTAATGATATGCTTTTTATATAATTTGACCCTGACCTGACCTCAGGTCAGGTCAAATCCTTGATTTGACCTAGCAAGGTCAAATTATATATCATTCGATTCGGCTTGCTGAGAGAATTCATATGGTTTAAATCGTTTTGCTCTATCTTTACTTGTTCAGATGTAATGGCCGAAAAACTGAATTTACATGTTATCCCTATGACGGCATGTTTTGACTTCTCGTGACTTTAAATGTGACCTGAAAAAAAATGGTACAAATGTTTTCGATGGAGAAGTGGATGGGCGACCCAACGCCGTTTACCGTTTTTCGCTATCTACCGTGGTTCTCGAGATCTTAGGGGGGCGGGTACCCCCCGTCAATGCGAAGGTGGCTCAGACCCCCGTCAATGCGCGTGTTAAGACAGCTAAATTATTGTTGTATCTTCTATCCCGACTACGAGATTGGGGGAATGCAATGCCTGGGGGAATCAATCTTATTAGAATCTCTTCTAGGCAGGGGTGTGGATTTCCGAAAATCATTGGGAATGCTAAAATTAAAACTTAAATGCCACAATATAAAAGAAACAGCATAATACGTTATTTGTTTTAGCTATCTCACAATCATTTTAGATCCTAAGTGTGATAAAAAATCTAAAAGGTTTTTTAACACTAATTTGATATTTCACTACAGGTGTCCAGGAAATCCCCCAAAAATATAAGTCCACACTCCTGTATAATACCACGTATTAACGCCCACCACAGTGGACCTCCGAGTCACCTCCGCGCCGGTAAAGGAGGGGGTACAACACCACCCCCATCAATCTCGGCCCCCTGCGGATTAGCGAAAAGCCGAAAGCTTTTGGATAGCTCATAAGAAATAGTTAAGAAACTAAATCATTCACTGTTTTGCTTAAGCTAGCATTGAGGTCATGGCAGGTCAAAGAAGCTGACAGCTTACAGAATTGTTTCTTAGCTCTAGCATCTAACTGGGTTGAGTGAGTGTATTGTTTTATAATCCATGCGCTTCCTTTCGTTACAGCAAGTCGAAATATGTATAATATGAGCATATAAGGTCAAAGCGAAATAAATAAACTGATCTAAGATCAGTTAAAGGTCACCATTTGATTTATCAACATAGTAAATATGCATATTAGTTGACCTACAATGATACTCTGAGCGTCATGGTACCAAAATTAACCCGCGCATTGAGGGGGCGGGTACCCGCCCCCCCCTCGGGTTTTTCGGAGATAGCAGAAACACGGCGGCGCATAGCGCCACCGTACTTGGTATACCTTTTCCCTCATCATTTTTAAAACTCCTGTGAAAATTTTAAGGTTAGGTCACCTCAGGTCAGGTCACCAGAACAGGTCAAGTGACCCAACCTCAAAAAAATTTAAGATAGCATAAGTCGGAGCAGAGTGAACTTATCCGATTGAACCTCTTATCACATAATGGTCCCACCGAATTCTCTAAAAGCTGTTCCGGTATTTTTTATATCGATGGCCTAAGGTCAGGTACGAGGCATGACCTCTCCATTGGAAATACATGGGAAAATGGTTTTTACGGAATAACTCAGTAACGGATGGTGATAGAGCATTTATTTTAGCTGCATTAGACTTGCCTGGGCTTTGCGGTTCTAATGATATGCATTTTGCTAAGATGTTCCCTGGCCTCTCCCCTCGAATCCGGAAATGTAAAAAACACTGAAGATTATATATTCGGGCACAGCCCTTCATCAGAATCGTGGTCAATAATTCTCAATATATCAATAATTCTCAGTCCTAGTATAGCCAGACCTCGAATTGAGCTTCACACAAAAATGCCTTCTAGAATGAATCGTTAAAAATAAGATTGGATGTCGTGACAACAACGATATTGGTACCTCTAACCTAAAAGCAATGCCGACAATACAACAAACCTAGACCAGTATTTGTGACAGAGTTTTCTATTATTTCAGCCAAACACTAGCTTTTGATTAACAATGAAAAACTCGCTGAAGTACCTTAATCGGTTATTTGAATATTTCTGTTCTTATTATTTACTTTTTCCGTCGACTGCAGCTAAAATGCTAACCAAAAACTACCTATTTAGCACTAATAGACGTGATATTAGATCGGTGTAAAGACTACATACCTTCCCCTTTAACATGATGCTATATTTTTACAATAAAAGCCTCCCTCAAATTATTTAGTTAAGATATTACCTAGTGGTCAAGGTCAACTTTTTTGTAATTGATAAACCCATTTTCCACAGCCTGCTCCTCTGGCCCAACGTTAAGCGTCGAAAGAGTATACGTGTGGCTGCAAAAAAAGCAATATCAATTTTATATTATACTTATTCAACAACCCTTGCCCATAGTATGTACCTCTTAAACAAATGCAGCTTTTATAGTTAGTTATGTGATCACCATTGGTAAATACTTTTCCTCAGCCTGTACCTCTAGCCCAACGTTAAGTGTGGAATGGGTATACGTCTAGCTGCAGAAAAGTATTATCAATAATTAGTTGCATATTTCAAAAACTCCAACCCCAGTACGTACCCCTAAAATCAAACCATCTCTTTGAGCTAGTTAATCTGATCAATCATTAATAAACCCTTTTTCCCAGCCTGTACCTCTGGCCCAACGTTAAGCGTTGAATGAGTATACATCTGGTTGCAGAAAAGCACCATCAAAGATAAATTACAAAAAAAAATCGAGCCTTACCTGAAGTCCATCACTTCTGACTAGTTACACTAATTCAACCATCATAGCCCTTTTTCCAGCCTGTAAATCGGGCCCAAAGTTAAACGTCAAAAGCATATACGTCTAGCATCAATAACACTATCAATAATGTAAGGAAGTCCTACCCCAGAACACATATACTTACGCTGATCCCTCCCTTGTCTCTTAAGCCACTGCTGTTAAGTGATAGCCTATCCTAGACCCGCATAATAGGCCAGGACGTTCTTTGTACGTTAAGGCTGGGATGACGATCCTGAATGGTTATGGATTCGGCTATCTTTCTATCTGGATGATCACGTGCCCGACGATCACGTGCCCGATGAGCAGGCTGTGGAAAATGGGTTTATCAATTGGGTTGACCTTGAAAAAAGTTGACCTTGACCACTAGGTAATATCTTAACTAAATAATTCGAGGGAGGCTTTTATTGTAAACATATAGCATCATGTTAAAGGGGAAGGTATGGAGTCTTTACACCCATCTAATATCACATCTCCTAGTGCTAAATAGGTAGTTTTTGGTTAGCATTTTAGCTGCAGTCGACGGAAAAAAGTAAATAATAAGAACAGAAATATTCAAATAACCGATTAAGGTACTTCAGCAAGTTTTTCATTGTTAATCAAAAGCTAGTGTTTGGCTGAAATAATAGAAAACTCTGTCACAAATACTGGTCTAGGTTTGTTGTATTGTCGGCATTGTTTTTAGGTTAGAGGTACCAATATCGTTGTTGTCACGACATCCAATCTTATTTTTAACGATTCATTCTAGAAGGCATTTTTGGGTGAAGCTCAATTCGAGGTCTGGCTATACTAGGACTGAGAATTATTGATATTTACTCCACGATTCTGATGAAGGGCTGTGCCCGAATATATAATCTTCAGTGTTCTTTTACATTTCCGGATTCGAGGGGAGAGGCCAGGGAACATCTTAGCAACTCATCATCATGCTCCTCGCCGCAGCACTTCAAAACGTTTGATATGCATTTTATATAATTTGACCCTGACCTGACCTCAGGTCAGGTCAAATCCTTGATTTGACCTAGCAAGGTCAAATTATATATCATTCGATTCGGCTTGCTGAGAGGATTCATACAGTTATTGTCGTTTTGCTCTATCTTTACTTGTTCAGATGTAATGGCCGAAAAACTGAATTTACGTTATCCCTATGATGGCATGTTTTGACCTCTCGTGACCTTAAATGTGACCTGACAAAAAATGGTTCAAATGTTTTCGATGGAGAAGTGGACGGGCAGCCCAACGCCGTTTACCGTTTTTCGCTACCTACCGTGGTTCTTGAGATCTTAGGGGGGCGGGTACCCGCCCCCGTCAATGTGAAGGTGGCTCAGACCCCCGTCAATGCGCGTGTTAACACCCGCACTGGAGGGGGTCTGGCACTAACGCGCACTGGAGGGGGGGCCTGGTAGGCCCCCCCCTAAGATCTCGGAAACTAAGAGGGTTAGAAAAAGGCCACTTGGTAGGTGGGTGGGGGCTGTGGTGATCTACATGATGACCAATTTTCATTGACCTAGGTCAATATCTTCAAGGTCAAACAAGGTCGTAAAGGTCAAATATTGGCCATGCTGGGATCGATTGGTAAATGCTGTGATTATGCAGGAAAATGGCGGGAAAAAGCTAAGGGCGGACAAGGTTCATAGAGAAGAGGTCTCAAAGAGGCTTCTCCACAACTTTTGGGTCAAGGTCATTCGAGGTCATTGACCTTTAAGGTCACCATATGGTATACTACTTATTATTTACACTTTGACTAACACTGTAGCCACTGTTTGGCGGGAAATGAGGATTGACCTTTCCCAATGACCTTTGACCTTGACCTTTGACCTTGACCTTTGTATTGGGGTACCCTACCGATGACGTCATAGCATAGTATATGTCAGACGGGGTAATGTCATTTGGCCGGACGCACAGTGGTCAGTGACCTTGAAAGTGCAGATATGACCTTGACCTGTGACCTTTGACCTTGACCTTGACTTTCATGTGAAGTGACCTTGACATATAGTCCCGCTTATATGACGTTATGACGTCACCACTCGGTCTTCAATGCAAGCTAACGGGTCCGACCGCGCGTTTACGGCGATCTCAAAATGTAGGTCTGACTTTGAAAGCCTATACGTCAAAAAATTTTCGGCCGATTTTCAAAAAATCTTCACCAATCGACGCGCTATTGAATTCTGTTAAATGTGGCCACGTTTCGTTTTTCGGCTACGAGCGGTTCTCCGGCCACCTCGGAAAAACAGGTGGGGGGCCTCCGAGGCCCCCCTCCAGTGCGCGTTTTAAGGCTCTATCATCATTTTCTGCGAAGGTTTTGACCAATATTCTGGAAATCTGCTTAACACGTGCCCCACTGGGGTCCCTGGCATGACGTGCCCCGTTGGGGGGGACATTTTTCACCCCCCTCCGAATTTCATTTCTCAGGAAAGCTAAAGGAAAATTATGGAGCACGTTCCAAATCTCTTGACGAGACGCAGAGAAATTATAAGAAACATTTTTATGTCAGGTCAATATTGAGGTCCGCATAGGTCAAAGAATGTTTCATAGGCTTACAACGAGGCAGAGTACGTTTCCATCTCTAGATATTTACTTAGAAAAGGTAGAGAAAATATTTATGTATCATTGGATTCCTCTCATCTTGGCGAATCGAATACCGCTATCTTGAATGTAGTAAATGTAAGTGTTATACGTTAAAACTATGTTAATGTTCTTATAGGAATACCTAGATGCATCGTTTATAATAGGTAAGGTAGCTAATAAGGAAGTGGTACTGTTATAATGCTCGTTCTCACGATATTTAAAAACATGTTTTCGAAATGTGAAATGAAAAATATGAGCAAATATTTAATGCTGAAGATGACTGTTGAAAATACAGTTGGAAACTAGTTCTAATTAATGAGTTTTGGTGACCTTTCAAACGAATTAACGACTGATATTAAAACCAACGCAAGAAAAATAGAAAAACTCCAAAGAAAAATATCCAATTGCGCGAGTGCTATACAATATATATATATATATTTGCTCTACCTTTTCTGAGTAAATATCTAGAGGTGGAAACGTTCTCTGCCCCATTGTAGCCCATGGCATCTTCTTTGACCTATGATGACCTCAATATTGACCTGACATAAAACGCTTCCTATAAATTCTCTTCGTCTTGTCAAGAGCTTTCGAACGCCGTCCATGATTTTTCTTTAGCTTTCCTGCGAAATGAGATACGGAGAGGGGCGAAAAACGCCCCCAGCGGGGCGCGTCATGCCAAGGACCCCAGCGGGGCGCGTGTTAAGTATCGAGTATACCATAAGTTATCTTGCGAGTATGTACATACATTTCTGATTCGTTTTTATGTCTGACAGGGTCGGATCCAAGCCCAAGGTTTGGGGATCAGGTGGCTTAGTGGATAGCACCCTTGTCTTCTAAGCCACCGGTCCCGGGTTCAAGTCCCGGCGGAGCCTCTGTATAAGTCGATCTGATCTCCAAAAATCCCTTCCAACAGGGTGAGAGTTGGCGACGCCGTATGACCTTGGCAGTTGGTGCGTCGGTAAACCCCAACAATTATTATTAAGCCGAAGGTCTGGGGAGAGAGAGGCGACCGCGGCCCCAAATCGTGAAAAAACGTGTTTTTATAGAAAATCAGCTAAAATCGGGGAATTTGGGGGCAATTGTCTGGTTTGTTCCCTCCCTGTATCCGCCAGTAATTTCTGCGTATTTCCCTTCCTTAATATAATATAAAGCTGTAGGTTACATTAGAATGGCACTATAATACTGTAAAACACGTATTTGTAATGATTCCCTCTTCTTATACGCTTCATTGGGACATTGCTTCACATTTTGGGTGGCGGGTGCCCAAATCACATTTGGAGGTACCGGGGCACCCCCAAAGTATCCACACTCCTGTATTGAATAACTATTTACTCATTGATAGGTAACATGGTCAGTTTGAAAATATTCAATATTCTGGTTCCCCGTACTTCCCCAACTAAGGTGACAAGATCGGGGTTCTTCTGACCTCTGGCGAAGGAGAGGAGTGGATGTATCAGCTAGCCAAGGCAGCGATATGTTTCGAAATTTGGAAGTAGCACCCACCTCTGGCAGGGGCGTAGCCAAGGGGGGCGGCAGGGATAGCTCCCCCTTCCCTCCTGACGGCCCGAAGGGCCCCCTGAGGACACGATTATGTAACAAGCAGGGCATTTTTTACTCATCAGGGCCCTTTTGGCGCTGTCGCAGGGGCACTTTTCGGGGCACCACCCCCCCCCACATGAGCAAAATTCTGGCTACGCCCCTGACCTCTGGTGAAAAAATCGAACGTTCTCATTTGACCCAAGGATGACCTTCAAGTCAGAACGTTCCTGGGGTCTACCTCTTAGGCCGTTGGGGCACCAGGTCTCAATCAAAGGGGGACATCAGGGGGTGGATTTATGCAAATGATTTGGGGTGCCCAAATTTGAAACAATGTCAATAACAATGCCGCCCCGATAGATCAGTTGGTAGAGCGTTGAGATCCGGCCCGCTGCTCAGGAACTTTGCAGTCAGTGCATGTGCAGGCCTGAGATCGGTTTCCCTGAGACGCTCCAGCGCTCAATATTTAACCGACGTAGGTCGGCTCGCAACTGACTGGTGAGAAGGTGACTTGAGCGGGGCAGCCGTCCCTGCGCTTTGTGCGACGTTAACCTTTTGCTTTTAAATTAATCCTTCATTGTGGGGTTTGCTCGTTCGGGTGGTTGGTTTGGAGTCTCCGTGACAATCCCTTGATGACTTTAGTGAGGCTCCGACTACAAAAACCCAACTGGAAACAACTTGGAAGCAAATTAATAAAAGAAACTACCATAATAAAAGTTAATAAAATTACATAGTGTGTTTAAGCCTTTTCATAGGCATGAAAAGAGCGCAAACCAAATTTAAAATTCTCCAATGAAAAATACAAATACTTAAATCATATTTAAACTCTGATTTAACGTTTCATTCGTAGAGCCCAGGCACTCCAAAGACATAAAAACATACCACTGGAGAGTGGTGGATCCAGGACCTCATGGGGGGAGGGGGACTTAGGAGCTCGAGCCTCTATTGCCATTTTCTCGTGGCAGTCTCCAGCTATGCAGTTACTACAGACGCTCCAAAATTTCTGGAGGTAGAGCCACATAATCCCCTTGTATCCTCCACTGGCCCTGAGGAGAGTACCTCCAATGCCCGCTTTTATCCGCCTATGCGGGAAACTACAGTCGTGGGATACCTATTTCTGATGCAACATAGATTCGTTTGGTTCCTGAGTTAGAAATGAGTTCTAGAATCGTAGTGTTAGAACTCACAGGTACTGAAATAGGAGATTAGGAGATGGCATATTAACCCGCACCCCACCGGGGTCCGGCGCCACCTTCGCCCCACCGGGGGCCATCGATGGCCCCTCTAACTCCGAAAATATGGGGGTTAGCGCAAATCTGCAAAGTGCATTAGAAAGCTCGCGTGAGGTCAGTAAGAAATTAATTCGAATATTTAAGCGCTCAGGTCAATGGTTTCACCTCCAGAGGTCAACTTAGGTCACGATAAACTAGTTTCACTAAAATATGAAATGCTTAAGAAAACTGGGCATAACTCTTATGCCATTAGAGCCATTGAGATCTGGTAAAGAACATTTAATAACAAAATGACAGACTTTTTTCCACTATGTGAAACGTAATGACCTCCCGCCACTGTTTTAACCTCCAGAGGTCATGTCGTGACCTAATATGACCTGAGGTCACGAAATGTCAAAAATTGACCTTGGCATATCAAATGAAAGCCAGTGACGGGACACACACGATAACGTTTGATTCAGCACTCTAGCTTAACCCTCGCTCTGCCGGCACCCCGGGAGTTACGCGCCCTGCCGGCATGGCTGAAAAAACCTCTTCTGGTTTACTGATAGAGAACTTGAAGTGTAGGCGGTCGTATGTGCCTTACAGGGTCTCAAAAGAAACCTCAATCATTTTTCACCTTGTTCGTATAAGTTTCATACATGAATTCCTATCAAGTGTGCCTAAATTAGTCCTTTTAACCAAACCTTGCAGTTTCATCCCGGCCACAGCGGCCGCCACCCGCGGCGCGCTGCCGCTTGCCCAGTGTCCCGGGTACAGCCTCAGACAGGAGGTGCCGGCACCTGGCGCCGGTGCCTGAGCGCTGAGAGTGGCGGCCGCGCCAGCGAGCACGTGCATTTGCTGTGGGATGGTGCCCCAACGCCGAAACAATTATATGGGACCATTTCAAAAGCGGAAAAGAAACTTTTTGACGTTTGATATGCCATCTGCATAAGCCACTAGTCACTTGTCGGATATATCCTAGCAAAAACAACTGACGTAGTCCCCTCTACATTGTGCTTATACACATTGTGAACATATAAATTTTCGGGGAATTAATTTGACGTATTTAGATTGTTCGTGCATAGTCTCGTCTTGAATACTGACGGAAAGATCGCACCTCGGTTCGCTAAACCTAGCCGTACTGACATGCGCTCTACCTGGCTGTAGATGAAAGAAAATGACATCCAGGGTAATAGAGGACATGGCATCCATAGGAAATGGATGTTTTCGGGGATTCGGACACAGAGTTTTCACAGTGTGACGTGGTGTCAGAAATAGCTAAATAAAAAGGAAATGTCACAATCTAGACATGCATGGAAAGAGGGTGTGTATGTTTTTCGTCATTCATTTTTTTAACCACCTGAGTATTCAATAAAATGTACAGGAAAATTTTAAGGAACTAAAAGGATAGGGATAATTGCATCATTCCTACCAATGGATCTTTTTACATCCCCATCCGTTGGCTACCCTTTTACACGGCAAATTGTCCCTTTGCCATCCAGCTGTGAACCTGGCACAATGTCAAGTTTGGCGTGGAAATCTCCCCTGCGTAACCACGATACAAGGAGGGTGGCCTGAGACCACCCCTCTCACCCCATAAGCTCCTGCTGATGTTGTCGAGCCCTCTGGCGCTGTCGCCAAGCCGTCTGGGGACGTTTTCCAGGAAGCAAGCGTTAGAGATGCTGGCTGGGCCATTGTTCCGTATTTTCACGCGTGTCCTTATCGTCCCCTCGATCGCTATCAGCTGACCAAACCACGAACACTGTTACCCTTCCACCTGCCGCCTGCGCTGACGAGCCCGGTCTGTGTCAGAGGTTGTCGCGGGCCCGAGCGGGCCGCGGCATGGGCCGCCACTGCCAGACCTGAGTGGAAAAGCGCGAACATCATTTCAATAACTTTCGCTTTACGCAAAAAGTTGAAAAAGTATCTACTTTCTGTTTGCCGGGAATGATGCAGAATTTACATAGGAACAGCTACCCCGGCATTATCATCGGGACGGTTAGTTAGATGTAGATATTCGCATTAAAACGGCGAGAGGAGGAAAAACAGCACCGCCGGCAGGGCGCGGGTTAATTAGGTCAAAAGTTATTTTCAAAATACTCTTTTCACCCTGATGACCTTGGATGACCTCGGAGAGGTCAAAGGCTAAATATGGCCCCTGGGATCCGTAAAAGGGTGTCCAAGAACGTTTGTTTTTAGCAAGCTGAGCATTTGCAATAATTTTAATGACTTGTAGATCATAAGGCAGCTTTTCCCCATGCTTTTTTAATGGGAGAGGTCACCTCTAGACCTGAACTTAGGTCACAAAATCGAAAAATCCCAGATATACACCTTGTGAACCCTGGAGGGGTCATGAAGAGTAGGAAGTTTCAAATCGATCGACTAAGAAATTAAGCTTTTATGGAGCTCAAAAGCTGAAGTGAGGTGACCTTGGTTGACCTCGACTGGTGGCCTTACCTTGGGTGACCCGGGGGTAAAAAATTTCAGAGATAGTGGGAAAACGATGGAGTGAGACATAATATAGCCCTCAACCGCGGTGCTGCGTCTCGTCATTTTTCTGCTATCCCGAAAAAAGCTTAGGGGCCATTGATGCCCCCCATGGGGCGAGTGTTAAAATGTTTGTAAAAATAAATATTCTGAGTCGCACAAAACACAGACTACAAGGTCACGCCGCTTTATAGCCACAAGCAGCACTAGCCAATGAAGGGATTTTAGAGTATTTTAAACACCAGTTGTCGGACCTAATCTGGCATCATCCATTGGTGAAAACCTGTCGTTGCCAGATCGCTGCTGACACTAACGTGTGTTTTTAGTTGTTGTTAGTGCGCTGCACACACACACCTTGCTTGCTGCTGCAGCAAATCGTTTGTGGACTAGCACAGACACAGTTTCTACCAAGGCCATACATACCGTTTCACATTTTTTCAAGGTACTGACCCTGTACTAGTACACAGTATTACTTAATCATTGAAGTCACCAATGACATTGAAATAAGCTAATGATAATTATTTATATGCTATTGCTTTCATAATTCACACTGTGTAAGAAAAACCATAATTTCCATACCCTTCAGTGATTTAATACATGTCAACGTGCTCAATAGGTATGCATGAATTGTCTACAGCATCACAGTGATGGAAAATTTTCCATGAAAATGTGTTATCATCTGATCTGAGTGATGAGGGCTCACCATCAAATCAGCACAACACAAATGTGAAATCCAACCATTTCTGTTATTTAATTGATGTGTGATAAACATGCTAAATATAACCTGCTGTGATTGTTGAATTAAGTGGGCTAGGAAATGCTCAATATAAGAGCCAAGTTATTTGGTCAAAGTTGCTGTCTTGCTGGCTCACCCAGCTGAGGCCAGGAGTGATAGTTAATTGTTTTATACAATCACTTTGGAATCTACTTCTCTCTGTGAGAAAATCTTAAATTAATAAGAGTAATCTTCTGTGTAGTTGTTTTCTCCAACGCATTTAATGGTTGCAGGCATTCAGTGGTTTGCCACATAAAATTTTTGAATGGCTGCTGGTGTTCAGTGGTTTGCTATATACAATTGTTGAATGGCTGCTGGTGTTCAGTGGTTTGCTACATACCATTGTTGAATGGCTGCTGGTGTTCAGTGGTTTGCTACATGCAATCATTTTATGCATTTGAAATAAGCCATGCTAGTCTCTTGGCCACATTTTGTGTGTTCTGAGCAGTGGCAGTGCCACCAGGGGGCAAGTTGCCCTTGCCAAAATTTGGAAGGGCTCAAAGGTATGGTGTTTCCCCCAAAGAAAATACAGGACAAAGAAAAACCAAAAATTACCATACTTCTAATGGAACTTTCTTGCAAAACTCTGTTGATAAAATTACATTGAAATTTGTTTCTTCCATGGAAATTCATTTCTTGAATGTGTGTAAAATTTAATAACTTTCATTTAAACACTTCTGTAATACTTTGTTATGTATAGAAGTAAGAAATGAAAGAACTAATCACCAAAAATGTACCATAATGCATCCTGTCATGCAGGTGTCTTTTTGTGCATCTTGACATGGAGGAGGGGGTTAAAAAGCAGACCTAAAGGCACTGAAGCTTGGTAAGAAGGGGTACTTTTTCTCAGTTGGGGAAGGTGCCCAACTCCCTTGCCCTCTGTATTAATTATATATCTATTATGTATTGAACTGAGGAACTTTCCTCGCCCCCAGTGATGCAAAGCTGTTGCATCACCCCTGATTCAGAGCAGTGGCAGATAATGTTTTTTAGTGCCTATTAACCATGGGTGCCAAAAGTGGGGGACAGGGGACATGTCCCCCTGTTGGCCAACCAAGGGATGTCCTCCCCAAATTTTTGGGTCCATTGTCATTAATGCTGTCAGGTATTGAATATGCTCAAAATTCGCCTCCCCCAGTCAGCACCAGCCTAGGTCCATCCTGCCTGCAAAAATTCTGTGGCCGTGCCCCTGCTATTAACTATTAACTATAGGCACCCTTCCAAAATGTCCAAGTGCCCATAGTGAATACATAGGCAGAGGCTGATCTGAGGCAATGGTGGGGAAGCCTTGAGCCCCCTAGCCCCCAGTGTGCAAAATATGTCACTTGCGACGAGATCTCGTCGGTGCGAGTGCCCTTGGCGACAGGAGCAAGTGGTGCGAATTTTATTACCTGGTGTGAATTTGTGAGACTGGTGCGAGGGACTCGAGACTGAAAACCAAACAATGAATGAATGGTTATAAAGGCCCTATAAAACTAACTAACTAAGAAGAGAGGTAGCATTGCATTGTGTGGGAGGGATGGGTGCTTCTTTCTCCCTGGTATATTGCGGATTGGTGCGAATTTTAGGTGGCTGGCGTTGCAAATTTGTGTGAGAATTTTGAATGGCTGGTGCGACTTGTCTGGTCTGCTGGCATACTTTTCAGGACTGGCCTAGCCCCCCTCCCCCATAAAGTCCTGGATCCGGCACTGATTCCGTGACTAGGTAGGTTATTAAATTATGCATGTTCGATATCCAAAAATCAAAAAGTTCAGGCATCTAAGAAAGGGTAATATTGTGAGGTTTTTTTATAACTGCCATGCTGCCCTACTTATGGATAGCTTTTGGCTTTGCACAATTGACAAGACTATATAACTATTCTTATTGAATTGGTATCAATCTACACCCATTTGGCATCTGATCATGTAAATGTGGCGAAAAAGAAGACGTATGAATGTCCTTGAAACAGTCTCATAGCTTGCCCTAGCGCCCTGTGCTTTTGACGTAAACTTGAACCATTGGGTTGTCTGGGTGCAAGCCCGACGATTTGTGAGTTGCTAGGTGATTTCTACACATAACATGCATAACTTGAGCTAGAGTCTAACTGTTCCTTCAGAATATTCTAGTTTAGTTAGAAACTTCTCACATACTCCTGGTGAGCCAAATAAGATTGAAAAATAATCCACCTGTTTTTAATATCAGAGTAATGCGTACTTTTCCCATGGCATTTGGTTCAGCAGTATATTTTTTTACAGAATTATATGCATTTCCAAATGGCTGATACATACCATGCCATCTACATTAAGGGCAAAGAAACATGAAAACGTTGTACATCTTCTACCGCGTTTTTCCTGAGAGAAACAACAATTTTACGGAGCTGAACATTTCTTTAAGCCTGGAGAAGTTGAAAGGTGTTACCTATATTTTTGTGTCAGCCCCCCCCACAGCACACTGCCCTGTTATACCCTAACACACGCCAATTTCCAGCAGCGTTTACCATCCCTTTGGACCCAACATTTCCTTGACCAGAGAAATAAGTGTTGTCTTACTAATTTAGTTGATCTTCTTTGGACAAACCAGATGGTAAGAACAATAACATAGGGATCGCGCCTGGAGGCCCCTTTATTGTGAAGAACACTTTAAGAAAAGCAGTGCTGAATACATACTGGAAATAAAAAGAACAATAAATATAGACTACATGTGACATGCCACACCACACGATATAAATAGACGAGGATGTAACTCATCTTACCTTATTTGTTTCCAGGTTACCGCTTTCTGCACCGATGCCGGAACTTGCGTCAGAACAAGAGCTGTTCTGTGTCGTCCACAACATTCCCAAGTCGTTCCGGGCACGGGACTTGCGCCGATTTTTCTCTCAGCTAGTGGAAGCTGGTGCTTTCTCGTGCTTTCACTACCGGCACCGACCTGAGGTGCAGCTGGCTTCGCCGGGCTCTGGCGTCCCTGCAGGTAGCAGCGAGACAGCAGCTCCCTCTGTCGAGGCCACTGGCAGGGAGAGCAGTGATGCCACCTGCGGTCCGTTCGCCTCTCTCCTGGCTGATGAGACTCAGTCCGAGCGGGTCTCTGTGAGCCGGCGTGGTCCACACCCAGCTTGCTGCGCCCCTCTGAAGCTGCACAGCCGCGCCGCCCTGCGCCGGCTGCTGAAGCTCTACCACAACAAGCACTGGGTGGACGGTTCCGGAGCTTACCTGGCGCGCCGCTGCTTTATTTCCGAGCTAGCCGTCTCTTCCAAGACTGCGCAGCGCCTGGCGACCATGATCGAGCTGAGACCACCAGTGGATATGCCAGCTGGTAACGTGGGCACGCCGACGGCGTACTTCCTGGAACAAATCCAGAGGTGCAAGCTGCCCGCCTCGCTGGTGAAGCGGCTGGGGCTGGTGTTCCCGCGGCAGGCGCGGCGTCGTCAGTACAGTGCCGTGCCGATGGACTATGGTACAGGTCTTTTGACGCCCTCCGAAGAGCAGGAGGAGGAGATGGCGAGAACGGCCAGCGGTAAAGAACTGTTGGATCGACTACCGGGTGTGATTGCGGCGAGTGCTGACCGGGAGAAACCGACATCGCCGGCACCGCGTGCCTCTGACGAGACGAAATCGGAGGAGACGGACCGCCACGAAGCGCTGCACGACGACGTGACCTCTCAAGAGCGCAGCAAAGAGCGGCTGTATGAGGAAGAGATTGAACTGGTCTGGGAGAAGGGCGGACCGGGCCTGGTGTGGTACACAGACGCCGCCTACTGGGACGAGCAGAAGGGCGACTTCGACGAGCGCACGGCGGATGACTGGGATGTGGACATGTCCGGATACGAGGACGGTGGTCGCCACACGGACCGGGACGCGCGCCAGGCGCACGAGATGAGGCAAGAACTCCGGCTGCGTCGCGGACTCGATGATGATAGTGCGTTTCAGCGACGAGAAAGCGCTTATGTGAAATCCCGCCCTGCCACTACAACCAGCGACAGTGACGAGGAACGAGAACCGAACCCCGGCTTCTGGCAGCACACGCGCGGTTTCGGCCGTCGGTTGCTGCTGAACCTTGGCTGGAGCGAGGGTGGCGGACTGGGCTCCTCCGGGCAGGGGATTCGCCGACCAGTGTCGCCCTCTGGCCAGGTAGACCGCCGCGGATTTGGGTTCGCTGGTGAACCACTGTTACGGGGGCCGGACCCGAAGAAGCGGCGCCGGCCGCAGCCGGATGAGGACTGGACTGTGATCACTACTGCCTTTGACAAGCCCGGAGAGAGTGAATTGCGTGAGAGTGCCGACGTGGCCGTCCCGCCCACGCACATGAAGTTCCGTCGTGCCGAAGCCAGATGACCCGCTGATCAATGTTTAACTATCAGCAGGACGCGCTTAGTCTGAGAAGGATGAAAGCTCAGATGCTGTTGCCGTTTTTTAAATCGTGAATTTCTTTCTTAAGTGTGAGGTGTAATTTCTGAATTTTTTTCGGGTGGAACATCTGTGGTATTTGACTGTTGCTACCATGTTGTCCTCATGGCTCAAGTTGGGGGGCGAATACTTTGTATCTCGTGTGTAAGATAACCTCTCTAATATGAATGAAGTTTGATAGGAACCTTGTATTTTCAGGTCCAGTGTAGTCACTTTTGAACTCAACAATTATTTATATTCGCGCGTTGAGAGCTCGACCACAGCAACCTAATTTTGCACTCACGCAATTGGTTTTCCCCAACAGTTTGATGTTTTGATTATTCTTTGAAGGATATTTTCACTTTCAGCGTTCATGGTAAATAAATATGTCAGCTACAGTGAAGGAGAGAGGCGTTTATTGCTGCCAGTAGGAGAAATCGGTTCACACCGAAACAATGCGTCATCATTTTCACGTGTTTATTCTCGTCTTCTCAGTCGATGTCAATGTGAAACCAATTCTTTTACACGATTTCTTTCTCCGACACGTGTGAGGTAATAAAGGGAACATACAATACTTAAACCGAGTTATATTCCATGATATTTAACTGACGGCAAGCCGGTCTCATGCCATGAAAAGGTCAGCATTTTGTCGATTCAAGTGATACCAATGAACCTTTCCGTATTATTGTTTTATCTGCAAACTGAAGGTATCTGATGAATTCAAATACGCCTCTAGCCAACCGACATTGGTTCAAAGGCCACCGCACGGCGCTGAATCCTGACCAAGTGACGTTCGGAAAGGCCCGATTTGGCCAGTAATTCCCTGCTGACTGGAGGTCCCGTTCTGCCGACATGAATAAAGAACCGTGACCTCTGAAGTTCTGATTAACAATTCACGAGGCGAAGCTTCTGTTATGACTGGAATAGCACTATACGAAAACAGCGTCCACTTTGAGTAGAGCCTTGGTCAGAACCCAACCAGAATGTACACTGATCACTTCTCGGTGGCGTCCAAATCGGGACAATGCTGCTGCTCAACAGTTCAAAGCAAGTGCAGTAACCTCAGCTCTTTAGTTGACCGACATATACCTGGCGACTCTTCACATTAAGGGATGAACGAGACAGCAGTGCACTAGTAATGGAATGCCTCACGCTACAGAACAAGCCCTCGGGCCGGCTCCAGCCTCCTCTGCGGGGTGCATGTGTAGCCCTTATTCCTAATGGACCTGCTGTTTCCATGTGGCGATAGGGATGATATATTGGTGAACTGCACATGACGGGGCTACAGCCGATCACTCTTGAAATGTCTGACGGCAACGTCGAACCTCTCCTCCAGCAGACTGAGCTCAGACAGCAGATCCGTGATGGCGTTCATCAGAGCGTCATCCGGCGTGAAGTCAGACGTCGTCTGGATCCGCAGAATCACCTTGCTCTCCAGTGGATGTGGGTTCTTATACCCGGCGAAGATTACGTTCGGGTCCCGCAGCAGCTGGTTCCGAATCATGTTGCCCAGAGTGTGGTCCTCCTTATTGAAGGTGTATATGGCGGCGTTCGGTACCTTGGTGTCCTGCTCGCGAACGATCTTCTTCTCGCCATCGAACAACAAGAATGACTCGAATGACGGAGGAGCGTTCATGGTGGTGGTAGAGGGTTAGCTGCAACACGAAAGCTAAGGCAGCTGACCTTACGATAGTAGCAGGCCAGCGGTGCTCTCCTTGAATTGCGCGGCTAAACAACAATGAAAGGTTAGTGAGGCTTCTTAGGAGTCACAAAGCGGAGACAATTTTCTGGCGATGGTCCCGTAACTCACTTCTTCCCCAGTCTGCAACACAGAAAGTGTTTCCATTACGTCAAACATATCACTTGAATTAAAGATACAACAACAGACGCAAGCAAAACATTCCGGACTATTGATGCTTTCCCTTTCACAACAATCCTTTGGCATGTAAGGGTTGAGCGTCATTGCCCTGAAACAATCTGAGCCCAGAGCTGGTTGTCCAGCCATTAAAGGGAGATACGCGAAAAAATTATTATTGCGGTTTCTTGCTATTTGAAAAATCCTGATTATGAAACTGTCAATTATTTTTGTACCTTCGGCAAAATTTTGGTAGGCCACTCACTTATTATCGAAATAGGTCAACAGTTCTGATAAAATGCTGAAACGTTCACCATTACCCTGCCTTCACCTATCACTTACTTTTCGAAAACTATTTAAAGTTGAAAAGTAATGTTTTTGTAATAAAAATGTCTGTTCTGTATTTGTATTTGAATTAATTTCACAAAGCCTTTAAAAATAGGAAATGAATTAGTTTGCCCTAGAAACAGAAAAAAACAATTACTCAAGTCTTCAGCCATTTCGTACCTCGGGTCTTGAGTCGTTTTCTGCTTCAGCCCAGAATGACGGAACTTTTGCGTCAGAAAGGTCACGTGACCCCCTATGAGGTGGCTGTAGGTTCTGATTGGTCAATTTTGATTTCTTAAAAGCCCTATATTTTTGTTTTAATATTATTTTTGGCTGTAGCCTATTTAAAATAACTTTTTAATTAATAGTTTTAAACTTTCAAGTCACTGCTTAGGAAAAATGGGACTGGTTTTTAGAGAATTTGATAGCCTCAGCCGGGGGTACGTCATTTACATCGATGAGAGGTGTACCGGTAAAGTCGTCTAGAAATGTTGACCTTGAGAGTAATTTTAAGGCATTTGCAGGCCGCATTCGCAAAAAAATGAGAATAGGACTTCTGAAACAACTTTTTGTGACCTTTTGATCTAGCCAATACATTTTTTCGCGTATCTCCCTTTAAACACATACGAATGTGAGAGACCAAGAGAGGCACAAATTTTGAACGTTACTTTGAAAGAAGGAATACTTGAAATGAAAACGAAAAAACTGTAATTGTAGAACATTTTCTAACATGAACACAAAAATAAAATAAACGTTGGTTTAGTTTCAATAGCTGAATTCTAATAGTACTAGAGACAATCACACCATTGGCGGGGGAAATAGCACTTGATGGACTCAATGACTTCAGTGTATCCCTGTTGGGGGAAACTGCAGTCAGAATTATCAATAATAGCTACATACCCAAAAATGGGTACAATGGCTCATAATTGGGTGTGCTTCTTCCAAAAATGGAAATGCATGTTCCCAAAAATCGGAACTCTAGACCAGTTTTTTTTTGCAAAGCCACCGGGTGGGCAGAAGAAAAAACATAGGATTTCTGATTCACATCCAAGACGACATTTTGGGAAGAACCTTACTTTGAATTAAGAAAGTTAACTTTGAACTTAAGCTTAAAGGGAATGTGGCACCTTTATAACGAGATTTTAACTGAGATAGCCAAGTTGTAAAGCAAGTCAGAAAACCCGGTACTCTATATATCATTTGTCTTGGAACTCGATATTTCCGTAGAAAAAAGCTAAAACCTATCCGAAATGTACCTCTCGCCAGGCGGCCATTGTGAGCTGCTGGTGTGACGGCATAATCTGACGTCACGATGAGCATCATCCAATCGAAGCCCTTGAAGCGTTTCGAGTATGATAGTGGTTGCAAGATCATGAAATCATCCACAGGCAGATATTTATTTATTTTTCGGGAGGAGTATTTTAAAAATTAAAATATTGAGCTTATCGGACATTTTTCAGAGAAATCATGAGTGGTTTCATTAATTTCGGCTAAAAGTACGCCTAATTACACTAAATTCCAGGATTCGACCAAGGTGCCACATTCCCTTTAAATATTTGTTCAAATTTCACAACCTCACTCCATCAGAAAATGCTGGCGGACAAAATTAAATTCAAATTATATTTCATTAATTGAATTGGATTTTTCGACAATATATTTCAGATAAGGCATTACAAATAATTGTAGAGAAACAGGATTTGCATCACAAAAGTGTTAAAAATCCATTTTACCACATAAGTCTCACCAGAAGTGTTTCCAGTGGGGGCTAATGGAAAACATGATGGTTCTATGGGTCGGCAGCTCAGTATTGCTAGAAAATAGTGACTAAGTACTTTTCATATTGTTTCACATTCATATGCATCAATAACCCCAAGTATCACACTAGACATTCTTCATTTAAGCAACATGATTATCTCCAGTGAAGTATGCAAGGCAGTCTGCCACTACCTGAATCATAAGTATTCTATGACCGAAGCTAAATGGATGTAAATTTTTAATAAAGCCTCTTGAATAAATGAAGAAGGTACAATTGCTGTAAAAGTGTAAATTTACCATTTTTAGGCAGATAAAATTTTCAAATTATTCCAGCCCAAGACAATACAGTTGTACCATATAAAATGACAGCATGAAAGTCCGTCAAATACATTTATATTTTGGAAGGTATTTCCCAGGGTACTTTAAATACAGGTACAACCAAGTTTCCTTCTAAATATAGTCCTCCCCTGATGACGTCACGGAACTTTCCTACTGAATTCTGAATAATCTACCAATTTCTGGGAGGATCGGTTGGAACATACCAAGTTTGGGCGTAATTTGGCAGCAATATAGTACAAATCTAAGTCCACCTCCTTTACCCATTAACACGGGCATTGACGGGGGCGGGTACCCACCCCCTCGGGTTTTTCGGAAACAGCATAAAAACGGCGGCGCGTAGCGCCGCCGTACTTGTCATACCTTTTCCCTCATCATTTTTACAACTTATGTGAAAATTTTAAGGTCAGGTCATCTCAGGGCAGGTCACCAGCACAGGTCAAGTGACCTGGCCTAAAAAGTTTAAATCCATGGGGAAAATGGTTTTAAGTGAATAACGTAGTAACGGATGGCTGTAGAGCGTTTATTTTAACTGCATTATATTTGCCTTGTCTTTGCAGTTCTAATGATATGCATTTTATATAATTTCACCTTGACCTGACATGAGGTCAGGTTAAATATTTGATTTGACCTAACGAGGTAATATTATATATCATTCGATTCAGCTTGCTACGAGGATTCATATAGTTTAAATCGTTTTGCTCTATTTTTACATGTTCAGATGTAATGACCAAAAACCTTAATATACATGTGATCCCCATTACGGCATGTTTTGACCTCTAGTGACCTTAAATGTGAACTGACAAAAAATGGTCGAAATATTTTCGATGGAGAAGTGGATGGGCTGCCCAATGCCAGTTACCGTTTTTCGCTACCTAGCGTGATTCTCGAGATCTTATGGGGGAGGCGGGTACTCCCGTCAAAGCGAAGGTGGCTCAGACCCCGTCAATGCGCGTGTTAAACATCATCCTTGATCGAAACGGCGAGCGGCGTATTTTACGTTAATCGTTTATAGAAAATCCAAAGCCTACAAAGGATGTGTTGCATGGACATACAATTTTGATCAATGCTTTTGATATGGCCAATCGGCAATCAATGGTTTTTGCATCAATGCAAGCCTAGATGCATTTATGCAGCCATGAACAGTGATTTGACAAACGTACCAACAGATCTAAATTAGCAATGAAACACAAATACAAGACATTTTTGGCTTCTCAATCGCAATTTGAGATACTTTCTATCACGTAAACTCAAATTGCTGGCGGACAAAATTAAATTCAAATTATATTTCATTAACTGAATTGGATTCTTCGACAATATATTTCAGATAAGGCATTACAAATAATTGTAGAGAAACAGGATTTGCATCACAAAAGTGTTAAAAATCCATTTTACCACATAAGTCTCACCAGAAGTGTTTCCAGTGGGGGCTAATGGAAAACATGATGGTTCTATGGGTCGGCAGCTCAGTATTGCTAGAAAATAGTGACTAAGTACTTTTCATATTGTTTCACATTCATATGCATCAATAACCCCAAGTATCACACTAGACATTCTTCATTTAAGCAACATGATTATCTCCAGTGAAGTATGCAAGGCAGTCTGCCACTACCTGAATCATAAGTATTCTATGACCGAAGCTAAATGGATGTAAATTTTTAATAAAGCCTCTTGAATAAATGAAGAAGGTACAATTGCTGTAAAAGTGTAAATTTACCATTTTTAGGCAGATAAAATTTTCAAATTATTCCAGCTCAAGACAATACAGTTGTACCATATAAAATGACAGCATGAAAGTCCGTCAAATACATTTATATTTTGGAAGGTATTTCCCAGGGTACTTTAAATACAGGTACAACCAAGTTTCCTTCTAAATATAGTCCTCCCCTGATGACGTCACGGAACTTTCCTACTGAATTCTGAATAATCTACCAATTTCTGGGAGGATCGGTTGGAACATACCATGTTTGGGCGTAATTTGGCAGCAATATAGTACAAATCTAAGTCCACCTCCTTTACCCATTAACACGGGCATTGACGGGGGCGGGTACCCACCCCCCTCGGGTTTTTCGGAAACAGCATAAAAACGGCGGCGCGTAGCGCCGCCGTACTTGTCATACCTTTTCCCTCATCATTTTTACAACTTATGTGAAAATTTTAAGGTCAGGTCATCTCAGGGCAGGTCACCAGCACAGGTCAAGTGACCTGGCCTAAAAAGTTTAAATCCATGGGGAAAATGGTTTTAAGTGAATAACGTAGTAACGGATGGCTGTAGAGCGTTTATTTTAACTGCATTATATTTGCCTTGTCTTTGCAGTTCTAATGATATGCATTTTAT
The DNA here is from genome assembly GCA_034440635.1 of Lepas anatifera. NCBI lineage: Eukaryota > Metazoa > Arthropoda > Thecostraca > Lepadidae > Lepas > Lepas anatifera. The sequence goes on from JAOTON010000499.1 coordinate 335,360, forward strand.
ATAATTTCACCTTGACCTGACATGAGGTCAGGTTAAATATTTGATTTGACCTAACGAGGTAATATTATATATCATTCGATTCAGCTTGCTACGAGGATTCATATAGTTTAAATCGTTTTGCTCTATTTTTACATGTTCAGATGTAATGACCAAAAACCTTAATATACATGTGATCCCCATTACGGCATGTTTTGACCTCTAGTGACCTTAAATGTGAACTGACAAAAAATGGTCGAAATATTTTCGATGGAGAAGTGGATGGGCTGCCCAATGCCAGTTACCGTTTTTCGCTACCTAGCGTGATTCTCGAGATCTTATGGGGAGGCGGGTACTCCCGTCAAAGCGAAGGTGGCTCAGACCCCGTCAATGCGCGTGTTAAACATCATCCTTGATCGAAACGGCGAGCGGCGTATTTTACGTTAATCGTTTATAGAAAATCCAAAGCCTACAAAGGATGTGTTGCATGGACATACAATTTTGATCAATGCTTTTGATATGGCCAATCGGCAATCAATAGTTTTTGCATCAATGCAAGCCTAGATGCATTTATGCAGCCATGAACAGTGATTTGACAAACGTACCAACAGATCTAAATTAGCAATGAAACACAAATACAAGACATTTTTGGCTTCTCAATCGCAATTTGAGATACTTTCTATCACGTAAACTCAAATTATCAGTACCCACACGCTGAAAATATTACCGCTTACTAAAAAAATGCAAAAGAAGCCTCGAGTACTAATAGGATAAAGCAGCACCAGTGCGCGATCATACACCTGAAGCTTGATGTTACGAAACCCCACTGAAATGTCTGACCATGCACGGTGGCATGAGTTAATACAAGTACCTACAATAACACGAACGTCAAAATAAAACCTGCACATGTTAAAATTCGTCCTCTTCTCCTAACAGCCAAGAGAAATATGACTGTATTCAGCTGTCAAAACAAACGACCAAGGTCAATGTTTATTGTTGATTTCGGGAGTGCCATGGCATCGTCAGCTGTTTAAGTCTGACTGCAAGTGGCTGATGGCGCTGAAGCTGCTATTATTAGACACATTCTAGAAAATTTGTAAAAATAATACTTTATCCCCAAGTTTCAGCAGAATGCATAAATGTTTCAAAAATAAAAAAATGTTTCAGCTTTCTAATCAAGCATATGGTTTTTGTTGTTCCAGTTCTGAAATAGGTTTTTCAGAGATTCTAAAAAGTATAATTTCTCCATTGCACTGTTTAGTAACTGTTGTACCCTTCCAGCCCTGGTGACATAAAGCTGTCAAACAACTTGACCAGGGTCTGGTATTTCCATTTCAGGAGCATTCCTGATTATGGGCCATTATTCGCATTACTGATGGCACAACATCCATTCTATTATAATAATATGCAAAAAGCTAGTCCTGTATGAATCTACCAAGCTAACTTTTGAATCTTCTCTGATCATCATCCTCTGGCAATACATTTCACACTTAAACTCATATACAAATGCTGGATAAGAAGTGTTTTCTCAATTGAATGTTAGATCTCTGATAGGAATTTATATGGTGGTGTCCCTATTCTGAGATTGTGCTGAATTTTGGATTTGTGGTAGCCCAAAAATATAATCTGGAATGAAGCAATATTTATTCATTGCATGTCTTCCAGCACAAAATCATATCTGCTTGCAACAATCAGCCTTGCATACAATACAATTTAAGCATTTAAAGATGATCATCTTAGCTCAGCAATCCTAACCCTGTAATCTGATTTTAGCATACCTTTTAATATTTTCCCAACAACTGCATCTCTGCAGCAAAGCCAGCAAGCCAAACATATAAACAACACTCGATTATCTGCTATATACAAGATATAAAGAGAAAGATCATGAACTACAGGTTGCAGCACACTGTCTGATCTGGCTTGCATTTTGGCAATAGAAATCCAGACTGTGCTCTTTGAAATATTCCAGGGTTAAATTCCAGGGGTTGTGATGTCATGATATTCCCTGGATTCCAGCTGTGGAACGTTCTTGAACAAGGCCGGAATATGGTATTAATGGCGATGTGTGACAGTCTCATTATTAATTTTGACTTGTGCACACACTTATCTTCATTTACCTTCATTTAGGTATTGTGATCAGGTGCTGATTATCCTGAAAAACATATAGTGAACCTAACAAGCAGATACATATTCAAAGTCCATGAACTTACTGTTACAAAATTCATCCATGCGCTTTTTCAATTTTTCCGATTTTTCTTTGATTCTGAGCGTTCCACACGGAATGGAGGGAATAGTCCATATCAATATAGAATCCCAGGGACAGGCTCAAAGAACGGCCGTGATGTCACTGTTCCCAGAATTCCAGGCTGAAATATTAAAAAAAGAATGCATCCTAGGCCCTATGTATATCTCTAGACGGAACCAATATAAGTCATTGAAAAGTTATGGCCAAGAAACTTAATTTCTATAGATTTGAGCTCCCCCAATCATATTGCCGAATCGCCTAACACGCTCTGCAGACTGGCGATGATAAAAATAAATAAAGACAAACAATACACCCATCTGGATCACACTAATTACCGCGACGTTTTCCGGCTCTCTTTCCTTTCCGCTTGCAGCCCTCCGCATAAACTTTTTTAATTCAGTGTGGTTTTTCTCGGCTTTTCTCTTCGTTCCCTTTCAAGCGCTCGGCGTATAAAAATTAACGAACAATTCACTTCTTTCTCACCTCACGTGTCGTCGTCGTCCTGCAAATCAAACAAATTGGTGTCGTTTATGTTCACAAAATGCTTTAGCCTAAAATATCGTTTTTAGTTTCTTCAGATACCTCTTACGCCTCTTCCTAAACCTCTGCCTTTCCCTCCGCATTTCACCAACCAGAGCTGACTTGGCAATGATGACCGGACGAAAATTTGTATCCATTCCAAAGTACCCCCACCCACCGCACTCTGGTTGAACTGACTCATGAGCTGCGCCACAAGAACCTGTAAAAAAGGTGATTAGCTTCTTTTTTGTTCATTTTTCCTTTTTCAACCCTGGCTCTGTGGAGTGTTTGAGCACTCCCTCAGGTTTTCCGGCGGCAAGAAAAAACGGCAGCGCGAAGCGTAGCACCGCCGTACCTACTTGGCACATCTTGTTCACGATAAATTTTGCAGCTTTCCCCAAAATTTTAAGGTTGGTCATCTTAGGTCAGTTCACCGGTGCAGGTCAAGTGACCCACGTCCAAATATATCAAATTGACACGTATTCCACATAATGGGCCCACTGACAACCACAACATGTATTTTGGGATTTTTCATATCGATGACATAAGGCCAGGTACGGATATACCTCCTTATTGGAAATGCATGAGGGAAAACGGAAATTGGCCGAAAAAGTGTTCTAAATCTGTAGATACCACTTGGAATCCGTTCGTATTCTCCAAATCAGTGTACTAGACCCATTTCTAGACTCGTGTTGCAGGTTTGAACCTTTGACCTCTTAGAGGTCATCTAGGGCTATGCTTATGCAGGTTTTCAGACTTGGGTCAAAAACTTTGCAGAAAATTATAATAAAGCTGTTATTTTGATACCATTGCGTCTGGATTGTTACTGCAAGTCGATTCATATGCATATTGACTATGCTAGGTTAGATAGTGATCTTAACCGCGCCCCACCGGGAGTTCGGCGCCACCTTCGTCCCACGTCGGGGGGCATCGATGGCCCCCGGTCTAACTCCGAAAATATGAGGGTTAGTGAAAATCTGCAAAGTGCATTAGAAAGCTCGTGTGAATTCATTAAGAAGTTACTTCACATGTTTAAGCGTTCAGGTCAATGGTTTGACCTCCAGAGGTCAAGTTAGGTCACGATAGGCTATTTTCACTAAAATATGCAATGCTCAAGCAAATTGGGCATAACTTTTACGCAATGAGAGCTATTGAGATCTGGTAAGTGCATTTGATGAAAAAACAGACTTTTTTCCACTATGTGAAACGTCATGACCTCCGGTCAGTGGTTTGACCTCCAGAGGTCACCTCGTGACCTCATATGACCTAATGTCACGAAAGGTCTGAAAATGACTTCGCCTTATTTTAAATGAAAGCTAGTGACGAGACATACACGATGGTGTTTGATTCAGCTCTCTAGCTTAACACGCGCATTGACGGGTTGGCCACTTGCATTGACGGGGCGGACCCCCCTAGATTCGGATCCACGGTGGTGCGAAAACGGTGGGCGTCGGGCTGCCATCCCTCCATAAACATTTGACATTTTGTGGTCATTTACGGTCGGAAGGTAAACATGCCGTTGGGATAACATGTAATTTTTTTTGGCCATTATCTGAAAGTAAGATGAGCAAACGAATTGAACTATTGAATCATCTGAGCCGAATCTATGATATATAATTTGACATTTTAGTAATCAGGATTTGACCTGACCTGGGTCGTCGGTCAATTATATAATGATATCATTTGAACTGAGCCGGCAGTCTATGCAGGAAAATAAATACTCTATCGCCATCCGTTACTGGTTATTCGAAAAAACATTTTCCATGTATTTCTTGGGAGGTCATGCCTCGTAACTGACCTTAGCTCATCGATATAAAAATACCGGACATGTTTTGAGAACTCGATGGGGCCATTTTTGATATGAGTTTCAATTGGATGTTCACCTGCTCCACTTTGCTATTTAAACTTTTTAGGTGGGTACTTGACCTGTACTGGTCCTGACCTGAGATGACCTAACCTAAATTTTCACGAAGTTGTAAAGGGATGGGAAAAGGTTGGTACGGCGCGGCGGCCGTTTTTCTTCCGATAAACCCGGGGGGCGGCCCCTCAGTGTTAATTAGGTCAAAAGTTATTGCCAAAATACTGTTTTTGACCCCTGGTGACCTTGGATGCTCTTGAAGAGGTCCAAGGGAAAAATATGGCCCCGGGGATCCGTGAAAGGGGGCCCAAGAACGCTTTTCTGAGCACGCCGAGCATTTGCAATCTTTTTTGTGACTCTTAGATCATAACACAGCTTTTCCCCATGTTTTTTTTCAATGGGAGGCCACCTAGTCACCTGACTTCAAGTCACGAAATCGAAAAATCCCGAATATACATTGTGTAGACCCTGGAGGGGTCACGAAGAGTAGGAAGTTTCAAATTGATTTATTTAGAAGTGTAGCTCTTATAGAGCTCAGAAATTGAAGTGAGGTCACCTTGGTTGACCTCACCTAGTGACCTGACCTTGGGTGACCCGGAGTAAAATTTTTTAGGAATGATGTGAAAATGATGGGGTGAGAGATAGAGCCCTTAAACGCGGTGCTGCGCCTCGCCGTTTTTTCCGCTATCCCGAAAAAACCTTAGGGGCCATCGACGGCCCCGTGTGGCAAGGGTTAACATGACTAGGTCAGGTCATTTTTTTACCTAGTTAGCCATATCATACCTCATTCGATTTTCCGTAACGAAAGGAAGCAAGCGTTGCCCAAAAATGATTCTACCTCAACTTTGTCAGACGCTGAAGCTCCGAAACTTTGTTTTCAAATCTCAACCAATTTAGCCCTTTCTCCCGCTTGCTAACGTAGACCTGTTCCAGGGGCAGTGCCTCGGTACCACCACATCAGATCCCAGCTATGTACCGGCGCTCCGCTAGAGGGCGCGTGTCCCCCCCCACCTTGCGCCCCCCCCACATGCATGAAGACCCCGTGGTGAAAGTAACTATCCTGGCAGCAGCATACTACGGAGACCATTGAGGTAGCCAAAAGGGCGCATAACTTTTTTGATTGAGGGTCATAGAAAGAGGCTCGAAGAAGTGATAAAAGCCTCAGGATGCTAAAGAGCGAAAAACCGGTTAAGCACTTCAATAACGTGGTAGGTCAGACCTGTGGGACTTGAGACCCGGCGACAGAAAATCAGTCCAGCAAACATCACTGTAAAGGTTTTCCTCGTTTGTTGGGGAGGCCCTCCGATACCACGTAGTGGATGGTGCAAAGGGGACGACGGTGATATTTCTTAAGCTATAGCGGTTATGAGTTTTCGTGTGACAGTTGAAAAATGCGTTTCAGATAAGTCCCCGTCTTCCGAAAGGCATGCTAAGTCTCATTCCCCTGCGACGCTCTAGCGCTCAATATTTACCCGACGTAGGCCAGCTCATAACTGATTGGTGAGAGGGTGACCTGAGCGAGGCGGTCATTCCTGTTATTTGCGGGACTTTAAACTTTGACTTCTAAATTAACCCTTCATTGCTGGAGTTGCTCGTTCGGAAGGTAGGGTCGGGGCCTCTACGACGAGTCCATTGATAACGTTAGTGAGGCCCCAAAAGCCGAACTTGCAAGAACTTGGACAAAAATTAAGAACAATAAACTCATGAACATTTTGTGCGTAAATTGATGATTTTGTTTCTGCTTTTCCCGCACAGAATTCGCATTGAAGTGTCATTTTCACGTGTTGTATTCTTAAGTACTTCCGCATTTAAAAATGAGTAACATTGGCATACATCATACATATGTCAGTTGCCAGTTATCATATTATTTTCTTCTTATCATTTAAAAACAAATGCCTACTAGATACAAACGAATTAGGCCGAAAATCGTAGAAACATGGTATTTTTAAGAAAATGAGACAAACACGGGGGCTTGAAGCGGGGGCAAATACACTACCAACCCACCATCCCCCTTCCCCCGCTCTGGATCCGCTGGGAGCAACGCGCGAATCGCAGAAATTCGATATCACGAATACAAGACCACAAAATACGATACACAGGGTACAGCTTGTGTAAACTACTGGGTAGATATAATCTCTTCCTTGGTCCCATCCAATAGCACATTACTTTACTGTGATTAATATGACCAGTGGAATATCACTCACCGACTGTCATTTGAGAAAAGCCATCAGTTTTGACAACTAGCTGCATGCACACATATCTTAAAGTTATAATTCCTGGACTAAAGCTTATAGAAAAACAATGTCAAAACTGCAAGACAATTGGCTTATGTCAACCCTTAACGACGCGACAGGAAAAAAACAGCGATTCTAGGTCTCCTGCAAACCGTTCGCAGCTAACATGGAAAACGCACTCATTTCACAATACAAGTCACTGGAAAGAGCATCCAAACTATCGGATTTTGCGAAAGTGACACACAAATGCTGATTATGGCTCCCCAAGAACTTGCGATATACACAGAACACGAACACTTCCTGCAAAATCTATGAACGTACCTTCAAGTTACAGGCATGGCACCAATTTTCCAGCAATGTGAACGATACATTGACACGCAGTTAATACAAGCCAATTTCGGACCAGTGCGGGCCGGTCACACGTGCCACGCTGTTTTGTACCCGCTCATTACACACAGCCATCGGTACATGGAAGAAGGCACGCGCGCACCGAGGTCACACAGGCACCTGCCCTTCCAGCGATACAGGCTCACCAGCAGGGACGCACATTTTTGACAATGATTTGGGGTGCCCAAATTTGAAACAACATCAAAAGGAAAATCATAATATAAGCATGATTTAGCATTCACACATGCCCGTTGAGCTGCATTAAACCAATTATAAACCATCGAAATGAAAAACACAAACAATTTAGACGATATCTAACATGTATTCGACGTTTCATTGGGGGAGCATGGGCACCGTAAAGAGATATAAATCCACACCCCGGCTCACGAAATCACACAGCCCACTGGGTTGACTGGCCGACGCTTTTCTGCGCGGCAACATTGGATCTTGGCACTAATTACTACACAATACAAAATCAGTGTCATGCCTCTATCCTAAATCCAGCGCTAAGGAAGCATTTACAAAATCTACGACACCAGTCCCTACTACTGACTTTTGGACAAGACCTCACTGATCAACGCCAAAAGAGCATGTTTTAAAGTCTATTGATTATTCTACCCAGGTCAGTAGCATCGCTCTCTACTCTCAGCGAGCAGGGAAAGAGCCCCGTTTCATAAAAGTTGTAACTTACGCTAGCAGCGTGGAAGTGGCAATGCAGCCTAGAAAGCGCATGATACACTTCATTTTTGTTTCTTATTTATGCGGCGTAAAAGACAACCACTTTCAATTTCACGCCGGCGTAAATTACGCCGCCCTGGAGTTTAGCGGAAGATAATCACAATCCTATTTCACAAAGGCAAAAGTGTTGAATACGTAAAGGACGCCTAACAATCTCCGCACGATACAGAAGCCTGACTTTCGTCCGCCAACGATGCCAAACATGAAAAATAATAAAGTTTCTCTCCAGTTTTTAATCTAAGGTCAAATATATGTCAAGGAGAAAAATTGTCGAACAAAATTTTGCAATTGCTTTTAAGGACTTAGGCTCTTCGCAGCACAAGGTTGAACTAATATTTACTCATGTCACACTGAGCTGTATTTTATGTTTTATTGTCATTTTACAAAAGGGTGTGGTACCAAATGATGATAAATATTTATTAAAAAATAGGAATGCTGAAATTTTGATATTTTACTTCCTACAATGATTCGAATATTTGAAATCTAGGAGTACGGACATCTAGATAGCTGGGTTCTGACACGGTCATATGAAGTCTACGGAGAGAAGACAACAATTTTGGGTGATTGTAGCCTTCAAGATCCAAGGCTCTCCACAGCAGCCTCTGGCCAAAATGATGTTTTATCTGAATTTATTCCTCAAATATGTTGGCTTACTAAACGTGCTATTCTCATCCCGGTTTCTGCAATTTAACCGGCATACAATTTTTCTTTGTTCATTGCATACGTCCGGTTCATACATTTACGATTTTTGCCAGAAATTTGGAGGTGAAGCGGCATTGAAGATACTTTTCACAGCAAACACTCTTGCCTTTCACTCCGTTACAAATCAAAATTGCGTCCCCTTTTGTTCACGATTACTTTTGTCACTGCCGCCCAGTGCACGCCAACAGCCTTAACAGTTCGTGCAAAAACAAAATGATTATCAAATACAAGCAAATTAGCCACATATTTTCTGAAAATAAATTCACTAAAAAAGTCGCACCCCCAAATGCTCAAGTAGCAGTTACAGAAACATATCTAAGCAATATACTCAAGAATAGGCCCAACTTTGAATTAGGCGTCCTTCACGCTACATGCCATTTTTATGCCGCTTTCGTTGTATGAAAGTCACCACTTTTTAAACGTGATTCTGAATACGGCGTTAATTTGCAGATGTGTGTGGTGTAAAACACGTCGAATTTCGCCAACTATTATGAAACGGGGCCCAGGTGGGGGAATTTGTTGATGCAACCAGCGTTCTGACCAACCAGTCACTCACATACGCAAATGACAGCCTATTGTCTCACTTCTAATCTCAAACATGACAACACATAACCTAATCACAATCTCGAATATGTTACGTATACACACCCGGTATATGTATATGGTATAAACGCTACTTACGTACAACTGACATACAAAGGCTTCTGTTCACAGTCTTAACGTTGAAACTACCCACAATAACCCATCCGAAAGTCGCATGAAGAGGTGGTTAGTGTTTTGGCACGGTCTTCGAGTAGCATCACTTACTGCTGGTCCAATACGAGTACACACTTGCATGCACAGCAGCCATGGTATAACATTCAATAATAGAATGATATTATGAGAATAGGGAATGCACGGGAGACTATTGCACAAGGCGTTGTCACTACACTTCTGTGGATCAGTCTGGAAAAGTAAGTCATCATCATCAGACCATTAGGGAGATACGACACAGTTTCCGCCCATTAATACCCCTTATATAAGCTCTCCGACTTCAACCAGGGACTGCCGTAAAAAGCACGTCTCTGTAAATCACATGCCACACACACAAACACCCAAATTGAAGACAAGTCCTTATTGGTGTCAGGTGCAGACTGTTTCAACTCCTGTGATGTTGCATCTCTACTGAACCGCACGACAAAGTCTCGATTCGCCTGAAATAGTGGCGGGCGGAGTGCACTTCCCTTGCAGCGTGCGTTTTGGAGCGAAACCGAGCTACCAACCCTCCTGCGACGGATGCGACGTTCCGTTTGTCAAAGCAGCTCGAACGCAAGTCCGAAGGTAATGAAGCTGTGGTGATCGCGGACGAGAGCCGGCAATATCACACCGTGATGGAACCCACCTCCTGAGATAAACCTGCCCGACACCACGATAGACACGTGATAATGGCAAACAAAGCTACACGCAGAATGCTGTGAAAAAAACACTCAGTTTACCGATCATACCACAGGATCTTTGCGCGCCAGAGAAGCGTATAATACTGTGATTCTCACTAACAGCGGAATACACCAAGAAGTTTTGACCATTACCTGATCGTGTGGACTTAAAACGATTCGTCCGCCAAATTACTGGGAAACTGTTAAAGGGAATGTGGCACCTTTATAACGTGATTCTAACTGAGATAGCCAAGTTGTAAAGCATTCCAGAAAAAACCGGTACTCAATATAGCATTTGCCTTGAAACTCAAAATTTTCGTGGATAAAGGCAAAAATATACCTGAAATGTACCCCAAATCTACCCCAACCAGGCGGCCACAGTTGTCAGCTATTGGTGTGACGACAGCGCTGACGTCACCGTGAGTAATCAGCCAATTGAAGCCCTTGAAGCCTATTCATTGAATATGGCAGTAGTTGCCAGATCAAGACGTCATCCACAGGCAGAGGTTTATTTTTACCCCTGGAGGAGCATTTTAAAAATCAAAATACTCAGCTCATTGTACATTTTTTCAGAGAAACCATGGACGTTTACATGATTTTCGGCTAAAAATACCCCTTACCTGGATTAGACCAAGGTGCCACATTCCCTTTAAACTAGATACCGTATCCACAGCAACAAAGCTGATGCTATCAATGTAGGTGGAGGCATTTGTTTCGGTATTTTTGCATGATGAAAAAGGAATTAAAATAATGTTCTCTTCATTAGTACTTCAAGGGACTAAGACTCTACATTGTCATCATGAAAAGGGAGGGTGCTCAAAAGCTGCAACAGCCGTTTTCTTCAAAATTAGAGAAATATTTTGGGATCGAAACATTTTTCAAGAATGAAAAATACAAGAAGGCTCGTACGCACACTGAGCACGGGAGGTGTCCTCACTGGTTCGTCATTTTCCTCCAATTCACAGTTTTAAGAAAAGAACTTCTTTTAAGATGAATATTTTGAATCCACCAATTGCCGAGTTTAGCTTCATTAAAAAAACGGATCACAGGATAATGAAAAAACTGTTTCAGATAGTAAGAAACTCAACCACAAACACCCCTTCTTTAGAGGCCCTCACTCCAACACCCACAACAATGGCACGGCCAAAATAAAACCACGGCCGCACCCTAAGACTGCAACAATGTAGCCAGAAACGAGAAATAAAATATGGCAGAAATGATACAACTGACTTCCATTTCCAGGTCAGGCTTTATATTGCCAATAATACGATAGGTTATTTAAAACACAAGGAGAACAATGCCTTCAACACCAGTTTTTACGATTTACTACTTAGCGCCACCAGGGCGACATTTTACTGAAGCAGTTTCTAAATTATCGTGAGGAAAGGAAAACTCCACCACCAGAACATCTTGAGAGGAAGCAGATTGCAACTGAAACATTAGGCTTAACAACTAGGGTTTACACAACTTTTTAAACAAATAGGCTATACAGGACAGATCAGCATCTAGACGCTATGCAATGGCCAACTGTATCAAATAAAGTCAGTTCTGTGCCGTTTTGGCTTAGTTCAGGAATCTATTCTAAGTAGTTTCAGGTATATAAAGCTATGCTGATGCTTTTGAGAAAAAAACGGGTTCATGGAATTAAAACAGCTATCGCAGCTGTAAATGGACCACAAAAAGTACCAGGCCGTGTTTGCCGTACTTCAACAATTTAAAATCACATCCGGTAGCTTACAAAAGTGCCCAGTGCTGTCCACGAGCTAAATGGACTCTAATGTTGAAGAACCTTGGAACCCCAAATCATACTCTTAATCGAGGGGATTCAAAGGCCAGCAAAAAATATCAACCTACCATCCCACCCATTACCAGCATGGACATCGAAAACGGAGGAGGGGGTGCGTCTCGCTAACTGGTGGCAGGAGGGGAGGACATCCCGCATTTTGGGACTCCATTTTACGTTGTCGCCTTGCTACCTGGGTGGATCTGAGTAAAAACTCCCAGTCTCAGCGTCGGTGAACTGTACTAGTGGCGTTCTCAGAGCGTGTCCCAAACTGTTTTGGCTAGTGCTGGTGTAAAATTCATATTAGAAAATACAGTCGACGAGTGGAAAATTGACAGTATGACATAGTAAGAGTCTATTGAAACCCTTATTTACACTGAAGAATCATTAGAAATACCTTTTCATCAGACTTTCGAGTTACCATATTTTTAAGAGTTCATATACACCAGATTGTGTAAAAGTGCTAAAGGCTTCACTTAAGGTGTGAGTGGAAATCGAGAGAAAATAGCACAGAAGGGAGTGAAAATTCAGCTTTCCTGTGTCGCTTTCCACCCAGAACCCTGATTTGGGACAGTCTCAGAGACAGCCAAGAAGTTGAGCTTCGCCTGCAATTCCCCCTCAGTCATGGCCAGAGTCCCCTTCCCCGTTAGAAATCCTGGGCACATATAGCCAGAGAAGCTGACGTGCCCTAAAACACCAATCATCATCATCATCATCATCATCATCATCATCATCATCATCATCATCATCATCATCATCATCATCATCATCATCATCATCATCATCATCATCATCATCATCGTCATCGTCATCATCATCATCATCATCATCATCATCGCCATCATCCTCATCCATCACCATCATCCGTTAGAAATCCTGCGGCGCAGCCTCTGCCGGCCGGTTCTGAGGTGCTCACCGCACAGGTCGGAGCCAACCGCCACGTGCAGGTAGCCGTTGAGACCGAAGTCCCCGCCCCACGAGTTGCGCACGATGTAGTAGGGCACGTCGCCCGTCCAGTCGTAGCCCACCAGCTGAACGGCGTGGTTCAGCTCACTCTCACAGTTGAACCGGATCACCCCGCCTGCCGGTGCCGGTTCAGGGTCAACACAGGGGTGAGTGGGCAGGGCTGTAACGGGGCGGGGTCGCCAGTGTCTTTGTTGATATCTCTGACTAAAAAAACTTGCAAAGTTTGGATGTTTCAAGTCAGAAACGGCAAACGAAGACAGACTCGGAATCTGCCGTATGCTCCACTTATTCGTAAATAAACCACACGAGATAGAAGTTAATCACAGGTCATGCTCAACTCCACCAACTTGAATCGATGCCGCATGCCAGCTAATACCCCCCCCCGCAATAAGCCCAAAGAGAACTGAATCGGAAATCTATTCCTCTCTTTGGCGCGGGACATGAGCGTGCCTGTGAGCATAGAAGGGATGGGGAAAACACTCATCACTGACAATACCATCTCCCGTCGTGATGACATCGGGTTCTGGTTCGTCTCGCTAGATGTCAGCACTGACCTATGTAGTCCTGCCAGCTGGTGGCGTCGGCGCCGACGGCCACCGGGCCCTGCGTGGCCAGCAGGCGCAGTATCTTCTCCTCCCGGCCCACCAGCATCTCACAGGCTGTGGTGGCCGCCCGCACACCGCCGGGGGGCACTGCACTCACACACATGGGTCAGGGGAGGGGGAGGGGTCAGGACCCCTGGATTCTGGGTCTCCCATAGACTTGGTATAGGGCTTGAATTGCCGTACAATGTTAACCCACCCAGGCACCCAAGATCGAGAAGAGATCTCCAGTCATGCTCACAAAGATAGACTCAGGTACAGATATTTATACACGCTCCGACGCTAGGACACAGGTAAGCATTCAGGTGCAATGTGGTACGAGTGCAAGCTAAAGCTAGACCGCCAAGGGGAACTGCAGTCACAAGTTACCGGTCTTAAACGAACACAAACATCCAACAAGATACTTTTACTTTACCACAATGATGGAGGAGATAGTGGTTATTCTGACCCCAAGTCAAACTGATGATGTATGGAGATGGTTAGGCGATGCAAATTTTGCATGGTGCACGTTATGTTTAAACACAATCACATATTTAACACACGCGCTCAAATACGGACGGATCGATACGCTAGGAGCTTAACCCACAGACAGTAGACATTCAGACCCGACGGGGTTACACTACTTAAGCCCTGACGCTGAATATTGCATGATATATACTAGATATCTATGGAGCGACCTCTGGGACTCATATCGTGAGATAAATTATTTCCTTACTCCTCACCAGGGAAACATCACACGAGCATTGCAGCTGTGTGTCGATTTATCTGTACTGTGATAATTCCACGCAACAGTAATGTTCCCCACTCGGTCCGCTCACAACTCAGTTCAAATCACCTTCCTAAACGTATAATACAAAAGTGATGGCGTGAAAATAGAGTAAAGATTGGACGGGAAGAAAGATGACTGATGATTGGGGATTGAACGGGAAGAAAGGATGACACTCGTCCATAGTTTTACGCAGAGGTTTCACATACTGTGGGTGATTCTAAATATACAGATTGAACTATCCGCCTCGTAAAACGCCAGCAAAATCGGCCAGTTCGGCGAGTTCCGCAGGGAATATACATCGGCGGTAAAATCTACCTGTGCATACGATATCAAAAGGCCACGAGACACTTGACCATATGAGGCCGCAGACTAATTTTCCTTCATCAAGATGTGACAGTTTCAACAAAGTCATGCAGTATATCTGACGGTATGCTGCGGTCAAAGCACCCCAACACCTACATCAATGTCTTATCTCTGCATAAGATAAAAAAACACCCGCAACCAAATCAGTGTCTAGGCCCCGCACATGCCATTACATCATCTAACAGCCGCAGCACCCGCATCATCTGAACACGACACTATCCCATCTGACAACCACAGCACGCTGCACACGGTACAATGTAATCTAACAGCAGCAACAACCAAATAAGCTGCACACAGTACTAGTACATTTAACAGCCACAGCACGCTGCACACGGTACAAATCACGTAACAGCCACGGCACCCGCACCAGTTGCACACGGTACTATGCCATACAACAACCACAGCACACTGCACACGGTACAAGATCACCAAACAGCGGCAGTATCAGCGTCTGACCTCTGTAGCCGGCAGGCGTCGTCCCGCAGCGTCAGGGGGATACCGGCTCTCCGGTACGATCCGGTGCCCCTGCAGCCAGTCCAGTGCCCAGCACACGTCACCGCCGGTGCAGCCCAGGTTGTTGGACGAACAGTCAATCACCTACACAGAGAGACACACGGCTCAGCCGCCGCAACGTTATAGGAGAGAGGGCACTGCGGGTTGTGGGATAGAAAATGTGCGAGTAAAATACGGATAGTGCTGACACAGAAACTGAGACAGAACACTATATAGACATGCAAGCTGAGAGTATGCCGACCGCCAATGAATCTTGATAAATACAGAGGTAAAACAACATGCAAGCACTTCGGCAACTAAATCTCCCTCAGCGGTGCACCTATTGAGCCAGCTCTCACCTGTTGTACGCTGAGCTGTGTGAGATTGCCCGTTTTGAGTGCATACATCGACTCCAGGACCTCGACAGTGCTGAAGGCCCAGCAGGCACCGCAGTCACCCTGGTCCCTCACTGGCGTCACAACGTGACGGTCTCGCCTGCGGCAGCACGCCGTCACATCGTCGTCACAGCACCAGCACAGGAGGGGAACACAGGTGAACGCACGTATCAGGCGAGTGGGTAGCTTGGGCATGAAGGTAATAAGCACACGCATTCAAACCTCAGCATAGAGAGGTGAGGTGTTAACCCTCGCCCCACGGGGGGCATCGATGGCCCCCAAGGTTTTTTTCGGGATAGCAAAAAAAAAACGACAAGGCGCAGCACCGCGGTTGAGGGCTCTATCTCTCACCCCATCATTTTCCCACCATACCTGCAATTTTTTAACCCAGGTCATTTAAAGGTCAGGTCACCAGGCGAGGTCAACCAAGGTCACCTCACTTCAACTTTTGAGCTCTATAAGAGCTACATTTATTAGTCGATTGGTTTGAAACTTCCTACACTTCATGACCCGTACAGGGACTATATCATGTATATCCGGGATTTTTCGATTTCTTGACCTGAGGTCAGGTCACGAGGTGACCTCTCCCATTGAAAAATCATAGGGAAAGGCTGTCTTATAATTAAAAGTCACAAAAACGATTGCAAATGCTCAGCTTGCTCAGAAAAGCGTTCTTGGACACGCTTTCACGGATCTCCGGGGGCCATATTTGCCCTTTGGCCTCTCCAAGGTCATCCAAGGTCACCAGGGGTCAAAAACAGTATTTTGACAATAAATTTTGACCTAATTAAGCTAGCGCTCTGAATCAAACATCATCGTGTATGTCTCGTCACTGGCTTTCGTTTGATATACGGCAAGGTCACTTTCTGACCTTCCGTGACCTCAGGTCATATTAGGTCACAAGGTGACCTCTGGAGGTCAAACCACTGGCGGGAGGTCACACGTTCCACATAGCGGAAAAAGGACTGGCGTTTTCCTAGCAAATGTACTTTACCAGATCTCAATAGCTCTAATGGCATAACAGTTATGTCAAGTTTTCTTAAGCATTGCATATTTGAGTGAAAATGGCCTATCCTGACCTAACTTGACCTCTGGAGGTCAAACCATTGACCTGAGCGCATAAACATGTGAATTAATTTCTTACTGAATTCACGCGAGCTTTCTAATGCACTAGGCATATTTTTGCAAACCCCATATTTTCGGAGTTGGAGGGGGCTATCGATGCCCTCCGAAAATGGGGGCAAAGGTGGCGCCGGACCCTCGGTGGGGCGCGGGTTAAGGAGCAAAGAATCTGTTTCCTGTGGCATCGGTTCTGGGTTGAAGTATCGGTGGGTTATCTGCGTAAGTGAAGCCTGACCCGCCCACCAAAAAAAAATCTGTAGGTAGGGTTTAAGTTCGTAACAGAGCACCAATGTCAATGCACTTCCCGAAGCGATCCTCGCTGGAACCCACGTTTCATCCATACCCATATATTAGTAAATACAAGCCAAAAGGAAAGAGACTGGTGAGAGTAGGAATTTCAAGAGAATGTGGCACCTTCATCATGGGATCTAAACTGAGATAGACATGTAATAGAAAATGCGAGGCACCACTTGATCGATATTTCATTTTTACAAGAACTTACCATTCGCGGAGAAAAAGGTAAATAAAATTACCTCCAATGTACCCCCTCCTCCCCCGGTGGTCACATGGATGAGTTGAATTGTGGAACGTGAATGTTCAGGCCCGCTGCACAGATAAATGGCTCTGGCTTGGACATCTTTAAAACCTACATGCCAAACGTATCTTCGGTACTGGCAAGTATAAATGTGTATGAATTTTTCAACGTTTAATTTGAAACATGAAATATAATTCATTATCTCAAGAAAAATAACCAAAATCGATCAGTGCGAATTTGGTTCTTAATAATTTTTTTTTTAGCTAAGCACGTTTCACTTGTATTCGTATTCATTTGTGGTGCAAAAAAGAGGTTCAATCTGGCACAAAGCATTACCAAATCTTACGCCGATTTGACGTCACGCCATCCGGATTTCATTTTACCTCTAACACAAAAAATAAAGCCTCGAACACATAATTAACCTTACTAGCCATTTCCTGCAGAAATAAAAACATATCCATATCTTCAATAAAGATCACCCCTAAAACAACTAGTCTAGAAATGCACCAAGGTGTCACATTCCCTTTAAAGGTGATGGTTCGTGATCTTAAAACACAATGTATTTACCAGTCAACTCTGGGTGGGAGCCCAGCAGGCAGTTTCAGCAGGGATTTGGCCCCGCGTGGCGCTGTCAGGAGCCGCAGAGGCGACCCAGCAGCAGTCATCGCCTGCAGACGGCGGGGCCGGAGGTGCCGGGACCGGAATTCAGAGGCTGAGAGATCCGAGAACTTGCTGAGCCCGTACTCGGCGTCTGCATCCCCTGCAGCATTCAGCTGCTCCACCCGCGCCAGACTCGCCTGTCATACGCACAATAATTGCCACCATTAGTGATAACACAGAGCTATTTGCAGTGGTGCCCTCTCGATCATTTCACCCACCTTCGATAGCAATAATTCAATAATCAAATCATTGACTTCAATAAAGCGATAATGATAACTATTTTAGAATACTTAATTGAGAGCACACTACAATAAAATTATGCAGAATTTTGTTACAATTCAATTTTAGCAATATTCTTTTCTCAGTACTACCAAGGATATATTTTTTCTCAGTATTTAGTAGTACTTTACTTAGCTTATATTCAGTAGTATCAGTGTGACTCACAAAAATCAAGCTGTAGCCAAACAGTAAGCACTGTATTTTTCACATGGTAACTGTTACGCATTCAGAACCATGAATCCTCCTAGCCATCCTATTGTGGACAGTTGAGCATCTGGGTAGGAGCTCAGCTGAAAGGGAGCTTGCCAACAGACAGAAGAACAGTTAGTTCTCTTCACTCAGCTTCTTCTAGGCAAGGCGTCCTCCTACAGTCCAGCTGGTGCAAGTTGTCCCTCATCAATAGAAATACCTGCAAATTCATGAATGGGAGAGTGCTCTTCCTGAAATTCTATACATCAGACCCCATTCTGGAAACCTTCTGTAACACAGCTGAGCTGGGAATAGTTGTGTTGCATCAATTCAACCAGATCATGGACACTTCAATGTTGTGCCCAGGGAAGAGGCTCTTGCCCACAGTCTCATGGGGCTGTGGACCGAGCAGTCAGTTATCCAACTCCTTGATGACATGGAGCCCCCCCTGAATGGGTCAATAGCAGCCCCTTAAAATGCAGTATTGTGGAAGTGACCTTGGACCCTAAAGATGATAAAAGCACTAGAAGACTAAGAACCCACCCCAAAACTCACCAGTCTGTAAAAAAGGCTACAAATCTGAGACAAAGACAGCAAAAGATGTGTGGCAAAATATGTTTATAGTGTTTTTACTGTCTTCACTCCCACAACACTATGTTTTTGATCCAACAGCCCAACTGTATCTCTCCTTGGTCCAGATGGTATCCCCAACCACCAATCTGCAAAGTATGGCAGCAGGCCAAACAATTCACACCAGCTATCTAAAATTCTTAAACAAATTCACTCTGCCAGACACCTAAAATTTCACCAATCCACAATATACCAGGGAAAGGAATGCACCCATTCTTAGGACGGTTGCCGGGTCCCACGTCGCGTGGAGCGGTAATTTTGGGTTTGGCGACGAGAAATGTTCGCTTTGCAATCTGTAGTCACTTATGTTGTTTACCAACAACAACTTAGCTGCCATCAATAACTATTAAAGACGATTTAAAATTTAATCCTATCCGTTCCTGATTTTTCAGCATGATTTTAATTTGAATAATTATTCTAAACATGTTTACATTTAATGACTAAAACAACAAACAACACATCTTGATAAAGTTGACATTTTTTTTGCGGTTCAATCGGTGACCCTCACTGTGTAATGCTACTTCTCTTATTAGTTATTTTTACAAGGCCCTCTTCTGTGTCTTTACAACCCTTCATCCATTATTTGTTTGGTTTTTAGTGTCACCTCCCTCACACCAGTCTGGCAGATTTGCACCAGGTTAATACAACTTTCACCAGCTGCTCCTGTTTGCAAGGGCACTATCACCAACAAGATCTCATTGAAAGTGCCATACTTTGCACACTGGCCCAACCATGTCAATGTACATCCCCCAATCAGAGATCCTGGATCTGTCTATGTCTATCAATATTTTCCAGGCATAGCATAAGCTTTTGGACTAAGAATGCTTCAACTTACCTTAAAAATAATCAACCTTTTGCTATATTCATCTGTTCCTTGAGTGTAAGACTTATTAAACTGACGGATATAACTCAAAAACTTTTCTTCATGACTCTTGGCTTCATTTTTCGTGAGCTCAAATGGGAGATAGAAGAACAGTAGCCCTAAAGCCACAGCTACTAGCACATAATCAACATATCTATTGTTCATTTTTGAAGCCTGCAATGTTCAGGTAACAGAAAACTGTTGGAAAATAGCCTCCTCAATAAACAAATTACTTTTTCCGTCCACTGCCACGTTACGAAGAACAAATATATTGTGCGCCCGTCCACGCCACACCAAAGTTATCACAACGATCAAAATCGAAATAACGTCAGCGAGGCAGTCAAGGCAATAAGCAAAAAGTTATCTACAAGATATGCAGAAATCTAACAAAGAAATAATAAATGAAATGCGGTTCCGCCCTTCACTTCCTTCCGGTTCCCTTCTACTACTGCTCCTCCTCCATCAACAACACACGCATGGCAAAGGTCTATTTGAACTGGCAGCAATTGAAGAATACTGAAATCTCTTAGAACCTTTAAATCCCTCTAGGACTGTCTGGTAATCGCGCACTTACCAGTGGCGAATCCAGGAAGGAGGGCTTGGGTGCTCAAGCCACCAAATGTCCGAGACCCTATAGTTAATACATAGGCGAGAGGCTGCCTGAGGTACTGGTGGGTAAGGTTCAAGCCTCGGGTAGGGCCCTTGCCCAACCCCCAAGTACATTCCTGGATTCGCCACCGCCAGTGTTAACCATCCAGAACCCATCTCCCTGGATTGAGAAGAGATTTCCGGGATCTCCAGCATTGGTTCATAGGAGAATCCAAGACCTCCAATTGCAGGGTAGGGGTTCAGGGGCGGACGCAGACCCGAGTTTTGTGAGGCCAAACCCATGTCTGCCACTCCTCCTGGGGTGAGGGGAGTGGGACGTGCATTTTGGGTGCTCGACAGACCTAGTATAAGCTACCTCTCCAAGTACATGATCGCTTTCCTGGGGAGAGCTAATATTTTTCTCGACAGACCTAGTGTAAGCACCTTTTTCACAAATTCATCCGGCCTTTGAGGAGCCAAAAGTAGTATGCCCCCAACCCTCCAGCGCTTTGGGGGGGGGTAATGGGAAACGATATTTCACGGGGTGTCTGGTTAAGGGCACTGTGACCATTTCAAGGGGGCACCGAAAGTTTGATGGCGGGAGCAAATACCCTCACTTGCCCCTCTATATAGATCTAACTATGGAGCAATTTGGGAATGGTGCAGGGAGCAAATGATTTGCATCAGCAAGTTCACTCTGGATCCCGAGGCGTGGCCACAGGGGAGGAAAAAGGTCAAATCTGTCACCAGCCAGAACTCGAATTTCCAACTCTGTCGCACCTAGCTTACGTTGCACGATATCAAAACACGACATGTGAAGCCTAGCAAATCAGTCATAAATGTAGGGATGGGTCCTGAATTTCAGGAATTCCGGTAAAGCTAGGTCCACTTTTCTCTCTGGGAGCTTTGTTTTTTTCTCCACGGCTGCCTGAATTCCGATTTCGTAGATGTTTGTTTTGTTTGTTTTGACTGAATAACTCAGTAACGGATGGTGATAGAGCGTTTATTTTAGCTGCATTAGACTCGCCTTGTCTTTGCAATTCTAATGATATGCATTTTAAATAATTTGACCTTGACCTGACCTCAGGTCATGTCAAATCCTTGATTTGACCTAGCAAGGGCAAATTAGATATCATTTGATTCGGCTTGCTGCGAGGATTCATATAGTTTAAGTTGTTTTGCTCTATCTTTACTTGTTCAGATGTAATGACCAAAACCTTCATTTACATGTTAACCCAAGGTGGCATGGTTTGACCTCTCGTGACGTTAAATGTGACCTGAAAAAATGGTATAAATATTTTCGATGGAGAAGTGGATGGGCTACCCAACTCCGTTTACCATTTTTCGCTACCTACTGTGGTTCTCGAGATCTTAGGGGGGCGGCTATCCGCCCCCCCGTCAAAGCGAAGGTGGCTCAGACCCCCGTCAATGCGCGTGTTAAAGGATCTACTAAAAGCTTCGTTGGGGTTGGTATATTCCGGTGGTGTTCATGCGAGGGGTTGACGGAGACGGCGTAGGGCAGCTGTATTTTCTTTCCTAAGGTGGTACTGGAGCCTTCAACGCGATGGTACATGAGCATATGTGGTTCTTCCTAGCCCTTTTTGAGGCACCAATACAGTGTAACTTCTATATATATATATATATATATATATATATATATATATATATATATATATATGTATTGTTAGATGTTATCAATATATATATATATATATACACTCAACAATATATATATATATATAACTTATCAATATATATATATATATATATATATTTGTATTATATATATATATATATATATATATATATATATATATATATATATATATATATATATATATATGGGAATGTTTGTGAAATAAGGGAGTTTCGCTGAGTCAGCTCGATAGTTGTCCATGTGTGTTGTTGCCCGATGTCCCAAGCCGTGCCCCCTGCCCTCGAAAGGTATACTAGAGGTGGAATGCCAACGTCATGTTCTTTCGTCAGGAACGATGTGCAGGCGTTCAAGTTGGTGGGGGTGACTGGGGTTTTCACCAGTTTGCAGCCAAATACACCTGTAATCACCACTCGGGACCTGTGAAACGTCAACGTCGGCTACAGTCTTATTGCTATATTATGTCTCATAGGAGCAAGAGAGGACTGCGCGGCCAGCAGCGGATTTGCGCAGATGTCAGATGATTTCTGGGTGTTTTGTTGTATTGTTTTGCATGCTATCGAGACACATTTGTATTCTCGTCTCGGCCGTGTTTAATCGCTCCTTTTCTGCGGTGTCTTGACAACTTTGCTAACTTGGCTGAAAACGTGTTCGATTCGTGTGCTCAGATGCCCTTGAATTTTTATAATGTTTAAGAGAAATATAGAATACCATTGATTCCATAGTTCTTCCACGGAGGAAAAGGTGACTGCAGGGAAATTTAGCATTAGGGTCTATGTTTAACGTGCCAGTCATTTGTTTAAATGTCGGTTATGAAAAGTTTGAGTGTCCACAACGATCTTAGCCCAATACTAAATATCATTTCTGTGATCTCACTGGCTCAGTTTTTACGATTTAGAAGCAGGGAACTAAACTTGAGTTATTTTCTGGAGCACACTCACAGTGAAACACCAGTCATCCTATCTATAAATTACGATTGTCATTTGCAATTCATTGTTATTGTGGGAAATCCAAGAGAACGACTTGCTTTCGTATCTAAGCAAAATACTCAGTATGTTTATTTTATTGTATATGTAAAAAGACCCTATATGTATAAAAACTCTACATATGTAGGTACATTTTTCCAAAGCTGCAAAAATATAACAGACAATAATGATACATCATTTCTGGAAGTGACAATTAGGGCTGTTTTTACCCATCAAAACCGTCAGTAAAAAGGTACCCTTTGAACCACTGTTGGTCAGGGCCCCCTATCCAAGGTAGGGCCCATTTTGGTCAGATAGACCCTGTCTAATCGATAAAGCCAAGATGGCTAGCGGGACTATTTGGGCAAAAGGGCCCAATGTTACTCGCAGGCTGTCAGATCCCGGTCAATAGCCGCCAGGGACCTGTCTGACCAGCTGGGTCCCCTTTCAGTGAGGAGGCTGTGTGGCTAGTAGGGACCATTTTAGCCCACAGGGCCCAGTCTGACAGGCAGTGCCATGTTTAACTAGAGAAGCTTTTGAGCTAGTGTAACCGTCTAGTCTCCGCAGGGCCCTCTGGTCAGCTGGGCCCTCTACATAGTAGTAACCAAGTAGAAGCGGTTGGTGTGGTGGCCCCCTTGAGGGCCCGGAGGCCTACAGCCCTTTGTAGCCCGCAGAGCCTACTGAGACTATCAGAAGAAGCATATGTCACTATAGGACTCTTTGAGACCAGTTGGACCCAAAATTGATCGTATACCCCGTTATCAATGGGAGGGCCCTTTTTAGTCAGCTGGACACTTCGTAAATAGATTCGAAGCGTCCTGGTGGCCCACTGCATCCAGCATGGTTCTCTGTAACTAGTTACAGAAGGCCCGCAGATACCAGCAGAACACTTTGTGACCATAAGGCTTTCTAGAACCAGCAGAGCTCTCTCTGACCAGCTGGGCCTGTAATGGCCAGCCGAGCTCCCTTTGTCCGCCACTAAATGCCATTTTAAGTGTTTTTTTTTCGTTCGAAGTGAACCGCTTTGAAGGTGAAAGAAGCTCCTAGAAAAATTGCTTATTACCAACCTAAGTTATGCCCTACTTTAGTCTCATCATTGTATTGCGAGATTTTGAGTTATTTAACGCCACATTCTGCCATTGAAAAATTGAAAGAAAACCACTTTACAAGAACTAAACAGCATTTCTGGCGGACAAAGCACGTACGCCGCTGCCTTCTTCACTTCCTCGGCCGGTACTTCCTTGACACAGGCATCGTTAACGTGGCACCAACCAGCCTCCGACTGGTTCCAGCAGAATTCAGTGCAGTGGCAGATGTGGGGGTTGCCATGGTGTACTACCGCTCCATACAGGTCAAACACGAGGCTGTAAGATATTTGCGGATGCCTGAGCGCCTTTCAACTGAGGTCCAGGTCGCTAAGGCGAAAAGTGGCGTGAGCGAGCGCTTCGAACGATGGGCTGCCGCTGAAGGTAAAACGCTTCAGTTGCATAATCACCATATGTGGCAGGCGCCAGGCATTGAACTTTAGTTATTAATTGGCTTGCATCCTCGAATCCTGGATGCATAAAATAACAAAAATAGTGCAAATGTATTCGAACACAGCCCTTCCTCAGAATCTTCATGAAATCTATTGATTGGAGAAGCTCCTGATCATGATGTAAGCTTAGACCTGGAATTTCAGATTTCACCAAATTTCAGAATAATTTTTTGTTCTTTTGCTTTATTATGAATCCGGATTTAAGGAGATAGACTAATGACCAAATTTTCTACGCATAATTATGCACCTCAGTGGAACACCCCGATACCTATCTATCTTTGAAAGAAGTTTCTTCCGGAGAGGAAAAAATATTTTCGGCGATTTTCGCTTTTCCAGCACGATTAGCTCTGAAGTAATTTGGTAGGCACACAAATTACTTGTCAAGGCGATATCTTAGGGTCGCTCTGGTTTAAAGCGACCTTCTTTAGATCAATTGACGCCAAAACCGCGGTGACGATTTTTTTTGCTTGCTTGCCGACATTTTTTGGGGTCCTTTTGGCGGAATTTCAGGGGCCCTTTTTGGCCGCCGCCCCCCCCTGAGCAAAATCCTGGCTACGCCCCTGCAGAAACCTTTCGTCTCTTGCTAGGCTTCACTAGTAATTTTCTGCAGGGAATGTTTCTTATCTATGGGTAACACCTTGGTGTCCGTTGAGAACAATGAATCATCTTTCCGACCTATTTAAACCCGTTTCTGTCGCGGGGGCTGGCACCACTGGCTGTCTCCTGTGCGCCACTGTTGTCGGCGAGGCGACGCGTCGGCGGGCCACCTGTCCTGGCGGCGGGCGGCGACACTGCCTCATCGCGGCTAACTGCTGCCCAGAGACGACGTCGGTGTCTGCCGCTGCCTCCGTCGGGTGCGGTTAGACGGCGCGGTCGTAACTCCTGCGCCGAAGACGTCGCCACAGCTCAGAAGCTGCCGAGTGGGGTCGGCGCAGCAGCTGGGCATATCCCGAACGTGGTGCGTTTTGTCTTTTCAGAGTTCGGTGTAGATGGGTCATAGTCGACGCCAAAGATCATTCTCTTTTGCACTTCACTGCTATCTTCAATGTAATTATGAGCAATGCTATTTTCCATATCAAGGAGCAATTAGAGGATATTGATTCAATCAGCTTAGGCTGGATCTACAGGATCTTTCACTGCGACTTATATTTTTCTTTAGTTCGATAGTGACACTTCAAACATGCCAACTAGGACTGACACGCCTTATGATATTAAAAACTTTGTACTTTGTTGTATGAAACACCTTCGGCATACGTTTTGGGAGCTTTTGACTATCAGTTGTAAGGCAGAAAATACAAGCTTTTGTTTGTCCCATCATGTCTCCGTTAAAGAGCGATGTAAAAAGTACTAGTACCTACGTGCCAATGCCAGATCCAGGAATCTATTTCGGGGAGGGATAGGGACTTGAGCCTTCCCCGCCATTGCCTGGGAACGGCCTCCGATTGTGCATGAATATAGACACTCTGACATTTTGGGTGGATGTTGAGCCCCCTAGCTCCCCTTGTATCCGCCTCTGTTACGTGCGTTTATAAAAACAGTCATGGGCTGCAAGAAGTGGCCAAACGGGTCGAATATCATGGCAACATGACCCTCGTTCAGGTGCTGGACAAACTGTTTGGGTTTCCCTTCAAAGAGAACTTCCTGCAGGTGCTGGCAAACCTTGGCTCTCGAGTGCACATGTTGCGCAGATGTATGGATCCCTTCCCGATCCAGAGACTCCAGGAACCCCTCGACCAGAATCTTAATTTCTCATGGGATCCTGAAGGGGCTTTGCGGTACTCATTTGTGACCACATTATAGAACCAGAAATCAAGTGGTGATAGGAGGGACGTATGTGCTAAAATATTTTTATTAATGGCATTTTAAATACATTATTGGCAGAATCAGACACTATATGTAAATTGGAAGAAAAATCATGGTCCAGATGATCCTCCTTGAAGCTGCCAGAGCATGTGATATATTCGTACCCACGTCAAAATACGACAATAAATTTATCCTTCAGAACAGGGACTCGTCATTTGCGATGGGTAATAGTGACATATTCAAATTTACTATGGGGGACCCAGTAGACAATGAAGACTGCCAGAACTGATGAATTGCAGCGCTTCAGAGCTACCTCCCCAGCTATTGCTGCTGTGCATTCTGTGAAGCTCGTCCTCTCCGCCGTATTTCATCTCGGCTCAGGTGTTCTCGCTCTCTGTCTGAGTTGCTAAATAAGCGAAATTGGTGCCAAAACGGACCATGTCGGAGCCCCAGATGACAGCCTCCTTTGTTTTCTGGGAGAGAGCAACTGTCAGCTCAGACGAGCCGGGGGAGATTCTGAGAAGTTGGACAATGCACCAGGGCTCAGTGTTCGGGAAATTGTCCCGTTTGCTAAAGAATAATTAAGTAATAAAATTGGTTAAACAAGGGGGCGTAGTCGGATTTTGATCTAAGGGGAATTACCTCGCCATAGGGGTGGTGCTTTAGCGGGGAAGTAACAGTTCATGAGGGCGACTTATCTCATTTGGAACCCTCGAATAGGGAGTGGCAAGTGCATGTCGTTTTTTCTGTTTCAGTGTAGTGTGTAGAACGTCTTGTGTATATGTTAGGAGAGTGATGTCAGCTATCTCAAAAGTAGCTTATTTTTCAATGACAAAATTGTAAACTTAACCCGCGCCCCACCGGGGTGGCGCACCTTCGCCCCACGGGGGCCATCGATGGCCCCCTCTAACTCGAAAATATGGGCGTTAGCGCAAATCTGCAAGTGCAATGAAAGCTCGCGTGAATTCGTAAGAAATTACTTGTTTTTAGTGCTCAGGTCAATGTTTTGACCTCAGGGTCAAATTAGGTCAGATCGGCTATTTTCACTCAAATATGCAATGATTAAGCAAACTAGGCATAACTCTTATGTCATTAGAGCTATTGAGGCCTGGTAAGTACATTTGATAGAAATTGCCGTCTTTTTCCGCTATGTGGAACGTAAAGACCTCCCACCAGTGGTTTGACCGCCAGAGGTCCCTCGTGACCTAATATGACCTGGGTCACGAAGGTCAAAAGTGCCTTGCTGTATATCAAATGAAAGCCAGTGGCAAGACAAACACGATGACTGTTTAGTTGGTAGTTGTTTCACCGCTCTCGCTCAATTAGATCAAAGTTATTGTCAAATACTGTTTTTGACCTCCGGTGACCTTGGATGACCTTGGAAAGTCAAGGGCAAATATGATCCCTGGGATCCGTGAAAGGGTGTCCAAAACGTTTTTCTGAGCAGTCTGGTATTTGCAATCATTTTTGTGGCCTTTATATCATGAATAGCTTTTCCCATGCTTTTCCAATGGGAGAGGTCGCCTCGTGACCTGACCTCGGGCACGAAATCGAAATCCTGGATATACACCTTGTAGACCCTGGAGGGATCATGAGTGTAGGAAGTTTCAAATCGATCGACTTTGAATGTGCTCTTCGCTCTAAAGGTGGTGGGTGACCTTGGTTGACCTCGTCTGGTGCCTGACCTTGGGTGACCCGGGGTAAAATTTCGGGATGATGGGAAATGATGCGTGGGGTGGCCCTCAACCGGGTGCTGCGCCTCGTGTTTTCTGCTATCCCGGAAAACCTTAGGGGGCCATCGATGGCCCCCGGTGGGGGGTTAACATTCACCTCCCGTGGAAGTCCGATCGGCCCCTTCCCTCGGTTTTTCGTGAATTATTCCGAGCCGATTTGAACAAGACGCGTGCTGCTTTACAAGCCTGTAGGGTGATCAATTTGATAACTTGTGACAAATAATTGGCATCTAGGTCAACAAGTTATGATGCTCTTTCTCAGCCCACGTGAGGTGATTCTTCTTTTCTAAAATGAGACTGACAAAATCAGGATGCAACTCAGCTTCTGGAAGACCTAGAAAAAATTTCTAAATTTCATTCATAAGTTTTTGAAACGAAAAATCTACACGCTGTCATCCATTTTAAGGTTAGGCCAATGCCAAGGTCATCAGAGGTCATCAAAGGACACGGTTTGCAGAATTTTTAGTATCAATAACTTTTGAACAAAAAATGTAGCCATAAATTTGGTTACAGTAATGAGCATGACTCTTGGGTTTTGAAGATATGCAAAATGGCCTTGAAACGTCATAATTTGACACCTTGACCTGGGTCCAAAGTCATGATTTGACCTTAAAAGGCGATTTTGCACATCATTTAAATCTTTTGGTCAATACGAACTCAGTGGTGCCTTTGGTTTTGTTTTTAGGTCTAATGGCTTCTGAGTTATAAGGGATTTTGTCGGGCCCCTTGGGTCCGGAGGTGCGGGGCGGGCGTCGGAATTGGTGCCCCGGCGCATCGCGCCGGGCGCTCTCTGCGCCGTGCCGCCTGGGGGTTCTTTTCAGGCGCCTCTAACGGGTGCTATCTCCGTAACCCATCGATAAGCTGAGTGTAAGTAAAATATGTTACGGAATATGAAATGCCTACCTATATTTAATGCGGTCAGGATGGGGTGGGGTGGGTTAGGGTGGAGTGGGGTGGGGTTGAAAGTGCTGATGAGTAAAACTGGGTTTGTAACTCTTGTGGCGGAATGTGAAGGTGACCAAGTTTAGAGTATTGAAAAAATGAAAAAAATGTTACGATGCATGACTGTGTCTTGTGACACCGTATGGTGCAAAATATAGGGCAACAGCCGACACCTGCGATAAAAGAGTTATAAGGGATTTTCTAAATGATTCTAAATTGGATCTATTTTAGCCCACTGTGACGTCACGGGTCAACGAATATGGTTCAAACACGGCTCCAGAGTAGAAGACGGTAAGGCGCTTCCAGCGCCGTTTCATTTTTCCGTATCGCTTCCAGTTCCAGAGATCGTAGGGGGTCCGGTCGGACCTACAAACGGCGGTGTGTACGAAAGGACCCCAGGTGGTGCCGGGTCAATATGCGGGACCATATATCGATAGGTTGTTTCCATCATTGCCAAGAAAACCTAAGAGCCTTGGGCATGAGATTGAATGTGCAGTTTTTTGTTAATATTGTTTTCCGAATTGTTCTTTTTCTGAAGCCAATTTAGCTACTTCGGGGTATATTTATCCAGATTATACCTGGCATCCTTCCCTCTATGACTTGGTGGAGGGGACTGGAACAGGCCTATGCCAATAGGTTGATGCAAGAAATTCACGAATGATTTATATGAGGTCCTAGTCTTTCCTTTAATTACACTTGCAATATCCTTCATACTTGGATTTTGTAGCATAAAGTATTTATCATGTCACGACGTTGAGGCTTGGTGAACGAAGGTTCTTGCCTGGTGTTGATATGAAACTATTGAAAGATCTTTTAGTAAAGGATGGAAACATAATCCTGTACTCTCTCCACAATTTTAAGTATTTCTATGAGTATTTCCATTATTACTCTCAGCAGGATCAGTCTTCAATTAGTTTTTATTTAATTTAACATTATTACCAAGACCAAAAATAAAACTATACATATGGGTGATCACTATACCCTTATCGAAGCATCTTTGTTTTTCAGCTGTTCTTTTCTCGAACAACATAATTGCAAACTTGTGCCACTACTGAGTTCAGCTTGTTAAGCGTTGACATTAATGTTTGCTACCATTTTCTGTGACCATCTGACTCTGAATACTAAATGCTCACAACTATACAGCTGAGAAACAAGTCCTGAATAAGACACCGTCGATTTGCTTTAACGGCTGTCGGGCAACTCCAATACATGCAAATATCGCCCATAGTGGCACTTCATCCGTATACAACAAACTCTCCCATTTGCATGTGATGACTTCATTGTACAGTCGGCACCATCGGTCGCAGATACTCCGGCGCGGGAGCACCGTCTTAAACGCTGGTGCTACACTTTCCAGGTCGTTCCAGTTGCTTTACACCTGTCATCTGTGCAGCTCGTAACTGGTTTAGTGTCGGCACGTGACGACGAGCGACAGTGGCGCTGAAACGTTGTACCAGTTGGAGGAAGGGGCTCGAATTCTGTTGAGTTCAGTGTCCTAACTCCTTTTCAAAATTGGCGACAGGAATGTTATGAATGAAATGCTAATTTTTTTCCTTATACAGTAAGCTCGGAAATGTTTTAGCAATGGGGAAATGCCTTTAGAGTGACACAAACGCTAAAAAATGATTCTGAGGACAATCGGTCATTTGGGTACCGAAGTTTGACGAGACCAGGCCCCACAGCTTAAGGATTGGTGCGGGTTAACTCAGCTATTTCCCCTTTTTTGTCCCTGCTTACCTACGTCCCTGGAGGAGACAGGCAGCCGCTGCCCTCCGCTAATGTTACGCCCCCACCTCCGTCGCGCAGCTGATTCAACAGAGCCGAAACTAAGCCGCGATTAACAGAACGATGATGCAGATTTGACGACCAATCATTTTAACTGATTGCCGATGCTGGTCCTGAGCGGGTACTAAGCCACGCGGAGACCCAGACTATCCGTTGGTGATCGTTCTCGGTAGTTGTCGCTTTTCCAAATAAAATTGTGAGTTGATGGAGGTGCCTACGAGGCCTCACGCCGTGAATTCGCACCAAATACTGCGAAATGGTGAAACTTAGGAGATTAGCAAGGGGCGAGCGATGACCCGAACACATTCCTCTGGGCCAACATGGTCTTACGAGCGATGAAACTAACCGTTAGGGCATGCAAATCTCGAAAAAAGTCTAGAGGTCCAACTGTGGATCGGCAACGTGTAAGCAGGCTACGAATGAACTGTGACGGTTTTTTCTTCAAATATATCAGCCGAGTAACGGAACTGGGCGGTTCACATAAACTATGCAGTCATCTGTAGTGCTTGATGCATGTTGAATACGTCAACTCCGGTCTATGATTGATTCTTAGATTATGTTTGGCAAAATATTCCTGACGATTGATGCAGGAAAATTGTCTTTAGAGGGGTCAAAATCCACACAGACGCTATTCTCGCACAGTGGTATGAACAAACATTGATGAAAGCAAATTGACTTTTTATTGGGTTCTTAGGTTCATTCATAGATTCACTAATAGCAAGGTGGAGAATCCGGTTTAAATAAAACAGCATTTATATTGAAAATGCTGATCTAGACGCCATGAGCAGCGAATGCTTGATACAAAGGGCCATTCATATGTGTATATGGGCCACGTTCGGCAATCCCGACATTTATCCTCTGCAATGCCCGCGCTTATCAGTTTTGGTCCAACACCCATACCAGCTGTTGTCTTATCAACACAATACAAGAAAACATGGAAACACTGCGAGTGAGTTGAATTTATTTTGTAGCATTAGCAATCCCAACATTAGCTGACAATTCAGGGTGTGTATCTATATCTCTCGGAGGGTGCAACGGCACTCCCTCCCCCTAATGACAGTAGAGTTAGTAGTAAAACACCCTTTATATTTTTCCACTCTCAGAGGTTTAAGTTGGTTTTATCGAGCACAAACTGTCAGTGTGTGGGTTAAAAAGTGTTCTTTTTCTATGGTGTCTATCGACATTGCTTCAAATTCTGACACCAACCATTTTCGGAGATTGACGCTCCTTAGCTCATGGTCTGCAGTCCAGCGATCTGGCAAGCTCTGAGCCGCTCGCCACGAAACATGACCCCACCACGCGTTTAAGGCCGGAAGCCCTTATCGCCGAATGAGACAGGCCCGGTACAGCTGGTGAGAGGTCTGATTCTATTTTCAGTTTAGGGGGAAAATCATCATTTTAGGCAAACAGATCTTGACGTGATCGTGCGTAATCAGTCATCCAACATTTCCCACAAGTTTGGGCGGTATGTAGGGGATGGGTGCCTTAGTAGATAACATCCCTGTCTTCTAAGTCACCGGTCCCGGGTTCAAGCCCCGGAGGAGCCTCTGAATAAGCTGATCTGATCCCCCCAAATACCTCCCAACAGGGTAAGAGTTGGCAACGCCGTATGACCGCAGCAGTTGATGCATCGTTAAGCTCGTTAAACAATTATTATTTGGGCGGTATGTACATACATACATACCTCGGGTATACGCACAAAGGCTTATCCTTTTCCACGTTGCGAGAAAAACATTCCACCTCAAGAATGTCTCCACTTTTCAAATCCATAATTATGATAAAAGAACGTACGTCTGCAAAAAATGATGCGATCCTCACTTAAAGGGAATGTGACACCTTCATAACGTGATTTTAACTGAGATAGCCAAGTTGTAAAGCAAGTCGGAGAACCCGGTAATCCATATGTCATTTGTCCTGGAACTCTATATTTCCGTAGAAAAAAGCTAAAACCTACCTGACACCAACCCCCTCATCAGCTCGTCGCCGGGCGGCCATTGTTGTGAGCTGCTGGTGTGACAACATATGCTGACGTCACGATGAGCATCAGCTAATCGAAGCCCTTGAAGCGTTTCAAGTAGGTATGGTAGTGGTTGCCCGATCGTGACATCATCCACAGGCTGATATTTATTTATTTTTCTAGAGGAGTATTTTAAAAATCAAAATATTGAGCTTATTGTACATTTTTCAGAGAAATCATGAGTGGTTTCATTATTTTCGAGTAAAAGTACGCTTAACTGCACTAAATTCCAGGATTCGACCAAGGTGTCGAACCATGGAAGTCCCTTTAAAGGGAATGTGGCATCTTGACCGAATCCTGGAATTTAGTGTAATTAGGGGTACTTTTAGCCGAAAATCATGAAAACTTCCATGATTTACCAGACAAATGTACAGTGAGCTCAATATTTTGATTTTTAAAATGAATATCTGCCTGTGGATGATGTCATGATCTGGCAGCTACTACCATATTTAAGAGGCTTCAAGGGCTTTGATTGGCTGATAGTCACCGTAACGTAAGCATATGTCGTCACACCAAAAGCTGCCAACTGTGGTCTGCTGCTAAGCGTACATGTAGGGTAAATTTCAGATAGTTTTTAGCTTTTCTCTACGGGAATTTTGAGTTTCAAGACAAATGATATATAGAGTATCGGGCTTTCCGGCATACTTTAAAACTTGGCTATCTCATTTAAAATCACGTTATAAAGACGCCACATTTTCTTTAAAGTGTAAAGGTGATCATAACTAAATAAAGAAGCAGGAAAATATATGTTTTAAAATACAGAGTGATCAAGTATTTACTCATGAAAATGATTGTAAAAATGGTATGCAAGAAAATGGAGGCACAGGTAACTAACTCGCGGTACAAATTTCCATCTCAAAATCTCAGTCTCCTCAAGACAGATCACTTTACGCTAGTAGCGAGACAGCGCATAAGAACTCACTTTCTAGTTAGTAACAAATTCTGTTAATCTTAACATTATCCTTGAATAAATATCAGTATCAGCAGAACTAACCTAGAAATTAGATTGGCATGGAGAGGCAATATTTCATACGACATTACCCTGGACAAGAGCTTTTACGGCACCACGAGGAGAAATGGTCAGTTTTAAAAACTGTGACTTCCTAAACTGCTCCTATTGCTCGCAACGCAGTGAAATCGTTTAGCACATGTGCAACGACCGGTTATCAAATTATCTAAACTCGAACCAATCCAAAAGTGCTTATTCCAGGTATCTGCACATGCATCGAATCAAACCCCATATTTATCTCGATTTCGTCAATAATTTGCATTCCGCCCACGATGGTGTCAACCGAAAAAACACAACGTGCATCTCCATGCGCTGAATTTCAGGCGTAATTCCTTTGCTTTCTCTCGGACTCGGCTATTTTTAATCGGTGAAATTTGAAAGTATTTCTACATAATTTGACAATATTATTAATGGTTTGCCTTTTCGCATCCCGGATGCAAAATGGACATAACACACTGTCGCGTGGCAAGGTGGCAGATCCATTTCGTATCCCAAATTCGAGAAGACAGGTCATTAAACATCGTATCAGCTTATAAACATGCTCCTCGCCTCAGCACTCCAAAATAATAAAAAAATATATATATATTTTGGGTCATACAGCAATAAGAAAATCTCCGATTTCTTACAGCATTGTCCAACTGTCAATGCTACGTTTTAAGTACGCCATGGTGAAATTTCTGGCCTCAATTTTCCGTTCCGGCCTTGAACTTACAAAAGTGGAGACTAAATCCCTGAGGTCACTCAGTTCTGTGACCTTAACACGCGCAGTGATGGGGGTCTGAGCTACCTTCGCCTTGACGGGGACGGGGTGGGTATCCGCCCCCCTTAAGATCTCGAGAACCACGCTAGGTAGCGAAAAACAGTAAACGGCGTTGGGTAGCCCATCCACTTCTCCATGGAAAATATTTAAAATGTTTTTTGTCAGGTCACATTTAAGGTCACTAGAGGTCAAAACATGCCGTCTTAATGTTTTTTGTCAGGTCACATTTAAGGTCACTAGAGGTCAAAACATGCCGTCTTAGGGATAACATGTAAATGAAGGTTTTCGGTCATTACATATCAACAAGTGAAGGTCGAGCAAAACAATTTACACCATCAGAATCCTCGCAGAAAGCTAAACCTAAGCCGAATGATATATAATACGATTTTGCTAGGTCAAATCAAGGATTTGACCTTACCTGAGGTCAGGTCAAAGTCAAATTAGGAAACATACATATCATTAGAACCGCAAAGAACAGGAAAATTTGATGCAGTTAAAATAAACTCTATCACCAACCGTTACTAAGTTATTCAGTTAGAACCATTTCTCCAACGTATTTCCAATACAGAGGTCATGGCTCGTACCTGACCTTAGGCCATTGATATACAAAATACCAGAACATATTTGAGAGAACTCGGTGAGCCAATTATTTGATATGAGTTTTAACCGTACAAGTTTACCCTGTTCCAACTTATGCTATCTCAAACTTGTTTGAGGTCAGGTCACTTGACCTGCACTAGTGACCTGACCTGAGATTATCTACCTTTAAATTTTGAAGAAAAAAATTGTAAAAATGGTGAAAAAAGGTATGTCATGTACGGCGGCGCTACGCACCGGAATTTTTCTGCTATCTCCAAAAAACCCGAGGGGGGGCGGGTACCTGCCCCATCAATGCGCGTGTTAAAAACGCCTTCATCGATATGTAGTGGTCTATGAATGGATATATCTCAAATATTGTTTGAATTCTTCAATGAAAAATTGCTGAAATTTGTCGCATTATCTTGTGTACACCTCTAAAAGATTGGGTGAAAATCCATACGATTGTTTGTAATCAAAACTTTTTGAGTGGTATATTTTTCTGAGTTAACCTACAGTATATCATTACTGGATTGGGAGCAATATATTATCAATATATTAATAAAACAAAGCTTGTAAGGCGAATTCAACACAGGCAGTGGCATTGTGGCCCAATTTCTCGCGGATCATATTTTGCAACTACCTCAGAATCAAAGCCGTTGGAGCCTGAGAGCTAAGTACTTTGCAAGTGTTGAACAAATCAGTAGCCCCTATTATAGTAGAGACTGAAATCTATTAAGTTCATATTAATCCACATAATCCTAAGTCCATCCCCCTCTCCTCAATGGGATCCCTATTTCATACAATGGACGGTTAGTCGGAAGTTCAAACTTTCTCTACAGTGAACGGTGTGTGTGTGTGTGTGTAGGGGGGTGTAGGAGTGCAAAAGGGCCACCTCTAAGTCCCCTTCCCCTACAACTTGGTAATGCAGTTTGCTACCTCACCACTACGTGTCATGCTTCAAGGTCATTCCATTAAAGGTGCATTTCATCCTAAAATTTGAAAGGAGCTGTCATCTACTTGTTAGAGCGGTGATTCAATTTTATTTCGTGGAGCCTCAGATCGGATGCTTCATAAACAGGTAACATGGTGGATAACACTGGAGATTCCAGCACTTCGGCTGCAATGAGGCGCGCAAAAAATGTTCGCAGTTCACACAAAATCATCACACCAACCCACTCGAGCCCGCAAGCACACTTTGTCACCCATACTTCTCAGCAATGTTGTACAACAGTCATACCTACAACTGAGGCCTTGCAATAGTCTCGCCAATAATGAATGCATGATAAAACTGCAAGTGAACAACATCTCGTATATAAAATTCTAAATTACATGCTGTTGCACCCAAACGATGCTCATACAATTCAAATCATTCTGTCAAAATTGGCATCCTTCCTGTGGTTAGACAATATATTCTACCAAGCAGAAGTCCAAGAAGTAACCACACGTTTCTAATGATATATCCCCTCACTGACTGTGATGTCCAAAATCATGTTTAGCTGGAGAAGAGGATTATGGGGCTGTTACTAGAAGTGCAGTCTGGCATCAATTTTTGAGAGATCCGTAAGTAGACAGGAACATGTCATCATGGTCTAAATGACACTGTCCACCACCAGTCACGGGGAAGAGGAACTGGATGGCACTTGGGCAGTGAAGTGCCGGCCCAGCGAGCAGCAGCGACAAACGAGGTGTAATGTTCTGCGGCCCCAGTCAGCAGGATCGTGCCTTTCATGGACGGATGGAGCTCGCGGTAATTTGAAACGTTCCGCAAACAGTCCAGCTGTGCTTTAGGTCTCCAGACATATCACACACTCAGTGATGACGGAAAATCCGAATTTAAGGGGGGGCACCATGGGCTTTTCAAGCCATTTCTTTCCAGTCAATGTCATAGGGTTAGTGCTAAAATTTCTGATTTAGGGGCGGGGGCACCGTGCCCTGGTGCTCCCTAGTTCGCCGCCAGAGTACCCATTGACATAACAATCAATGTAAACATTACTATCACTGGCAGCCCTTGCCTTAATCCGAAAAAAATGAATCGTTATAAATTCATGGGATGACTTCCAAGATAAGTTCAGCACGAATTCTTTCTTCAACAACCCCATCATATATTTATTTTTCTCAGCTCCTTTTTCTTTTACTGAAACCTGGAAAATCCACCGATTCAGTTGAAATAATTTTACAATACATCTGGCATGCTTGCCCTAAACCCCTTGAGAAAGTGTAGTTGCTGGAAGGAACGCGCCTCTGGAGGAGATGAAGTGGATAAATAATAAAAAATTTACAAATTCACACCCACAAGCAAAAAAGGGATGCTCTCATTCTTTAGTTAGGCAGCAAATTTATCAAACTTGACTTTCAAACTAGCTACCAGTCAATAGTCTAAGAAATAAGTAGCAAGATTTCCCAAAACGGTTTCAGCTTGTAGAAATATGGCAGCTGGAGAGTACTAATGACACATTTTATAGAATTTATCCGAACTTAAACTGACATATTCTTTAAACGGAGGCATCATTCACGTGGTCTGGACTAGAACAAACACAAATTTAAGCAACAGTCACGCACAGGCCAAACACACACATTGCTTGCCTACAAACCTGCAAGACAACTGTCATCAAGCTATGCATCAACATTTGCACTTAATAAAAACGCTACAATACAAATATTGATAAATCGCACGTCGGCAACGGCAACAATGAGGTCGAAGACCTTGACTGAGCGGCAGGGTGCGGCTCAGACCCGCAACCTGGCATTGAACATCAGAACCGACTTGGCACTGCCTCCCGTCCACAGAGCAAGTCACTGATTTATATATATATATATATATATATATATATATATATATATATATATATATATATATTACATAACGTGTTGGCGATCCAAAAAGCAGAAATATATGGATGCTTCGATTCACTGCCCACCCACGCGCCGGATCACAAATGCACTGGCTCACCCTCGAAGCTTTGTTTATCTTTACGGTTCTAACTAGAGATTTCAACACCAGCCGCTTACATTTAGAGCAAACATAAACAGAGCGCTGTTTGCGCCTTCTCAGCCGGCACGTGACTGCTCTGGTACAAAAGCTCTGGCAGCGTTATCGCACGTTCGCATCAGCCATTACGCCCCGTCAAGCGACAGCACCACTGTTTTTGCGCCGCCCAGGTTTTCAGCACCGACTGGGGCAACATTGCACCCTGGTTGCGCCCCGAGCGCTGTTTGAGTCATCAGATATGGCCTCTCGTGCCAGCACGACATGCGGCGTCTCTGCACCGGTGGCTGCACACGCTGGCAGTTCGACTGAGGACGGAGGCAGCGGGTTTTTGCGATGCACCCAGCGGCGCACGTCGGGGCAATTTTCCGCGGTGAGCAGCCATCAGAGCGAGCCGACTCTGCGCGTTCATCACTGTCACCCGGTCGTCACGCCGTGCGGTGGCGCAGTCAGCTGCTGGGAACGTCTCACAACACCGGTGACACTGCAGCTGCAGCGCTCAAGAGAAGCGTATCTGCAAGAAGCTAGCGCTTACGGTCCAACTGCTGCAACGGCGAGCGTCCCTTCAGCGCTCTCGGGTATTACCCGTTTTCCTGACACAGTGTAATTGCGTCAACAGCCACTGCCATGGCGCAGTGTCTTGGACAACTGCTCCCCCGGTGCACTGTCCACCACAGCCGCTTTCCTGGTGCACTGTCTACCACAGCAGCTATCCTGGCGCAGTGCCTCATACAAGAGCTGCCCTAGCGCAGTGTTTGACACAGCCAGTGCCCTGCTGCAGCGTATCAGGCAGTCGCTACCATGTCGCAGCGCCTCTGCTACCATCGCGCAGAGCCTGAGGCCGCAGGCCACTTCCTTGAGGTTGTTGGCACGAGCCGGGGAAGTGGCCGATCACCGCGCAGTTGACAGCTGTCGTCAATGACGTCACGCAAGCCACAAAGCCAGCACAGCGCAGAAGACGTGAAACACTTGCAGCAGGCTCAGGTTCGGCTCTGCCGGACAGAGAAGGAGGCAGTCATCACCAGGCGGTAACCAGGCGTGTCTTCAGACCACAGACACGTTTCCGGGAGTTATGCCGGAGAGAGAGAGAGAGAGGGGGAGAGAAGCCTGTTCGGCAATGCAATGGTGGTGATACTGATGACCCCTCTCAAGAAATAAAACACTATATTGCTATGAACTCTAAATCTGAGTAAAACATCAAATTTGACGAGCATGAAATAATCTTTCTC
Organism: Lepas anatifera; assembly: GCA_034440635.1. NCBI lineage: Eukaryota > Metazoa > Arthropoda > Thecostraca > Lepadidae > Lepas > Lepas anatifera. The sequence continues at coordinate 374,668 of JAOTON010000499.1, forward strand.
CCATGGCCATATAAAGGAGTCTGGCAAGTACAGTTGGTTAGTCCAAATATAAAACAAGAACTTTCCGTTTTCTAATATATATATATATATATATATATATATATATTTGTGTGTGTGTGTGTATATATGAAAACTGTTTCTTCTTGTAAATCCTTAAAGCAAGCTCAGCATATATCTTACAGAATCACCATTCTAAGTGGATAAGTGAATCCCACTAGACGACTCATGTTCAGGCAGCGGGGAGCTGTGACAAATTCACACCATCTCGGCAAAAATGACAAGAAAAAGGAGCAAACGCTCGTTCTCGTAAACAGACGTGAATTCGGCATGGGGCCAACGGCTACAATACCAATTGATGCTAAAAGTGAGGACGGGCCCACATGCTGGAGCCACGGCAGCGCCTTTACCACATCGGGACCAGAACATGATATTCGGCTATCAAGTAGAGGGGCGTAGAGAATGTCGTCAAAGCTGAAACAAAACGCCTTAGTCAGTTTATCAAATTATGTTTTATTAGGGCCACCCCCAACGGGCACAATTGCCCAATTACAGGGAGTATTGGCGTGGGTGTTTAAGGATCCTCTCCACCGGGTCAGATCGGACACGGAAGGCGGTTTCCCGCCGTGGTGATTGAACCCAGGTTAATCCATGCTATGCGATCCGAAGACTGGCAACGAAGCCACTAGGCCACCCCGGCCCCCTTGGGTTTGTAATTTCTATTATTTAAAGTGCCCTTTAGACAGTACATATTTCCCTTGCATTGATTGCTGTGTTTCCATAAAACATTGTTTTTTTCGAAAAATCGCAGAACATTGCTTAAATCGCTATTATTAAACAAGTCATCGGTTGCCTAGTTGCATGCTCTTGAAACAATCGTCCACAAAGAACAAGTAACAAAGTACATGCCAGCTCAGTTCCTTCTAACTCCCTAATGTTCAGGCAGAATGTGGTTCCCGATATAAGAAGCGTCACATTCTACGCTAGAGAAATGGAGGCACATTGGTCGAGCCCCTGGTTCCTGACCGCAGGCTACTGTAACGAAACATGACCTGGTTCCCCGCAAAATCTGAATAGGAGGAGTGCCACTGTTTCATACGAACTTGGCTACTGGTATCTAAGCAGATATGCATGTATGAATTTCGCCAGGTCCAAACAGCGATAATTGTTGATATGCAGTGTGACGGGGACGGAAGGCCAAGCATCCCGTTGGTGACACGAGTGCTAAACAGCGCATCGGCGACGGCCAGAGGCGTTATAGAGCGTGGTAGTTACGCAGTGGCGTGTTTCGTCGGACTGACTCAAGCAGATTATCAAGTCGTGTTTTTCTACAGCGAGAGAGTATGGGACAGAGTTTTCAATGTTTGATTGAAGCCAGACAATGTCAAATTACGATATAATATATAGCTCTGGTTTTATTGGGCTTCTGTCACCTCATCGAGATACGGCAGTTCGAATATTTCAAGCTATGTACTCCGGATGAAAATTTACTATTTCAACACTAACGACGTAAGCTTCACGTACAAACCAAAACTGATGAACACACCTCATCTGTTTCCGCCTGCCTGCTGGCAGAGCCCGTGGCAGGTCTTTACACGGTCGCCGGCCGTGTTTCGGCAGTCAGTGGCCGTCGCGACCGCGCCGGCCGTCGCAGACAACACGGTCGTCGTCGCGACGCTGACATCGACCGCGACTCTCGCGGTCGGCTGCACAGTGGTGCACCAGTCACAGTCCATTTCGCCGGCACGTAACGACTCCGCAGCGCGGCGCTCGCTTTATTTCGGGCCTGAGTTAAGGTAGGCGCGCCGCCGTCGCCTTCATGGTTGGAACGATAATTCGGGCGTTATCAAGCGTGTCGTCTGGTGGCCAGATGAAGGCTTAAGGACGATAGCCTCACCCGGGAGATGGATGTCCATTACCTTACACAGACGAAGACATTGGGACCCGGATTGTCTGAGGCTGAGGCGAGAGGTTCGAGAGGAAGCTGCATGCTGTTTCGGAGATTTCCATGAAGATAGCTGCGCGGCCGACTGCGGTGCGCCGCTGCCGCGAGTTATGACCCATTGGCTAAACAGAAATGGAGACATCCTGGAAGGAAGGTATCATAAAGCTGAGGAGGTTCTGCTTCTTGTAGGCACTGATAGTAATCGCTCATGATACTTAAATTGTGGTAAAGGCATCCTTTGTAAGAATTACAAATCCCTCCATTCCATTTATCCACACCAAGCATGACAATGCTTAATCTTACCAACATATTGGTGTGCGTCTATATTTTGTCTACCAATTCAACCTATGGTGGCTGGGGCTTTCTGTGTCAGATAGCTATCTTCTTACGTTCTCAGGCATTTTTGGGAGGAATATCCCCAAACTATGGCTCACGGGCTCGAGGTATCAATAATAAACAAAAAGTTATTGCAAAGTTGGGAGAGTCTATAACCGCTATTGTGTCGTGCCAGAAGTCCTTGATTAAAGCACTGGAAGTTTTCAGCAGGCTGGTCCTTCTGCCCAAGAGTTCCCACATTCCTTGAACAAGTATCGATTCACTGGATATTTTGCTTTATTAATCACCCATGCCACAAGGTTTTCATTTCAGACACTATATACAGCTCCAGTGTACCAGCCTACCTTTACATAACCACTAACCCTGACAGAAGATGGCATTGCCCACGGCTTTGTATTTTTTTCCACGCCATATAACTTTCCCATTTCCTTGGCGGTAATTCTCCAGACTAAATCAGGAACCAGGCAAATTCAAATCTTGTTTCAGATCCTTTATTGTCCAAAAGCTCGTGGAAGTACCCAGTGGTCACTTCCGTGCAAGAATGCTATGTCTGTAGCCGAGCGAGGCCATACAAAATCGGCCGGACCTTTCGACCAAAATGTTCTCGTTATTTTCCGCACCAAAGCAATCAGCACAATAACGACAACGGGCGAAAATTAATCAGCGGTAGAACCAGATTAGCCAGCCGGCATTTGTCCCTGGAACTTTTATTCCACTCGTTTAATAGTATGATATAGACGAGAACATTTTCCAGCCGATGGTAGGCTTAATGTCGCCTTGGCCCATCTCATAAATTCAAATTGTCGCATTTTGCATAAGGTAGGGGACTTGGTGGCACACAGGCTCATTGGAAGTGTGAATATTCGCCGGACACCGGGCCTCGTAAGTAACACGGAGGCAAGAAAATGACTTTAAAGCGACGACGAATTAATCCCCAGTATTCCCTACAAAGTTGAGCAGTTACACCATGCCAGCGGTAGGCATGAATTACAATTCGCTTGCGTTTGTTCGGTGTCTGCAAATGGTTGGCGATGTATGGTCCCTTCTTAATCAATTATAGATATTACTGGGAAAGGTTCGCTTGTGCTCCATTCAGCAATCAGCGAAATTAAGCGCCCAGAAATCGATCTCGTATAACTGCCAGCCCTGCAAACCGACGCAATAGATCTATGCATATTGCCCAGGATGCCAGTAGTGTTAACACTCGTCCTTACAGAGGGGTTTACTGCAGCCCCTTAATATTTTTTGGACATAATCAGGAAACAACAGCAGTGGGAGGCACGTTCCTTTTTATAGCTTATCCCTTCCCAGATATTTTACCGCCACCCTTCTCCTGGTTTTCTCTGAAAAGACAAAAAAAACAAAGAGACGCAAAAAAACATGACTTAACCATTTCCTGGAAAATCTGATGGATCTCGCCAAATGTTTTATGTCAGGTCATGCTAGGTAAAGGACATATGTTGAAAGCTTAGAATGTGTTTTCAGTGTGTTTTTAGGTTATGTGACCCTAAAACCAAAAATCATGAGTTTGAACAAAACGGCACAAATCGAACATCTGTATGCCGATAATCCCTAATCTTTCATTATGTGATAAATCTATTATGTACAAATGAAGGAGCCGTGGTCGACATATCTTTGTCTCGGAAATTTTTTTTAAATACGGAGGACATTATCTATTGGCTACTCAGAATCATAGTATGAGGAAAACTATAACAATCCGTGTTGCTACGCTGAACTCTATTCCATAGCATATCCATATATATCCTGGGATGTGGTAGTGTAAGGGAAAAACACTCGATTTCTAAGGCGCTGATGCGGGTTCATATCCCCAGGCAGGTATTCTGCACAAGTCTATCCGATTCCCACAATACCCTCCCAACAGGGTAGGAGTTGGCAATACCATATGACCTCAGCAGTCGGTGTGTCGGAAGGCCGCGAAGTTGTTTTTTACAGATAAATCCCTTATTGCTACACGCAAGCGAATATATGCGCCCGACGCTCTATTTTTTAAATGTTACTTCATTTAACCCGCGCCCCACCGGGGGTCCGGCGCCACCTTCGCCCCACCGGGGCCATGGATGGCCCCCTCTCTAACTCCGAAAATATGGGAGTTAACGCAAATCTGCAAAGTGCATTAGAAAGCTCGCGTGAATTCAGTAAGAAATTACTTGGTATGCTTAAGCGCTCAGGTCAATAGTTTGACCTCCAGAGGTCAAGTTAGGTCACGATAGGCTATTTTCACTCAAATATGCAATGCTTAAGAAAACTGGGCACAACTCTTAAGCCATTAGATCTATTGAAATTTGGTAAAGTACATTTGATAGAAAATTCCAGACCTTTTTCCGCTATGTAAAACTTAATGACCTCCCGCCAGTGGTTTGACCTCCAGAGGTCACCTCGTGAACTCATATGACCTGAGGTCATCCAAGCTCAGAAAGTGATCTTGCCGTATATCAAATGACAGCTAGTGATAAAACATACACGATGATGTTTGATTCAAGGCTCTAGCTTAGTTAGGTCACAAGTTATTGCCAAAATACTGTTTTTGACTCCTGGTGACCTTGGATGACCTTGGACGGGCCAAATGGAAAATATGACCCCTGGGATCCGTAAAAGGGTGTCCATGAACGCTTTTATGGGCAAGCCGAGCATTTGCAATCGTTTTTGTGGCTTTTAGATCACAAGACAGCTTTTTCCCATGCTTTTTCAATGGGAGAGGTCACCTCGTGACCTGACCTTATGTCACGAAATCGAAAAATCCCGGATACACACCTTGTAGACACTGACGGGGCCATAAGCTGTAGGAAGTCTCAAATCGATCGACTGAAAAACGTAGCTCTTATAGAGTTTAAAAGTTGAAGTGAGGTGACCTTGGTTGACCTTGGCCTGGTGACCTGACCTTGGGTGAACCGGGGCACAAATTTCAGAAATGATGTGAAAATGATGGGGTGAGAGATAGAGCCCTTAACCACGTTCTTGCGTTTCGTCGTTTTTATGCTATCTCGAAAAAAACCTTAGGGGGTCATCGATGGCCCCCGGTGGGGCGAGGGTTAAGCTCACCATAGTTATGACAATCGACTAACTTCACTTAAGAATTTAAATGTAATTTCAAGAACAAAAATAAACAATATTTATGAACAAATTATATCACGAGAAATATGAATGTTGGCAATTACAAAAACATCAATGCCTCGCACATATTTATGCCCAAGCTGGTTGTTACCATTCCAGCCCACATAGCTGGTGGTTAGACTTGTCTGTCAATAAGTTGAGTGGTGACTCACTGGTCTTGGGAGCAGCTGACGAAACCTGCTGCTCGCTATGGGCTCTCTTGCGATTGAGGCGACTAGCTGCAATCTCTTGCGACTCCCAGTAGTCTGTGCCGTTCATGCTGGCAGTACATCTGTAACACAGCACAGTAAGTCATCAGCACACAGCTGGGTAATTTCAAACAGACAACACAACGGGTCATTTGTAACATATGTTTAACGCCAACGAAACAGCACAGCAGGTCACCAACAGACAGCTGTGTAACGGAAACGAGACAACACAGCCGGCCATCAACAGACAGCTGTGTAATATCAACGAAACAACACAGCTATACAATGATAAAAAGACAGGACAGAAGGTCACAAACACACAGCCGTGTAACGGAAACGATGCAACACACAGCCGTATAAAGGGAACGACACAACACAGCAGGCCATCACACACAGCCGTGTAACGGGAACGACACAACACAGCCGGCCATCAACACACAGCCGTGTAACGGGAACGACACAACACAGCAGGCCATCAACACACAGCCGTGTAACGGGAACGACACAACACAGCAGGCCATCAACACACAGCCATGTAACTGGAACGACACAACACAGCCGGCCATCAAGACACAGCCGTGTAACGGGAACGACACAACACAGCAAACCATCAACACACAGCCGTGTAACGGGAACGACACAACACAGCAGGCCATCAACACACAGCCATGTAAAGGGAACGACACAACACAGCAGGCCATCAACACACAGCCGTGTAACGGGAACGACACAACACAGCAGGCCATCAACACTCAGCCGTGTAACGGGAACGACACAACACAGCAGGCCATCAACACATAGCCGTGTAACTGGAACGACACAACACAGCAGGTCATCAACACACAGCCGTGTAACGGGAACGACACAACACAGCCGGCCATCAACACACAGCCGTGTAACTGGAACGGCACAACACAGCAGGTCATCAACACACAGCCGTGTAACTGGAACGACACAACACAGCCGGCCATCAACACACAGCCGTGTAACTGGAACGGCACAACACAGCAGGCCATCAACATACAGCCGTGTAACGGGAACGACACAACAGATCAGGCCTTCAACACACAGCCGCGTAACTGGAACGAAACAACACAGCAGACCATCAACACACAGCCATGTAACGGGAACGACACAACACAGCAGGCCATCACACACAGCCTTGTAGCGGGAACGACACAACACAGCAGGCCATCACACACAGTCGTGTAACGGGAACGACACAACACAGCAGGCCATCAACACACAGCCATGTAACTGGAACGAAACAACACAGCCGGCCATCAAGACACAGCCGTGTAACGGGAACGACACAGCACAGCAGGCCATCAACATACAGCCGTGTAACTGGAACGACACAACACAGCAGGTCATCAGCACACAGCCGTGTAACGGGAACGACACAACACAGCAGGCCACCAACACACAGCCGTGTAACTGGAACGGCACAACACAGCACGCCATCAACACACAACCGTGTAACTGGAACGATACAACATCAGGGAAAACGGAGCCAATTTCGCCAAAGGGGCGCCACTGTCTGGCGAGGAATTCCTAAACAGTCGAGCGGGGATCTGACGTGAAAGTAAGGGGAAGGGGGCGGGGTGAAGAGCGCCCAGCAGTGGGTGGCGCTAGAAAAAGACATGGTGCTTATGTCTGAGTTGGCTTCTGAATTCAATCTTAAAGCGTCTGCGCAGCACAATTTTGACATTTCAGTAGTTAGTAGTTATCCAGTGTCCATGTATGAAGTTTCACCTTCGGTACCCATCATCAGCGCCCGGCGTGGATATGGGAGCGCTACCGCAAAACCTACACGGAGAGTTAACTGAGTGTCCCCCCCCTCACTCTGGTCTGTCCCACGTGACGCTTCTACTCTTATAGACATTTGAAATGGCCATGGGCTGTCTGGCCGATATGGCTAATCCACCAATGATCAGCGCCCAGCTGCGCTCTCGTTTGCGGGACAGCCAATCAGATCGAACACCAATGCACACCCGTCCGAACAGAATGCTGCTGATGTATAGCGACAGTATCGCGGCCTCGCTGATTTCAGTTGCCTGTTTAATTACCAGCGGCGATGCTCGGTCGGTGCGGCAGCCAAATGACAGTTCCCATTGAGACAGGCTACGGCCATTTCACCGGCACAGCAAATGAAACCCGGATTCATGTTTCATTGCATTGATTATACATAGTTTTGGGCCCGAGTCACCTAAATGCCCTCATCCTGTATTGCGTTGCACATTGTATGCCGCTTTAGTCTGTTGTTAGTGTCTGGGTGGTGCGATCGGCTAGCGCGTGCATTTGGCAGCAGCACGGTCAAGGGGTTCGAGCCCAACCTGAGGCAGACTTGGGTGCCCTTACCCGCCTCAAACCTGACTTAGTCCCCCTTCCCTTCTCTTTCCTTTTTTGATAACATATAACCTAGCAGTAAGTGAGTCGTGAAGCTTTAAACAAAAAAAATAATAATTTCGTGGTGACTGGGGAAAAAATACTTGGCTGTACCGCGCTCCGAAACGACTCATTTAGCTCAGAATCCCAATGTATGCATTTATTTATTTACTTGTTGTGAGCACTTCCACACATGCGGTGACTTTTCAAGCGCCGTCGTAATAGACGTGAATTAATGAGAACTATAGCAGGAGAGTATTAGAGGCGATGAACGTACAGGAAGGTGGGACACTGCCTGGAGGGGCCCCTGCTGCCCAAGGAGTATGCACTCGCTGCTTGCAGGTAGTTTGAAAATAAGGGAAGGGATACGGATTGTACGACAAGTCCTTGAATGCAATAAACCATATTCTACCAAAAGCGGATTTCAATCTCGCGTTTCAAAATCTTCACCTGCCGGATTTTCGCAACAACTCAGGAGATTGCAGACCGCGTTTGGAAATATTCTAACGTGTGACAAGCATTTTCGCCTTTACAGCTATGCCATTCGATCTCACATGTATGTGTGCACATACATCAGTCCTACAATAGCACCCACAACGGAGAGGGTCTGGGACTTACGTACACTGGAGGGAGCGCTGGTAGACCCCCCCCGATATATAAAAGCCAAGATACGTAGAAAAAGCCATTTTGGAGGTGTGTGGAGCCTATAGTGATTTGCATTATAGCCAGCTTTCACCGTCCTAGGCCTGTATTAGCTTTAAGGCCATACCAGGTCATAAATCCCAAATAGTAGCCGTGCTGGGGTTCTATTAGGAAATGTAGTAATTATGCAAGAAAAAGCCAAGAATACCCTTAAAAATGACAAAGATCATAGAGAGAAAGTCCGAAGGAATATTTCGTAAAATTTTTGCGTCACAATCATTTAATGTCATTGACCTGCGACGTCACAATAGGGTATATTTCCAATAGTGTACACTATAAATAACACCATAGCAACCACTGAGCAGGAAATGAGAATCGACCTTGATCCATGATTTTTTACCTTGACTTTTGAATTTGGCCCTTGCATTGATTTACCTTAGCTATGACGTCATATCATCGGAAGTTCTGGGGCCAATGCACTTGAAAATGTTTGTCTGATCTTGACCTGTCAACATTGATCTTATCTTGACCTTCATGTAAGGTGACTTTGACATATAATCTCGTTTTTGCGGCGTTATGGCGTCACCACTCGATCTCAAATGCAGGTAAATTGGTGCAACCGCGCAAATGTGGCAATATCAAAGTATAGGTCAGATTTGAAAGCCTACAAGTAAAACTAATGTTACACTGGTTTTCAATTTTTCACCAATCGGCGTACAAACTCAATTCTCTCAAATGTGGTCAAACAAACTTTTGTCAACTACTAGCGGTTCTCCAGCCATTCCTGGAATTATACATGGGGACTCCCTGACCTCCCCCTCTGGTGTGCGTGTTAAGCATTCACGTGCTGATTTACTCTTTAGTGTTACTGTTTACTTTAAATGATATTTTTGTTTCAATATCACTGAAATGATTTTTCATCGTCATTTTTAATTGCACAATTCAGTCCCAGACTAAAGTTAGCAGCTATATTTTGCATGGTATTCAAGATATTCACGAGCAAGTGCGCATTTACTTGGCATTGAACAACTCGTTTACTTGGCATTGAACAACTTGAATTAATAAAGTTTGCGATGTTTCCTTTTCCTTCCGCTGTAAACACAGTACCCAAGTTAGTGCAGCTCGCACGTTTTTCAAATGCCACCTCAACAGCTCAATGAGCAACACATGCCTCATTAGAGTAGCAGAAATGCTGACAATCTGTTAGTCCTCCACGCTTCTTTGAATTTATCTGGGCTACACATCACGCGTTTTTAGTCTAACACTTTCTAATGTTCACCAATCATAGAGGTTCAACTATATACTACTAGGGCCAACTCTATCCTTAGCTCCTTAAATCCTTATCGGCGACAAAAAAGCAAAAGAAAAACGGAATCGCTGGACACCTTCAACTAGAAACTGTATCACAATTGCGGGAGATCTACATTCATTTTACGACGCTCTTTTAAGACTAGAAATCAATAGATAATGATCAGTCATGCTAAAATGTCTGATTTGTGCGAACACCGCATTTAAGAACTCCAGGAAATGTTTTACATACTAACACTGCCTCAGGTAACATGAAAAAAATCAGAAAATCACCTATCTGGGTTTTTCTTGAATCTAGTAATTTTAGGCGTAGAATCCAAATACGTAATCCGCAAAAACCCCGCGTGGCACTCATTTTGTAATGATCAGTTGTTTTACAAAAACGTTTTGACTCGAAATACCTTCCAAGATGCCGAATAAAAAAGTATCATGTGTTTAGTCATTAAACCAAAAATGTGCTGAAAACCCACCCATTTCAAGCAATTCTATTTTATTTTATCACACCATCTGTAACTTTGAAAGAAAACCGCAACAGTATTAATACAAAAACCAATGACAGATATCGCGGTCGCCCTGCTCTGTCCGGACCAATGCACAGCTTGCTACGAAATTGCAGCGTCGACGAGAAATTTTCTTGCGGGGTATTCTGGTCAGATAATAAAACAGCATACCGTATGAATTACGTTACAAAAAGTCAGCCGTTTTTAGCAGCGTTTAACATATATCCCAGATGTTAAACTGCTCCATCAAACCAGCCGTTCAATCAATACGTCCAAGGTGATAATGTTAGAGACCACACCTGACTGGACGCCGACCGGACTTATCTACTGTTGATCTATAGTTTGGCGGAATGGGTATCGGGTGGACGTGACCGAGGCGTAAAGCTTGTAGAGGCGTTTCTGACAACTCACTTTCATTTCAATGGTGCTACAGATTGGATCACTTATAAGACAGTGGCGGACACAAGAGGTGCTAGGAGGGTGCAAGCCCCCAAAATGTCAGAGTGTCTGTAGTAAATGCATAGGCAGTGGCTGATCCGAGGCAATGGCGGGAGAGGTTCAAAACACCCTGGCCACCCCCCCAATGAAGTCCTGGTTCCACCAATGAAGCAAGACTATGTCGCTGTGGTGCTACCTCGAACTCATAATGATAGTGCTTTATGTCTCATGAACTTAAACAACTACAGTCTAAAAGAGTTGGGGATATGTGCTAAAATAATTGGGGGCACCACCAGGGGATAAGGGGCCTTCTTCGTTAGGCATAATGCTAGAAAACCCCGAGAGGACGTATCAAGCGAGTGCGAACTCAAGCGAGTGCGTATTGATACGCGCAGTAGAGGGGAGCCTTAGACAAGTGCCCCCACCTATTTTTCGAGTAACCGGAGAACGGTTCGCAGTCAGAAAAATGCTCCTTGACTAAATTTGAAGATAAACAATAATGCTCACCTCCAATATTGAAATAATCTTAAACATCGGTTGATAATTTGTTTACTTATATGGATTCAAAGTCAGAACTGTATTTTGGATCGCCACCATGGCGCAGTCGCACCAGTTCGTCTGTACGTCCAAGAGGTGAGGTAATAACGCCATATAATCGGCATGATGTGTAACGGTCACCTCAAATGAAGGTCAAGGGCAAGTTCAAAGGTCATAGGACAAGATCAAGTAATGAGTTCTAACCCTCATTTCCCGCCCAACGGCTGCTTTACTGCCAGCCGTATTTATCATTGATAATATATCATATTGTGACGTCATGGACCCATGACCTTAAATGACCTTGACCTAGTAACTTCGCATGCATCCTGTTAGACTCCCTTCCATGACCCTTGCCCGCATTCAGTGTATTTTCGTTGTTTTCCGCATAATAACGGCATTTCCTAATTGGTCCCCGACACAGCCCTGATTTGATCTTTAGGACCTCGTTTGGCTTCGAAATTATTGACCTAAGTCAATGCAAGTCAGCTATAATAGTAGTTCATTCCTTTATATTGCCTCTTCTTTGCCCGTTAACACACCCACACCCACCCACACCCACACCCACACCCACACTCACACCCACACCCACACCCACACTCACACCCACACCCACATCCACATCCACATCCACACCCACACCCACACCCACACCCACACCCACACCCACACCCACACCCACACCCACACCCACCCACACACACACACACATACACACACACACACACACACACACACACGCACACACACACACACACACACACACACATATATATATATATATTGTGAGAACTATTACCATGGTTCTCACCAATCCCCAAAAATATGCATTTTCGAAATCCATTGGTGTTTTATATCCCAGATGGGGAGGGCCCTAAGGAACCACCTCACCTCCCCCCCACTACGCGTTGATGCCTGCAAAACAATATATGTCTGGCTTGCATATTTGGAATCTACGCATTATATCAGAATGGAACTATATCAGAATGGACCTATATCAGACACAATAAAAACATCCCAGGCAGGTGGTCTTCTTGGTCATTTATCCATACGCTAAACTAACGTGTACAGGTTGTCACTAGTGATAAAACACTGTATCCACGGTCATGTCCTGAACGAACATAAGTGCACAATAAATCAAGCACAGCATCGATTATAGAAAACCCTAAAGAGTCAATGCAGACTGAGTGAGGTTCATGAACATGAAGGACGCGGGTAGCGACGGTCATAAACTGATCCATATGAAATGAGCAGAGACAGACAATCGTGGCTAAAACTAAAACAGAATGGTTGGAGGAGGAATGTGACTGATTGGACAAGCTAAATTCACTTCCTGCAGTCTTTTGAAGGTCAGACAAATACATAATCACAGCAAGCAGCTATACGCTCAGAAGTACAAAGTACACGGGTCGCGCGCATGGTGAGGGTCTGTCGCCAACCTGCTATGGAATTCCATAGCAGGTTGGTCCAACCTGTTCCTAAATTCCACCTGGTTCTCAGAAACCAAGGGTGCTAGAAAAACGCTCGTTTGGGAATTTATGGGGACCAAGGTGATCTACATTCTAGCCGTTTTCTATAGAGCTAGGTCAATAGTTTCCAGGTCAAACCAGGTCGAAAAGGTCAAATCTGGGGCGTGCTGGAGGCCTATTGGAAAATGCTACAATTTGTGCAAATGGCCGGAAATACGCCGACATTTGGGACTGAGGACTGAGGTCATGGAAAAATGTCCCGCACAATGTACTCTAAAATTGTTGGGGTCAAAGACATTCAAAGTCATTGACCTAGACTTATGAATATATATATATATATATATATATATATATTATATTATACATATTATATATATATATATTATATAGTTTAGTTTAGTTTAGTTTATTTTATCATCACCGACGGGCCAATAAAGCCCATTTACGGATGACGTCAATTGATAAAACACTGCAACATACAAGGGGGAATAGTGCCAACAAGCAAAGTCATTCAGTAAAAGCACTAAAACGCAATAATAACACTCACTTCTAAACGCCCACAGAATACACTATAACTCGTTTCCTAAAATCTCTGAAATTAGTATTCCATACGTCCATGTCTCTGTTGACATTTAAAAACAAGTTGCATACACGAGGGATTCTTACAAATAATCCCGATCTTACTGTGTTAGTCCTAGCATGAGGAACATCAAAAAGTGCCCAGTTCCGGAGCACACGGGGAGGAGCCGCCAACGGAAATGATTCTAGAAGAAAATATGAATCGATTTTTTGATTGTGAATGTTTCTAATGAACATGATGTCGTACTGCAGTCTTCTCGCAGAGAGAGAGACACTAAACCAAAGTGCCGAATAAGGTCTGAATATTTAAGCGAAATATCGTTGATACGACACATCGCACACAGCCAAATAAGGAATTTGTGTTGAATTTTCTCTGCTCGTTTTAGGTGTGCCTCAGCGGCTCCTCCCCATATCACACAGAAATACTCGAGTATACTACGGATGTTGGCACAGTAGGTGGATATCATACTTCTGTGGCTTGGAAAGACTTCATGTTATTTATATATATATATATATATATATATATATATATATATATATATATATATATATATATAACCAACAGTGTACACTATAACTGGTACTATAGCAATGGTTGGGCGGGAAATGAGCCATTGGCCTTGACCTTGCACCTGACCTTAACAATGAGTACTCTCAGCTAGGGCGTCACAGTATAGCATATGCTGAGTAAGCCGACTGGCCGAAAGCATTCGGGTCAATGTCCTTGAAAATACTGATATGACCTTGACAAATGAACTTTGACCTTTGACCGAATGTGAGGTGCCCTTGACATATCATCTCGGTTATATGGCGTTATTACGTCACCATTCGGTGCACAGAATAGGAAAACTGGTGCGAACGCGTAAATGTGGCAATCCAAAGCATAGGTCTGACTTTAAAAGTCTTGAAGTTAAAAAAACACTGTTAGTTTTTCAAAACTCTTCACCAATCGACGCAATTATAAATTATCTCAAATGTAGCAAAGTACCGTTTTCCGGTTGCGAAGGGTTTTCCAGCCGCCCCTTAAAAAGTAGGTGGAAGGGCACTTTAGGACCCTCATCCTCCTCCACTGCATGTTTTAATCCAAATCTGTTCCTACCAGGGCTCTTAAAAGAGCTTTTTTGCAGAAATACTAATGAACTTTTCAAACTTAAATTTAATAGACATTCTAATCGACCTGACAAGAGTTGAATTCCTACATTTTTTCGCAAAATAAAAGGATGTTTAGGCATCCTGATCTGTTTTGAAAACCGACCATATCAGAATTATACCGTTTTCCAAAACCAAAATCATGATTAGGTAGCCGGTTTCATGCACTAAAATTGAATTGCCACGTGGTCACATTCTGGCATTTCTTCACCGAGCAGTTTCAGTGGCGGCGCTGCCATAGAGGCACATTAGGTACTGCCTAGCCACTTTTAAATGTTAAAGTAGGCATGTATTTTATGTGGAATAAATATAGCTTGACTCGATGCTGAAGTTACAGAGAATATTCCTTCTTCGGATCATTGGGTCAAAGAGCCCATAATTTGCATCTCTAAGAATCCTCGTTCGCAGCTCTTACCGTCAACAAATGTGATCGCGATTTCGCTGAATCTGCCTAACACCGTGGCAAACCTAACGTGTGCTTTTTGATTGACATCTCTAATACCTCATTCATTCGGACGCGAGTACTGGCTCGTTAAATCAACCAACCAGGCTGGCCTTAGAAGCTAGCACGTGCGATGCTGCGTCTTAGGACCTTGATTACAGCGGATTCGTTTATTGACATTCTTGTATTCGCGGATGTCTAGCCTTCTCTAGTGCGGGACAGTTCTTTGGCAATTATTAGCGAGATATTTAATTTGTGAAACCCTTATGAAGAACGTGAGTCATGGCACAAAATCTGGTGGATGAAATCTAAAAGATCGGTTAACAAATCGATCGTACAGCGAGAAAGTGGACGTCATAAGCAATGAGGTGCCGAATCTGTCCTTGAAATGGGAAGCTCCCTTGTCCTTACCGGCTTACTTACCTACCTACCAATCCTTCTTGAATTTTGCCTTGTACCTTCATATACTGCCGCATAACCGCTTCCACAATCCACCGAACTTTGTTTATATTTTTTTCAATGTGTATGATGCTAAACATTTAAACATCAATATTATTTTTGCTCATCGACTTAAGCTTGCCCCTTCTCCAGCCGACCTGCTGGAATCGCCCCTATCTAATATCAGGTAAAAAGTCTGGGCGACGTCTTTACCTCTAGGCCAAACGTGCCTAGGCTGTCATAATGTTCAAGCGCCGTCACTGAGCAATTTCTCAATAGTCTTTGGCTGTCGGCCGAATATTTTTTCCTAATCTGTTCGTTCCATTCAACGCTCCTTAAAACCCAAAATCATTGGCAAAGGTACACCTCAAAGCATTATCTACTGTACCATATACCCTATTTCGTTAAAGATCCATCCGTGTACCTTACAAATCAGCCATTCGAGTCGATTTCGTTTGGGTCGCACGGCCGAGGTGTTGACATCGACTGCCGACAGAGGCCTCGTCGCCACCTGTTGTTGGCGAACCAATTAACAACAGCATACCCGCCACCAATGGTGGGCACAGCCCACCTCGCGGCGTTCTCACACACAAATACCACAATATAAATCAATACATGCGTCCATTTATTAGTAGGCGTTTACGGCGCGGATAAGACGCGGTGTGAGAGCGCCGCCACTGTGCCTTAATGAGGTAGCGTCTGGTCGCGGCAGGCCGCGCCGCTTTGGCCAACCTAATAGGCAGCGGGCGGATACGGCCGCTAGCGTTGGGACGGCCGACAAGGAGCGTTCCGTGGGGACGCGGTGGTTAGTAGGAGCAGATGTTGATATGACAGGGCTGTGTCTTATGTCTGATGTGACGAAACTGAGGCGTAGCACGCACCGCCGAAGGGGTGAATATTTCCGCAACAGAGGGCTGCTCCAGATAAAATGAGATAAGCGATTTATGTCACTAATGATGTGTGGTTGGAAACCGCGGACAGTGGCGTCACCGTGGACTTTTTGCTGGGGAGAGGAGCCAGACCCTGATTTGGCCATGACCAGGGAGGAAAGAGACGTGAAGTGCACAATACATTACTGCTCGTGGAGCGGGGTACTGCGGCGGTAACTTATCAACATTAAAATTGGGAACATTAGCGTAAGTCCACAATGGCAAGGCCGAGAGAAGGTAAAAAGTTCTGGACTGAAAAAAACATTTGGGAGATGTACTCCCGGGTTCAAAAGTTGAGGGACGTAACCCCCTCCCTTCGCTTTCGACGCCCATGAGTATGAAGCTACCTATTATAGAAAATGAGACAATGATATCGAGAGATTTGAACAAAAAAAGTGTTTTTCAGCAGCATGCCAGATAACATTTGGTTCCATATTTCGTTTATCTAGAGTGTATCGTTTGCAGATACTTTTTTCAATCGAACGACATATCCGCTTTGCTCTGCATCATGCTCAGTCAAACAGTCCGTTACGAACGTGCAAAACTCTTCACAAACCATATGGCATACAAGAGCTAGTGAAATTAATGGTGAAATAATTGCTGCTGGGTGTCAGTGAGATGAAAATACTAATCATAGCATGTATCTATGTAATCTTCGTATGCAGTTCTATGCATTTGGTGTTGCTGTGAACGAGCTTGTGCACAGAAAAGGAACAGCCGAGAGTGCACAGAAACGGCGCAACAGGGGAGACGCAAGGATCAAGAGGTACCGTTATCAGATAAAACTGAGGAAGCCGGCGGCTTCGAGAAACTGAGCTCCCCGTCGGAAAATCCAAACCATCTTTTGATCTGGGCTCTTTGTTACCTTTTGCTCATACTTCCGGTAAATTACATGCTTTGTTCGAATTGGGCTGATATCGACGAGTTTTATAGCAAACTGTTGGAGCGGAGTAAACTGTCCCCTCCCACGGGAGTCGCTGTGTATTTCGTCTTTAATTTGGGGAGAACCGGCACTGTCAATGACCGGGGCCTGGGGAGGCGATGGGAGATGAAGTCAGCTATACTGGCTATCTATCGAAGCGCTACCACTGCACTCCACCAGCACCGGCACGGGGAATATTTACGCAGGTCTGCACAAGCCATGCAGAGAGAAAGCCAACTACCTACGTCGAGTTTCAAAAGTCTGGGGGACACGTTCCCCATCCCCCGCCTCCTTGTCCGCTCACATCAGTATAATATTAAGATGAAATATAAAGCCAGGGTCTTTAGGCATGCCTTACAATGTGGATATACTAGCGAGTATGCACTTAAATGAATGGGAGCAGGTTTTGGGTGGCTAAAGGGAGGCCCCGCTCAAAACGCATCACTTTTCCTAAAACAAAACTGTAGAATACATGAAACTAAAATATTTTTTACATACAAACTAGGCACTATTCGTGGTCCCCAGCCCATCCCAATGGCCTACATTCCTTCAGATTCTTACCCACACGGGGATTCTTACCCACATTTCTAGTACAGAGTAAGCTAAGACCTGTTCTTCGTTCCGCAATAGCAACTGTACCATCTTCATACAACAATTCAAATGTGCCCCTTTGGCCCCCTTAGTGTCCATTAACTTTCTTGGTGCCCAAAGTAAATTTGAGACAAATTCACAGCGTGAAACCCTTCTCAGTTCCCATAGAGAAATTAAAATATCATTAAGATCCTCACAAAAAATAATGACTGGAACAAAAATAAAGAAATTTAGGAAAAGTTACTCCCCAACGCTGCTCACAAAATATCAATAGGCAAACTTCATAACAGATATATGAAAACTTCCGTTAAAATATGCAAGAATTGTTAAAAAGTATGTCTGATGATGATTGGGGTTTTCGGGCACGTCGGCTGCTGAGGCTATATGCGAAAAAGTATGTCTTATCTACTACTCAGATAGTCTTATGGATAATGGTCATTTGCTAGTTATTTTATTGTATCTAGATACCATCCCCAGACTTGCGCATCTATCTTAATGCACGCCGGTTAGAGGGCGGCAGATGATGCCTCCCTCCCCTCCCCTCGCTGTCCGCGCGCGGACTGCTACGCTCACGCTTGCCTGGTGGTGGAAACAGCACGGCGGGGGTAGGGTGCCGAAATGAGATTGGACCTAATATCCGGCGAGTTGTGCTGTGTGGAATAATGTATGCTCGTAGTTCTGGCATGAATGCAAGCTGGCACCTGCTGGAAGGAAACATTTTCCAGAGGCAAAATACTGGGGACGATTCCTTTGCTGGGAAGCAGTGGCGGATACAAGGGGGGATAGGTGGCTCACCCCGCCCCCCCCAATGTCAGAGTGCCTATAGTAAAGGAATAATCGGAGTCTGTTCCGACGCCATGGTGGGGGGAGGCTCAAGTCCCCTTGCCCCTAGAGATGAAGTCTTGGATCCGCCACTACTGGGGAGAAAAATGAGGGGTTGCCTTCCGGATTTTTGTGTGCGGTGCTTGCTCTTTCTGAAATCAGATACACCTTTATACAGCGGGAATCATCACGATGAAAAGGCCAAGAATAACGAGATTCCCCGCCTAGGTTTCACGCAACATAGACCCATTTTAATTGTTAAGAAAAAAACTTAACATAATGAAGAGACGTATTAGGTAAATACTGGCCGGTTAGAACTCGATGGTCCAGCCCCTGGACTAGTGGCTCACTAAACATCGCCTGGAATGCGTTCGTATGAACAGTGAACACTCACTAAATACTCTGACCCAGATTTGAAGGGACACCCAGAGAGTCTTGGTAAACACATTTGATAAAAAGAGAATGTACAAAAGTTTGTGTCCTGTACTTTTGAGAACTCACAGCTACTTTGACAGAATACAATGGAAAGCAGACTTGACTTCTATACACCCGACGGCACCCACTCTACTACCAGTAAGCCTACTCGATGCTGTCCGATAGTACCCCGTGTTCTTACCTGACGCGCATGAGGCCGTTATTGAAGTCCTCTGGGGAGACCGTGTGGGTCAGCCGGGAGAAGGTGGTGGTCATCTGGAACGGCTCGGGGTTGGTCCACTCCTCCACTGACGTCCACGGTACCTGCCGCCCGGCACTGGGTCAGCACCGCACCTGTTTTGCAACAGGTAGTCCACGATGGATGACTAAGGAACTGCTTCCAGGCGCAACTAGACCAATTTTCAGACCGTCATCATTTGTGATGGCCATAGTTTTCTGTAATTTGGTATCAATTCGGTAGCCAATCACAAAGGTTTCTAACGGATCAGCCGATACTTATGAACAAACTAAAGAAAATTGTATATAGATAACAAATGATGGCGGTCCTGAAATTAGCCCTCAGTGGTTAAAGACTGAACTGATCAACCACAACCAAGTGGTTCAGGGATTAGTTAATCCATCACAGCCAAGTGGTTAAAGGCTGAGCTAGTCTACCACAGTCAAGTGGGTATGACTCGCTTGTACGGTGTTCCTCTCCGCCTTTGCCGGTATGGGAGGTAGGTATATACCTACCCCACCCCCTTCGTGCCCACAATCTCAGGAAAAATGTTAAGGCAGCGAAAAGTGGAAGGCGGTGTTAGATAGCCCAACGTGATCGCCAGCAAAAGCTCAATATAACATTTGTTGTTAGGGTCACATTTGAGGTACCCAAATGTCAAAGTAAGTCCCCATACGATCACAGGGAATATGCACATTTTGTCTCGTAACGGCTGACATTGTAGAGGTTAAATATATATATATATATATATATATATATATATATATATATATATATATATATATATGTATGTATGTATAAGCACCATTGGAATATTCTGCAAAAAATCTCTGGAGACTATCTGCAAGGAATCCTTATAAAGGGGGAGCGGATATATCTCAACCGTACTGGCGCGTTTTAATTGAATTGTGGCACCTTGGCGGAACTTTAGAATGGAGTGGTTATAAGGGGAACTTAATAAAAAACAAATTTGACCGTATTTGTTTAGAAAAAGGTTAAAGGGGCCCAATAATTCTTATAATATAATTGTCGCTAGATTAAAACTGTCTCCATATTCACGTCTTGTCAGGATCAGGTAATGCTTGTGCAATATAGAGCCTATTCACTTTGCCACAAATGAATGCGAATGTAAGTGATGTGCTTTTAACTAAAATAGTCCAAAAGAAACACCCAAAGTAACACTTACCAGTTTCTGCTCGTTTACTTGATAAATCAAACTATATTTCACACTTCCCAAAATTTATTGTGGAAAGTTACACCCATTTATAGCAGCCAACACCGAAGTCACGTTCAGTACATGGGTTTTAAAATATCCATGCAAGAATAATTTGTACGCGCAGTGGGGCTCAAGCATTACGTCACGTCCCCTAGGTCACGTCATTCCACGTAACCACCCGGGGGGGCGGCAGCGATAGGGGGGTGAATTTTTACTTTTTCTCTGCCAACGGTAAGTTTGGGGAGAAAGGCATATCAACCAAGTGACTACTCGGCATGGCCTATCTCATGGCTAGCTCAGTTCAAATCCCATTATGAAGGTGCCAGATTCCCCTTACAGACGAAACTGATCCGCAAAAAACGAGCGGTTAGAGACATAATTGATTCACAACATTTATGTAGCTGACGACGAAACTAAGCCGCCAAATGCACAACAAGGCGGTTGACAAGGAAACTATTTCGCAAAACTTGGTCAATGGTGGACACACTCCACTGCCAGTGCCTAAGCTTTTTCGGCTCCAACGAGTAGCTGAATGGGGCGGGGTCAATTCTGGCCCCAATATGACCTTGGGAACCAAAAGCGATACGAAAAAACTGGAAATGCGCTGAAACCGCCCTTTAGTCTTCTAATCCTGTTCCAATATTAGGACAATATTAGGCCCGCTCAAGAAATCGCATAAACCAGGAGTCATGAGACCCAGAACAAGGGCAAGGAGATTAATGTGTTGTTTTAAGGAGTCCAATGGTATGCAGCATTATCTTTTATGTGATAAGGTGACCTTGACCTCAGAACAATATCACAGAAGGACTTTCGAAGTCATGTTTCACACCAATTGAATCCCTAGATCCTGCCAGCAACTACAAGACCAAATTGTTTGCTGTATCCTGCTCGTTCAAAATTTATAAGCACGAATACATGATAATAATGGCATTTGGTGACCTCTAGTGACCTGATTATTGACCTGGACAGAACATAGTTGGCGGCATGCATACTTCTCTTCCCAGGAGCTTTCGAATACCGTATGACGTATTATAGATATTTAATCTATCTCTTCCAGGAGCAGAGTTACACCCTGGATGGGTGAACCTTGTATTAGAAAAGCAAAATCGACCTGCATGGGTTTAGAAATTACCCCATGACTCGTTCACCTATCTAGTCTGGATATAAGTTTTGACCAAAAGTTGTCCAATTGATCACTTCATGCCTATACAAAGCGGCAATGCCTGAATTCAAATTGGCTCGAACAAATTAGCGAAAAATGAGGACCGAAATGACCACTAGGCGGCGGTGGACTAAACTTTAAACATCTGCTTGCAATGGGGCACATTGCGCATTCAGGGTTGACATAACTAAGGAAGAGTCAAAATAAATACTGGCGACCCATGGCAGTCAAATGAGCCCGTTGCCCTCTGGGGAATCTGCAGTGCCAGCATCCCCCAGAAATTTCTCTCTAGCTACACCTCTGATTACGACCGAAGGGCTAGGGCGTAGTTTATTAGCATTAAATTCCACTACGTCATGGCAGCAGTACCAATCATTTTAATGTGCATGCTGGGTGTCGTTTCCTGTCAGATAAATAAATGGAAATTCGGAATACAAAGAACCGAGCCAGTAGCAACGGTTCTAGTCATAATTAAGTGGTATTGGGAAGATCAAGTTGAAAACAATTAAACCAACTCGCTTGACACAGATCGTATTATAGATGCACTTGAGCCGTTGACAGAGTATGAGTGAGTGAGTGAGTGAGTGAGTGAGTGAGCGAGTGAGTGAGTGAGTGAGTGAGTGAGTGAGTTAGTGAGTGAGTGAGTAAGAGAGAGAGAGAGAGAAGAGAGAAGAGAGAGAGAAAGAGGAGACACTTTCACTGAACTACTACAGGTTCTTTAACAACCTGTCTGCCCTTAGTTGATCTTGACCTCGATGATCTCGATTACCTCGATCGTGACCTTGATGGGGCCTTCACCATTTTACCATACACTCTACCGTCTTTGGAGGCGAACATTTTATTTTTGGGATCAAAACCATTTTTTCAATGGCTCTTAGAGCGTACCATGAAATCAGTGTTCTAATTAGCTAGTTGTAAAAACTAGGCATTCATTTGAGGAGTATTTACTTTTGGTCATCCCCTATGACATTTGAGCCCCCTCTCAAACGTTACCTAAATTGGCAAAATAGCTGTAAAGATAGAGCCAAATCTCATTGGCCTTTGGCCACTGTGACGACTGTATTAGTGATTATTACATGTGATTATTGTTCAGATATTCTGGTCACTAGCAATCAGAACGATGATATTACACATAATAGGCAAGAAACCTGATCTTTAAGGTGGCCTGTGCATTAAGGTAGATTAGCATCAATTGCAAGCCCCGGGTCGAGTTCTCGCAGAACACTTATTTCGCTTCAACATATACAACTACTTTACTCCTAATTTGACAATAACAACACGGAGTTGATTCTAAACCCACGAGCTGATTCATAGTTCCGTAAATAAAACGTATTTGGCTTTCATTTATATACCAAACCCTGCCGCATACCATGCTGACTTAACGATATATGTATTTACGGGAAAACATCGAGCTCCACAGCTTTCTTCACTTTCTTCCAATAAAGAAGAATTATGATCCAGGACCGAGGCCATGTCGCACCTGCCCAGAATGGGTCCCGCGATAAAACACGGCCCGGCAGAGGCGCTGTGTACATTTGTGGCGCCGGCTCGAACAAACACTGGCGCTGCTCTGTATTCATATGGTAACGAGGCAAACCTGGTTAAAGTCCGCAGCGACGCTGATTACCACCCAAAGTCAGCCTCCCGGTAGCTCCGTTGTTTTTCGCGTTTTCCCAACACTGGCGCCGATAACAGGCTGTTTGTCGAGCCCGGAAATCCGACTACAAATGCATGCAAACTGTTGCAGTTTGGTAAAGCATCTGCCTGAAGCGAACCAATCGCTGCATTACGTCCAATTTGGTTCTGAGCGCTAAGAGGCTTACTGTTAACGTGGCTGACTGTTTGCTTGTTAGAACATGTGCTTTCTCGATAGGCTCAAGTAATTTAAGGTTAGAGTAAAACCTGTGGTATTACGCACTTACAAACTGCATTTGTAAGTGATACCTATTGCTGAATGCATGTCTAGCATTACGTTCTGTTGTAAATGCACTTTTTCGAAAACAATATGGGCGTTATGTCTTCATTTCCATGTCACGGGACCAAATTATGTAATTTTGAGACCAAATTATATAGTTTCAACTTCACCTGTAAAAAATGATACTCCGCTTGGAAATGTTATGAACACTAAAGTCCTTTTCCTGTGTGCAGTAACTTTTAAAACCGAGCTGCCTTTTAGAATAGTTTTGTTTTTAATCCTGAGATTACTATGTCTTCAGAAGCTGTAAAAACATGGAAAATCCTTAGCTTTAGAAGTGCATGAATACATATGTATCATACATTTTCTTTTTGCCCTCCACGGGTAATTTTGTATGTGTTTTATAAATAAGTTGGAAATAAAAATTACCAGCGTCCAACTAACTGTTTCGGTCCATCGCAACACAACAATTTGGGGGCGCTCGTTTCGAAAATTTTAGGCCCGGTTTCTTATTCCAGCCAAATTCATTCTGCTTTTATTGCAAGATTTGTTCATTACAGTGGTTTTGACAAAAAATCCGCCCCTTGCTAAAACACAAATATATGCTACACAAACATATACTCCAATCTGATATGTTGTTCATTAGACTGCATGCTCAAATCCTGGATGCAAAAGAACGCAAATTCAATATGATTGTATATTTTGGAACAGATTTTCATCACAATCTTCAGAAGGTCAATTGACGAATCCAAAAAGTATCGGCCACCATGTGACCCACAAGGACTGTGCCCGAATACACAATCACGGTGAATTTGTTTGATGCTGTTGCTTCCAGGATTCAGGGAGACAGGCAACTTATCGATTCGTAATTGGGCTCCCTTGGCTCAGCACAGCTCAACTTGTGCTTTAACCTTGTTTTACTTCACAGGTTAAGCTGAAGGTGGATCAAATCCTCTTGTTTCATGATTCCCTAGAGTAAATTGTGATTTAGATCACTGCTGGATTGTTAATAAATTATTGATATATATATATATATATATATATATATATATATATATATATATATATATCATTTTTAGGATCCATAGTCCACTGCATGGTTTGAAGCACCAAAACTTACCTTACAAGCAGAATACCAAATACTCTAAGCCGTTCTCTAACGTAAACTTGATGGCATGCCCTATATGAAGGGAAGGCCCAACTCTTGTTACATAAATTTGAACACCCGCACTCAAAGAGATCTGGCACTAACGCGCACTGGAGGAGGGCCTGGTAGTCCCCCAGATATAAAAAAATACTCAGTAAAACACTCTTTAGAGATGGGGCTGTGAGGCTATAGCTATAATTTATAAACTATGACCAGCTTTCATTGACCTAGGCCAATATCTTCAAGTTCAAACGAGATCAGACATGTGAAATATTGAACACGCTGGGGTCCTAGTGACAAATACCGTAATTATGTGGCAAAAGTAGGGAATATACTAATACCGAACCACGGCCGGTGAGAAAAGGGAAGAATCCTAACAGTTTTGGGGCCAAAGTAACTCAAAATCACTGAGTGATGGCGTCACAATATTATCTATTCCCTCTATTTAACACTGTAAATAGCACTCACAGTCAGCAACACAGTCGAATTTCAGGGGTTACACATGTGTGCCCGGAGTTGTTGTTTGAACGATGCCACGTGGCTATCCAATACATGTCTGGGAAGTCGGAAGCTTTGTCTTGTCCCGTAAGCTTTGACCCTAAACCTGGCATTATGTGATGTGACCATGACAAATCATCCCATTTATAACACGTTATGACGTCACCACTCACCACTCTTTACTCGGTCTCCAATGCAGGCGAAGTGGTGTGACTGCGCAATTGTGGCAATCTTAAAATATAGCACTGGCGCTGAAGGCCTAGAGTCTAGAGCCTAGAGCATCACAAATAACCCATTTACAAAATGATGTCATCGGTCGACGTGCTGCTGAATTTTCTCGAAATTAGCAGTCATTTTTGGCTGCAAGCGGTTCTTTGGCCATTCCGAAAAAAGGATGGTCTCCGATACCCTCCCTCCCCCAGCATTGCGCGTCTTAATTTATCCAATAAAACATTACTAAACGCATTCAACTATTTTCAGGTACGGTGGAGATACTTTTCATGCTTAGCGAGAATAGAAGGATCCCTTTAGAGCAAATAAAATACACAATGAAGAGGTGAAGTCACATCGATGCACTAGAAGAAGGAAGGTAAGAAAGCGAGTACTCTCTCGTGGATACCATCTATTAAAAGCACTAAAAACGCTCTTCTTCTGTCCGAATAATTTCACTTATGTAGCGTCATGTTTAGCCCTTGACTGCCTGGAGGTCTGATGGGACCCTTCCCCGCTTAGTTTTTAGGACAAATGCTCCCGAGACAAATTTTATTACAGACGCGCTGCTTTGCATAATTCCCAGGTGCCCAATTCGGCAATTTGTGGTAAAAAATTGGCACCACGTCAGGTCATATCAACGAGTTACAAAGTAGTTTCTAAAGTCATGTCTGGTGCTTGTGTTCTTCTACAAGCATTCGAAAGTTATGGAACATAAAAATATGCGTGCTGCCGTTCATTGCCAATCAGATTAATAACGAAGTCACCAGAGGTCACCACGTCTCACGCTCTTCGAAAAATGTTGGTCATCAACTTTTGAACGAAACAACATACAGCAATGAATATGTTACCACAGTAAGTAACAGGCATGATCCGAGGACTGACATTGTGTGCAACATTGCCTTAAACGTTTATTATTTGACCTTGACCTAACTTAACGGATGGGTCAAGGTCATAATGCGACCTTGAAAGGTCATGTTGCTTATCACTTGAATCCTTGGGTCAATACAAACAGGTTTATGCATGTTCTATTGCTTTAGGTCTAATGGCTCCCGTGTTATAAATGATTTCTTAAACAGGCCTAAATTTTGACCAATTCCGACTCGGTGAACTCACGAGTAATCAGATAATGTTCAAATAAGGCTCAAAAGAAGACAACGATTTTGTCCTTTCAGCGCCGTTTCAATTTCTTCCGTATTAGCACCGGTTCCTGAGATCATAGGAAGAAGGAAAGTGGTCCGATCGGACCCCCGGATGGTAGTGGGTACGAAAAGAGCCAAGGTGGTGCAGAGTTAAGGAACAATTTTGCACACTTCCAATTCGAATCATTCTCGTGTAAATTTTAGGACAATTGAATAATGATTCTGAAATAAATAGCCTATGCACGAAAAAAATTGGCCCAGCCTCGTTTCCATGGTGCTTGAATGTATGTAAAATCACCATGAAATTGTGAAAGATGTATTATTTCAACTTCAAGTGCTGCTACACTTATAAAAAAACACTCTTCATTACAATTCTAGTGCTCTTGTGTGCAGGTTTAATATGTGGATGTAACCAAGGCAGAGATAAAACTGAGGACTGTCAAATGCCATCAATTGACGTCACTGTTGCATGCATTCTGCATACACGCACACACGCGCACACACACGCACACATACACGCGCGCGTGCCAAAAAATCAATGTCATAAAAAGCAGTGCAGATAAGTACAGTGAGACACTCCGATGTAGAGGATGCCTCAAAGGTACGGTTCCTGTCTTCGGGTAGTAAGGCTAAGAGGTTTGCAGCCCTATGTCCAAGCATCCTCAAAATCCGCGTCACTGGAGCTCCCTACAGCCCCAATCGTGATCATTATGAGTGAGGCTCTTAAAGTCTCCTAGCCTAAATATCCTGAATCGTTCAGCACCATATGATATGATTGATGTTTACAAGAAAGACTGAAGGTTCTTTCTTCAGAACTTCCAAAATAGTTCTGAAAGGGAAATGGACAGGCGTGCTAAGAATACCACCTTATAAATTGTATTCATAGTACAATCAGAATATCTATCTGCAAATGGCTGGAAGAAGCATCCCCTGTGCCATTTTTAAATCCGTCGAGCTGAGACAGGAATATACAAGCGGTCAGAATTCCAGAGCAAACTGCAGATTTTCTATCGATCTATCAGCTTGCTAGAAAAGCGGGCTCGCAATGACATCTATGATGCCTATAAATTACCAACCGTCTTAGAACAAGAAAGCCATGAGCCAAATAAAACGAGTATTTTCGATTGAGGTTAGCAATCAGCTTAAATAATCAGTCATCAATCCGGTAAGCTATACCATAGACGATATATTGAAGAACACGAAATTTGTCTTCTACACCGGAATCGAATATCCCAGAAATGTTTGGATCAAGCTGCACACACACTCCTCTACACCGTGAGAAATAGCTCGATATTTCAAGCGCAAATTAAAGTTCTGTGTATAGGCAATGAGAGCGGCCGACCCAAGTGACCCAACCATCCTTAGCCCTAGTCCGCAAAAAAGTGTTTCTGCATCACCAGTCAGCTTTCATACTAGCTTAAGATATTTACTCAATACTTTACTCAAATTGAGCTCTTGCAAACGTTTTTCATCGCCCAAGGCTTGAGGCCTGAAATCATTTTACATCAGCGAAGAATCCCAGTTGCGTGATAGAACACCTCCAAATGAAAAAGGGCAGAGGGGGGGTCGCTGAAGTTCGTACTTGACATTGCTTTGCAAGCGGAGCGTCTCACCGCTATAAACTGAGGCAGCGGAGCAACTGAAGAGTACCGAACGGATACGTACTCGGCTTACCGGCTCCTCGTTGACGTACCAATGCAGCCGTACCGGCGGGTACGACCGGTACGACGAACAGTTCAACCGCATTACCTCACCCACGTGGTAGGCCTCCCTGTGACCCCTGATGAACGGTATTGCGTCTGGCAAATCTGTCGAGAAGAGAGGATGACGTCACGTTAGCTGTGGATGCTTCATTACGTTGTTACGGAACATGTAAGCTTGTCAAATGAATAGACGGGCACCTGCAGACGTTCAGGCAAACACACATCCAGCTCGGCATTAAAACTGGAGACGAGAAGTTACTATGGCCGACCCGAAAGGTCTAACCCAGGGTGGGGAGATTTAAAATGTTTGATCCGGCTCAACGTTTGGGATAATGCAATTATGGGCCCATTCTTCACACAGTACTTTTTTAGAAGACTTTATTTTGGCGCAAAGGAAGGCCTCAAAAACAAAGGAAATTTCTTACCACGAAATTTGAGACGGCAGAGGTTCACGAATCCAAGCTTGGACTATCTTTATTTCTCAACTCTAGTTGACACATCAATTGTGATTCACCACCATAATCCAAAGTTGCAATTGCAAATCACTGAATTAATAAATCAATGCAGCTTTTACCATCCCATTATAGCAGTACGATGACACTGTGATTGAATGGGGAAAGTAGATAGCACAATACATTAAGGCTTATAACTCGTTTATTTACATCTTCATAGCCAAATCTGTTACAGGACAAACAGAACATTTGTTTCAAGTCACTTCATTAAACAGACACTCATTTCGAACTGCAATGGCCTGATTATCTAACACAGTACGTTTGATAAGTGTCAGCGCAAATGTCTGTCATAATAATAATGTCTGCAAATATAAAACTACACAAATATCTGTGCTCAAATTATAGACGATTTTTATCCCCTATCACAATTCCCCTGGCGGTTCAAAACTGAACTGCGAGAAAACGTATCACAGAACGCTAAGCTCAGCTCTCCAGCAAATACCATTCTAGCCTTCCCCTGTGATCTGTTACTGCTGTGGGAACGATTGCTGGACGGCGGGGACTATGCTGGAGGCTCAGGTTTGCTGAGCACAGCACTCGCATCTGCGCTGCTCCCTCCTCTCTCTCATTTCAGATCAAAGGCGCCGCTACCTCCGCTGGGCCGGCCCCGACCCACACCGCGCAGCGCCAGAACACAGAGCCCAAATGCAAACTGGTATACTGCGGCGTCAGACGGGGTAGCAATGTCTTGACGTCGGCGCTTCCGCGTTGACAAGTCGACAAGAATCTTGGATCGGTGACTGTGAGGCTGCCCGGGATGGGAACAGGAAACGGGGGACTGTGAGTGGGCGGCGTTGAATTTTTGTGTGATCAGTGGCAGAAAATCGATGGCCAATGAATACGAACAGGAGTTGACCTGAGAATTTCGAAGAGAAAAGTGATGGTCGGGCTCGTCTCATGTGGAGGCTGTATAGCCGGTCATGTAAACAAAATATGTTACTGGTGTCCATGTGGTGTGGATGTGGTGCGCGCCATGCGTCGAGCAGAACTAGGTCATGCGGCCTAATCTGGCCAGGGTTGACGTAAACTGTGTACAGTGTGGACGTTAGACCGTGACACCTACATAAGCTACGTAAGTGGCGCGCTTCGACATTTCGATCAAGGCAAGCCGCGAGACCGTGTTCTCCATTTTAGTTGATAAGAGGAACAATCGTGTAGGACTGTGTTAAAATTTGCACGTGGTTGTGAAAATAATATGAGTAGCCTTCCTCGATATCTGTACTGCCAGTTCTTTGTACTGCCTACGTTTTGAATTAGCCGGTGCCTGTTCTGATGGAAGAACTTGTTGGCTGTTTCTTTTAACTGTTAAAAACATTATACTGTTGATGATGTGTTTTTGTGACACTCTTTGCCATTGTTGTTTGTTTACTGCACACCGCCGTTACGTTGGTACATGGCGGGGTGCTGCTCCACACCGAAACTATGCACAAGGGCATGAATTCATCTATTGCATGGATGAATAGACAAGGGCATGAAAATCATGATTCATCACCTATATTTCTGAACTAAGGATCAGTAATTTCGTCCATTCTCATGCAATATAAATGTGCAACAAGCTAAAAAAACACCCAATAAAATCGGTTTTCTTCACCTAGTCAAGAAAGTACGCTCATTCCGTTGTTGACAAAAAGTATGTGTCCCAAGTTGTGTGCGTATATCAAACAGACACCAGGGGGAGTTCAGGTGGCAGGGGGCGCTGCGAAATTACGACATGAAATCTGAAAGTTTTGGTGGAACATTGTCCCGAGCTCGCGCAGCGGTGGCGTGCCAATAATGCTCCACCGGCGCTGCCTCTGTGTCGCAGATGTTATCGCTTAATGGGACCAAATGAGCCCGCACGTCGGCGCAAAGTGGCGATGCCGCGATTCTGGAGCGGAAGGGTTCAGGCAGAATGGTGCCATCGCCGACACGAGAACAATAGCACGGACAGCATGGCTGTCATACGGCCCTTATAAATACCAACTGATTGAAAGCTGGCAAGATTACTTGAGGAAGACTTGACGATTTTCGTAAAGTGAAACCAACAGGAGTCTACCATAGGCCTCTTGCTTCAAAGACGTGTTTACGTTGGCTTAGATTTCATGACATTAACGAAAGAATAAATGCAACCAGAAACGTTTGCTTTTTATACTGGATTCAAAACTTGATACCATAAGCTCTAGTACTCGTATACATCAGGCTGTAGTAAAATTAAGGGTTATCAATGTTTTGAAAATAATTGAGGGTGCTTATCCTCATGCCAAATCAGAAATAAAATAGGTTAAATATTTATATCTAAATTTCCCGAGCACATGTTTGGCCATCTGCTCTCATTTAAGGTGCGTGCCAAGTGCGTACCAGTATGCGATTCCATTCATATGCCTGGAACAATGTTGAGAGATGAATGGATCATACAATTACCAGCAGATCCAACATGGAGGGAGGGCATGTCAACCTAATCTTAACAAGTATCCTTAGTCTTCTCCCCGAAACGGTCCACCAGTAAACAAAATACAAGCTAAAAACTAAACAAAACGTGTAAATAAATTTAGAGTAATTTCCGTTGAAAATTTGATACACAGATATTGTGCAAAACAAGACGAGAAACATGTATTTTTATCACCCGCTTCGAGACATTGCACGTCCC
Organism: Lepas anatifera; assembly: GCA_034440635.1. Taxonomy (NCBI): domain Eukaryota; kingdom Metazoa; phylum Arthropoda; class Thecostraca; family Lepadidae; genus Lepas; species Lepas anatifera. Next base: position 406,200 of record JAOTON010000499.1, read on the forward strand.
GCTCAACCGCTTTATCGAGTGTTTTCGTTGTCAGCCCAGATATGTCATTTACGCAAAGCCCTCTCCCCTCCGCCCTTTTTACCAGAATCTTGGCCTAGATGGCCCTTCCCAATGTCGAGCCCTGGGTCGCCAATGTATTTAACGGATTGAAATGATAGCATCAAAACTACATGATGCTCCGTCATGTTGACCCCACGCCAATGAATTTTTCCGTTAGATCTATTCTTATTAGTAATTACAATAATTCCACCTCTCAGTCCTAGAATCCCCCTGGACATGAGAATTAACGTATTTCAAAAAAATCATCTGGGTCAACCACAACAACGCAATTCGCCATTTACACCATACCGAGACATACGAGCCCAGAGCCCATTTGCTCCTACTCCAGCGTGTGTACAAGCGCTCCTAAGCGCTCTGGTGTGTTCGTGTGTACACGGGGGTGTTGTGTGTGCCTGGGAGACGTTGGCGTGCGCTGAATAGTGATTGATGACGGTGACTCCTGTGACACGCAGCCATAAAACGGTCAAGCACCGTGCCGACAGCCCGCGGGCCCTGGCTCTGAACAAACAATGCACTGCGCTGGTGACAAATTCCAGAGGGGATCTTCCAAAACTATATAGAATATTTGAACGCATTCGAAGATACATCGAAAGGGCTGATTTTGTGCAATTTAATATGTCCTCTAAATTGTGTAATGTTGTAGAGAGGAGCATCATTAAAATAAGATAGTTTTGGCGTAGCTGTTTATTTTCTTATTTACTTATTCAGATGTATCACCAACGGGGTTACCCACTGACAAGTGAAGTCATTACTTAAAACGATAATCATATTTCCACGAGATGCTAAAAACCTTCTAAAAGCGAACAGTAAAATCATGATAAGAATATACATAATGCATAAGAGGTGAAAGATAAAAGTATACACAAGCATGCAGTGATGTATCACCCATACCCAGATTTAATAGCTAAAAAGTGCTAAAAAACGCGAAAATTTCGATTAAGGAAAACTAAAACCGATAGTTTATTTTATTTTTCGGCACGGCCCTCCTTCAACATTTTGATAATGCCTTAAGCGTGAAATTAAACAATAAGTACCCAAATATATACTCACAATTTTTTATTATCTTCCTGTCCAGCTTCCAGAAGTGTGGCCAGGCTATTACTATTCATTTATCATTGAAGCAATCATCCTTGATTCCGCGATGCAAATGGTTTCAAATGGGATTCATAATGATAAAATAATATGTTTCAATTGTTTTCTCCATCAATCCTTTGAATGCAACAATCAATCATATGCATTTAAGCAGCCTTCCAAACGGTTGATTTGGATTGACTTGGGAACAATTCCGGTGATTCGATACGACATAAATTAAAATAACAACTAATAAATATAAGGGAACCGATTGACGTAAGCAATCAGATACTGGTAACGTTTCAAGCTCATTTAGCCGCATGTGTATTTGAGGCTTTGTGAGGCATCTCTAGCTAATGGAACACCACGCACATTACAACGCCTAATCGTTTATATTTCATGGAAGCACTCTTTCAGCAGATCAATGTCTTCCACAGTTTGGTATCTTTCACCGGAGTATAGATGATCAGTTTCTCACCACTTAACTCGTGTCTGGGACAGGGGGATTTTCTAGCCTCCCCATCGCACTTTTGATTTATTTTAATATTTAATAAAAAAATAAGATTTAAGCTCTTGCACGTCAATGGGCTATATTCCAGGTCAACAAAAGTGGAATACATCTTCAGGTATTTTAACAGGGTAGGATACACCGAAGCTATGACAATTTATATATATTTGCTTCGATTATGACGTCACTAATGATTTTAAATTATTAAAAATGGTATTTGTGGGGGCTTTGTGGGGAGAGCTATCCATTGCATCTTGAACAAAAACAATCGGTTGGGTAGTTCTCGAGTTAGAATGGGGGCTAAAAATCCCCCCTCCTGTGCCTGATATACACCTTGTAGTTCAGGCCTGTCACCCCTCCCTAACACTCTATCTGTTCTATTAGCCTTCTCTCTTCCTCTATGCGGAGGCTACCCAGCCGGAGAGGGTGCTGTAACATCACCTCCTGGTTGCAGGATAAAGACCTGCGGCATCACGTCATGGTGCTTGCAGGTGTTTCTAATTACCCAAAATTATTATTTTTCAATGGAGGAACTCGAACAACGTAAGCAGAACGGTCATTCGGTAACAGGGAACAAAAAAAATGTTATCTTTGCGCTGGCAAGCTTCTTCACGTACCCTTTTAAATCCTACCTGTTCCCCAGGCTCGGCATCTCTGCCGTATTAATCCCCATCCCTCGCAAGTGTTGCTACACTTCGCGACCCATTCCTTGAAATAAGCTTCGCCCCTTTGTTCTGCGACATTAAAGTAAACACCCCTCCCGCAAAATTATCCCACACACTTAGGAGGCGGGCAAAGGTGCCTTGCACAGAAGGCCTTATAAAAAGCCCTCAAATAACTAAAGAGTTGTGCCAGGGACAAGCGCAGGTCTGGAGAAATAACAGTGAACTACCTAAATAGCAAGGCTACCTTCTTGATGACGTCAAGCCGAGAGAACGGAGTCAGCCGGCAAAAAAATTGACCTATGTACTTTATTTATTTATTCTTACTTTATTAGGGTTACTCCCAACAGGCACACTTGCCCAGTTACAGGGAGTATTGGCGTGGGTGTTTAAAAATCCTCTCCACCGGGTCGGATCGGATATGGAAGACGGTTTCCCGCCGTGGGAATTGAACCCATGTTAGGTCATGCTCTCCCATCTGGAAAATATATAATGAATAATATAATACATAATAATAGAAATAGATAATAAACAATAATACTAGGACGACTGTAATACCACACTATGCCTTTATGATGCAAGATGAACTTACCAACTACATGTAGTTTTTTGCTTTTCTCCACCGTCAAGAACAAGGGTGGGCCGGATGTGACTTCACATTTGTACCAGCCGGCCGCGTCCAGGTCCACCCGGTCCATGTGTAGCTCCCGAGCTGTGGAGCGGGTCCCCTGTGCACAACGGTTCATTCACGTCAGATTCATGGTTAAAACAACTGCCTTCACGTCCAACTGGTCCATGTGTAGCTCCCGAGCTGTGGAGCGGTTCCCTTGTGCACAACGGTTCATTCACGTCAGATTCATGGTTAAAACAACTGCCTTCACGTCCAACTGGTCCATGTGTAGCTCCCGAGCTGTGGAGCGGTTCCCCTGTGCACAACGGTTCATTCACGTCAGATTCATGGTTAAAACAACTGCCTTCACTTCCAACCGGTCCATGTGTAGCTCCCGAGCTGTGGAGCGGGTCCCCTGTGCACAACGGTTCATTCACGTCAGATTCATGGTTAAAACAACTGCCTTCACTTCCAACCGGTCCATGTGTGGCTCCCGAGCTGTGGAGCGGTTCCCCTGTGCACAACGGTTCATTCACGTCAGATTCATGGTTAAAACAACTGCCTTCACTTCCAACCGGTCCATGTGTGGCTCCCGAGCTGTGGAGCGGGTCCCCTGTGCACAACGGTTCATTCACGTCAGATTCATGGTTAAAACAATTGCCTTCAGGTCCACCTGGTTCGTTTGTAGTTTGCCCGCTGAGTAACGGGTCCCTTGTGTACACAACGAATTGCTCATATCACATTTATCGTTAATGGATAGGTTGAGAAACAAAATATTACTTGTTTTTTCTAGCCGTTAAATCAGCTGTCACTTAAAAGCTGGAACTATGTTTTCCAGCTTTGTTTAAAATAAAGCGCGAAAGTCGCAGATGTGTATAGATACGGAACTACAAACATTGTACGCTAAATGTTACGCAAAGTAAAAAACGCCTGACGGTATTTCAGCGTGCAGTATAAGGTTGTAGGAAAGGGAAAGACAGGAGAGCACATACTGTTCAAGATACCTTTACTTAACCTACTCCTTACAGCTTTCCTGGTTGGAAGCCATGCCATCTAAATTTCTATCCCTATCAGCCAACTTCTAGAAGACGGAATGTTGGGTGATGATTTTGGCGAGTCAGCTCCTCTCTCTCGTCCACCACCATTCACCCATCCGCACATCTCTGGTTGGGATTACTTCTCACGTCTTCTTAGATACACCCATTTACACTCTTTATGAAGCTCGCTATGAAACCAGTTTCCCTCCCTTAAACTTAAGAACTCACGCCCGTCCTCCCAACTTGAAATGAGCCTAGTAAAACGACCGTGATTCAGGGACAGTATCAATAGTTCATTTCTCAGTAGAGCGCTGTCAGAATTCCTCCCTAGTTCAGAGACGGCGCATCTCCATGGCGACGTATCTGACAAACACCTGAGACGTCTTTCACAGATCTCTAATGCCTCTTGTTACCGCCACTGATCACCAACTAAGGGTCATTACGGGCCGCCCCGTATCGCTTGTTTCCGTCCGCTGCACCGTCAGGAGACTTTGCATCCCCAGAATGGTCCGATCAACAGCTCCAGTTGCAAAAGAGCTCAGACAAAATCAGGAGACCAGGCAAATTACCGTATACCTGGAGCCGTCAATCATATAACTCGCAATTAGAAATCTCAGGTATATTTGGGCCTAACATAACCATCCACCTTATGTACTCGACAGTCAAAATTTTGTGTAAGTTTCAGGCACAGATACAGCCCCGATTAGGCTATACTAGACCTATAGGAATGCAGGACAGCCTACAGCATGAATTCATTTGAATTTTGAATCGGATTGACCGGTCAGGGACGTTACCATGATTTTATTTTCAGTGGGGAGGGGGAGGCACTGAGCTCGCACTTATCGGAGGAGGGTGCGAGGCCAAACCCAAACCTGGTAGCTGTTTTGAAGGGTGCTAGTATAACAGTTTAAGAGAGCTTAAATTGAATACATCGAGGAGATAGAGAGAGAGAGAGAGAGGGGGAGAAATAGGCTCTAATTCACACGTTTTGGGGAAGTATCCCACACTCTCTCCAACCCCCTCCCACCATCCCTAACAAATCAATCCACCTGAAGGCAGAAATTACAGACAGGTGAATCAATATGACTTGAATTAGTGACCATATCTCCAAATAAAATTATGAGTTCAACTTTCTAATCCAGGCCTTTAAATGGATTGTTTTTTTAAGCACTGTCAAGCTCAACTGGCTCACAAAACCTTTTTCAGAGCTTGTCATAAGTTTTTCTTCTGAATAATGGCAATGGCTGGGGTTGAGCACAGATTGTTTTCCGGCAAAGATTCTCCCTTTGACTGAATTATCTGCCGTATGGACTGCATTAAGAGCAAAAGCATACTCTGGCATGGCGCAGCGGGTCAGCATTTAAACAAAAATCGAGAATGAAACATAAAGTATCAAATGACAGAATTGCGGATTTCTAGAGATTTTCCATGAATGTTATTTTCGATTGGTTTTAGCAATGCATGGCACAGACAGTTATGTACCTGCATTTAGTTCCTTGGGTCTACGGAAAATGTTCTCATATGACCAGAACGCGTAAAAATAGAAGGAGGAACAATCCTTAAAAGAAAGGAGCTTAAGCATAGATCTGTTAGTTGAGTCAGTTCTAGGCAAGCCAGTAAAGTATGAACCAACAATTCACTAAAGTATTTTTCTTTTTAGGACAGATGAAAAAATTCTTAGAGGCCAATATATCATATTTATGTCACATCCTTAATCTTTGTCGAAATCCCACGAGCATTGTCGTTCCAAATTGCACCTCCCTCTCATAAGGGGCCCGGGTGGCCTAGTGGCTTCGTTGCCAGTCTACGGATCGGATATTAGCATGGATTAACGTGGGTTCAATCCCCACGGCGGGAAACCGCCTTCCGTGTCCGATCTGACCCGGTGGATAGGATCCTTAAACACCCACGCCAATACTCCCCGGAATTGGGCAAGTATGCCTGTTGGGAGTGGCCCGTAATAAAAAAAAAAATAAAATATACAATGGGCCTCATGCCGTTTACAACACATTTGGAAGTATGTTTAGTTCATTGCACCACATGGTTGTGCCAACTGGTGACGTCACTCTTCCTACTCAACAGAATGTGCCATGGATTGCGTATCCAAATAAATATTCGAACCGTTCAAAGGTCAGATTGCATTAGGCTGTATTCGCCGGGACATTCGTGTGGTTTTGGATCTTGATATGGATAGGCATTTACATTTCTTATCGATGTGTTCCTATTTTTCGGATTGAATTTGGATTAATAATCATGGTATGAAAAGGGATCGCCCGGCACTTGCTGAGAAAACATCGGGTACTGACTGCATTGGGTCGGAATTCTATGAGCCATGACGTCCTCTTCTAGATATTGCCTGAGGCGTCACGTCGCTAGGGAACGCCGTAAAGGTCACTCAGCAACATGCCCTGGGGCAGTCGGACAACAAGCTGAACAGGACAGCGGGGACGTATGTCTGTAGCATGTACGGCCAGTGCACCTCGATTGAAGGCAAAACTCTGAATTTTTCTAAATAAATAAATTTGACTGAAATGTTCAGAGTTCAGACTTTACTAGATAAAAGCCAGGATGCATATTGAAGTCAAGTATCTCTTTCTTATATTTTCGTCAGTACCCTGAAGGGCTTGGGAGTGCACAATGAATTATTTAACAAAAATTGAAACAAATATTTCGATGATATTTTTTACCTCTCATGACCTCACCAGAAAATATCTAACAACGACAATCTGACCTCAGTAGCTCAGTTGGGAGATCGTTGGGCTCTGACTCACTGCTCGCAAGCCATGCAACGCTCGTGAAATGACAGGCTTGGAATTGGTTTCTTGGTTCTTCTGAGACCACCCGCAACTCAATATTTACCCGATGTGCGCTGGGTCCTTGCCTACGAGAGGGCCGCCTGAGTAGGACAGCCATCACTGTGCCGTCTGGGACATAGGGGCCATCCATACACCACATTACGCATAATTTTGGTGAATTTTTACACTCTCCGCTATCTTGTAGCGCTTTGTGGCACCTAATGTGGGGTTTTGGTAAAGCTGACTTCCCCACTCCTTCCTTTGCGTACGCAATTTGCGGACGGCCTCTGACTCGTTAACTTTTAAAGTTACTCGTCATGGCAAGAGTGGCTCTTTCGGATGTTTGGGTCAAGTATTCTAAGACAAGTACCCAGATAATTTTCCGAGACGCCAGTCCTGAAACCAAATTAACTGTTGATTGATAGAGTTTGAATAGAAATAAAATAATGCCATGGTGTTCTAATTCTTGTAAATGTCATGGAAATCCGTTGGTACATATTCATAAGTCCTCTTTTGATGCTGTCTATATTTAACTATGTCAACTTCCGCAGCGTGTTAATTCCATTCAGCGAGTCAAGCATGCAATAATATTGTCATTGCTTTTTCACTAGCATTAGTCCTATTGCAGCTGAAAGTAGGAAGTTCAGCACGCTTACCTATTTCATGCGTCCGGACCCTACCCCAACTCAGGTCTTGTACCTAAATTTTAAAATTAGAGGTACGGGTCACGATATACAATTAATGGGTAGTGATGCAAACTTTCCTTCAGAGTGAGTATTATCACGTATAAATAATATACTCAGATGCAAACGCACCAAGCGTACTTTTAAGCACACTTACTCCCCCTACCCCAAGCAAATGAATGGCGTTAACACGGTAGGACTTACGTTGACTGTGAACCCCTGGGAGTGGAAGGTGAGCAGAGGCTTGGGATCCTCCGGGTGGTACCGGAAGAATTCCTTATTGTCCTTGTACCACTTGATGGAATAAATCTCTTGTCCGTTTGCCTCGAACTCACACCGCAGTTTACCGGAGTGCCCCCGCACAATGTATGACGGCATCCTGATGTCCGTTAGCACCAACGATGTTCCACCTGCCGAGGGGAACTTCCTGTTACTTCACTACCGTCATACAGGGACAGATAATGATGCCGCTGCTCTCCCTGTTCTCAACTCGTATATTGCCGCGAGTAGTGATAGGTCATTGGTGTACGCGGGGGGGGCATTCCCAGCCATGGCCCCCCAAAGCCCTGGAGGGGGCCAAACTATCTTTTGGCCCCCCAAAGGCCGGATATATTTTTGAAAAAAGGTATTCACACTAGGCATGTAGAGCATAAAATCTTCGCTCCCACCCCCCCTCCCCCAGGAGAGCGATCATGTACTTGGAGAGATAGCTTATACTAGGTCTGTCGAGCACCCAAATTGCACGTCCCACCCGGCACCCCTCCCATCCCCCCAGCAGGAGAGGCAGGCATGTGTTTGTCCCTCCCCAAAACTCGGGCCTGTGTCCGCCCCTGTCATAGGTTAGTTCTGAACATCGTTCTTTAGCACAGTCAGAATGCCAATTTTCACATAGTGCTCCAATTGCAGCGCAAAATAAGCGCAGCTCACATTGTCTAAGTTGCGTGAAACAAGCACACAGTGCATGAGTAGCCTGCTTGTTATTGACTTATAGAACACCTAACAAATTAGACAAAATTACCTTTATTCTTTATACAGTAGGTATTCACCCGACTCTCAGTCAAGCCTTGGAAAAACTTTAAAGGAGAAAAAGGACTGTGAGGAGGTATACTCGCAACGCCAATCTAGTTCAGGTGTAACAACAGTCCCTAAACTTTATACGCGAAGCAGATTTCGAAAGCATTGGTGTCCACGATTCCCGACATGAGTTAAGGTTCCCTGTTTTCAGTACCGAAAAAACGTCGAAGCCGGATAAAAAGTTGCGCACTGTCCAGCACGCGGCCATGCATTCCTGCAGTCCGTATTCGAACGCAGTGAAATCATGTGATCCAGCGCAACAGGTGTACGTGCCATTTGTGGAAAAGCGATGGCCTGGTTGCAGTCTTGCACCTACTCAACAGTACCGCTATGCACTTTAACGCCAAAAGCACTCATGCAAATGTGTCAGGATCTGCAATCAGCTCGGATGTTATTTATAGTATTTTCTATCACGATATGCAGTGTCAGTTTGAAACAGTTTACAACTGGTACCACGATGTGGCCATGGAGAAATGGAAGAACGCGGTCACTTCAGCATGGGTCCATACTGCGTCTATACTGCACCCATAGAGCATCCACAGTGCGTCGGCATCCACGCGCTATTGAAACTGGTTAATCCGTCCTAGTTGTGTGGTCTATTTGCCCTGCAGCATGGGTGGTACGTTCGACTGTTGAATGCTTTGGGCGTAGTATGCCAAACACACGGTCACGTGCCTAGTCAGATAATCCAATAGTCGGCCATTAGTGTCGGGCGGTAGCGGCGGGGTGTCTGTCATATCTACAGCTGATCGAACGGCCAGCGGCGATACCTCCGAGGAAGCGGCTGCAAAGCATACACCCGCGCACATACCGGGACATAAAACAGCCAGACACACATACAACCAGACACACACACAACCAGACACACATACAACCAGACACAAACACAACCACACACACATACAACCACACACACATACAACCAGACACACATACAAGCAGACACACTTACAACCAGACACACATACAACCACACACACACACATACAACCCACACACATACAACCAGACACACATACAACCAGACACACACACAACCAGACACACATACAACCAGACACACACACACACACAACCAAACACACATACAACCAGACACACACACAACCACACACACATACAACCACACACACATACAACCAGACACACATACAACCAGACACACACACAACCAGACACACATACAACCAGACACACACACAACCACACACACATACAACCAGACACACATACAACCAGACACACATACAACCAGACACACACAACCAGACACACATACATCCAGACACACACACAACCAAACACACATACAACCAGAACACACACACAACCAAACACACATACAACCAGACACACATACAACCACACACACATACAACCAGACACACATACAACCACACACACAAACAACCAGACACACACACAACCAGACACACATACAACCAGACACACATACAACCAGACACACATACAACCAGACACACACAACCAGACACACATACAACCAGCACACACACACAACCACACACATATACAACCAGACACACATACAACCAGACACACACACACCACACACACACATACAACCAGACACACATACAACCAGACACACACACAACTAGCACACATACAACCAGACACACACACACAACCAAACACACATACAACCAGACACACATACAACCACACACAGATGGATCATACAACCACACACATACAACCAGACACACATACAACCAGACACACATACAACCAGACACACATACAATCAGATACACATACAACCAGACACAGGGCGTAGCGAGGTCATGCACAGCCTCATGGGAGGCAACGCAGACACTGCACATATCACGAGTAGCACAGTAGGTATTGTAAAAGCTGCATCAAGAATTTAAACCATGCATCAATGGACTTTTTATTAAATTTTCTGCTTCTTTTGCATGAATGTTGTATTACATACTTACATAGGGCTGAGATTATTGATGCCGATATTTCATAAGCTAACAACGACTATGCTATGAATTTGAGCCCCCATAAATTAACAAAAAATAGAAGCCGTTGAATTTTGTCAACACATTCCGACGTAACTCTCCAAAACGCCATCCTGTTCACGTGACATTTCTGAGTGCGACATAGCTCAACTGAGGCCTCTCTCTTTGTCACAGCCTCATCCCGTGTCGTTGTCTGCCTCCGGCCAAAATGCGTCACTCTGGGGACCAATGAAGCGATAGAAGGGCCAACAGCACAGGACCCAGCGAGGGAAAGCACCACACCCGGCGCCTAGCGCCACATCCCATCATCCATGATCGGTACTAACACCGGCGAATGGCGGCCGACGAGAGGACAATACGGCCTTCTTTTAATCGACGGCGTCGCGTGGCGTTAAGCGTCAAAGGTTAAAACGTCGCAGCATCGTCGGTTTCGACGGGGCGGCTCGGGGCCGAGGAGTGGGAAGCGCTGTCCCATCACGCCCGCCCTGTTCTTCTGGCACCTCAGCGCTCTCGCAAAAACAATACAGGGACAGGCACGAGCACGACGGACGCGGAAAAACGCATCCGCCTCCTCAGCCCTCCCCGGCTCAGCCCCGAGCAGCCCGACGTATTACAGGCGGCGGGAGAAGAGACGAACCGGCGGGTGCGTCTCAGAGACAAGGTCCAACAACGCTGCAAGAGAACCAAGCTTTAGAAACAGGGGAAAATATTTCACTGTGATTGAGAGGCAAGAAAGAAGCTGCGATACAACTTAAAGGTGGGCGGGCCGGACCGTTACAAACAGGCCAACTTGTGTTCTCCTGGTTGCTGCAGTCGCAAAATTTCGAAAGAGTCACATATTCTAAGGGGAAAGGGACGGAGGCGGTTGGGAAAGTTAAGAAAATATGGGACGGAAGATATTCTCAAAATGGTGGAATTTCAATTTCCAACGGTAAAACTTCAATCCGCTAAAGCAACAACCAGGCGTAAGTATCTCGCGTTTTGGATTACCCTCTGACTTCAGCTGGATGCTATTTGGTTTTTGCAAATAAGTCCAAGCATACCTTTGAATAAATGCGTTACAGTAGGCAATGACATTATCTAAAATGTATCACACAATTTTATCTAAATCGTATTCAGACCGGATTCGTGATTCACCAAGTATCATTTTCTGTGAATTTTACACATTTGCACGTTTTGATTTCCCCCTTTCGCTTTCGTTGAACAAATACACTTTGCATGATGTTTTGACCATGGTTATTCAGAAGTCTCCAACAAAACTGTTGTTAAATGTTAATGATAAAGAGACCTATCCGCGTCTGCTTAATGACGGTTCTCTCAAGCTTTTGACTTTTAAATGAATCTCTGAACGCAATGTCAGCTGGTACACCACGCTTCCATTGCCTTTCGCCAAAACCGTCATGCTTTTATTTTGTTCCAATGACGAGGTTGAGGAAATAAATCGTGAAGTTTCATCCTACCAGCAGTAACACGTGACGTAACAAATTCTGTCACTTTGAACTCTCTCTATTCTCAGCGAATCTACGAAAAACGTCGCTGCACATACCTAACGCACACAAAAAACAAACATGGAACGACAAACTACAAAACATGTCTTAGAAAAGCAGAAGAAAGATATATATCGTTGTCAGCTACCGTCGTAACATCGCGATTGCAACCCTCGTCGACGCAGTTTTGCGTCGGTTACGACACCCCTGAGGCGGGCTCGACACTTCCTCACAGTCTACTCAGTCACACTCGGCTGAGCCTACCAGGCGAGGGGGCAGCGCCGGAGGCGTCTGCTGTGACCTCTCATCCTGCCCCGCCCCAGGGCAAACAGTCTCCGCAGCCGCTGCGGCGCCGCGAGCACAACAGCCAAGCAAACACGGATGGACGACGGCAGGCAAACAAAGGCTTGTCAATAGGCCCGATGGTACAAATGCATGCTGATGAAAACAACACGGCGGTTTGATCATTTTGTGGAAAACAACACCACCTTCACTGTGGCAGCCAGTTTCCCTCCAGCTTGTCTTAATGTGGATAGAAAAGTATCCCGGATCGCAAAGAAACAAGTTGAACTTATAGGGTTGCCTCAACGCAGTGAACTATTTTGTCTGGGGACTTCGCTTAGCTATTTTGCAGCTGTAGTAAACCCAGAAAGTTGATTGGCCCTCTTAGCAGAGAACGGGCAACTAAATGCAAAGTCCCTTAACATAAACTGGAGCACGTTCAAGCTGAAGCACTGGAGAGCCAGAGATCGGAAAATTTATGTTTTTCCCAACGCAAGCCATTCTCTATCCCGGGGCAAAATATTTAAAGAACAGGGTTTGTGGGTCTAATGAGAGGGTAAAGTGACTATCTCCAACTGAAAGAAAGGAGTTCCTAAATCAATGAATAAAAACCACAGTTTGAAGTTAATCAAATAGGCCCAAATGAAAATGCTCAACCATCTAGTGACGTTAAATTTTCCTCCACTGTGCTTGTATTCTACGGCCTCCGTCGGAGGGATAGGAGGATCCCGGGGAAGGGCAAGTGGGGGCACGTCCATCCCTGATCTACCCTTGGTGCCTCTTAAAATTGTCATGAATTCCCCTGACAGGTCGAACGCGCCCCCTGAAATGTCGCTTCCTATCCCATTAACCCTTATCATGTGACTATCAGCGGCCCCGTGGTAGACTTTGGCGTCCACTTGATAGGTTTTGGCGCCAAAAGGTGGCAACCCCTGGTCTGGATGGCGCCACCAAAAATGCAATCACCCCGATCGGAAATCCTGGATCCGCCTATGATAGGAGGCTACCAAAAAACCCCTTACGAGAAACACCCTTTCCATGGCATTAGCTCAACGTTTGACGGTGAAAACTATGCTGACCACTAACAAAATACAAATTCCAAACATCACAAGACTTAAGCTATACTCTTATTGTTTCCAACATTTATTGTAAAGGCGTCGCTACCAAGGGGTGGGGTCCGGTCAGTCCCCTCAAACCATCGCTAGATAATTTTCCAGTCTCAGAAAAAAAAACTGAAAACAGTTTCACAATTGTACAGAGAGTACAGAAGGTATAAGCGGAAAGTACCAGAGTTTTGGAGGCACGGTTAACTATCAGCAACAAGTCTAAGTTCCACTTACAACTCCCATCCCCTTTTTGGACGGGGTCACTCTTGACTCAGTATGTTTTAGGTCAAACCGGACAAAATCGCACAGTCTCACACAGAAGACGAAGCACGGCATATGCTAACCAGATAAGCAGATTAGTTCGAAAAACAAATATCCGGTGACAGGGAATGATATATGTGATACAAGGCAGGCCATGCAGGCCTGCTGCCTCTCCACCGCAGACCACTATACACCATGCTGCAGTGACTACAAAAAGTGGGTCAGTGTTTTGAAGATTAGCGTTGGTTGTAGACGTGGACGTCAAAAGCGAGAGATCGGATGGGGGTCTTGTCTCCCAGCTGACGAGCCAGGGGAGGGGGCATCCTCCAAATTGGTTGCGTTCTACCGATCATCTGCAGCGTAGATTCTACACCTTTGCCCCTGCTTATGAAGTTAGAGTAGGGAATTATTATCAAATTCAATACTGGTGAACTTTCGTGATAGCGCCATACTGGGCAACCTTTGCGTACTTTTGATCTTGCCTGCTGCCTCACCTCTAGCCTTAGTCGTTGCCAGGCCGAGCCACCCCTCCCCCTCCTCCTCTCCCCTTCAAGAAAAAAAATCCGTGGTAGCACTTCTTTTGGTTGAAGGAGAGTCTGCAGAAAACAAAAAGTAGACGCCCATCCCATTTTTTTATTCGGAACTTGCGGGAACATTTTGGGTCCCTTCCACCGCATAAAGTCGGGGATGTGTTCGGCACCATCCCCGACATCGATTATGATAATAATTATAGGGCTTTAACGACGCACCAACTGCCAGGGTCATACGGCGTCGCCAACCCTCACCCTGTTGGGAGGGATTTTGGGGATCAGATCGACTTATTCAGAGGCTACGCCGGGACTTGAACCCGGGACCGGTGGCTTAGTTGACAGACGCCCTAACCACTAAGCCACCCATCCCCTCCCCGACATTGAAGTTGCAGATTGAAATTCAATATCTTAAAACTGTTGATGCATACTTTGTTTGATTCGTGAGACAGTAACATAACCGCTGTCAATCTGTAATGCATTAATATGATTACTCTCTCAGTTTATCTGGGCGGATACAGTATTTTTTACTACGAGGGGCGGCTAACACTGCGGGCACAATATGTGAGGTGGTCAAATATGAGCGCAATATCCCAAATGAGGTGCAACCTGTTTTCTAATATAATTTTGTAATACTCCAGAGCGTCATTTTTGTCAACCCCAGCAACGTATCTGACAGGATTAAAAGGTGTCTTCTACAGATTAAGAGAACGCCAGCAACGTATCTGACAGGATTAAAAGTATTTTCTACAGATTAAGAGCACCTCAGTGCAGCTCTACAGAACACTCAATTTGGCCTTATGGTTTGGAATATAAACCATTCACCTTACCCCCTGGACTACCTCCGCATAGGCTTAGGAAACGCCATCCCATCTGCTATGAAAAAGGGGGAGATCACCTCCTCTCAACCACCTTTCACACCTCTTATCTGTCGTGAAATGTTTATTTAACGGTTTTTACCTGAACAAATGGCAAAGACTTGGAACTTTGGTTTAGTCACGACTAAATAAAGGTAATAAATATCTGCTTCGATTTTGATCCTAGAAATCGCAAAATTCCTCAGGAAACAGGGTATTCCTTAGTTGACCACCAACATCGTGGATTTGGACAAACAAAATCCGGAAACACGGTCACTGTGCCTTTCAGATTGGTCGGATCAGAAATGCTTCTTTTGGACATTCTTTACATTACCATTCTGGCTTAGATTTCATGGCCATTTCGCCCACTAACTCCAAGGATTTTTCATTTTGTGAAGATTCCATTTTGTCTGATTAGTATGTCAGGATGGCTTGGGAACCTAATTATTTCCAAACCACGGGATACGGTATTGTCATACCAACCATCAACACATGGCAAAAACATAAAGTCAAATATCAGTACTTTTTAACAATCGCAGCTACTAGTCACCATAAAATGGTGACTAAGGCCGTCTCAATATAGTTGAGATCCAAAGCCGTGGTAACAGGCTACTAGCAGACATGTCAGCTGTCAATGGCACGTGCCCGGATGCTTGCTAACAGACACGCTGTCCGACAGTCTGTCACATTGTGGCCCGTTTGTCACGTCTGTCATGCGGTCGTCTCTGCCGTCAGTACACTGGTCAAGCTGTGGCTTCTCGTCAAAGTCGCCGACAGCGTCACGTCAGAGGAGGCCGGAGCTGTCGCCGGGAAGAATCTTAACGACGTGAGCTGTAAGAAGATGACCTAAAATCTAGTTTCGCCAGCGGTTTATCGTTGTCTCACCATTGACTGAGCTGGCTTAAGCTGTCTTACAGTTTAAGGCCTAGTGAATAAGGGTATCATAAGCCGCCGATGTCTATGAGATACTGCATCTTGATGAGCCTGACTAAAAAATATGTCCAGAATCGAAGCTTTGGATGAAACAGCATCGACAACCATTTCATGAGGGCCCTGGGAATAGGACACAATTCTGTTCTTCAATATTTTATTAATATAGAGAAGAATCCTCGCAGGACTCAGTTAGACAGGATTCAAACAGGGCTTAAGTCAATATTTCCCTTATATTCATCGAGCATTAAAGCGCAGTACCCAAGGCCTTATATAGACCATTACCATTGCCAGTATCATTGTTTGGACCCAGAGCCCAGGGGCGGACGCAGACCCAAGTTTTTTTTTGGGGGGGGGGGGGCAAACCCATGTCTGCCTCTCCTCCTGGGGGAGGGGTGGGAGCGAATATTTTTTTGCTCTACAGACCTAGTGCAAACACCTTTTTTCACAAATTTATCCGGCGTTTGGGGGCCAAAAGATAGTTTGGCTCCCCTCCAGCGCTTTGAGGGGGGGCATGGCCGGAATGCCCCCCTCCCACCGCGTGCCAATGCCAGAGCCCAATTAACTTTGTCCATGACGTTGCTGTGGATAAGTCTTTGCTCCTGGAAATATATTTGTATTCCGGCACACGGACGCACTAAGCCCCATTGTCATCATCACTACATAAAAACATTATTTAGAAGGCCTTAGAATCAAACAGCTAAAGACAAGTCAACAGCATTTATTCGAAACAATTATATTTTCACATTTATGAATGAAACTCGTGAGACTACAAAACATCTTCATCGATATAAGCCAAGTGCACAAGTATGCATGAAATTAAGCTTGATTAAGCATAAGCATCCATTTTGAAGGCTTGACAAGTGCCTAGCTGGGGCTGCACCCCCCCTCTCTGTAGGGCGAGTGTGGACAGGCGCGTCGACACCAGAATCAATCAGCCCACGCACGAAGAGGCCAGGCCACGGTAGGACACGTGCGCCTCTGTGCTCCATTGAATGGTCCAATCATAACAACCAGATCCTAGTCCTGCAGAGGCGGGTGTCAAATATAGCGTATTTGAATAGATCCGCCAGCGGATCCGGTTAAATTGGTAGGAAAATTCGGTAAAGCCGGGTCCTGGATTTCGTTTGCTATTTCCGTTTATATATTGATATTTTTAGCCACGGATTAAATTGGGATTGAGTGTAGACATTAGCCTTGATGTGTCTGGGAAACTTGGAAGTATGGACGAGGCTGGATTTGAGTTTTCTGGTCCATGAAACACTTTATCGCCCACGTAGTGCACAGGCCTTACGATAAGCTTACCAAAACTATGACACCCTGAATCTCACAGGCACAGACTGCTCATGGCTATAATTAAATATCCCACCCAGCTCCAAGCTGCACTAAATGAAGCCCTTATCAGCATCTGTCTCTGCGGTGGACGAATAGTGACAGTTCTGCCAGTAGTTCAGCAAGGCCACCCATCCAGCGCGTCGGCAGGTAGGACAGCAAGCGCCAGAGTGTCACGCTGAGAGAGATCAAAGCGGTTCCCCCGGTGACAGGTGCACGCAACGTAGGCGCACCCCGACCAGCCAAACTGCCCATGACGTTGTTGATGGCGTGGAGAAACAGTCCCGCTTAGACCAACACTGCCAGGTGGGAACATTTGTGGGACAGACTGGCTCTGGAACCCCGCCAGTTGCGATATGAGTAGCACAGAGGTGGTTCTTGGTAAAACGCTTCACCAGTGCGAGTCGGCTATCCCCAGCAGTGCCCTCTGCAAGCTGCATGCCCGCGGTTGCAGCAACGCAGATGTGCTGCGTGCAGGGGCGTCGTTTCTGTGGATGGCAGTGGGCCGTGCTCAGGAGGCGTTCCAACAAGTCGGTGACCGTGTATGCTTGCCAGCTTTATGAGTCTCATTTGCTGTGCGTGCAGAAAGGGCAACATAAGTGTCGTGAGTGATGTTTCAGCTGAGGGTCGTTTAAAGTTTCGAATATAACAAGAACTAAAGAAAAAAGTCAGCCCGTATAAATGAATCTAGATCTTACTGGCTTTGAATAACCCATAAACATAATTTGATTTATTCTTACAAGATCTCCGAGTGGTGAATAAAATCATTGGTCAGCTTATGGGTGATGTACAAACTGGTTGGTGTCCGTCATTCATGGGAGTTTACCATGTTTGAAGCGGGTCCACTGAGGCTGTTTCAAGGCCTGCTGGGCCCACAGCACATAGCGATGAGATCACTTATCATGTTTCCGGCGCGGGGTGGCCAGTCTGCATATCTGTTCAGTGAGCTCTGCTCCTGAGCTTAAGAGAAATATACCACTTTGTCGAAGTGCTAAAAAATATTGTGGACAAAATAGGTCTTAAAATCTTGAAATCACATTTTACTTCCACCTGTAATCGCTCAAAATAAAAATAGCACCTTTTTCTACCCTGGGTTGACCTCAGCATCACGTGTGATTACGAACCTGGCTGCTCGCGGCGGCTTGCGGTATGTGACGTTAATTGACCCCCCATCGAACTCCTTCTTACCGGGAAACCACGTGGTGTGAAGTGACCCTGGGAAAGTGACGTCTTGCTAAAACCCCACTGGGTGTGCTGTTTGGATTTTTGTTGTTGCTTGGACCGCTCTAAAACCTATAGGCTAAACATACCTTTGGTATTGACAATCATAAATGGGTATAACCTGCTTCATTGATTAGTTTTAAACGCGAAACATGTGATGATATATTGAGAAAATAGCAGAAATTTATCAGTTTGTTTTTGGGGCCTACCAATAATCTTATTCCGATAAAACCTCTTCATTTGTACTTGTCTTCATTTATATGCCTGAAGAAACAGGTGTATCGCGGCACGGAACATTACCATATTTCACGCCGATTTGACGTGGTGCCAATTTTGAGAATTTTATATTTAACAGAGGAAAATTAAACAAACAACATCTTACACGTATCAGTCATTTCCCAATAGAAATAAGGTCAATTCCATAACGTTGAGCAGAGATCCCTCTAGAAGCCCCATTTGTAAACAGCCCCTAAAAGTTCAGTCCAGAATTGCACCAATTTTTCACATTCCCTATAAGCAGATGTTATTCGCAAAAAACTAGTTTTTATGGCAAAAAATGCTCTAAAACATATCGGCAGTACCTGCAGTCCTTGGTTCTAGCTCACTATCTATATGTGTAAAAGCCAAAGCATAAGGGACTAGGTGGATGGTGCAAAAAGTGTTCGTAATGGTAAAAACCGTCCAGTGCTATGAGCTGGAGAAAAGCAAAGTTTGAAATATTATGACCACATGCATAAGTTCTTTCAATTTTTTTGGATTACCAAATCATAATTCAATTAGCATAGCTAACTAAATGCTAGTGCTTGTCAAAATGGCGGAAGGACTTCTTCCCTTATACAGAGTTCCGGCCGTGCCTTCTTTCTCCACTGTTCGGTTAGTTGCAGGAAGAAGTCTAAGATTTTTCGCACAACTATTTTCAGCCTAGTATACACTTGCCAGGCCGTATTTTTCAGTCTACTTTGAGCGAGACGTCGATTTACATCAGCAGCGTGTCTGTCTCGTCAGTCAGCGGCCGATTGGTGGCTTGTGTTAGCCGTGTGAGCCGTTGGAAGGTGCTGAGTGCTGGACCCGGGCCGGTCGCCCCAGCGCTCTGCCGGCAGCGGCCGCACCACGCTCGACTGCCGGCTCACATAAACACGGCACGAGCGACCTCCGACCAGCCGCCGCCGCCGGCAGACGCCACATTCCACGGACCGTCCATTGACGGCCAATAAATATGGCACTTCTGCCCTGCAACAAAGCAAGCAGCTGGGCAGGGCCTGATCTGCGGCCGTCGACACGGCGGCAGAAAGCAATCAGCGGATACATAAAGAGCGTAAAGAGCGCCCCGCTGCCGCTGCTTGTTGAGGGCCCGGGAGCCGTTGTCCAATTCGAACACGGTTCTGCCGTCAGCTGGGTGGGCGCAGCTGACGGATGACGTCATCGCGGCTGACAAATGACTCGCTGTCACCGCCGCTGACCCTTCGTCTGAAGTCTGTCACTTTGACATTTGTGACTGCACCACACATCGTGCTACCGGGCTGCAGAGCTGGCGGTTTCACACAGTCAGCTGGCTGCGGCACTGATGACGTCACCAAGCCAGCTGACTGCAGCACTGACGTCACGTCACCGCACAAGTTGAGTGTGACTTTAATTCTATGACTTTAATGATGTCACCAGCTGATTGTGGTGGTCGCAGCTTTCTGCAGTCTAACATGAGTAAGCATGGCTAGCGTCCCTTAGTTTCTCAAGCAAACCCATGTCGTTGTAAATTTCTGAACTATTTGTTTTAGCTTTTTCGAGTTTAATGATTCCAGTTTTGAGTTGGAAGAAATAGCGAACAACATAAAAGATAGTCAGGTTCAATTTGAACCCCATTCTCGACCTAAGGAAATATTAAATTACCTCAAAAGCAGACGCAGGTTAAAAAGGGAGAGTCTGTGTAGAAAAATTGCATCCTGCAAACAGGGCACATCAACTGGAAATGTAATAATTTAAACCAATTATAAAATATCTAGATAAAACTAATCACGTAATATCGAGCAGAGCTGCCCCATTTTGTTTCGCCTTGATACCCGTTTGAGATGTAACACATTCAAAGCAAGTCGATCTACTTCGTCTCAAGTCATGGATGTTAGCAGAGGTCAGAAAAGGCTAGATCTTACCAACAAAGAGAGAGGCTCGGGGAACCAGAAGATTGCATATCGTCATCATGATCTCTTGGTTTCTTAAAAAAACTGAGACTGATACCCACTGGGTATTACTCAGAGGTTCGTATTAATATATATATATATATATATATATATATATATATATATATATATATATATATATATATATATATATATATATATATATATATATATATATATATATATATATTGGACTCTACAATCAAACAAATTTACCCTCTAGTTCTAAAGATGTGGTGGCAAGGCCATAAGCGTCGGAAAATTGGGGGGGCAGGGGGACCTGGTCCTCCCACATTTTGGTAAAAATTTCCTGATCTCAGTCAAAATGGGAGAAGACTCTTACAACCAGCCGCTGCGGAAGGCAACGAAGAGCCAAAATTCGAACAGTTTTTTTGTCCTGACGGAAAATTCAGCATCAGGCTGAAGTTTGGCTGCCCCCTCCCCTCCCCCACTTTTTCCGGTCGCGACGTTTATGAGCAAGGGGTTGGTTTTGCACCACTACACCGACCGAAAGAAGTGAAGAATCTGGTCATTGGTCGATCCAGGACCCATTGCAGTGATCAAGTAGTTTATTAATTCATTCATTTATGGGTAGATTAGGGGAGGTGGCCTGGAGAGTTAGTTTGTCGCCAATCTGGAAGGTCCTGTCAGGAAGGGGGCTACTGCCAGGGAAGGTTTTTCTTCTCTTACCTACTAACAACTTTTGCAGGTTATTGTAATCAGTTGGAATCAAGCAACAGAAGACAAGAGTAACAGTATGACATCAAATGTATTTCTACTTCTTGTTAATTCCACGGCGACTCAGTAAATGATAGTAAAGTCCGGCCCCCTGACACCATTGTGTGAGTCAAAATAAAGAAACTCGGACTCATTGTGGTCCCCCCTTACTTAGATTTTGTCTCTCTCTGAATTTGTTCTTCACTTAAATCTGCAGTTTTTCCGGCTCAAATTAGAGACATTATGTTTTTGAACTAAAATATGTTTGAATCAGAGTCAGATTTTTCCAATGAGTGCGAAGTGAAATCGAATAAATGTTTGGCCATGGACGCTAATTGCCGGGGTCAAACCATACAAACTGCGGAATAAATGGGCTGATGGATGGATGGATTACCATACAACTGAGCTAAGTCAATAGGATGTTTAACGGCCTGCCTCCCGGAGTACTGGATGCGAAATGGATTGAATACACTGGGATTATACATTCAGGCACAGCCTTTCATTAGAATCAGGTAGGTAAGCGATAGGTAAAATAAATGAAAAAAATTATTGGTCTTGGTGTAGCAATACCTCGAATTGAGTTTCATGCACATGCCTCTTAGAAGGAATTGAATGAATGATATCAAAAGGCGTTTGTATGAAACTCAACTCAAAGTCTTGCTACACTGTGACCAATAATTCGTGATTTTAACTATTTTTTACCTTCCTCATTCTGATGAATGGCTGTGCCAAAATATATAATATCAGTGTATTTGCTCCATTTCGCGTCCGGAACTGGAGGAGGCAGGCCATCAAACATCCTGTCACCCTATAATCATGCTCCTTGCCTCAGCACTCCAAAATCTATCAACGTTTACAACTGAACTACGTTAGTGAATGTTCGGTCACATAATGGGGTCATGGGGTCCGAATTGACCCCTGACTTCTTTTACACTGAATCCCCAGCAGTCCTGGACACGTTCCAGCATTCCAACTCGATTGGTTACCAGTGTCGCACTGGTTAGTAGCAGTCGTCAGCTGGAAACGGAATGGCACGGCACAGTAGCCATGGCTCCCGACGTGAGAACTTCCCGGGCACGAGCTTGTTTACCGGAAGCCAAACAAACTATGCCAAGAAGTGTACATTGGGCAGGGGGAACTTAGAAATATTCACGTCATACAGTTCCTACAGAATGCATCACTCATGTTTAAGTGCATGGTTTTAGGCTCGCTTCTGTACATCTTTTCAGACACTTTTCCACTAAAAAATGATCTCAATGATTGCAGGCTCGGCATTTGGGATAGAGACTTCGCTAAAGTGATCAAAGGACTTGTCACGGAAGCTTCGACCCCAACATCCGAAAGAGCAATGCCTGCAATGACAGGGTAATTTGGACGCAAAGTTTAACGTTCCTCAAAGGACAGGGATGGCTGCATCACTCAGGTCACCCTCCCACCAGTGAGTTGCCATCCAATCTACGTCATGTAAATATTGAGTACCGGAGCAGCTCAGGAGAATCGATCCCAAATGTTCACAGGTGCACTGTCACTGCACGGTGTTCTGAGCGGGCCGGAGCCCAACGCTTTATCAACTGAGCTATAATAATCTTTGGGGCTTATCGACGCAACAGCTGCCAGGGTCATATGGCGTCGCCAACTCTTTCCCTGTTGGAAGGGTTTCTCGGGAGCCAGCTTGCTCCTTGT
Source organism: Lepas anatifera (assembly GCA_034440635.1). NCBI lineage: Eukaryota > Metazoa > Arthropoda > Thecostraca > Lepadidae > Lepas > Lepas anatifera. Next base: position 429,265 of record JAOTON010000499.1, read on the forward strand.
TCAGGGAAGCCGCCGGGCCTCGAACCCGGGTCGGCTGCGTGGCAGACAGCTACGCTGACTACTCCACTACTGCGCCCCCTATCAACTGAGCTACAATGGTGGCTGAACGTCCTTGGACAGTTATTGGAACGCCAAAAATATTCACTGCCACCATAAATGTATGGTGCTACCTTTTCCTTGGAAACCGTGTTTTCAAGCAGTTTTCACGGCATAATTTATCATTAATGGAATAGCTGGTAAGGGCATATATTCTCAGCTTCAAAATGGCTATCCTCTGAAACATTCTAAATTAAGATACAGCCATCATTAAAGGCACACTTTGTCTAAAACATGAACGGATCCAAGGACGGGGAAGGAGCAAAGGGGCTAATCACCCTCCCCCGTCCTTAGGTTCGTAGAGTTGCCCTTTACGGGTGCCTGGCGCCAATGTTGGGTGCCGTAGGCACAGTGAACCCCTCCAAAATTCGATAATTTTGCAGCACAGGTGACTTAGAATTGACTTTAGAATGTAAGCTTGGCAGAATCTCCGTTTTTTACTGCTTTTCATTGTAGGCGCCACCCGTTCACAGTCACCCTCAAATTTCCGTTCCCTCTTTTGGGCCGCAAACCTCTAAAAAAGCAACACTCATTTGGCCGAATGTATTCCGATTCTTCCCAGTGGGACTTTAACACCGTTACCATATAAAAACACCACACAATGGCATCGGGAGGGCGTCCTTTGGAATGCACAGAAACCACCACTCGGTTAGCATGGCCACCACCCTGAGGCTTAGCCCCCCCTGAAATCCGAAATGTACCCTTTTCCGAAATCCTAGTTCCGTCACTGATGTGAGGCACTGCATCTGCCGCAGTTGATCTGGTTTCTAGTGTAGCTCCAAATACCTTTAAGCTTGTCATAAAACGGTTTTCCGAATGGCTTGACCACGTTTGGCTATCTTGTTTGTCACTTTGTGGCACTGCAGATATAAATCAAATTGGAGTTATGCATAGACTAACTGATATTCATTACTATTATGCTATATAGAATTAACCGGTAATCGCTCATAATATGGTGTAATAGAAAATGCCAAAGAGTATATTAATATTTCGACGACGTGTCTTCTTCAGAAACAGTTCTGAATTTGAAAGTCATAAACACTCCCACAACACCACATCCATCGCTGAAAATTGTTTTAATCACTGTGACATCCATGGGTTTGTAGCAGACTGTACTTAAATGTGTGTGTAGTTTCTGTAGCATGTAGTATTTAGATGCAATTGCTTAAGTAACAAATATTTAGTTAGGCCATCATACTGTATCCTTCGAAGATGTTAAAAATTGGTTTCGTGTACCTGCTTGTGTTCGCCTAAATTAATTGAATTTAAACATCATTGCTTTCAATGACTTTCAATTCAAAACTTTTCTGAAGAAGACACGTCGACGAAATATTAATATACCTTTGGTTTTCTATTACACTATATCATGAGCGATTACCGGTTAATTCTATCTAGCATAATCATCATGACTATCACGCTCAATAGTACATCACTTCAAACTCTTAAAACTTATGAATTTATTACGCAGAGATATGAACTTTACTCAAATACGAGGATGACGCAAATTATATTCCGTACAAAAGAAAGTTAATGCGGTCATCACGTATTGGATCAAAAATGATAGCTAAAAATATGGCACAAAAACCGGTTCTTGTCAAGCAGAAATCCACACACGTCAATTTGTAAAATCAGAAAAATAAAGTATTAATCACTGAGACAAGAAAACAGCATGGACGCCTCACAAGAAACAATAATAATTTCCACTATTGAACATAGGCGCAGTTCCACGTGCGGGTGAAGAAGGAACATACATCACAAATTAATACAGTTTTAGATGGTCGTCACACAAAGCTCAGGCAGCCAATACAAATAAGAGCATTTCTTGACAGATTAATGCCCTTTGCGGAGTTTGTTATTACTAGAAACACTGCTTGTCTCAGCACGAGGAGCGGCTAACAAATGTCTGGCAGTCAAGGTCTCATCTCAGCTCGATGGCGCCTTGTGGACAATTAACAAACCAGACACAACGCCTTAATTTTGACTAAGCGTTTGTATAATTCAGGAGCTCTCATCTGGCTCAGCAGATTTGAGCTCAGCTCTGTTTATTCAATGTACCATAGTTCAGACATAATTATACCTGCACTAATTTAGTCTATTATGGGCCTACTTCGCAGTGGGTGGCTTAAAACAGAGGTCAGTGCACTACTAACGACCAGCCCTCCCCTCAAGCTCCAGGGTACTAAGACTACAGATGATTAATTGCAAACCCTGCACTTGTCGATAAGGAGACTATTTCGGAATTTCAATTCAATATATGAAGCTGGCACAAACCCATAAATATTTGTTCTTTCTTTCAAAGCATGATGTTTGCGTCCGAAAGTCAATGGAAACGCCATATTTTCTTGTTAACAAATTATAGGGTCCTCTTGTTCCGGTTCACATTTAAGAACTAAGTTTTATAGTTTAGAGCGAGCTCTCAAGAAAATATGGCATTAATACAGACCAAGAATAGTTTTTCAGACATCAAACCAGCTAATGACCTATAAAAGCATCGGATTTAGGAGCGGGGGATTAAAGCCGCTGGTATTGATTAGGTACGTACAATTTGTATAGCGATAATGTTAAAAGTCCGCAACTATCTTTCCAAAGTTGATAAACTTTTTGCTAAAACTGTGAAATGTTCTCAATTTGTATATCCCTCCACGTCCTACAACAACGAGGGGCCGGACATCACATCTGTCGCGGGCCGACTGTGAAACAATCGCTCTGGCTGGAGCCAGTGTCCAGAGTCCGGCGGTGCGCCGCAGGAGGAGGACAGACCCACGCACAACTGCGTCATCCGCGCAGCATCAACAAACCCGGGGTGCGCGGTGGCAGTGCGCGCTGTACTAGGCAATAACCGTGCATCACAGTTATCGTACAGCTGCACCCAGCACTGCCAGATCTGCTCGCGCGGGATCAGTTCTGTCTCATTAGGCTTTCACAACCTTTTTTGCAGTACAAGGAGTGAAGGTCGGACAAACATTGGGCAAACAGGAATCAAAATGGGTGTTCTGGGCCTGTTTTCTATACATCACTCTAGCCTAGCATTGAATTGTCCACTAAAATTTCCAAAATGGATCAAAGTCGGAAAGCAAAACAATAAATTAGTATGTATGCAGCCTTTACTATCGGTCTCAAATAATAATAGAGAAAGGATACTGAACTAAGCTTACGAAGCAAATTAACCAGACTCCATAAAAGTTGTGGAAGACCGCAATTTGGTTCAAATTATTTAGTTAGTTGCTTCAAACTAATAAACCTAGTTTCCTAAAAAGATAGCTCAGAGGCCTTTCTTTCATTTTATACATATGAAAAAACCGATGATAAATCATTTCTTTTCTTATGCTATTGTACTGAACTGAGTTAGAGCTCATTGGCGACATTCTGATTTTAACATTTTGACGACAATAGTTTTCAGGAAACTACTAAGTAAGGTATTAGGTGACTGCTGCCGCAGTCCACTAATTTGTGACCGTGCGCTTGACATTGTAGGCGACGCCACTGCTCCCCTCGCCTCCGCTCGCCCCCTCAGCCTGTCACTTGCGATCCCTCGCCTCAAACTAATCCACTTTCTACACAGCGACCAGCTTGAGCGCTGGGCGCGGTCGGTGGTATCTCTATTGTCCAGTGGCGCCGCTGGTCAGGCACCTGCGATGCACTCTCCTGCTCTCACCGGTCGTAGCCCATCGCAGTAGAAGGTGAATTGGGTTACTTGACCAATCCCTTTATCCTTCCCCATGCCCCTACTGTGTCTGTGTATTTCTTTTTTGCACGTGACTCTTCGTGACTACTTCGTGACTACATGGCTCTAAACAAAGAATCAGAACAAACACAAAAAATCCGCCGAAAACCGAACGTGCAAAATTGAACCATTTAGAACCAATGAAAAGTAAAAAACATTTATGGCCGAGCCAGAGGCTGCGTGATTCGTCCTAAAAACCCACAACTGTGAAATTACATTATTTATTCCTCTAGATAAGCACTACAATTTCTTCACATTTATCATAAACGACCCCGGAAAGTCAGGGACCAGAGAATTCTGTAATCACTGGCTCCATCAGTGTTTCTGAAGTCCGAGTCACAAAATCCTCACTCGGGCATCACTCCTGACGCCAGGGGTTGAGGTCCTTGCGGGGTGGGAGGTCAGAACCCCTGGATTTTTGGTCTCCCATGGGCATTGTATTGGGCTTGTATTGCCGTGCCAGCTTTAACCCGCCCAGTACCCCCCCTCTGAATTGAGAAGAGATCTCCAGCCCTGCCTGACGCTCTCACTCAGATTTGGTCTCTTGTCACGTGCCGGCCGCAGGAATTCAGCTGACCCCTGAACCACAGGTATCCAGCTGCCCCGCCACACACCAGAACACGGCGGTACAGTGTGACTGCGATTTACAGGCGGAAGCGTCAGGCTGGAATACTGGGGGCGCGACCGCCTGAAAATCAGTAAAACACTGTGCCGCAGTGATCGTCCGGTTGACTGACAGGTATACTGTATGTATGCATGTATGCATGTATGTGCGCTTTGTAGGGTCAGCAAATAGCAAGGAAGTGGCCACAAGTTATAAGCTGATGGGGGACATTCATGGAAGCTTATGTCAGTCGACCTGAAAGACAAGTGCAAATAATTTTCCGCAGGACTTCACACAAGAACTGCAGCTCGAAGGAATCTTACAATAAAACATTTCCAAATAAAGTGGTGAAATTATACCTATTAGAGAAAAACATTGCTCTGAAAAATAGTCTGGGCAGCCAAAATTGGACAAAAGTGACAATGCTACCTCTCAGGAACAGAGCGTCTGACATCTGACCTCTGATGGTGCCGGCACTGTCAGGTAGCACTGCAGCTAAACAACGATGTTCCTATCAGCGCCAAAGCAAGGAGCAGTCACACGGATATAATTTTTTTAAGTGCTATGGAGGCCCAAACGATCCAGCTTGATATAAAGAACACATTGATCATTATTCCAAACATACGAAAATAAATGAATTCAAAGTAAGCCTCGCCAGGGAGTCGGGCCGTCTTCTTTCATGCCTATTGACACTTTTTATCCCAAGAATATGCCTATTTTTTCCTAATTAAAACAATACACCTTTCTCAGCAATAATAATGTAAAACAAGAATGAGCCAAAGTCTCAACTCACTATTTCTTTTTCTTACATTTGAGTGGGTAACTTTACGCCAGCAGGAAGTCACGGATTCAGTGACCCCTCCCTTTCTGTCACTGACAGACAGGAGCGCTACTCATAACCGGATCCAGAATACCTCATACGAGGGGGCACCTCAGTTAGCGGGTCGCCGTTCAGGTCGGAGGGGGCATCCTGGCCATGAGCGCCCATTCTTAAGCTGTGGTCTTTAAAGCATGCATCAAAATACATCATCAAGCGCAAAGTCGAATGGAAGGCAGAGAAGCGACGATTCAAAGGGGTTTCCAGTGAATCGATCGGGACACCAGATTTCCCTTGAATTCGCCTATGGCCTTGCTCGCCACCGATCAGTTTTGGCAGCTCAAAGTTTTTATCGCCCTCCCACCGACTTCCTTCCAGCGAGGGTGGGGTGTCACACCTGGTCAATCACAGCCCCTACCTCGGTAAATCCGTGTCGTAGCTAACGTGTAATTACCTGTACCACACCATCTGGCACCTCTACTACTTTTACCTGCACAGCACCCTCACTATCTAAGGACAATAGACCCAACGTAGCAACTTACTACCAAAGCGCAGCTGAAAAGGAAAAATGTGAAATATGCTGATCGTCTGAGGCAAATATAGGCTGGAGGCAGTTGAACAGTATCTCAATTTTTTCAGACAAAAATGAGAGAAGGAGAGGCCTGCACGGAACGGAAAACGGGAGGGAAAGTAAGGAGTGGAATAAAATGGAATGGGATGAACTTGCCACGTTTTCATTGGGGATGGAACGGAATGAGAATGACATGGGAAGAGAGTAGCTGCCTAATGCTGCGGAGAAGCGGAATGATACGGAAGGGGACCACTGATTACATTCATTTTGCGGGCCAGAAAGGGACGGAATTGGCTTTATTCGGACGAAATGGTATGAATGCCAACATTGTGGCCCTGTTAATCTCCAATGGGCACTGCATCTCGTAGATATGGCTTAACCCTCCATAAATCCTTCTATAAAACGGAGATACTGAGAGCTTCAAGCCAGCTATTCTTACATTTGATAACGGCAGGTGCACTTGTGAGACGGTGATACAACTGGAAGAGTTCCAAAGACTCCCTTCTTCGGTTTCGCTCTGACACCATCTACTGATAAAAGCATAGGCAAAGCGATCTGTTTGAAGTGGGTTTGTAAAAAAGCAGGCTGGGCACAGTGAGAGCGCTATCGTGTTTCCGAAAAGCGAGGACTGTACAGATGTTTACACATAAAGATTACTCGTATAAATAATCATTGGTTTCATAACAGGCATTCAATACTTGTAAGTGTAAATCAAGATTACTTTACTTACAAGGTTGATCCACGAGGAATACTTTGTCGCCAACGTGACGTCACACAATTTGGCACCAATATGGTAGCAGTTGCTGATGCATAAGCGGCGCGTTTAGTTCAACAATCGAAAACAACAAACAAATCTAAACTGACGGGGGTTTAGACACTCGCAGCTTGGGAGGGATTGATTATTATCAATATGTATTCTTTTTCATGCCGGGACGAGCTAGAACGTAGGCAGTCTGCAAAATAAGGGTTTCTGCCGATGTTTCGTCTAACGTGAAGTGCTCGTTTAGACCTATTGAAGTTGCGTTATTTTTTTACAAACCAAACGGTCCCTGATGCTGTGAGAACATTTCAAATGATGATTTTAAATGGAAGAATAAATATGTATACGGCCACCACATGCTAATATTTGTATATTTCCGTCGAGTGCATTTTTATTTTTCAACACCAGTTGGATCTTATAACTCGGGCTGCTTTGCTTCTTTCCATTACTTTGGCTTTACCGCATTGTTGTTGTGGCTAGGTGATATGGTACCAATGTGGTATCAAGGTATCGAAAAGTATAGTATCGTTTGCCATGGGAGAGGGAGCCCTCTAACCCGCGCCCCACCGGAGATCCGGCGCCACTTTCGCCCCACCAGGGGGCATCGATGCCCCCTCTAAATCCGAAAATATGGGGGTTATTGGTACCGTACGTTTATTATACACATTGCAATCGACAGCACACAACGGAATGTAAGTGAGGGAGAGCCCCACGTTCAAGGGAGGCGGGACGTGTACGACGCCGGGCGGGTGGAGCTTGGCTAATCGAGCGCAAACGTGACTCACCGGAATAAACGTACGTCCCAAACCCACCGAGTTTTTAATTTTGACCGCGCCGCACACCCAGCCAGCAGAGAGAACACCCCCGGGGCAGAACCCGAACACGCGTGCGGTCGCTGAAAGCTGAAGAAAAGCGGTATGTTATAGGAGTGGGCTATAGGAGTGGGCAAGGTGAAGTGCGATTTAGCTAGTGGAGGTGGGCCGCGCAAAGTGCATCAGAAAGCCGACGTGAATTCAGTAAGAAATTACTTCCCATGTTTAAGCGCTCAGGTCAATGGTTTGACCTCCAGAGGTCAAGTTAGGTCAAGATAGGCTATTTTCACTCAAGTATTCAATGCTTAGCAAACTGAGCATAGCTCTTATGCCATTAGAGCTATTGGGATCTGGTTAAATAGATTTGATAGGAAAATGCTAGGACTTTTTCCGCTATGTGGAACGTAATGACCTGCCACCAGTGCTTTGACCTCCAGAGGTCACCTCGTGACCTAATTTTACCTGAGGTCACGAAAGATCCGAAAGTGGCCTTGCCGTATATTAAATGAAAGCCAGTGACTAGACATACACGATGATGTTTGACTCAGCGCTCTAGCTTAATTAGGTCAAAAGTTATTTACAAAATACTGTTTGTGACCCTGGTGACCTTTGATGACCTCGAAGAGGTCAAAGGAAAATGTGGCCCCTGGAATCCGTGAAAGGGAGTCTAAGAATGCTTTTCTGGGCAAGCTGAACATTTGCAATCGTTTTTGTGAGTTTTAGATCATAAGACAGCTTTTCCCATGCTTTTTCAATGGGAAGGGTCACCTCATGACTTGAACTCAGGTCACGAAATAACAAAAAATCCCGGATTAACGGCTGGTTGGCCTTGGAGGTTTCATGAAGTGTAGGAAGTTTCAAATCGATTGACTCAGAAATTTGGCTCTTATAGAGCTCAATAATAATTATTGGGGCTTATCGACGCACCAACTGCCAGGGTCATATGGCGTCGCCAACTCTTTCCCTGTTGGAAGGGTTTCTCGGGAGCCAGCTTGCTCCTTGTTCAGGGAACTTATAGAGCTCAAAAGTTGAAGTGAGGTAACCTTGGTTGACCGCGCCTGGTGACCTGACCTTGGGTATCCCGGAGTAAAAATTTCAGGGATGGTGGGAAAATGATGGTGTGAGAGGTAGAGCCCTCAACCGCGGTGCTGCACCTCGTTGTTTTTCTGCTATCCCGAAAATAAACCTTGGGGGGCCATCGATGGACCCGGTGGGACGAGGGTTAAGCTGCTTTGCAGAGCCAACTTTGAATGCCATTATTTTTAAGAAAAACTGACAATATCGCCTTCAAATGTTCAATTTCGAAAACAAATGTCATGTGGAATTGTGGAAAAAGAACAATGTTTTCCCTTCGACTCATACTGTTCTTGTGAGAGCCGGCTGAAATCGACGAATATTAACATGGGACCTATTAGGTGAAGGAAAGCTTTGTCGCCAACGTGACGTCACAGTAAAGGCGACTCCTGATTCGTGGTTGGGTGCTGAGTGTAAATATTAGGCTTGGTGGTGCACCGCCTGCGGCATGGTGGGCATACAAAAAAGCATTAATGTTCACAGCTTAACACGCGCAATGGAGAGGGGTCTGGCGTCAGCGAGCAGTGGAGGGGACCCCCTCCGTCAAAGGAACCTCCGTTCTCCATAACATTACCCGTCATAACGTGACCTCCTCCTCCTGAGATCTTATCAACCAAGGTGGGTAGAAAACACCTGCTTGGGGGGAGGGGGTAGGGACGACAGTGATCTACATTAAGGCCGATTTTCATTGCCCAAGGTCCATATATTTCAGGTCAAAATAGGTCGTACAGTCCAATCTGGGAGGTGCTGGAAACTTATTGGGGAACACGTGATTTTGCGAGAAAAAACGAAATATACGGAGAGCAGATCATGGTCATATAGGGAAGATCCCACACAATGTTATCTGAATCTTTGAGGACAAAGTTAATAAAGTTCACTGACCTTTGACCTAATAATGAAATACCTTCAATAATATACAATATATCTGACACTATAGCAGTTTTGTATGGGAAATTAGGGTTTGAACTTAAGAAAATACCTTTGACCTTGACCTGCCCCCTTGACCTTGACGCCGAGGGGCTTTAACTATGTAGTCGTAGCATAGCTTGAACTTCATGTGGTGTGACCTTGACATATAATCCTGATTATATGACACTATAACATCACCACTCAGTCTACATTGCAGAAGAACTGGTGCAACCGCGCGCTTGCGACGGTTTCAAAATTTAGGTTTCAGTTTAAAAGCCTATAAGTCAGCATATTATTCCCCGAGTTTTTAAAAAATTATTTCCCCCTTCGACACGCTCATGAATTCTCTCACATTTATCTAAGTAGCGTTTTCCAGCTGCGAATGGTTCTTAGGTCTCTTTGGAACGTACTATGGGGACACTTAAGGACTCCTCCACCACTGGCGTTTTAAATTTAAAACAACTCCCCACATATAAAAGTAGTATTAAGAATTTTGACATTTTTTTCTTGTAAGGTATTACCGTTTTTTTTAAGTGTCACGTAGTCTTAGGCAAGTTATATGCATACATACCTGGCAGGTAGCATATATGTGGGATTGGGGTTGAAAGAAAGTCAAAATTTTGGAAACAAACGTTTTTGAAAATAACGTTTTCAACTTAACAGACCAATACTTATATATTTTGAGCGATTGTTTTTGCGCAAAATTGATAGACGACTAAAATCTCTGTGGGTGTTTTCCATTTAAATTGTTATTGTTTAATGGGAAATGTACAGCGTTGCCGTTAGACTTTTTAGATTACCAAAGGCACGTACAAATATACATAATCCTACCCCAATGGTGCCGAAGTGGCATTGGAGTGTACCAGAAAAAATACATGCCCCTTTACCGTCCTATTTCTTAATTAACTTCAAACAGAGTGGTGGATTTATATTTCTTTGAGGGTGCCCGGGCACCTCCGATGAAACCCTGAAGTCGTGATGGAGCACCTCGCCTAAGGACTTCAAATGGATCTTATGCAGTTCAAAAGCCCTGCCAGAAGCCTAAAACACAATGTATACTATGCTATTGCTTTAATATGGTGTCGTTTAACGACGTCGTTCAAAAATTTCAAAACACAATTTCTTAATGCACTCTCCTGTCCGCAACAGTATTTCACTCATTCCTGTAGTTAGGTGTATAGTCTTTGTCCTTAGGCATTATTTCTATCTGAACCTGGAGACACTAATCAAATACACACATAAAAAAATCCCTTTTACACTCCAATTAAAGACGGCTACGTACCCGGCTCGTCGAGGACAGCGGATGACGGCTCACCGACAGCTGATTTGGCGCGAACTTGACATGAATGGAATGTTTGTAAAATAAGAGTGCCTGTCTGGGCGAATTCAGGATTTCCAATCGGGGAGGGGTTAGGCACGGCACATGTTCAGGGGGCGCTATCAGGAACATTGCCCCCCCTTTTGGGAAGTAAAATCTATCAGGCCGGCGCCAAATTAGATCGCAGGGGCGCCGGTGCTCGCATCCTGGGGGGATGGGGGAGGGCGTCATCGACCTCCCCGGAAGGTCTCTTTTCAGCGAGGATGATGAAGATGATGAGCATTCTGTGATGAACATGAAGTCATACTGTTTTCGTCTGGCCTCGAGGGCTAGACAGCTTCAATTTATTATCTTTATTAATATGATTCTAAACAAAGGCAATGAGAAATTTTCCTAAAATTACGTTTAGCAATGTCTCACCAGCCCTCTATGCTGCGTTTTCCCTCAACTCTGCAATGCTTCACATTAAGGATTAAAAGTACTTTAACCCTCGCCCCGGTGGGGAGTGTTTGAAAACTCTCCTCGGGTTTTTCCAGTGGCACGAAAAAATGGCGGTGCGAAGCGCCGCCGTACTTGGCACCCCTTATCCTTGGTCGATTTTGCAGCTTTTCCCAACATTTCAAGGTTGGGCCATCTCAGTTCAGGTCACCTGTGCAGGTCAAGTGACCTCACCTTCAAAATGTTTAAGGTGACATAAGTAGGAAATGGATAATTATATCGGATTGAAACGTATACCACATAACGGACCCATCAAATGCTATTTCATATCGATGACCCATGGTCAGGTACGGATCATGACCTCTCCTTTGGAAATATATGGGGAAAACAGGAATTAGGCTGTATTTGCGTAGAAACAGCTGAGAATACCTTCGTGCTCTCCAAATCGTAGTATCCTGGCCCCTTTCTAGGTTCAAGCTTCAATTTTTCCACTGTGACCTCTGATAGGTGATATGGGGCTACTTAACCCGTGCCTCACCGGGGGTCCGGCGCCACCTTCGTCCCACCGGGGGCCGTCGATGGCCCCCCTGTAACTCTAAAAATATGGGGTTAGCAAAATTTGCAAAGTGCATTAGAAAGCTTGCGTAAATGCAACAAGAAATTACTTTGCATGTTTAAGCGCTCAGGTCAATGGTTTGACCTCCAGAATTTCAGTTAGATCAAGATAAGCTATTTTCACTCAAATATGCAATGCTTAAGAAAACTGGGCCTAACCCTTACCATTAGAGCTATTGAGATCTGGTAAAGTACATTTGATAGGAAAATGCCCGACCCTTTTCCGCTATGTGAAACGTAATGACTTCCCGCCAGTGCTTTGACCTCCAGAGGTCACCTCGTGACCTAATATGACCTGAGGTCACGAAAGGTCAGAAAGCGACCTTGCCATATAGCAAATGAAAGCCAGTGACAAGACATATACGATGACGTTTCATTCAGCGCTCTAGCTTTATTAGATCAAAAGTTATTGTCAAAATACTGTTTTTGACTCCTGGTGGCCTTGGATGACCTCAGAGACGTCAAAGGGAAAATATGGCCCTTGGGATCCGTGAAAGGTTGTCCAAGAACGCTTTTTTTAGTAATCCGATCATTTGCAATCGTTTTTGTGACATTTATATCATAAGACAGCTTTTCCCCATGCTTTTTTAATGAGAGAGGTCACTTCGTGACCTGACCTCAGGTCACGAAATCGAAAAAATTCCCGATATGCATCTTTTAGAGCCTGGAGGGGTCATAAAGTTTAGGTAGTTTCAAATCAATCAACTTAGAAATGTAGCTCTTATAGAGCTCACAAGTTGAAGTGAGCTGACCTTGGTTGATCTCGCCTGGTGACCTGACCTTGGGTGACCCGGAATAAAACAATTCAGGGATAGTGGTAAAAATGATGGAGTGAGAGGTAGAGCCCTCAACCGCGGTGCTGCGCTTCGTTATTTTTCTGCTATCCCGAAAAAAACCTTAGAGGGGCCATCGATGGCCCCCGGTGGGGCGAGGGTTAAGCAGTTTTCAGACTTTGTTCAACAACTTTGCAGGAAATGATGATACAGCTTTTATTTTGATACCATTATGTTCGGATTGCAATTGTAAGTCAATTTATTTGCATATTGACTATGCTAGGTTGAAAAGTGACCTTGAACTGATTTGAGGTCAGGTAATTTTGGTGTTTTGACCTAGCACAGTCATATTATACATCATTCGATTCGCTTGACGAGAGAAAGCGAATAGTGCCTAAAAATGATTCTAATTCAGCCAGCTCTGTCAGACGCTAGAGCCCCAAAAACACTACCCTAACATGCTGCCTTCTTTGATCTGTCATGACCTCAATATTGATCTGAGGCAAAAAGTGACCAGTTTAGTTTCTTCATGAATTTGTATGAGCTATCCATCAATCTTCGCGTTTTTTTCGCTGTCCCGCATTGGAGCCGAGTTCGAGAGGGTTTTCAAACACCCCCCACCAGAGCGAAGGTGGCTCGAAGGCCCACCGGGGCGTGGGTTAATACCCTGAAAAAGTTTAACACGTACCAAAAAGGTTTGTGGTGTACCACTGTACCGAGGGACATGAAGATGTACTGAATTCGGTGCGATCGTACCCAAACGCCAACACTGGAAGCAAATGGTACTTGTCTTCTTGAGCAATTGCAATGATGGCAACACTGATGACAAACGACATAAAACTTAGCATTCAACCACCATGTCTGATATAAGACTATATTTTTGCACGAATAAATAGTTCCGGGGGATGGGTGGCTTAAGTGGATCACATCCCCGTCTTCTAAGCCACCGGTCCCGGGTTCAAGTCCCGGCGGAGCCTCTGAATAAGTTGATCCGATCCCCAACATCCCTTCCAACAGGGTGAGAGTTGGTGACGCCGTATAACCTTCGCAGTTGGTGCATCATTAAACTCCAACAGTTATAAATAAATGGTTCAGGGTTCGCCGACGATTCCATTTAGCGATAAACCAGGCTCATTGTTCCCTTCAGGGAAAAGTGTTAAAACAAAGACGCTAATGGGTCTCAGTGAAGACCTCCCATTACAGCTAGTCAGAATCCCTAAATGCGACGCATCAACCTTGCTGACAGCTTTACTTCCGGTCGTCAATAGGCTTTATGACACATCAAGAGTGCCTCTGACTTTTTGCGGCCCCTGCCCTGCAAGCAGCTTGCATCAGCCGCAAGCCCCCAGACCATTTGTATTCAGACAGAAAATGATGCAATGTCCATTCGCCCCACTTCTGTCGAAATTCAGAGGTGTTTGTGAGCTGTCTAGTTTGTGAACCATACACATGAAAGAAGTCCAGATCATGCTGAGCTCACTCTCCACTAGCGTAGACACCGGTCAACATACTCGGGTAACTCGGTGCAGGAAATGGGTCACTGTATTCAAAAGGTGTGGAGATACACGCAGGGATTTTGGGATTATGTATTCTCTCAATACAGTTCAGAATAATTTACAGATAGGAGGTGTGCTTTTTAGGTCTACAAGTTCCACGCATTCAGGAAAATAAAACCTGGTGGAATTTATGCCGACAACAGTTCGGGTAAGTGGTGGATAAATCACCGCACGAGGAATCATTCGACGGCCGCCATTTTTACCGGGATATAAATCAGGCAGCTGGCAAACCATGATGACAAAATGATGAACGATTCCAGCGCAAAAACGCAGCCCAGACGTTCAGTTCCGGCACGGAATTCAAACGATTTGACACGCTGACGAATGTTGCATCGGTCCCGGGTGATTTTGGGTGGGCAGCAACAGCGGCGGATCTAGGTGGATAGGCGGGAGGGGGGGGGCAACTGGGTCGCAAATGGCGAAAATATAGTTTGTAAAGAAAATGTCAGAGCATTGAAGGGTCAGTGGGGTTGGGAAGGGGAAGGGGAATTTACCTTGTTCAACTCCCCCTCGATCCACCAGCGGGCAACAGAGGGGGGAGAGGAGAGCAAGAAGAGAATCTGAAACGTCCAGGCGGCACGGTGGCACGACCGAGGCGTGCAAGTGAGCCGAATTCGGCGACGCACACGGCAAGATCTGATGTTTGACCTCGGCTGCACTGGACTGTCTCAGACTTGAACAAAGCGTGGAAAAGGGGCCAGAACTGCTGCTGCGTAATGGTTTAAACGCCTATTGTTTAAGTTTAACACCTACCTGTTTAAGTTTAAAAAGCTTGGATTGACATGGAACGGGTGATAGAGAAATAGCACAAAATCATTAACTTTCGCAACGGAGAGGGATCTGGCACTGACGCGCAATGAAGAGGGGGCCTGGTAGGCCCACTAAAGTCTAAAAAACCAAAAAATTAGGAAAAGGCACCTTTGGACATTTGAGAGGATTCTGGCGATCTACATTATAACCACTTTTGATTGGCCTATGTTTATATCTTCAAGGTCAAACGAGATATTAAACGTCAGAATTTAGTACTTGGTGTGTCTTCGTCATGGGGTCGCGCGGTCAGCAGGGGCTGCGCTCGCCTCTCGGCGGGGACAACCAGGATATTTTTCTCGAACTTCAGTCGTTTAAATCCGGGACACTTGCTCGGGGTGGGCGGCAGGTGGATGAGCGAGCCTGCGTTAGGTGAACATGTTCGCCGGTGATTACATTATCTGGAGTAGTTTGTCTGAGTGTGCTGCACATTGCTTGCCCGTCTTGTCCCTGGATGGTGCCAGCTGTGGCGTTTGCTGCGGCTGAACTCTCCCTTCCCCTACCTGTTTCTTTCTACAAAATTTATGCATTGCGGATTCAAATCTCAATTGTGTCGGTAACATTTTGGGAAGTGCTGTTAATTTGCAGAAATTGTCGCGAATTGCTGAAACCCGAATAATATCATGGAAAGACGGTTCCATAAGATGTTCTCCATTCCAGGTCAGTGCTGCAGAAACTGAGCTAAAGTGAAAAGCGACGTAAAGGTGTAAAGAAAATGTAAGTTCACAATATTGGCGGCTGATAAGTATGTAAAGCAAATGAACATCGCGAGGAAATTATAACAGTCTAACTGAAGGAAAATACCAGCTCCAACTTTCAGACACAAACATTATTCATTGTTTTAAACATACCGCCTATTTGCTTCACTGCTAAGACGGGTTAATTATGTGTGTAAATATAGGTATTTGATGAAAAAGCGTCTCTTCGTTGCAGTATGCAACAGTCGTTATGACTATGACCTATTGCTACACAATATGATATATTCCATCTAATGGAAACTAGAACTATAACATTCGTTAATCGGAAAATAAGGGTTTGTTTTCTTTAAACTTGACCTGTGACTCTAACTTAACATTGAATTGCCTTAGATATAGCATCACAACATAACATACGTCATACTGGGTTGCGACACCTGACCGGAAGCAATGAAGCCAATGACCTTGAAAATTCTGGTATGGCCTCGACCTGTGAGTTTTGACCTTGAATTTGACCTTCATGTGAGTTCACCTTGACATATAATCCCGATCCTATGGCGTTGTGACGTCACCACTCGGTCTGCACTGCAGGTATTTTTTTATAAATTTTGTTCATTTGTTCCTGTAAGGCTGCTGGAGTCGGAATCTCACTAAAGTCATCCGGGACTTGTCACGGAACCCCGACCCCACCACCCGAACGAGCAACTCCCTCAATGGAGGGTTAATTTGAAGCCAAGTTTAAGTCCCACAAAGCACACGGACGGCCGCCCCGCTCAGGTCCCTCTCACAGTAGTTGCCGCCGACCTGTACGTCGGGTAAACTATTGGCGCCGGAGCGTCTCGAACCGATCCCAAGCCTGGACATGCACTGCCACTGCATGCTCTGAGCAGCGGGCCGTAATGTCACCAACTGGTACCGGCACAGGTGAACTGGTGCGACCGCCCCACTGTGGTGACCTCGAAATGTAGGTCTGACTTTGAAAGTCTATAAGTCAAGTAGTTATTGACCGATTTGCAAAATTATTACACCAGTCAACGTGCTTATTTAATTGATCGAAATGTCAGCATGTAGCCCTTGTTTTCTGCCGAAACGAAGTCTCCCGCCACCTGGGAATAAAAGGGGAGGGGGGCTGAGGTCCTTTTCCAACACAAATGTTAAGAAGTTCCCCTCACATTCATGATTTGCATTGTTTCGCCTTTTTTGTCAGGTTGAACATGGGGAACATTTTTTAAACATGTGGATTGATACTTTCAGTTTATCATTTTCCACTTTGTTCGTGTGCAGGTATTTCAACCCAGCAGGTTTTGCATAGCTAACACAAAGCTTTCAAAGGTTCAAAAATGCAATATTTAAAACAAGAACATTGTGTTTGTAATCGCCTCAAAGTATTATAGCTCATCACAAAAAGCATTGTAAATACAAATTAAGCAAGGAAGTTTGGGTACAGTCCAACCTACAGCGACCCCAAAGTGTCCTCTGATTCCAAGTTAGAGCCTCGAGCAGTGGCGGATCCAGCACTCCATCCAGAGGAGCGGGGGTAGGGGTTTCGAGCATCCCCTCCTATTGCCTCGGATCAGCCTCCGCCTGTGTATTAACTATAGGCACTTGGACATTTCGGAGGTGGGCTTGAGCCCCTAACCCATCCGCCCCCTTTAATCCGCCACTGGCCTTGAGTTTCAGTGGTGCATTTATGGAGCATCGAACCACATGTAATGCCTTTTTTTAGAACTGGAATATTAAATGCATGGATCGTGGCGTAACGGTATTTCTAGAGTAGTTCCAAATAGGTGTACTCCACTGGAAGTCAGCACAGCGTGTTGCGACAGCACCTAAAACATTGCTTCCCCAGGACCTCGAACACATCTTCTCAATAGCCTGCAGTGCTTCAGATTCTCTGCTGAGCGCTGCAATCGACTTTGTTTTTAGCAGTCCCCTCCCCTCAGGGTGCAGTCTTATTTGTCACTCGCTGCTTTTCAATTTCATCACGCCTCCAATGGGCACCCTCGTACCATCATTTTCTACTGTCTATTACCACTGTCACCGTAGATAACGGTTAAGTATTCTGAGATATTCATCCGACATTTCACCCTCACTTACTCCGCGCCTATTGACGTGACGTACGATCACTCATCCCTATTCCGGTGCCCCGCGGGAATGATTCGTTGGGCGGTGAGCACCTCGGCTCTGTCGGAGTCAGCACCAACTTAACGAGCCTTGATTAATGGCCCCGACCCGTGGGCGCTGCCGCCTTTCTCCCGCGGGCTTCGCTGCTGAGAGGTGATGTCGATGCATCATCGGCTCCGATGGCCTCCCGTCGGCGCCGATGCGGCAGCCGGCTTGTGGCGCACTGCAGTCACCGGGGACGTTAGCCGCGTCGACGCCGGCCCGACCCAGCTGACCCGGTGGTACTGTCTCACAGGCCTGACACTGGTCCGACCCGGCTGACCCATTGGTACTGTCTCAAAGGCCTTACACTGATCCGACCCGGCTGACCCGGTAGTACTGTCTCACAAGAATGACACTGGTCCGACCCGGCTGACCCATTGGTACTGTCTCCATGCCTTACACTGGTCCGACCCAGCTGACCCGGTGGTACTGTCTACATGCCTGACACTGGTCCGACCTGGCTGACCCATTGGTACTGTCTCACAGGCCTTACACTGGTCCGACCCGGCTGACCCGGTGGTACTGTCTCACAGGCCTGACACTGGTCCGACCCTGGCTGACCCAGTGGTACTGTCTCACAGGCCTTACACTGGTCCGACCCGGCTGACCCGGTGGTACTGTCTCACAGGCCTTACACTGGTCCGACCCGGCTGACCCGGTGGTACTGTCTTACACTGGTCCGACCCGGCTGACCCGGTGGTACTGTTCAAAGCTTACACTGGTCCGACCCGGCTGACCCGGTGGTACTGTCTTACACTGGTCCGACCCGGCTGACCCGGTGGTGCTGTCTCACATGCCTGACACTGGTCCGACCCGGCTGACCCAGTGGTACTGTCTCACAGGCCTTACACTGGTCCGACCCGGCTGACCCGGTGGTACTGTCTCACAGGCCTTACACTGGTCCGACCCGGCTGACCCAGTGGTACTGTCTCACAGGCCTTACACTGGTCCGACCCGGCTGACCCGGTGGTACTGTCTCCAGGCCTTACACTGGTCCGACCCGGCTGACCCGGTGGTACTGTCTTACACTGGTCCGACCCGGCTGACCCGGTGGTACTGTCTCACAGGCCTTACACTGGTCCGACCCGGCTGACCCGGTGGTACTGTCTCACAGGCCTGACACTGGTCCGACCCGGCTGACCCAGTGGTACTGTCTCACAGGCCTTACACTGGTCCGACCCGGCTGACCCGGTGGTACTGTCTCACAGGCCTTACACTGGTCCGACCCGGCTGACCCAGTGGTACTGTCTCACAGGCATTACACTGGTCCGACCCGGCTGACCCGGTGGTACTGTCTCACAGGCCTTACACTGGTCCGACCCGGCTGACCCGGTGGTACTGTCTCACAGCCTCACACTGGTCCGACCCGGCTGACCCGGTGGTACTGTCTCATGCCTTACACTGGTCCGACCTGGCTGACCCGGTGGTACTGTCTCACAGGCCTTACACTGGTCCGACCCGGCTGACCCAGTGGTACTGTCTCACAGGCCTTACACTGGTCCGACCTGGCTGACCCGGTGGTACTGTCTCACATGCCTTACACTGGTCCGACCCGGCTGACCCGGTAGTACTGTCTCACAGGCCTTACACTGGTCCGACCCGGCTGACCCGGTGGTACTGTCTCACAGGCCTTACACTGGTCCGACCCGGCTGACCCGGTGGTACTGTCTCACATGCTTTACACTGGTCCGACCCGGCTGACCCGGTGGTACTGTTTCACATGCTTACACTGGTCCGACCCGGCTGACCCGGTGGTACTGTCTCACATGCCTTACACTGGTCCGACCCGGCTGACCCGGTGGTACTGTCTCACAGGCCTTACACTGGCCCGACCCGGCTGACCCGGTGGTACTGTCTCACATGCCTTACACTGGTCCGACCCGGCTGACCCGGTGGTACTGTCTCACAGGCCTTACACTGGTCCGACCCGGCTGACCCGGTGGTACTGTCTCACTGTTACATTGGTCCGACCCGGCTGACCCGGTGGTACTGTCTCACAGGTCTTACACTGGTCCGACCCGGCTGACCCGGTGGTACTGTCTCCAGGCCTTACACTGGTCCGACCTGGCTGACCCGCTGGTACTGTCTCACAGGCCTTACACTGGTCCGATACGGCTGACCCTGTATGTATGTACATATAGAGCTTAGGCAATAACCATATCCTTGAAATATGTCGCTGTAGGAGGATTGATTATTTCTGGGAACAGGGAAAAGGAAGTGTTGAGCGGTGTAATGAAGTGAATAATTTTCCTATTTCTAAATAATTGACCTATACTACCTCAATCAAAGCTTGGAACTTTAAAGAAATATATTCACAATTTTGGCGGCAGGATAAAAAGTTATGATGCTATGTTTGGTTTATGAAACCAGCCAGACACTGCAACCTCTACAATATTTAAACCTGTTGCCAGGATAAAAAGTCAAAATATTGAATCATGTTTGATCCACCAACAAAATGAATTTATTCGAACACCTATGGTTTCTAAAACAAGGAGGGATGGATTTCACCCTTGTCTTCTCCGGCAGATAACATTTACATCCGTAAAAATGACACCTTAAAAACACAGAGTCAGTGAGCTGCAATGAAGCTTTCATAGCTGTTATATGCCATCCATACCTAAATGAATAAACATCACAGTGTACTTATGAAATAGCGAAGAATTGAACCGTCAACATTGGACGTTACCGAAACTAAAATTATCCTCGACAGAAGCCTGAATAATAAACAAGTCATACATCATAGGCCACTCATGAACTGATGCATGCCATAGTATCTTTGCATCTGAAGGAGTCTAATGTTGCGTTTACGGCCTGGTTTCATAGATATTTCACAACATTTATTCGTAGGTCTAGTTTTATAGGCGTTGATGGTCCAGAATATCTGAGGAAGAGAGAGAGAGAGAGAGAGAGAGAGAGAGAGAGAGAGAGAGAGAGAGAAAGAGAGAGAGAGAGAGAGAGAAGGAGAGAGAAGAGGAGGGGAAGTAAATCACGCAGGCATATTTTCCGTAAAACCATGTGAAATTAACTACTAAAACATGAATGCAC
Source organism: Lepas anatifera (assembly GCA_034440635.1). Taxonomy (NCBI): domain Eukaryota; kingdom Metazoa; phylum Arthropoda; class Thecostraca; family Lepadidae; genus Lepas; species Lepas anatifera. The sequence continues at coordinate 450,045 of JAOTON010000499.1, forward strand.
GTGTTCAAGTACCAGTCTCACTGTCCCGAAACCAATTCCTGATGTTTGGTACGAAGATATAGCATACATCATCAATTTTTAATGTCAGCTCGTCTACCAGAAGTTAATACTATCCCTGGAGTTTCTTATTTTCTAGATGAAATGAAAACTGTTTTATAAGCATTTGCCCACTCAAATACGGAGTCAAGTTGATCCAGATTTCCAAATGAGATGAGTTGAGGATTTGTCCCAATTTCCGCACACTGCGATACTGGGCCGGAAGGATGGAACGGAGTGTAGCTCGTTGAAAGTCTTTTATCTGCCTTCAACAAACATGAGCCTGTAATTCAACGTTTTACGACAGACCACAGGCCTACCAAAGCAAAGAAAATAAATTATATTAGCAGAACATAAGTTAGGCATTTTGATTTTCACTTAACAGCAACATACGCTAAAGAAAAGAGCCTCACATTGCTACTATTTCAAGCACATCCACCTAACAGAGCTGCATTCGAATCGGAGCCAGCCGCTGTCGCAGTCCAAAGGCTGTTCTTCGGCACACCGTTAGTCAAAACAGCTCGACCATAAATCCTAAGTGAGCCATCAACCTCGCCTTCCTGTGCAAGCAACTGTTTGTTGCTTCAGGGGGAATGTTAAATATAAAAGGTGACCTCACCGGTTCTGCCGCATGCCATCGTATTTTGAAGAGCGAAACAAAACTGTCAAACTGTTTCATTGCACCTCTAACTTGGACCCGCCGAACAAGCATTCACATCTAACTATTGTCTGACAGGCTATCGTTTTGCTGTGTTATGTAGCAGAACAGTCAAAGGGCACATGTGGAGAGCACACACGGGGCTGGTAAAAGTCCACCCGGCTACACGCAGGATGACACAGTTATGTCAACGCCCTGGTTCCGGGACACGTCAACCCGCCCCCGCCACCCGAACTGTAGTCTCTCTCCACACGAAGAAAGACTCTGTCCCGATAGCCAGATTTCGTACGCTGTCAAATTTTCTCGTGGGTCTACAGGACAGGGATGGCTCCAAACCAATCGTTTCGTGGATATGAAGAAGCAACGTGATGGATATTGAGAACACTTGCGTTTTTCTTAGAATCTTGACGAAAATTAGCCAGAAGTGACTATAATTGTACAAGTGAAGTGGACTAAGGTCGATAAGACGCGCTCCCAAAACTAATTCACCCAGTCAGGGAGGTTTTTAGTTGTCTTGCATTGTCATAAGCAAGCCTACGGCAATAACAAAAACTGTCGGAATTAACCGATAAAAAGACTACAAAAATCATAGTTCTATTAGCAGTCTTCCATCTGGATCAATAACTCTATGCATACCTAGCTTTTTCGAATGGATTGCGTTAAACTTAAGCTCGAATCTGCTCTAAGCCAAAGGAGTAATTTTTACTTCCAAACCACTTTTTCGTCCAGTGATTTCTGTTCACTTTTCTGGTGATGCGTACTATGGAAGCGGATTCTGTACAGGCTGCCAGACATCATTGTAAATCAGGCATCCAATTTTTTACATATAGACCACAATCTGGGCAGGCCCATAAAACAAGCCAGACAAAATACAAGCTTATCTTATATCAGCGAAGATCTGACTCATTGCTCCATGCTCGTCATACGTTTCTTTGCAAGAAAGAAAAAAACACCTCCCTTAACGGGCCCCGCCACGGTTCTGATAGCTGCCACGTGGCGATACAGTTCAATCCCCCCGGCTTTGTCACAAATCAAAGTGGACAGGACGACGGACCGCTGCACGAACAATTTCACGGCGTGCGCGACAGTAGGTCAACGTCCTGTGTACTCTGCGAGATTCCCTTCTCAAGCTCAGTTTGGACACGAAATCGGCCAGAACAGAAAAAACCAGCTGACCGCAACTGGATCACGAATCTGGATCGAGGTCAGCGTCGCACCAGCCCGCCACCCAGGCTGTCGCAGCAGGCTGCCGCCGCCTCAGGGCGCGGCCCACCACAAACAAACGCACCACTCCCTTCCCCAGTGATGCCATGATGACGTCACTGGGGCGACAGGGCGCAGGACTTACCGGGAAGGGCAGCCGACAGCAAGCAGAGGCTGACCAGCCCCATCGACAGCGCAGGCACCATAGCTCCTGGAAAAGACGCAGAGGGAAAATTATGTTGCGTTAAATGATGCTCGTAACGTAGGAAGAAGTCACAGACGATGGGACTTTAAACCGAGCTGTTCCTGACATCAACGTCTGCTTTAAAATCATTATGTAGTGTGAATGTTTTAGGTAAAAAATAATCTGAAAAAATCCACAGGCAGTGTATGCTGCACATCAATGACATTTCAATAATCGGGCTCTTCCATTCCGGTCACAAAACATCTCCATGCAAATGTCATTGTTTTCAATTAAAGAAGGCGAGCTTTCGTACTCCATGACAATCAATTCGAGGTTCAAATATGCTACATCTCATTACACATCCCAAGAGGTGGTGGGCAGGGAGTTCAAAACCTTCGCCCTTTGGATTTTGAGCCTCTTATACGGTAGGTGTGAATAAGGTATGTATTGGAATTTATTCATAGTTTAGCTTGTCGGTGTAAGGCTACTCCGGACACCCTAGGATCGAGAAGAGATCATCAGCCTTGATCCAGCCGGAAGACGAGCCGATGAAACAACCGGCTTTATCTATTTCAATGTCACAGCGTCGGCTCAGAGAACTGATCTCCCTCACGCCTGTTTCCTCGGAAAAGCAGACAGGGTTACGTGGCAATGCCTGGCTGTAGGGTGCATGGCTTCACTGACTCAGTAATTCGTGTTATGAGGGACTCAACATAGCTGAATAGAAAATGACCCTACGCTTCTTAGATACGGCAAAATATTGTGTCATTAAATTTCCGCTTAAAATCAAAGCAGTAAGCGGGCTTGATGGAAGTAGAGCCTTTTGGTTTTGATATGTGTCATCTTGAAGCGAGTTGAATAGTATAAATTCGGAACTTTCTCCACGTCAGCACGCACAACAACCCCTGCCATTACTGGGAGGTTGGTTTCATTCCTCGTGACATCTCGTGACAAACGGCGGTTTTACCGTGAATCTCCTCGTCAATTAGGGGCTAATCAAGAGGAGGGGTGGGTCATAACACCCTCCCCTCGTAAGGGACAAGGTAGCAAAACAAAAACAAAAGGATTGCGATGGATATTACGAAATCCGGCCCAACATAATAGAGCTCGAGCCAACCTTTGCCACCAAATTTATGGCGAAATACGCTGCCTCTAGAAATTGGTGTAATATTTGCAAAAAAGTTTCAATCACCTTAGAACTTATGTTTGGTCGCAAAATGAAATACCTGTATGCGTTTTAATCTCCTGCCAACCTCGGAAGAGATCACAATATGCAAATTCGACTCCACGCCCAAAAATAATTTTAACGGGACTCGGGATAAGATCAGTGTGTGTGCCTGCGCTACGCATCATGCACCACAAACACGCCTGGCCGCTCCCACAAACACGCGAAGTGTAAGCGCTGAGCGCGGCTGGCGGTAAGACAGCACCTCCGTGCGCGTTGTGCAATGTTTGCCGGGGTGTGGCTGTCACTTCCCCGCGGCGGCGTTGTACTGAGTGCACACGCGTGCACGGACACTAACGTCAGAGTGGTGTTTTTGCAGCTGTCAGAGCCAGAGCCGGGAGTACTGATGCTCGGCGGCGGCACGTTACGTCTGAGGGACGAGCGCACGCGAGCGGCCTGATCCCCGCAGAGAAGTCAATACACCTGTGCTAACGAGAGACTGAGCCGAGAACTGATGACCCGGCGGTGGCGGAGAGTCAAGGGAATAAGTCAGGAAGTGCGAAAGACAGATCAACAGGAAGTTCTGACTGATCAAAAGCTACATGTCATGTCAGAGATGTGCGTAATTGATTGATTATCAGACTTTGTTCACTGGGCCTTGCCATTTTTTTTTGGCGGCATAAGCTGCGAACTCACACGAAAGGAAAGGCCACAAAACCATCAAGCAGACACGCAATAAATAGTTAGAAAATGACGTGAGACGACAGAGGGTAGCCATTTTCATGTGTCATATTGTAATATGAATGCTGTTGTCATTAGGCCTAGCCGTCATGGCTGTCTCTGTCCAACAGCTCACATACTTAAGATAATTATACGAGATTTGCGTGGTTTAAAATGAAAACAAAATCCTGGAAAAAGGACACGATGAAAAATAGTTCAAGGACTCGATCACAGTGCTATTACCTGATATAATTGTATCTGTGTCCAGTTGTTATTAATCACTGAATTCGAGGAACAATAAACTCCTCCAGAGAGTGGCGAATGGTCGGTGCAGTGGGAGAACAATGTTGTCAAAAATAATTTACCTACTTGAGGAAAATTTCAATAGAAAATGTATGAGATGACCGAATATGTAAGTTTTATAAGTCCCTAGTTCGGCACCAATACGCGAGAATGCTTTGATCAGAACGGTTCAACAGAAAGACAACCAAAACCGTGATAAGTTTGGACTTAGATACAGCAACGCAATATTTATTGGCCACGTGTATAGACTTCTACCGTGTTCTTGAGGAAGTTTCGTTTGCTTTGCATCGTGACGATGCGTACTATGTATAAACATCGATGACACATCCGACTGGCGACTAGAGATCAGTACACTAGTGATGTCACAGAGCCACCCTGTACCCTTCGAACGTGGTCAAAGGTCCGGCCAAGAGGTCACAAAATACCCCAAATTGCCAAAATTCCGGGAGAAAAACTTGTGAGACTTCAAATTTGGCAAACTTGTTGACGCTTCAATGCTTTAAATTGAATGTGGATGCTTCAAATTGCGTGGATGCATCAAATTGAGAAGCAAAAATTTATGGAATGGGTAAGTGTATAGGGGCGAATCCAGAGGGGAGATCATTCATTTTCCCAGCCCTACAACTTTCACCAATTTTCTTCTAAGAAAAAACGATATTTTTTCAAGAGACTGGGCAGAGTCCCCTCGTCCCCAAAACCACCAGCAAAGATCCAGCACTGAACAAAAGCGCAGTGGAACATTCAGTATAGTACCAATATCGCATTCTGATGGCTATCCCACGCTTGCTAGCTATTTTCCTTTCGTCACCAGACCCAACAGTAATTTGTATTCACGATTAAGACTTTTTGGAAAACAATTATTCAAGTTTCAAAGTCCGTTGGAGACAACGTATATATTTGTATTAACTCTGGCCCAACCACGGCTTACAGGCGCCGCTGTCGTTGAACTATTCGACTCTGCTAAAAGGGCAGCAGGCCTTATTGCAGTCGGCGATGACATTCATTCATAACTGTAAGAACGCCCATTTAGAGGCCTGTCATCGTTCAGAATCGATCGAAACATGAAATCAATTCTGAAGAGCTTGCAGCACTGGATAGTATTCAACCTCCTATGCGTCCAATGCATCTAATACCTACCTTTATAACGAACTTTTAAACTGATATTACATTGTAATACATAAAAACCTTAGTTTCATACTGCATTTTTCCCCAGATTACCAATGTAAGACGAAATGAATGCCTCTTGCAAGCAAAAAGATATAAAAGATATATATATATATATATATATATATATATATATATATTATATTATATATATATATATATATAAATAACAGGAATATAACACGCTTACAATGCTTCCTAAATATTCATCGAATATTCCTATCATATAGGGGAAGGTGTGTGAGTTGTTTGGTGTGGATGTTGATGATGGGTGACGTGTCTCGGATGTACAGTGTTTCTAGTGTCGTGAGTCTGCGATGATCAGTGCACTGTGCTAGGACTGTGGTGTTCTCTGTCAATATGTTTCGTGTGATATCTGTGTTTTGGTACTCCTGCATGTGTCGTTTAGGTGATCCTTCCTGTAGGTGCATGGTGAGTCGTCTGCTGAGAGATGTGGTAGTCATACCAATGTAACATACCTTTCGGGTTGCGCAGTCCCCGGCCTTACATTGGAACTGGTATATTACATTGGTCTGCTTGAGTGTCGCGCTCTTCTTTGAGATGTTGTTTTGCATAATGAGATTGGATGTCTTAGGGCTGCTGTAGTAGATGTTGAGTCTGAGTTTGGTGTTTGGATCTGTTACTGTTGTGTTTTGCGATATGATCTTCGTGATGGCCTATTCATCTTGTTTCCAGGATGGTGTTAGAAAGTTTTTGCAGTAGAGGTTGATGCATGTTTCTGTTGGGGTGAATGGGTGCTCAGCATGTTTCGGAAGCATATTCTTGACCACAGAGTCAAACATAGTGTTGCTGTAGCCATTGTTGACTAAGAACTGGCGAACCCTGATCAGCTTGCGATCGAACAGTTTCCAAGTCGAACAGTTTTTTAGAGCCCGGTGAATATAGGCCCGCACAACACCTCTTTTGTAGCTTTCAGTGCAGTCGCCGTTAGCATTCATACACCGTCCACCGTCTGTCTCCTTTCTGTACACATCAGTTTTAAACACCTCGTCCCTTCCATGGATCATAAGACATCATATATATATATATATATATATATATATATATATATATATATATATATATATATATATATATATATATATTCAAATGGTATATGGATTATTGGATTATTGACTAAATTCACCAAACACGGGGCCGGGGCCTAGTGGCTTCGTTGCCAGTCTTCGGAGCGGATAGCATAGATTAACGTCGGTTCAATCCCCACGGCGGGAAACCCACTTCCGTGTCCGATCTGACCCGGATGAGGGGATCCTTAAACACCCACGCCAATACACCCTGAAATTGGGCAAGTGTGCCTGTTGGGAGTGGCACTAATAAAAAACTACAGGATGATTACTAATGTGCTGATGTGTGCCCCCTGGAGTTTGACCTGTTCACGTAACGGCCAGTGTACTGGGGCATTACTAGCAAACCAATGTTTCCATAGCCGTGGTTAGACATAAAGCTTGAGTTTTTGTTCCCAGCTGTCAATTGCGTGGCCTTCAAAACTCGACAACCACATATTAAAAATCATAAGAAACTTACTTATCAAGAAATAGTAATTCAAAAGTTGTCAACAAATAATGTTCAAAATATAAGGTTGGCAATCAGCTTTTCGTCATCAATCCAAGGCTAAGGGCCAAACACGCATGTTAACTGCCTAACTCTAACTGAGGGGGCAACTCTTCGCCAGAAACTAGACGAAAACTGTCGGGCCTGCTTTAGTATGTAACGATCCAACTGCATGGAGCTGTCCATTTATATTGTATCCGATCTTTGATTCTTCAGTACCAAGAAAGCCTTCCTGGGTATTGATCCAACGTATCGTTGTATTTTGTCGTGTTGGACAACTCAAATGAATTGATAATTGAATCCAAAGATTCTGTTCAGGAGCAGTAAGCAGCCCAGAACACCCCTGCGATCGCAGCACATGTCTGTTTCTGAGCACATGCAGGGATAACTTCCAACCACTCCATGATCTCATGCAGTGAACTTGCTAGTGTCTGGGCACGGAGCATCCATGCGGGAAGTCGACACAGCAGGACTCTCCCTGGAGGACTGCAGGTTGGTCCTGTTTACTGAACATGTCCGCGGCATCGATAAACGTGACGTGTGTCAGGCAAACAGCCATAGGCAACGCTCCGGAGCTGAGGTGCTAACCAGTGCTCATGATAGCATCGCGGGTTGGTTCGAAACAGACGTGATCCGGAAAGTAGATGACAGGATAGGCTTGGAGTGATTGACTGGATATCATTATTTTGCAGGGCAGAACATTTAAGAACGTCCGCACTGACACTTTAATGAATGAGTTCAGGAACAAACACAATCCTGTGGGAGCGATATAAACAGGGCCGTGGATTTCCGAAAATGATTTGGGTTGTCATAATTTGAAGCAATACCCATATTTATCCAGAAAACAATATGATCATGATTTCAACCTTCACATACACCTATTAGAGCAAGATAAGACCAAAGGTTCAGTACAAAATAAAATACAATACAAAGGATATTTCAACGCTAAACCAACTTTGCGTTGGGGTGCCTGGGCACTTCTAAAGATGTATAAATGCACAAACTTGGATATAAATTATTGGTACATATTTTACTTTGCAAGGCCAGAGGGTTAAAGGCTATGACAGAAACAAAAGGTCTGCTATTCCTTTGCCCATGTAACTGTATCTGGTCCACTACGCTAGGCTAGATTTTTACCGGATTTGAAACCTTTTCTATAGAAAGGTACCGCTAAGTTGTTTCTTAAACCCTGTTCATCGCCCATTATTAGCCTCTCTCTGCTGGGCACATTTTATACAGAAAAGTAAGAACTTCTTAAGTGGAGTTCTGATGAAAACACGGTCATTTTGCATAAGAGATGATGGTCTTTTTCTGTTTCTGGCACCTACTGATGTTTCCTAGACCTCTAGATTTGCTACCACTGGATAGCAGAGCCCTTCTTGTATACTGAAAAACTGAAGGCTCAGCCCGCTCAGCAAATGTTATCGTTTCTTTTGCTGAAGGCCGGTCGTGAAGGCCGTTGGAGGCCCGAGACCCCCTTAGCTAGATTTTTATGTGAAATGCAGACACAAAAGAGTCCAAAAAGGAAACCACAGGGCCTTTCTTCTACCATTGCATTACCGTGCCCCTCCGAGCCTTCATAGTGGCAGTTTCCCTGTTTTGTTCCAGTATGAAGTTGAGAAAAATGCGCTGGATGTAAATGTATCCTCTTCATTTCCACTGGCACCCCTCTTCCCCACTAGTGGCACATTTTCTCGCGTCGTTTCCACATGGTATAAGCCACAGGATTAAAGCAGTATAGCTATATATGTGGGGTGAAGGGAAGAACATTGCTTACGGAGAAATCATCACATGGAACACGTATGAACAAGGCAGCGTCATGGCCCTGTTTTTGTAAGCAGTAGAGTAAAACTCTGTATTCAGAGTGTGAATTATGTCCATGAAGGAAAAATTATTTGAAGCACTTGCTAAAGACTTAGGGAAATAAAATACCTAATCATCGCCATCTTCGGATGTGAAGATATGCATAATTATAGGGAATGCATCAGTGATTCCAGCCCGAGGTAGTTTGGGGGCAATTTTTGATTGAAAATAATGTATTTGTCCTTAATTCTGTTGGAAAAAAACCGATATAAATATCACATCAAATAATCCTGATAATTATATCTATTTGATTTTCCTCTGTTAGAGGTAAAAAAGTCTGCAAATTGTCGTGACATGAATCGGCGTGCGATCTGGTAACGTTTCCTACTGCAATAAACCTGTTCATTTAGGCCATAAGTGAATGCAGGTACAAATGAAGTGCTTTTAGCGAAGAGGCTCTTGTTGGAATCAAAAATGATACTGGTCAATTAATTTTTTCTCAATATAGGTATGAATATATTTCACGTTTGAAACTAGCAGGTACAGCAAGCGATACGCATGTATGATCACCAGAGCCAAAGTCATGTCTGGCGCATAGTTTTTTTAAGAGGTTCAGGTAGAAAAATGTGTCTAGCCGTCGTGACGTCAGCTAGTATTACATCACATCGCCATGATTAGCAGTGGTCACGCGACCACCCGGGGAGGAGGGGGTCGATAGGCGGTGAATGTTTTTTTTTCGCTAACGCTAAGTTCTGAGACAAATGGGCGCCATATGACTTAGGCTGTCGCTGCGCCCGAAAAACCAAAATATGATGAAGTTCTGAGACAAATTATATATTGACTAAGTACCTTCTCGCCATGTCCTCTCACATGGCTATCTCAATGTTAATATCATGATGGAGGTGCCACATTCCTTTCAGCATCAATATGACAGTGCACGGGCCTTGATTCGATAAATATGTGGTAAAGTGCTAGGTGGACATCACGGAAAAGGGGTTTAAGAGCCCAAAGTTATTCTGAAGTTTGAAATTTGAACACTTTTTCCCAAACAAGTACTGCAAAGTGGACTTATGCATGATGTTAGAGATCATTTTTCACAAAAGCTTCCCTAAGAAATTTTGAGGCTTTCCTGATTAACAGCCTCTTCCCGGTGCAACAAAACATTTGTATGTATGCGTATGCTTTCAACACATAACTATCTGCAATACACCTAGACCAGCAATCAATCTCCAAATCAGCTTCTGCATTTCAGATCCACTAGCAAATGATTTGATAGCAAAACAAAACCACAAATGCACCCAGTGAAGGTCCGGCGCTGGTGACATGCCATCACAACCCCGCGGAACTGCCGCCAACACTGAGCCGCCGCGGTAGTCGTGCTAATTGCCGTCATGTATGCATCCACGTCAGCATGACACGGGTGCGAACAGAGGACTGATGTCATCGGCAGGAGCGCGTGCAGGCGTCGTCGTCGCCGCGGCGGCAGCGACGCGACGCGGAGCTGTCGTCAGCGACGCTGCGGCGCGCCGGCCCGGCGACGGAGCCGGCCAAATGGCGGGAAGACAAACGTAAAAGCCGTCTCAGTGGCGCCAAAGGATTGACACCATGTGTGAAAACAAAGCCATCGCAGAACACAGCAGCATGGAATCATATAAACGGGGCAGTAGAATGCCTGAGAAAATTCAAAATGCAGGGTTTGGCATGAGGATGTAGCTGGAGGACTGGGCTCTGAATAACCCAAATAATGTGGCTTCCATTACTTCACATCACTGACGAATTTTATCAGAACTGATGTTTAGCCCGCGCCCCACCGGGGATCCGGCGCCGCCTTCGCCCCACCGGGCCAATGATGCCCCCCCCTCTAACTCCGAAAATATGGGTGTTAGCGCAAATCTGCAAAATGCATTAGACAGCTCGCGTGAATTCAGTAAGAAATTACTTCACATGTTTAAGCGCTCAGGTCAATGGTATGGCCTCCAGAGGTCAAGTTAGGTCACGATAGGCTATTTTCACTCAAATATGCAGTACTTAAGAAAACTGAGCATAACTATTATGCCATTAGAGCTATTGAGATCTGGTACAGTACATTGATAGCAAAACACCAGAATTTTTCCGCTTCGTGGACCGTAACGACCTCCCGCCAGTGGTTTGACCTCTAGAGGTCATATCGTGACCTAATATTATCTGAGGTCACGAAAGGTAAAAAAATTTGCTGCATATCAAATGAAAGCCAGTGGCAATACATACACGATGATGTTTGATTCAGCGCTCTAGCCTAATTAGGTCAAAAGTTATTGGCAAAATACTGTGTTTGACCCCTGGTGACCTTGCATGACCTCGGAGAGATCAAAGGGAAAATATGGCCCCCGGGATCCGTGAAAGGGTGTTCAAGAACACTTTTCTGAGCAAGCTGAGCATTTGCAATCCTTTTTGTGGCTTTTAGATCATAAGACAGCTTTCCCCATGCTTTTTCAATAGGAAAGGTCACCGCGTGACCTGACCTCAGGCTGCGAAATAGAAAAATCCCGGATATACATCTTATATACCCTGGAGGGGTCATAAAATGTAGGAAGTTTCAAATTGATCGACTGAGAAATGTAGCTCTTATAGAGATCAAAAGTTGAAGTGAGGTGACCTTGGTTGATCTCACCTGGTGACCTGACATTGGGTGACCCGGGGTAAAATATTTCAGGGATGGTTTGAAAATGATGGAGGGAGAGATAGAGCCCTCAGCCGCGGTGCTGCGTCTCATCGTTTTTCTGCTATCTCGAAAAATCTTAGGGGGCCATCGACGGCCCCGGTGGGGCGAGGGTTAAGTAAGGTATTTGACTAGAGGAAATAATTTGGTCTAGCGTTTTTTAGGCCCAGGGAAGTTATTCTCCATGAAGTCATTGCACCTCAGCTAAAATAAAGATTTGATAAGGAAAAGTAAGTTGAAAAGAGACGTTGAACAGAAATTACCAACACAACTACAGTTCTTAACCCGCCCCCACCGGGGGTCCGGCGCCACCTTGCCCACCGGGGGCCATCGATGGCCCCCTCTAACTCCGAAAATATGGGCGTTAGCGCAAATCTGCAAAGTGCAATAGAAAGCTCGCGTGAATTCAGTAAGAAATTACTTCGCATGTTTTAGTGCTCAGGTCAATGGTTTGACCTCCAGAGGTCAAATTAGGTCAAGATCGGCTATTTTCACTCAAATATGCAATGATTAAGCAAACTGGGCATAACTCTTATGTCATTAGAGCTATTGAGACCTGGTAAAGTACATTTGATAGCAAATTGCCAGTACTTTTTCCGCTATGTGGAACGTAAAGACCTCCCGCCAGTGGTTTAACCGCCAGAGGTCACCTCGTGACCTAATATGACCTGAGGTCACGAAAGGTCAAAAAGTGACCTTGCCGTATATCAAATGAAAGCCAGTGACAAGACAAACACAATGGTGTTTGTTTCACCGCTCTAGCTCAATTAGGTCAAAAGTTATTGTCAAAATACTGTTTTTGACCTCTGGTGACCTTGGATGACCTTGGAAAAGTCAAAGGGCAAATATGACCCCTGGGATCCGTGAAAGGGTGTCCAAAAACGTTGTTCTGAGCAGTCTGAGTATTTGCAATCATTTTTGTGGCTTTTATATCATGAAATAGCTTTTCCCCATGCTTTTCCAATGGGAGAGGTGCCTCGTGACCTGACCTCAGGGCACGAAATCAAAAATCCCGGATATACACCTTGTAGACCCTGGAGGGGTCATGAAGTGTAGGAAGTTTCAAATCAATCGACTTTGAAATGTAGCTCTTACAGAGCTCTAAGGGCTAAGTGAGGTGACCTTGGTTGACCTGTCTGGTGCCTGACCTTGGGTGACCCGGGGTAAAAATTTCAGGGATGATGGGAAAATGATGCAGTGGAGGTAGGCCCTCAACCGGGTGCCCCTGTGGTTTTTGCTATATCGGAAAACCTGGGGTGTAGGGTTAATATGAGACTGTGACAACATTGTTCCGAATGGCTTGGAGATAATGATGTAACCGGAACTTGTGGAATGATATTTGGAATAATTGACAAATATGGATCTATATTGTCCTGGTAAATTATGTTAAACATTTTGTGTTTAAGCTCACTGCTTGTGAAAACTACGAAATTCAGCTATTTTGTGCCATATTTGTGCCTGCTAATTTTCAAATGCCAATTTTACTCCTCTCCCATCTCAAATCAACAAAAGTAAATAAAATATTTTTATGAGACTGTTCCAAACTGTCTCGGAATGCTGAGAGATCATGGTGTAAACCGAAACTTAAACAGTGGTATCTAACGTAAAATGCAATTTTGAATATATTTTCTTCCTTGCAAATAATGTTCACCGTTTTCTTTTTGAACTTACTGCATATGAAACCTAGAAGATTAAGAAATTATGATTGCATTTATTCACGTTATTTTTCAGGCGTCCTTTTCATCCCTCCCCTATCCTAAATCAACAAAGCAATATGTAAACGGCTCGGGAGCAGTTAATGGGCATTCAACATCTGCTATATATGTTATCACGGTAACAGACTGAGATCATCAAAATTCCACATCATTAAATGTTAAATATGATAAAACAATTTCCAAGTATACATGGAAAAAGTACTACCGCCAGAACCAGTCTTGTACGCATGGACGTCGAAGGAAGGGAAGGGAGGGGACGTGTTTTCCAACTTACAAATCAAGGAGGACGTCTTCCCAACAAACTCATGGGACTCGATTTAGGTTTTTTTACATTGTCTCCCTCTTACATGCGTGGACCCACGTAAATTTTCCTCATTACATTGTTTGAGAAGTATATCAAAAATACTTTCACAAACAGTCAATATGCTTAAGTCTGGTCTCCCACGGTCATTGCCAGTTTAGCTTCTGTCCTCCCGCAAAGTAAAAATTCCGTGACGCTGTCCCTCCTTGTACGCCCCTCCTTGTACAGACGAGAAAAACCAGGTAACATTGTGGGTCATGTATCAAGCAAACTAGTGCTGAAGTCAGTGCTCCATCTCACGTGGTAACAAGCGACAAACACGGCACCGCTCTGTCCTTACTCAGGCTTCGATGTAGACAAATGGCATGTTTTTGTACCACTGGCCTCCGCTCGGCCATTGTTTTCTAAGGCGGGAGTGTCGCCTTACGGCCGCTGAGGGAAGAACATGCCTCCATTCGGTGTAAAGTCTTCTTCAATACTGTCATATCATGCTTAAGTGGAAATGTTTCTTAAAGCTTATTCCTAATCACCCGTTTGTTTCCGCTTTAAACAGTTTTTAGCACTAGAACAATGAGTAAATGCTGGCATTTCCTGAATCCAGCCCCGCCTCAGCTCTTTTCGTAAACGCCACCGCCTGGGGGCCTGATCGGACCTCCCCCTACGATCTCGGGAACCAGAAATGATACGGACAAAATTTAAACAGTGCTGGAAGCGCCTTGCCGTCTTTTACTCTGAAGCAAAGTTTGAACCCCTTCATTTCAGCAGTTTTGACCTTATTTAACCTCCATTGACCTCAATTTTGACCTGACGAAACATTCCCGAAATAACTTCTAACTAACTTCTACTAACTACTGACTTTCTAACTTTCTAATAACTTCTAACTAAATTCTTCCCAAGCTATAGGAGAACGCGCGTCCATCGACGGAGTACGGAGATCATGTAAGTGGGGCATTTACGTGCCTGAAATAATAAACTCACTGGAAATATGATCCAGTTGCTTTGGCACACGGGGACACCCGTTTTGAGCTGACAGCCAGATTCAGCATTCGAATTTCCCCAATAAGAAGTTGCGCCATCAGCAGCAGTCGAAGAGTTTCTGATGCGCTTGACTCCCTGATGTCGTGACTCGACTTTGCCCTTTCACCATAGCGTGACAGAACGGCAGAGGCGGAGCCAGATGTTAGTGAAAGGGGTGTATGATGGCCACTAATGTTTGGAGCCAAAACAATGTGTAAAGCTAAAACAACATGAAAATTGGATACATCCACCTATTGCTTTCAAGTTACCATACTTTGTGCCTGCACTGTCACTGCTCTTCAAGAGATACACTGGAAAACCCTCAGTGAAGTGCATAGTTTCATGTGTCGTTGAATATGCGCCGCCGAATCGAACTTCTTTGACACTTTAATTGGGATTTGTTACTGGTCATAAATCTTGGCTGATTGTAGTCATGAATAGGAGCTACTTTCGGCAGCCGCTGACTTCAGTGAGCAAAACCCGGTCAAAGCCAATCACTGATACCATTCGATTGAAACAAAAAGACCTAATCAATGAGTTTACTGGCATTCCAGATTTTCCTCAAATTTGCATACAGAACTATGCATGTGAGTATTGTTTTAAGTTTTAACCCTAAAAGATCGCTCCCAATCAGCAAATGATTTTTAACTCTAGTGTCCAGCTCTATGTGTTCTTTTTATATGTTCACTATTTGTTTATTTCTAGGATACGAAAATGCACCAACCAATGTTGCAAACAAGCAAACACTTTTGGAAAACATGTGACTACAAACCCTATACGTAACTTGCTTAGTACTTCCTCTTGTATCACATATGATTCTAAAGAGATATACGAGCTCACACGTGACGCGTGCACGATGGATTATCTTTGTTCAAATACCCGACCATTTTCATGGTCGGGTGCAAATTTTCTGTTCATTAGACACAAATGACTTACACCTGGCCCCACAAAATTTATACAGCAGGCCTTGAGTCTGAGGGAAGACTAGATTAAGCCAGATTAGACTTTCAAACAGGCGCCGAGCGCTGAAATCAGCTACCAACCCGAAACATAAGGTCCATAACGGGCCTGTGTTGGAACTAGATGCTCGTTTCAGCACATAGTATGATGCACTTTGTTCATGGGCACTGTGGTAGAGGTAGAGGATATGAACGTAGGCCAACATCGTATTCTAGTTGCGGAAAATTCATGATGAAGCTTGTTTTGGGGTATCGAGCTTTCACTATTTAGAGGAGGTAGCATTTTATATATAAAAATGGAGAAATGCCTTGTCTGATTCTTTTCCAGGGTTCTCATCCTGCCAATAAATATTGAGCCGTTGGCACTGAGCGTTCGGTGCATTACAAGTTTTTAATTGACTCTCATAACTCGACAAAATAAGATTGACGATATCATCCATGGCCATGCCTAAATGGCTAAAAAATATGCGATCATTGAATCCTGATTTGTGTAACTAACCATGAAATTGGATTATGCACCCTGTTTTTAATAATTCTTAAAGCATGAACACATATTACCTTCGAGGAAGATGGCACGCTGGTGGGTCGACGATATGATTTAACTGTACATCCATCGATGATGCTTATTCGTGTTTCACATTGCCTTATTTATAATTGATACCCGGAAAGCTAGAACTTACAATTCCATTATTGCTGTAAAAAATAGGCCCTGGTCATGAACGAGAGGTTTCAGCAAATTCGAACTCGCGGGAGAGAGAAGCAGTTTTCAGCAAATCCGAACAGCTGAAAAATACTTCATTCTCGTTGGACGGCAGAAAACAGTCCAGTTTATAAGGATTGCCCCTCCGGACTATATTCCTACCAATAAGTTGCCTATAGTTGAATGGCACATAACGGAAGAGTGGTTAGGGGTGAACAGGCTTAGCCACTTCTCGTGTGTGGAATGCCAAATTATGAGTTGTAGATGAAAGACCTGGGCTCCAGTAGGTTACAATTACAGCAATAGTGTGCGGGATTATGAAGATATTCCAGTAACTGCTAAAACATGGTAAAAAAGACGTTTTTCAAATCCATCATATTTGGTAATGTATCCACCAGACGTTTTTCCCCTCGATTCAGAATAGCTGGGAAGGAACTGGTCGAATATGCGAGGGCTTCATGACGAGAAGTGTCCTTCCTCCAGCCTGACAGTAGGCGTACATACATACGCGAGGTTGTTTGGATATGCGGAAGGCTGCTTGGAGCGAAACTTTTCAGTTCAATATAGTTTGTGCAATCTTTTCGGAAAAAGGTCACTGTGGAAACCACAAAATGTATCGCACAGAGTTCATGCTAACATGTGCAAAAACTTTATATTTGTATTTTCCTTCTGTCCCAGGATATATTGTTTTTTATATAAATTTTGACGTGTTTGGCTGTTGGGTGGTTACTAAGTTATGGACTTGTCGGGACCCGACCCCCCCGAGGCACCGCATGGGGTTGTTTGGAGTTCGCAGGGGCGGCCGCCGGGCCGGGGCCGCCGCGTGGGTGTGGGGGTCGGGCGCCGGCGCGGTGGGGGGTTGGCGGGTCGGTATTTTATTTATATATATATATTATTTAAAAAAAATAAATAAATATATATAGATATATATATATATATATAGATATATATATTGTTCTCTTCTTTCTACCAATATAGTAAAATAAATTACTAAACTTTAAAAAGTTGTCAGCAATTGTCAGCAATTTTTGCAACCGACAACAATGACCTTAAGCGGACAAATTCCAAAGGATGGTACTCGAGGTAGCAGGGGGAAATAACTAATTGAAATAATACTGCAGGACGCTAACTGGGGAAATAATAATAATCACAGGGAAAATAACTGAAAATGAATTCTGGTTACCACTTCACGACCCAATCCCCCTCCCACCCCCCCCCTACCTTCCGAACTTATTGGTTGGTGGTAAAAATTATAACCAAATTTGTGATCAAAATAGTTTTATGGAGGTCTCCCCACATCCAGCCAAGTCCTAGCTTAAATATATAGATTTATCCCATCTCTCAACGATAAGGAAGAAAAGAGAATGTTAATGTCTAAATCAGTATCTATACCTGCCCAGCTCAAGCAGTGACGGATACAAGGAGGCTAGGGGGCGCAACCCTCATTCCCGAAATGTCAGAGTGCCTATAGTAAATCTTGGTATGAGTTGGCTCAGTGGATAGCACCCTTGTCTTCTAAGCCAATGGTCCCGGGTTCAAGTCCCGGCGAAGTCTCTGAATAAGTTGATCTGATTCCCAAAATCTCTTACAACAGGGTGAGAGTTGGCAACGCCGAATAACCCTAGCAGTTGGTGCCTCGTTAAACCCCCCAAATTATTATTACTATAGTCAATGTATAGCTTGATGCGTCTCTAGGCAATGGCGGGGAAGGTTCGAGCCCCTATACCCCCTGCCCCCAAAATAATGTGGTGGAGCCGCCACTGAGCTCAAGTATACTTTCCATTAGCTTTCCATCAGCCAGTAGATTGTTTTCATTGTAACTAGCAGACTGCTGCTGCATTTATTCGTGTCCTTCACTCCATCCCGAAACAGGGTTTTAAAGTTTCACTAAAGACACGAAAGACATCCAGAAACATATCTAACGATAGCCGGATAGTGTGCCGCACCAGACCTTCATTTCCTCTTCCTACTCCTGGTTCAGGCGCATGCCTGGCATTTTCTTGAGTGCTTGTTTTCTCTAAACATTGGGCGGTCTGCCGTGTACAGTTTGGCAGGTCTGCCGTCCGTCTGGGAGGCTGCTCTCTCCGACCAGCCAGTGGGCACGCCCAGACGCTGGCGGGGGGCCTCGGACCACCGGCGGGCGTCCTTCGGCCCTCGGCTGGACCACCAGGCCCCGCTGTCAGATCCGCCGCTGGCCGCCCCTCCGCAGCCCCGCGTACGTCGGCTGGACTCGGTTTGTTTACACAGCGATGGCCGGAACGTGCAGTTGGAGCGCCCACTGGTCTGCCTGCCTCTCGGAGCCGGCCGGCCGCTGTTTAGAAGATAGCCCCGTCGTTCTTCACGCGAACGACATGGGTCTGGTTCCAGCTGTGAGAGCTGTGAAAGATGCATATTGCACTACGCAGTATTGGCTGATCTAGAGGCCTAAGTGCGGCGCGATTGGCGGTGTATGTGCTTTCAATGTCGCCGACCCTGGTTTTGATTTCAAGGGCAGCGTCCCGAATAGATCTCTACCAATCACGCTATGCCAACAGAAACAACTGTGCCACCTGGCAAAGTGAGAGCGAGCGACAACACATGACCCCTGAAGTTCGTTTGCTGCGGGACCACAAACCATGAATCTTGTATTGAAGCGCACCTGAGGGCGATAAGGGATTCGCGCCTACGCCTTTTTGGCTAGAGTAGGTATGAGGTCAACAAACAGGGCAGTGGAATATGACATGGTCAGCAAAATTCACATTTGGGTTGCTCCAAAATTTTACCGAGAAACCTGGTCTAATTCATTCGTAAACTTGTTTAATCGATCCACACATAATTCAAATCCGAGAGCGCGGTATGCATACGCTTGCTGAGTCGGCTTAAAATAGCACAAATTGCGTTTCGATGTTCAATAAACTCGAAATTTACTTCGAAACTGCTCGCAGATAATGCTGAAATTCAGTCAGCAGGCCCTTTGATGCAAATCACAACATGCGAACCGAAAAAGGAGAATCCGAATAATTTCTGGCTCCAAAATTATTCAACCCTCTTGTCATCGAGTCAGAGCCAACCCACTGCCAGTTCGGATACCCATTTGGACGACCAAACCATGACTGGCTCTTCAGGACAGTTTATGTCGCCGTTGCAGACAACTTCAGAGGACTACCGGCTGTCTTTGTTCTGCAGGTTCGCCGCGGCTGATGGATGGATCAGGGGTACCGTTTGGACATTAGCGCCGCGCTGAGCCCTGCTGATGGCCTGAACCTCACCGCCGGGGTCCACTCCGCCCGAGATGGAAGCCCTGTCCGTCGATGACTCGCCGCCTCTCTACCGCTGTGAAAATAAACCGCAGTCTGGTGTAAACATAGCCGGCTCGTTGAGCGCCGCGTTGCGCGCCGCAACTGCCGCGTGCGCCCCGAGGTCGCGGAGGTTATGACAAATCACCGCACATACAAAAGGTCTGCTGCTAAGATAGCTTTTGTTTCAGAAGAAGCGATAGTTCTGAAATTGTTAAGAATGATGTTACCTATAGCTACCACAAAGGCTTTGATGTCCCCGATGCTTGTTCCTGTTTTTTTGGCAACCATTTTGTGATTGGTTTAATCAATAATCTAGTGGATGGTGGCAAACTGGTGAAATTCTACACATTGCCACGATTGGCTATTTCTTTTTTAGAAGAGGACTTTTATAACTCCAATAAGACACAAAAACAGGCAGTGTCTAAGCAGAGTAGATAATACTGATTGTTTACAACCGCTGCAAGTTTTTATTAGATGAAGATGTATCTGAACTTCTGAAATACAAATTTTATTTAAATAGTTGCATTGCCTTATGAAATACTTCGCGCCTAAAACATTCATAAAACAAATATATGAATTTATGGTGTTATCAAATGATTTTGGAAGTAACAACATGACAAACCAAAAATTATTCGTAAATTCAACAAGCCCTCAAATAATGACAGTTCCACGAGCGAAGAAGACAGTATCTATTTCTACATAATTTTACTCCTAAATTGTGTCATGTATAATGACACACTAAGAATGCAAAATTCTAAGCCTTTGATGATCTGCCTTAATTTGCTTAACTTGCGAGGCTCCATTGTACTTTTGACGAGTGAGCCTGATACATTATTCTCCATTCATCTTAGGAGATGAATGCTGCCTGCATTGAAGCCTAAAGTTCAAAGTGACCGACGTGTATCAAGTAGGAGAGAAAACATCAGATATGCAATAACGCATCAAACAAGTAGTCTCGCATATTCATCAGCAGCGAGGAGCTGGGAAACACTTGCACAGAAGCGCTGGCCAGTGTCGGTTCTTGACATTTTGTGCCGTGCACACGGCCTGGATTCCTTCCGCTCGCTGGGAGCGCGAATACCTCACCAGCTCAGGAGCGCTTCAGCAGCGAGCAGTCTCGTTTCTGTCAGAGAGGAGTCTGCGTCCCGTCAGATCACATCACCCCACCACACCAAGGTCACTGGGCCAAACCGAAGGTCGGCTCTGGGTGGCTGGCTGCCGCACGGGATTTTGCACCGTCTCGTGGCCGCTCACGTCCACGAGAGAAACTCATTTTAGATTCATTTTTCTGCGGTGTGTCCTTGCCATATACATGCGGTAGATTAGCGATGCATTGTTCTTGATCCAAAATTTTTAGTCTTATTCAGAGCTACCGCAGTGACGAATAGAGGATTTCAGTAAGAGGAGCGAAGGCTTCACCTTATAGTGGGTGTTTTGTGAAATCCGAGCGACACCCTCTCTATACAATGTATTGGTGTTTCTCAGTGGGTCAGTGTTTTAAAAGCATTATCGGGGAGTAGCAGCATAAAGGCGATCAAAGGGGTGCCGCCGTCTGGAGAGGGGCGGCCGAGTGGTCAAACTGAGGGCTGGGCTGTCAGCGAACGGGCGGAAAACTGTTAAAAACGCAAGAAAACATCACACCTTAGCCAGAGATTCCCGCGTCCACTCTTATCAGGGGTTTTGAACTGAGATAACAGTTTTGTAGAGTATTTGGAGACACCGCTACTGTCATATTTCATTTCACCCAAGGCTATTTGCATTGCACTCCGCACACTTTAAGGTTCAAAATAAAGGCAACATAGGGGCTATTCTACTATTTCAAACCTTGAAGGAATCCCTTTCAATTTTGCACCGCTTCTGACAGGATAAATGTTAACAAATGGCATCACCTCCACAACATTACATGCCGCAAGCCGCCGCAAGCAGCCATATTCGAAATTGTACGTGATGCTTGGGTCAACCCAGTGTTATAAGGCAAGAGGCGATGTTTTTGTTTTGAGTGATCAAAGGTGAAAACAAAAGGTGGGTTCATGATTTTCAGACCTGTCGTAAACACAAAGGGCTATTTTTGAAATTCCGACAAAGTGGTCCATTCCCTTAACGGTGAGAGGGCGTCATCCCCTTCTCCCCTTGGATCCATCCCTGAGCTGATGAAAGCCTCTGCCAGTGAGGTAGTAGCAGACCACGCCACCTGACCTTTAAGGACGTAAACTATGACTTCATTGAAAAAAGCGGGGCAAAAAGTAGGCTCTGCGAAGTACAAACTCAGCGTGTGTGCGCTGAAGCTCTGTCCCATTGTTTATTCCTGGTTTGGTGTCACCTTAACCAAAACAACAAAACAACATATATGCAGATCTGTAAAATATTGTTAAGCTACAAAGTGTGACAGTAAGGACCAGAGAAATTATCAGAATTTTTCAGAGGAGGAACAGACTCCAAATGTAACCACAGCCAATCATTTTCAATGTGTTAACATTCGGAGAAATCCTGTTCATTTCTTTCTATTGATCAGCACATGATGGCACCTCTCAAAGGGCCTGGCAGAAATACACCTGGGGTGATTTAAGTAAACTTACACCTACACCATCCTTTCAGTTCCAAGTTACTGGAGAATTGACGATCAAACGCATGGGGAATTTTCTCGCATAAGGTCAGGCGTCAGTCGCTTGTCGTGTCAAAGTTTTACGTACGGAGTTTGATAAAATGACGGAGTTTTCCCGATTAATTCTAACTCTGATTGCTATCCGCAAATGGCGAGGCAGACAAATTATTCACCTCGTGGCTCAGCATCGGATGATAATCAGTTTTTTCGGCTTAGTTAAGGACCCTTAATCCATAGAAACTAAAGGAGCTCAGGAAAGCTCAAAGAGCAAACGTACGTACATACAACCGCTACGTGTTCGTACATAAAACAGGATATGTATTTAATCTATCTCGGACGAGGACATTTACGCTGTATATCAAGCATTGCATTTCATAAAAAGGGTAATTAGTTTTACACAGGGAGCATTGGTCAGGATAAGTCATGCGTAAATCATGGTTTGATTGGCTAATATTTCGAAGGAATTCGTCAATGACAGCTGATTTCACCCATATGTTGAACCAGAAGAGCACCAACCTGGCCCTGCGACAATCCGGCATTGATCTCTGTTTCAGCAGGTTAGCTGCTACACAATGGTATTTCTGACCTAGAACCGGCCGTGACTTATTGGATAAATTCAGAGGGCGGGTCCAAATAAGCCTCATTTCCTTCACGTGGTGAATACTACATGACCAGAGTCGTTGGTACGACGTCAGCCAACATCTGGGTGGCGAGGGCGGTTATTTGATACGGCGCGCGTTCTCGCCTGGAACACGTGACCACTTACAGGCTGCAGGTAGAAAGTGGGGTCGAACACGCCCTGATAATTTTCTTTGGCGTCATGTAATTGAATTAGGTCCATCGTATGATAGTAGAAAGTAAAACAAGTAAAATGGGATTGCCTGAGCGGGAAGGTGAAAACAAATTACTATACATTATATCCCCCATTTTTCACCTACGCCAAATCTCTATTCTAGAGAGAGACTTATCAAGTTGGATTTCGTTTCCACTGATTCTATGCCAAAATAAAAAAATGTTTAACGTATTTATCAGCGTTTTCTGCACCCATGCAATAAATTACGCTGTAAAGATTATGTTCCACCCACTACACCAGAACTGGGCGATACATGAGACTACAAAAAAAACTCACAAAATCGCTATATGTACAAATAGTTCATTTCCATGACTGACACGGGTGCCGCACGCCACGGGAGACCCTCAGGAACTGGTCCCTGGCCCTTCATTGTTCTCAGGACCAGGTCACCCCATTGAGTCACGTGATCAGCCGACAACCTCGCGCGACCTGCGGCGGGGTCTCGTCACAACCGTGCCGGTCTCACGGACATACGATGAACAAGACCATGCATGACGAGGCGACAATGAATTTTGAGAAACTTATACAGAAATTATGAGTGTTTATATAATTCATCTCTGAAAAAGGATCACCCCACGATACCACAAAAATGGTTTGACCTTTAGGAAAGGATAAGAGCTAGGAGCTTTTACTTTTTCTGTACCCAAAAATTTCAAAATCTTATTAGCCCTTCAAGTAAACATGAACGATGAATTCTAGAGCAGCTTTGTCTCCTCCTGTACGCTTTTGTCCTGACCTTCTGCTTTTTTGTCTCCAGGGGCTGGCATCAGGCCTGACCTCGCTGCTCCTGGTGTCCTCTTCCCTTCTTACCTCATATCTGTTAATGACCTCGCTTCTCTAAATGATGGCACTGTTTCTCCTTGTTTTTTTCCGAACCACTCTTTCAGAACGCATCCTATTCTTTTCATAGTAGGTTCTTTTCTCAGAACAATACATGTGTCTGTCAGTGTACGTGCTATATTTGCAGCAATAAACGTATGTTGGTCTTAAACACTTTTTTCACAGGTCCCAGAGTTGTCACTTCTGGCTCATATAGGAGTCTATACTTTGAAACCGTTAGGCCTTCACGTTACCAAATCATTCCTCACTATCATAACAAAGTCGGTCACCTTTACGTCTCAACTTCAGGGACATCACAGCAGTTACAGCAATCACCGAGCAGGTCTCGAGCGATGGAAGTGTCCGCGTCGACTGCAGCACTTCCCACAATAACACTCCAAGTGGGAAGTCGATGACTACTGAGAAACGCGATCTTTACATTCAGTGTGGCGACGATCATTCCGAAGGCCGCTTTCCTGGCAGACAAGTATTGCCTGGTTTCTTATTCGATTACGCGCGGCTGGATGTGTCACAATACGCTAAAGAAAGTTACACAGAAACAATAAAAATGAAGTGTGGAATGTGTTTGAGCTAGTCTTAATTTAGAAGAATAAACACGTTCTGGATGGAAGGGTGAGCGAGATGGTTTCAGCGAAGGCGATTAGCGCACGAGTCAACACAGAAAGAGACAAATGCTCTCGTCAGATGGATCGGTCGCAGCCACGCAGTAAGCACGGCGTTCGTGGAAGCTGCGCCGCAAACGTCGCACTCCGTGGAAGCCGTAGAGTAAATGCTGTGTCCGTGGGAGTGGCGCACCAGATGTCGCACGGCGTGGACAAGTCTGCTTAAGCTTTGTTTGTCGAGCTGCAGCGGCGCCAGTCACAGCACACAGCTCAGAAGGACCGGTGAACACTTTGGTTTGGATGGTCCAAACAGAGACTGGGCTGAGAAGAAATTCGCGGCTTTACGATGCGTTTGGAGTCTGCATTCTCAGCTAGAAACGTCAGTCGCGAGCTGACACATAGCCAACTGATATGCTCCTCACAAAGAAACCTCACATTGAACATGCAAATGAAAAACATTCTCATAGTTCTGAAATGGTGATATATCTAAATTTCGCAGAAAATGCAAAAATTAAATTCAAATGCTGTGATGGGCTACTTACTGTTGACGACTTACTTAAGTGCTACTGAAAATAATGTCTTCTGCACACAAGTTCTTTTTATGCAAAGTTTGGTCCGGTTACGTACTTAGTGGTTAGATCCCCTGTCAGCGTCAGGTCTTCAAGTCAACAGGTTGAAACTCATTCCGATGTACTTTGTCGCAACTTGAAGCCAACCGTTGACAGCTTTAAGTATAATCTATTATGCATCGAGAGAAAAAAGCAAGTGACGCACATCAAGGGTATACCAGCTAAGGTGACTTCTCTGGTGCAACTGAGTGTCACCCTGTCATTGATGAGTAAGAGCATTGTCACCGCTCAAAAAGAGGGAGCTGCAAGCTATCCGAGAAGCTACATGTTCCTTACACGCAGAAAAGGAATCCCTCTAAAACAAAAAGAGTCTCTAGTTTTGGACTATCTTTTGCTTTCCCTCGCCGTGATACAATATTGAGGTTTGGTTCTAATCTTACTTAAACAGTGGCAGAGCCAGGTAAAAGGGCCCTGGGTCATGTCTTCCCTCTGTTCGATATTTTCCCTGTTAAGATGTAAATAACCTGGATGGGCTGCTATGACCCCCTGACGCATTTCTGACATATCACTGGGTAACAGTTAGAAGCTCCTGTGACAAGTGAGACGATTTGGCTTTCCTAAGGAGAGCGCGAGTGTTCGGATCAATCACGCGACCCTCTGCAGTGAGCACAAGGTCGTGGGTTCAAGCCTGCCCAGAGGCAGAATTTGACACACTGCGCCAGCGCGAACCTAGCTTATTCCTCTCCCTCCGACGCCATATAACCTCAAAGGTGAAGCGTCGGAAACTTAAAACGGCTCATATTGATTATTGATCCTGTCTGCTATGTTCGAAGAGGTCACGACGTCCACTCAATATCGTGGGAAGGGGCGGGTCCAGTTGAGGAGGTTAATTTGGTCATATCCCAAAAGCGGCTAAATTGTACCCGATTGTGCCAATTTTCGCCGGTTTCTCTAAAAATAACTACGTTTTCTACGATTTTATCCGGTTTTTCCACAATCCCAAAGGCTTCACCTAGATTCGCCATTGTCACGGGGAGGCCCCCAGCATAAATATAGCTTATTACAAGCACGGTACTGAGCATTAACTTGATAAAAATGAAGCCGATACCACCAGTGTTTACGTGATGTGGGGTGGAACTGGACGAGGTGGATACATCAGGCCGAGCTTGAAGCCAGATAACATGGCAGCACCACGTCGTTAAGCATACGTCGGTATCTTGGATATGGGCGTGGTAAGGTGGAGGTAGGCGTGGGCGTGGGCGTGGCAATGGGTCTATGCGATCCAAAATCGCGAAAATGAAGAAGTCAAAACATAGTAGCAGTGATGACCTTACACAGAGTTCGTACTGATAAAAATAAGCAATAAATACGGTACGAAGGATCCAATAATCTATGAAAAACAAAAGCATGGCTTTGGTTTTTTTGGGTGGAAGATTGCGCAAATAATGGGATGGAATCATTAAGCAGAGCTGGTCCTCCGAAAAAATTTAATCGGTGCCGCTGATCTTTCCCGAAAACAATGTCTCCCCTCCCTTAAAGACTAACACGTCTGTTAAGTTAATTTTCAGTGAGATCCATAATGCATTTCTGACAAAACCGATTACCACATTGTGTCATGGCACAACAACAATCCATTTTCATTTTTACAGACGCTCAATCAATCTCAAACCCGTCAACTTACACAACCGAATCAGTGGGTAGCTGGTCATTTTTTTTAGCGAGCACCCTGAGAGAAGAGGCCCTGCATGACATCACCCGCACGTCGCCATTGATCGTCAGTCAGCGGCAGGTGATGGGTGCTACAGCCGGGGTCGACCGGACACCACCTGTACCTGTGGCCGTCCCCGTCGACCGAGGGGGCGGCGACGACCCAGCCGGCGGCACCACCTCAGGCGATCGCCAAACGGCCACACCGCGACAGCGGCAGGGGGATCTTAGCCCACCTTGGAGGGTAGGTGGGGGCAGCCTGGGTAAAATCGTGAGAAAAGGCATATGGGTCATTCCAAGTCAGATCGATCAAGAAAATCCCCGACCCCCTCTGATTTTTTTAAACTTTGTAATGTGCTTCCACCATGTAGTAAAAAACGACATGCAAATTTTCATGAACAAGTGAACTCTGGGGTCAGATCTAGAGATCACCTAAGGTCACCAATTTTTGCCAACTTGTCTTCAATTAAGTATATATATATATTTTTATATATATATATATATATATATATATATATATATATATATAAATTTCCAGTATCAAAATAGATTGAGCAACACAATTTTGGAGAATCACTAACAAATGATTGGCTATTCTGAAAACATAAAAAATTGACATGACCTTTACCTGACCCTTGACTTAGCTGAGTCAAATTCAAAAATAATAATTTTGACCGACTTTGCCTGCTTCAAGTTCAATGATAGTTTGTCACACAAATGGTTATGCCACTGTGCAGACAGGCCTAAAAAAGGAAGGCGGAGACTAGAAATTTTTTTAGATACTTGTACTTAAGCATGGTAGTGAACTGTGTTGCAGACGTGCCCCGAGGCTATTAAGCTGTGACCGGCGATTACATAGGCTTCGTTTGTCCAAGCTTTAAAAAATGCTTTGATAATGGAAAGCTCACAGTATACGCCTTATTTGTAGCTTGATCAAGTTGACCTGACCTTACATGACTCAGTAAAATATTCGAACTTAGCATGTTCATGGCGTGAAATTATTGTTACCAGGATGCTTTGAAACTGGCGTGATACACATATCACAGCAGCAAACTGTAACTAGATCTAGGGCGTACTGTCTCAATGGCGTTGGAAGAACCTGTGACAGACGTTAGAGGAGACAGAGATGCGACGCCCCTACTCGGTTGGAGGGTGATCGGTGGATAGTGACGATGCCCACGAGCGACAAAACACTGAGCCATTCGGTGCTGCGAGGCTTACTTGTGCGGATGTGTCTTTAGTGGGAACAGTTGAACAGTTTTAAGAAGAGCGCACCCACAGAGTTGACTCACTTCGACTCGCAGTCTGGAACTGAACAGTCTTGACTTCTTTAACCGGAAATGGGAGATTCATCTGGATACGAACGGTGGAGTGACAGGAGGACAAAATGTTCTGACCCATTTCATCGACATGAGGAAAAAACTGTTAAAGGGTGCAGGCCTGTGATTACAAAATGGGTGATTCAGTATTCTGATCTAGATTTAAATGTGAACAAATCTGTTTGCACATCTTGTAGACTGATGCTTTCCAAAGGGACAGTCCCACGTCCAGAAGTAGAGCCAGTGCAAGTGCCACCACAGCTTCTCTCAGAACCAGGATATTTCGGGCTCCAGAGTGTGATTGAAATTACAGACTTCTAAACACCGGAAACACAGAACTCTAGTGATAGAGCTATGGATTTGGATCAATCTGTTGAGGCCATCAATCAATCAATCAAATCAATCGGCGCAGGCCCTAGGAGCAACAACAATTCAGCAAACGCGAATAAGAAGGTCTAAGAACTACAGAAATACAAAATTATAAAAAGATTCGGACTTCTCTCCATAGGAAGATTGGGAGGACCGATCCAGAGGAAGCATTTTGCATCATTCAAACACAGGAAGAGAAAGCTCAACATTTTGATGATATGATGAACCAATTTCGTCACAAATCCAAAGACTCGACCAAATCCAGTGACAAAACAAGAGTGATGACAATGGTGCTAAGAGCTTCGACAATTCGGTAGATTGCAAAGGAGTTTAGTACATCTTATTATCTAGCAAGATGTGCCAAGCATCTGCAGGAAACGCTGCGCTGCCTGGCAGACACTAATCCGAAACCTGGAACAGTGTTAAGCCCTGGCGCTTTTTTCTTCTCTTTTCCGCGATTTCTGACTGTTTGACCCATGATACTGCTGCAGGGCATTTGTTCTAACAAAAGCTAATAGATCATCTGGAACAGAAAATTGAGAAATGTCCAGAAAATATATTTAATTTTTTCAGACGGCGCTGCTTCGCAATATAAGGATTATACAACTTGTAAATGTAACGCACCATTCGTTAGATTTTGTCATAGATGATGAGTGACATTTTTTTGCCACTGCGCAAGAAAAGAGTCCCTGTGATGGGGCGGGAGGGCCCATAAAAAGGCTTGCCAAACGAGCAAGCTTACATACGGAGCACAGAATTATTTCAAAGAATCTCCGGAATAATTTTATAATTTCTTAAATATTCATTCATCGACCACGTTTGCCAAGTACTTCCCTGAAAATCTTGAAGAGGAAGGCAATGTGTTGAATGACAGGTTTGCTGCTGCACCAGAACGAGGTTTGCACTGTAGCAGGAACGAGAAGTGTGTATGTGTTTGCTCCTCACTGCGTGAGGGTTATGTGTTCTTCAAGCTATATTCAAGCAGTGAGACAGGCAGGGAGGTACGCGTGACGAAAAATATACAAGTATCACGACCTAGTGAGTACAAGGCCAGCCATTATATCATGTCGGTTGATCTTACTTTGAAAATTATAAATGTGCACTTACAATTAGTATTTAAAATGAAGAATTTGACGTCATATAGCATAAAATAGTCAAAAAGGATTTCGAAGTTGAAAAGGTCTAGAAAGTTAAATAAGACTCATAAACTGTCACATGTTCCATTCCATCATTTAGTACTGCTAATGTGTTTTTGGGCCAAGTCCTAATATTTTGTAGGAACTTTGAATCAGAAACCCACCAGAACTAGTTCTTCGGTCAATCTTGGGTCAAGTGTCTATAGTTTGAACAATAATTTGGGACACAACTGGGGCATAACTTTTATTTTACCAGCATTGTTTTGCTTTTGTCACTGCATTGGACACCGGGATTCCAATAATGTCCCAGGATTTGCTCTAGAATAAACAAATAAGAAGATAAAAGGCGACATGTCAGATTTCTCCCTTATCATCTTAATGCTTTTGGCTTCCTGACACCTCAAGATTGACATGAAGTTAAAGTGGACATTGAAGGTTCATCGTTATTTTCAGAAACCATTGGACACCAGTAGTTTTTTACATGTGCTTAATTTATACATTCATAGTTCAGTTGGGAGTTTTTACCCCCCCCTACTCTGTGTAAAATTATCGAACCCAGAGTTATGCACGGCTTAAAAACTGTTCAATGAAAATATTTGTCGAAGAATTCGGAATATTCTCATCCGAAATCGCACAAAAAACGTATGTTATCGTCTATCATAGCTTAATTGCCCCGGGCCATGGCTGTTCCGAAGAACACTACCAACTTCAAATATCGATATTTCAGAAATTGTACAAGTCTCCGCCTTTATTTTTGCACAATGTAGTCAATGGTTGAGTAAATCCACATGGTAAGATTTCATGTAATTTGAAACAGGCAAAATTAGTAAAAAACACATTTATAAAATTTGACCTAGTCTGGACGAAGGCCAAATATTGGTCACACGCAATTTGGGCCCAGTCCCAGAATTGTGAAGCATTTGACTGGCATTGGTAACAATTTAGCCATCAATACTTCGTTAATACAATAATTATCTATGTTTGAATGAAGAAAAGTCGGCGAAAACGCGTGACCTTTGATGACCTCTAGATCTAACCTCAAGCCCTGCTCCGGACTAAAATGTTACATGAGACGTTCTTTCATACGGTCCTACAGGTGAACCAATTTTCATCAAATTCTGAGAGGGTCGGGTACGAAAATGTCATTTTTGGATCGATTTGCCGCGGAATGACCCATATCCGTTTTGAAATCAATTGGTTCAAAAGTGGGTATATTTTGCAACAGCGCTTTGGGGGACCGTGGCCGGATTTGATTCACAAACCCGCCCCAGGACAGCGGGGATAAATTATCTTGGGCTCACACTGCGCAGTCAAGACTGCGAAAACGGTTGCACTCGTTGGGGTTTTGACCTCTTGGTAAACAAGAGCGTTATACCGCTTCGAAGTGCGTTGACAAATTTTCTTGCAGCAACATCTAAGACCAGCTGATTGTTCGACCCATATTAAAGATACAGACGCATGCTCCGGTGTCTGAAAAGGTTCTGACCGCCGGCGGGAACTTTCGCTGACCCAGTAACCCATCAACACGCTTGTCGTCACTTTTTCATATAAGCATACTTAAGTTCGCAATTAAATGGATAAGTGCATCTGTTGGGCACAGTGTCTGCCCTCATAACACTTCGGAAGGCAAAAAGGGCTAGCAAGGAACTTTTCCCTCTAAACAGGAATCCCAAGATGAAAAGCCATACGAGCATGCCGCCGAACAAATTCTTACACAGTAAAGAAAACAAGAAAGCATTTAGTATAAAAGCATGCTCGTTCACAAATAGTACACACCCAAATGTATTCCGATATATTGACGGATTTCTTACGGATAAAACGCCCCAGCTGACATTTATGGAGTATGTAAGATCGAATCGACATCAAACTGGGGTGCTGTTCTGTTATATGGAACCCTAAACTCTGCACACTAATAGGTAGTACATCATGTGCCTACTTCGTTCAAAAGGCAAGTTGCTCATTAAGCTGATAGATGTTCCAGAAAATTTTCTGCTTAATCTCAAGCGTAATATATCATCCATGGGTGCTGAAATACGTAGCTCGTTTTTTTCGAACATTCAAGGTCACTTTCGGGGTGGCCTTAATAAAAAGTGCATTCCAAAGCTCCAACGTATCTCTGATGCATACCTGCTGGCTCATTATAGTCATGCCACGTTCTTGTGATTAGAATGAATGTCTCCAGCGTGGTTTCATCGACTTTCTGACTAGAATAGGTTCAAAAGAGTGCTGAAGTGGCAACAGTCTAACCACGCAAGAGGTAATGGAGGCATGCCAAATAAAATGCACTGATTCACCGGGGGCATCGTTGAAGACCCGTATTTTCTCCTTGTTTGACAGTTTACAAGGCATATGCAATTGATCGAGCAACTCAACAATGGGCTGCCATATAACCTCGGCGTCGGTGGATTGTAAAACCTCCACACGAAAACAATAATCATTACCATCATCTTCTTTACACAGTTGTATGTTTGTCTTTTAAATTTTGTTTCTTATGACATGGTGTAAATTAAAAATGTGAGAAATAAGAGCAGAAAAATAAGCAGGAAAAATCAAACGACAAGCAAGAAACACAGATCACTTCAGAAAAGTGCGAACATATAAAAAATCGAGCATGGCATCGGCTAGGACGAGTTATGTGACTAGCAGAATGAGCAAACACAAACGGGCAAATATAGGTACTAAGAAACACATAGAAGGAAATAACCAGAAAAACATCAATCAAAAACAAAATAAACATAAACAAGCATTGAAAGGTATTTAAAGCTTACTAAAAACAAAATAAGAGGACAAACAGACAAACATTGATCGTAATATCAAGCCGAAGCTGCAAGATTCACATATGAACAAATTTAAGGAGTACACCCCTAATCTATCTGCGCAACTCTACACAAATCCAGCTCACCTATTTCCATCTTAAACCAGATCAGCAAACAAATACAGGTTGGGATTCGTCCAATTCCGGTGTCTAACTCAGTCTCCCGGCCGCATTTACCGCGTCGCCGCCGCTGTCGTATGCCCTGCGGCGGTTTGCCGGCGGGCGTCCCGCGGCGTCACAGACGAGGCGGCGGCCGCCGACAGCACGCCCGCGGGGCACGTAGGGACTGCCGAATCGACGCTCACGCGCCTCCTAAACAAACAGCCGACGGACGGCGACGGCCGCCGAGCGACGAGACGACACGACGGCCAGCACGGCAGCCGACGGCTGCTGGTCTGGGTGGGACAGCAGAGGGGACGGGAGTCGTCACGCGGGACGGACGGGATAGAAGGGAACTTACCATGTTTACTTCGTAATGGGACGGGACGGGAGAAGTTCTCTCCGAAATTTGTGAAAAAGAACAGAAGCAGTCATGACAAATAGGGAATCACTCTCATTGTGTGAATCTCAGTGAAATCACCTAAAACTGAATTTCCTCTCGACAGCATCGAGTCGCCCATGGCTGTGTGTCCGCTCTGTACCCAGATTCAACACCGACCGCAGGCGGTTCAGAAATGCATCCAAACCACAACAAGAATAAAAAACCGGATGCAAACTTGACAAAAACCAGTCAACGTCATGGTCTGCAGGAGAGTCCGGCATCGAGTGACGGGGCAGGCCGGGTTTCCCAGCCGGCGAGCGGTCGACAATCAACCCGGGTAAATGAGATGAGACTAGGTAGTCCGTAAAAAGTACAGTTCTGAGAAAGGGTAGTGGGATTCAAACACTTTGTCCCCTGTGTTGCAATTGAACTGATACGGAGGATATTCAAGTAGTGTTTACCGCACAATTAAATTGATAAATAACATTATTTACTACACTTAAAATAAATTTATTTCTGGACTAAGCCTTACAACATGAAATTGCAGATTCTAGCTTACTCTCTTCTTGAAATTAATGTTAAAATCCGGTAAATTAATACTAAGTTTATTATTTTCACTCATCTTTATCCAATCCCCTCTTGGACTGATAATTTGAAAGAGGTTGTCACATAGATAAAACAATTTGCTCCGAGGCACTGCGACAGAGAGAAAGATTCGCACGAGCAGTGGAGGTTCTAGAGTTCTCCCCAACTATTTTTCCGATGTGTCCTCAGACTCGTTCGCAGTCGTAAAACGCTACTTGGTAGCAATTGAGAGCTTATAAGCACTTCGATTTTTGAAAGAATTTGGAACATTGATCAATAATTATTGACTTATAGGCTTTCAAAGTCAGGCCTATATTTTGGGACCGTCGCAATCGCGCGGTTACACCAGTTCGCCTGCAATGTAGACTGAGTGGTGGCGTTATGACGTCATATAATCAGGTTATATGTCAAGGTCATTATAACATCATATACTCAGGTTATATGTCAAGGTCACTCCAAATTAAGGTCAAGGTAAAGGTCAAAGGTCAAGGTCATTGAATGCAGTATTCCGGCCAGATGTCATTATTCAGTATGAAGTATGTTATGCTATGACTTCATAGTCAAGGCTACGTGATATCAATGTCAAGGTCACAGGTCAAGGTCGAAGGTTTTGGTCAAGGTAAAACCCTCATTTACCGCCCAAAGGATGGTGCCAGTTATATTGTTGTTTTTTCATATGTTATATTGTTACATGATAGGTCAGTGATCTTTGATGGCCTTGATCTGAGAATGTAAGAGGAAACTTTTGGGTCTTTTCTTCTATGACCATAGACCACTTGTAGTGTATTCCTGGTTTTATCCGCATATTCAAGGAATTTCCCAATTGGTCTCCAGCACAGCCCAGATTTGACCTTTATGACCTCGTTTGGCCTAAGTATATTGACCTACGTAAAAAAATATAGTTTTAATGTAGACCACTATGGCCTCTACAAGGCTTCAAACGGGCGTTTTCTAAGCCTATTGGTTTCCGAGATCTCAGGGGGCGCATTTGATCCCCCTCCGCTGTACATTGACGCTAGACATCTCTCCACTGCGCGTGTTAACACGCTCTGATCCCCGCCCCCTTCGCCGGTACGGTGGGGGGGGGGCAGTTATCCGCCCTCTCTCAACTATCAGAAATCACAGTAGGCAACGAAGAACATAAGGTGGTGTTGGATAGGTCGCTTTGATATCTACCGGAATAGTTTCTATAATTTTTGGTCAGACTATTTAGAGGCTACTAGAGCTCAAGGTATTTGATCATTGGCGGATCTAGGGGGAGACCAGGGGGTTCAAGCCTCCCAAATGTCCAAGCCCCTATAGTTAATATATAGGCGAGTGCTGTCCGAGGTACTGGCGGGTGAGGCTCGAGCAACCCCTCCTCCAATGAATTCCCGGATTCGCTACTGCATATGATTGTAGGAATACAATAAAACACATGAATTTTTGTTTCATAAAGTTTGATCAAGCAGAGTTATAGAAACTGCATCAGCACCATTGGAAATTTATCTACAAACCTGATCGAATTTTATGTCATTTGATGCTTTCAGTTCAAATCCGGAAACTGACATGACCTATGGTCCGGTCAAGCTCAAGCCAAGACCAACATAGGTGATGCATATAACTCGAAGTGCAGTGGCAAGCCAAGCACAATGACGTAACGATAATCACCCTATCACTATTATCTGCTACGTTTTTAAGATGTGTTGTAGCTTTCTGTTAAAACTTTAGGGGGTGGGGTATCCGCCTATCGCCGCACCGGCCTCTGTAAGTAGACCAAATATCATTTCCAAAGGTTGGCCGATGATCTAGTTAATAATGATTCATGCAGACCTTTTCACTTTCGAACTGTCAAGCTAAAGCAGTAAGCAATGATATTTGATGCTATTTTTTTCAAATACGTACTCGCATGCGTCCTTGTCGATAGGTAACATTTAGTATTTAAAGTACTATAAGACATATATTTTGTTAATTGGGCTCAGTTGTGGCCAGTGCAGTGATGGCCTGGCCTGCAAAAAAACAAATTAATAACATATTTAAAAACGTATTTCAGCTTTTCTATTTCCGAGATTGCCTCCCATTTCACCGTCCGCGAACATCTCTACGGTCCTCACTTCATCCGCTTCGGTATCAGATCACTACAGCGCTTCAGTGAAAGCAGACCGGCGTGCCGTTTCAAAACCCGACGACACAGACCCGTGTTTGATTCGCGCTGTCACCTTTGTTGCAACCACCTCGAACACGGTCCGCAGTGTTGCCGCCTATCGTCCCAGCATCTGTTCTGTGTTTCTCACACTTGCGAGCCGAGCCGCTCCCCCTTCTACCTGTTGTCAGCCTGACCAGATACGCAGCCAGCACAGCCTGCCAGCTCTCTCAAGTACAGTCCGAGCGAGCTCTGGTGCACCGGTGAGCTCATGGGTGTGATCAGCCGACTGTGGCATAAAATATAGCCAGTCAGGCATGCTATGCCGCTGCCGTTTCACGGAAGTCGGCGGCCCTCATTTCTGTCCCCGGCGGGCTCTTACGGAGGCTGCAGCGACTGGGTTTGACGTATGCAGCTGGCCGAAATGACATGGCTCCGAGAGCCGGCTCATGAATTCGCGCATGCACAAGCAGTAGATCAGGCGGACCCGTACATGTCGGGAGATGTGGTGTGCGAGTGTTTCACCTCGTATGAACACAGCACTGCCATCACTTTGCTTTCACCGAGCCAGGCAGGAAAACAGCACAAACCTGTCGCCAAAGCAATGCCAGATACGGAAAGCTGTCGGATTTAAAACGATGATGTCGTTAAATTCATGTAGGTACTGAATCACTACACAGTGCAAACAAAATTACATTATTGCAAAAAAACCGGACAATCATCTTTAATTCGCAACGTGGTTTAGTGAAATCACTAATGTGTAGCAGTGCTTCCATGATAAGAATGGGCCAAAATACGGCAAAGTAGCACCGGCGGGGAAAAAACTAGGTCCGACTTAGATCCAAACCCAGCCCTCATCGTTTAAAAACCCAGCACCTTAGCGAGTGAGGTAATCAGATTCTAAAATATCTATGCGCATTGGAGAACACATATATATCCTAAATTATTGAGCCCATGCGTTTCATTGATAAGTGAATCTACAAAAAGTCATCACTTCATAGAAAATATTGGCGGTCGCCCGATTATAAAACGTGGTCGCCCAAATAAGCTGCCCGTGTTGACGGGCGCACCCTGTCACTGCCCTCCGCCCCTGCACTGAGGTAGGTTGGTGGACTGGCGAGAAATGCAACTGCTAAATATCTAATGTATGTATGTACATATGTCCTCTTGGATGGCTTTGGGAGCGGAGAATGGCTCAAACTGCGGGAGCTTTTAATCAAATTATTCAGGGATACGACTCCGAGCTTTGCAAACCTCGTCCCCGAATCTAAGGTGCTTTGTAAGTCGGCCCTGAATCTAAATCAAGGGCGAGGTCACGATATGTTTTCTGGTTAATCACTGTAATCATCCTGTAAGGTTTTGTTTTCTTGGGAGAGTTTCTTTAATTTGAATCAACGCATCGGTTCGTATTCCGTTTGGGTATTTTTGGTCGCACTCCATAGTTTCAATGTCCAAAGTCTGACGCGATCCCTGTTAAAAAACGTTCGTGGATCAGGGTACCTGATTGCTTTCTCACTTTGTTTTTTACTTTGCGAATTATTAGGACTATCTTCAAAGATCCTTAAAAGGTGAGATCGTATCGGTCTTTTGGCATTTATCACTAATTTCTCCGGTTTAATAGAAATTTAGATGTACAAGTGAAGTTTAACTTGTGCTCAAAACCTCTCCTATGTACCGACAGTTCATTTTCATTACAGTTGTAGGGTGTCATGGAAAGTGGTGACTTTGAATGATGACAAAGTGCCATGCCCATAAAGATACTCAACGCTGTTTAGCATTCTCGGCACCGTATCACCGATGCAGCGATGAGGAGAGATAAGCACTTCTTTGATATATTGCACCTGACAACGCCGCGCCTGCGTAATTCGGAGGCCCGCCCGCGAGCATGGACGTGTCTGCAGAGTGACAGAAGGGAGGAGCCGATTGCGGAGAAGCCCAGCTGAAGGCCACTGAGGCGCTGACGTCATTTGTTTTCGGAAGCCTCACGCGCATTGTGATGTAACCGGAAGTTCGGGAGGAGGGTGAATTGTGGCAGCGCAGCTTGGGCCTACTAACAGCGCCGGCCCTTCAGGCGCTCCGGCACAACCATACCGCTCTTCTGATTACACCACACACATCTTTGCATTCTTCGCCACCTGGTGTGTTCTTATCTAAGTTTTGAATTGCCTAAATTTGCACTCACATGCCCTTGAGTAAAAAAATGGGAGCCTGTGGTGCAATGATGAGGATTTAGAACGTGGTACGGACCAGGGGCGTAGGAACCTTTTGAAAAGTGGGGGACCAACCTTAGTGGAGGGCTTCCTCAAGGGGCCCACAAGCCAAGGGGGCCCATTATTATGGCAGTTTTAAAACCGCTCATTTGTTGTCAATCAGGCACGCATGCACACCGGCCTACACTAGGTATTTCCATACATAACTTATTGCGTTCTTTCCCTCCGTTTACCCTCATTGAATAGCTCCTAGAGCTTTCCCAGACAAGCTATCGGGCCGGTTTGGGATTCTTGTTGAGTATTGCAGCTACTGGTATTGTTATACCTGCTGCAGGGGCCCACCCCAGAAACGTTCGAGGGGGAAGTGCCCCCACTGCCCCCCCTGTTCCTACGCCTATGGAACGGGTCAACCGATATTCTCAGGGTGTGCCACCCAGCCGCTGCGCTGCCTTCGGGGTGAAAGTTCAACCAACTGCTGCGCTCAGCGCTGAGGTCTCTGCCAGGTCAGCTTCGACTCCGACTCATTGTGAACGCTGGTTAGTTACTGTCGCGTCCTGGATATGCAGGCTAGGCGATTCCTCCAAGATGGTGGGTGTTGACCACCCCTTAAGGCCAGTAGCGTCCTCACCAACCAAGAAGTGCGGAGGGAGGGGGAACTGAAACTTTATCTTCTCTGACAGAAAACTGTCCTCGCTAAAATAATCGGTTTCGGACTCCTTGTGGAATTCCGTTCCTGCTTGCGCTGAAATTTGTATTGTTCATAATTTGACTGAAATAACTGATAAAAGGGGCGACGCTGCCCCCCGTACCCCTTCGTCATTGTGGACGCCCATGGTGTCTCTGCAAACCAACGATTATTATGTATGCTCGGTAGTCGCAACAAACTACTATTTATATAGGTCCGCCCAGTTTCGATGCAGGGAAAATGCATTGTGCACGATGATGCATTAAACAATAGTCAGCCACTCACCATTCATTGTTAAAAAAGCACTCGTGGTTAAAAAGCCCTGACTTCCAGGCGCAGATCCTGGCGGATCCGGAACAGCATTTCTGGGGAAGGGGCCTGGGGGCTCGGGCCTCCCCGGCATTGCCTCGGAACAGCCTTCGACAATGCATTGACTGTAGGCACTCTGGCATTTAGGGAGGGGGGCTTGAGCCCCTAGCCCCTCCCTTTGTATCTGCCACTGTTTGACCCCATTACTCTATTCACTTTATCCCACATCAAAATATGCAGGATAGCTGCTTAAGGGCTGCCCATAAACCATATAACGTAAGGGCGCTGAGGGTCAGCCATAGCTTTGTGAAAAGTTACAGGGGCGTCAAAAAACATGACATGGGGGAGACAAGTGCAGCAGTTACAAAATACGCGTTATGTAATTTATACATGCCGCCTTAAGACTCTCCAGAGTGGTTAAACTTGGAAAACCGCATTTACCGCACACTTTCACGAACGCTGCATGATGTAAGCGTTCAGACAGCCGTTGGCCTGGTAGCATCATTGCCTGATTTTACGATTGGAGAGCACAGATTCAACTCTCAATGCGATGTACCGTCTTCTTCGTGTCATCGGAAATGACGGCGGCATGAAGAAGGCTCCTCAATCGCATTATCAATTCAAAACTGTTGCAGTTGACACATATGGCTGTTGGTATGATTATAAAGCGAAAACGCCGGCCTAACCTTTTCAGGGCCAACTGCCTTGCCATCGCCAACGACATGACTTATTTTCATGTCAACAATGTTTTTCCAGGGTTCATGACCTATTGGGCTTCACGTCAAAGCAGCTGAAGACTAGCGGCTTGAAACAAATGGACAAACTTGCAAAGTGTCATGAATATGACACATGCATTGAAAAACTTCTTGTCCCTGAATCGTTGCGAACGTAAATCTTTAAATAGCGATCAGAACTACATTATTTCTCTTCTCGCCCGACTTTTAGCGTCTTTGAGGGGCCACAATGGTGTGGTTTGCAACTTTGCTCTCCACCCGGACTCTGGATTCAAGACCCGGCAGATTCCCTGAGCAAGGAGTAATCTGGCTTTCGAGAAATGCTTCCAATAGATCGGCTAGGCCACATAACCCTGGCGTTTGATGCGTTGATAAGTCTCAAAAATTAGTAGTATTATCTAGCGTCCTTCAGTGCCCTACCTGGGAAAACTATCCCTTCAAAAGGCGTAATTTACTGTGACTGATTGCATTTCATTCACCAGCTCTTTGACAAAGTTGCTTCTGCTTACTTCATGAATACCAAGTGATCAGTCCTGCACACTGTATATTATCAATATTCCATTCGTAACTTTTTTACTTATTTAATATTGTATATCCTTCATAGTATTGATATCTACCGTATACGACAGATTGGCCGAGTTATTTCCTTTCTTCCTTTGCAAAATTCACACACAGAGGTAAACACCATTTTCTGAAACGGAGCAGGCCGAACATATTCCATAGTGGACGTTTAACTTCATGCACCAGATGCAGCCAACATCGACCAACCAGCCAACCAGCCCAGGAACAGCATTGACTGCAGAGATTTGGTGGCACTTCTTCATGTGAGCCGCTCGGGGACCTCTGGCTTCCGCCTGATGATGCTTTATGGGGGCAAAAACAGCTCGGTTCGAGAGGCGGAGACAGGCAATGTTCACACCTCGTGTGGGGAACGCCAGAGATGGGCCGATGATTGTCACACGCTCTTTGCTGAGTTACAACCATTGCGTCGTGTATTATGGTGATTTGGACCAGAATAGCGTGGAAAGCAAGAGCCCGTACGGTATTCCATACGCTACACGTATGTATGTATGTATGTACATAATCCACAAGAACTAGAAAGAGTAGTAGTATCTTTCCAGTCGTATGTGCAACCACCCGTCCGCGAATTTGTTAAGTGGTACTACACTTTGAGGATTTCGATACTTCATACAAATGTGCAATTCATGTTGCGCATTTCTGTGAAGTGTGTTGAATTATTGGGCAACTTCCTTGTGAGTGGAGCAATGTTACCGTGCTGTTACTCCGCGGGCTGAGCTTGGAAACACGCATGTTTTCATGCATGCGACATGTAACTTGGAGCCTTTGGACACAAGATATGCCGCAATTTTCGTGTTCCTGCTTTAAAAAATCACGAGTATTCGTTCCTAGTGGCGGATCTAGCCGGAAGGTTTAGAGGGGGTAAACCAAAGTCGAAAAGCAAAACGGAATATAACGTCACGCGGTGAAAGATTTTGCCATAATTTAACTAGATGGTAGCCTTTGGGGGTAATACCAAGTCAAAAAAGCAAACAAAAAGCCACGGGTGAAAGATGTGGCCACAAGATGCTTGTTTTTGCAATCAAATGACCATTCACTTAAAATCGATTCTGAATATCAAGAGTACAAAGACCCAATGTTTACACTGAAGTTCGCTAGTTCTGTTTGAAGTTGACAGTTGAAGCACCAGAACGTTGCTTATAAACTAAAAAGGAGTGTAGGGAAAAAAGAAGTCGACAGCTTTGAGGAAGAACATAGTTTTTCCCTGAGCTTTTCCGTTTTGAGGGGAATACTTTCCCCCTGGACCTGTCATTGTTTGTTGCAGTTTGGTGGCCAAAGCCATCGTAGTACTGTGCAAATACATTTATATTTTTCAAGTGTAACATTTATATATTTCGAATGGTCTCGACCTAGCATGTCCGCAAAATCATGCATCGCTTATCAATATCGCTTACAAAAAGGAAAGCATTTTTAAATAAGACAATGAATGAATTCTAACTATGTTGTTAATGTAAAGGTATACTATTTTTCTTCTATATGGCCCACTACTTTCCAACCCTGAGAACAAAGAAAATATAGAAACGCACAATGTGGCTCGTCTTTCTCTGGATACCAGGAGTTTCGCACCAAACGTTTTCATTAGTTTCGGAAAAAAACAGCACACATACCAATACAGTTGTTATATTGGCTGTTGAGTATGTTCAGACAAAGTATTTGTCTAGCGTTCTTTCTGTTTGTTAAGACCATTAATCCAGGCTCGACATGACATGGTAGATTGAAGCCTTCAATAAAAAAACCAAATGACCCCGAAAATTGAGCATCTTCATTATACCTACTATCCACATACCGACCACGAAAACGGACGTATTGACTTATGCAACCGACAGTCTGGTTCTATTGCATCACCTGGGCTCACCCCTCTCAGAAGAGAGCGACTTTGGGGTATTTCGTACCGTGTAGCCAGCGAACAAATTTTTTCATTATATGTATTCAGGAACGTTGGAAATATAATGAATGTTGCCAATTTAATATAGTTTCTGGTTATACAAAGATAGCTGCACCGAATCAAAGCAAAATATTTCTAAGTATGACATACATATTTCTCATAAACAAAATATTTGATAATGTGTGTGGTTTTTACTATGGTCCCTCGCGAGGGCAAATGCTTTTTATTTCGGTTTTACGCACAGTGTAGTTCTGCGCGAATTTTGATGGTTTTTTCTCACACTGGGCCCGCAGTGCAGTTGCTTGAGGCATTGCTGCGGACTTTTATCGAATATGAAAAAACACTAGAGTGAAGATGAGGTGCTTGGTGTACCAACAGATTTAGTAGCAGATCCACCACCTCCCTGTACCTTGCCTTGGATGGGTGGAATGTAGCAGCTCCCTGCCATAGATCCCTGGCACGGTCCCTAGGTATGTACGCTCTGAGTACGAAATTGATGGATAGTATGTACTCCTGAATTGAACTATTCATGTATCTGGGATAGCTAACATGCAGCAAGTGCCTTACTTCGATTTTGCTATCCCCGTATACGGATATCTGTGAGAGTTTCTTCCCTGTCGCACCATGCAGTTATTCATGTATGATACCACTTACCGATATTTATTTAAGCTTTTCATCAACAACGTAACAAGAAAACTGGAGACAATCATAGGTTAAATTCCCCATTCCACCAGGGATCTAAACCTGGAATGATTAAAATTTAGATATTTATTTTGGTTGTCTTAAAATATCGTTTATTAACGCTAAATTTGATAAATGTGGTCTCAGAAATTTAAGACCTGTCCTACCTGTCACACATTCGGCCGTTTATCAAAGTAAGTCAAGCTCGCCCCAACCAGAAATCAAATACCGACGCATCATGGCTACCTTAAAGAAAATAATCTGGAAAACATAGCGTTGGCAACGTACAAAGACCAGAGTTCATGATAGGGGTTCAGGGTAGGTATGAAAAAGCATTGTTCCCAAACGGTGAACAGTTTTTACACTGATAGGGCAATTTCCCTCACCGGAGAGAGACTTGGATTTTTGATTTACGAGCAAAAAAATCATCAGCACACATAATGATTCCAAAAGATGTCAGATAGTGATAACGTACTATGAATATTGGAGGTATTATTTGCGCATCAATATGTACGAGTCTTCGTTTTGAAGACATTCAATTTTCTGGTTTCCCGATATTTTACTCAAGTACAATATCTGTCGGCTAATCATGGCTTTCTTATTTCTGCACAGGTCATTTACATGCCCTTGCTTTTTATGTTTTATTTAAAACGAAATTTAAATTCACAAACGTTAAAGTGCCTTTAGTAAAGCTTAAGTGACGTTAAAGTACTTACACGAACATACGTGTACCAACATTCAAGGGCGACAAGAGTGGGGGACGAGGATGCATTCTAACGCATTTCATAAGAACATTTCTCAACTTTAACCAAATTTGAAAAACCATCGGCGGGAGAAGATGCAGAGCTTCACAAGTGATACAAAACCGAATAGTTCTTGGTTCTGGAAGAGGTAGTTTTCCGTCTGCGAGGATATATTTTCTGTCTGCGAGGAGATAACTTTCAGTCCAAGCTCCCTTCCCCACGTTTCGGCCGATGGTGGCGCCACTGCCCATAGGAATATGTTTTTAGGTATGCATGGTTGAGCTGTGCTAACCCAAATGATACACCTTTGTAATTTGGCATATTTCTTATAAGTAGCCCCTTAGGCTAAAATTAATTTTCGAACCGTTAGAAAGTGTTTGGGTTATATACAAAATTAACTCATACTTAGGACTTGATTAACTTAACTAACTCGCTCTTAGGACTGCAGAAGGCTCACAAAAATCAACAAATAATCCGAACCAAAATAATTTTCTTTTGGTTGGCCAGTAAAGAAAAACTAAAGAGGTGATGCTCACGAAAGCCGGAATGCAGGGTGTCAATCGGATCAGGATCTTATAACTATTCTCAACCGACAGAAAACACATAGGTAGGTAGATAGATAACACTGTCCTCGACCACCGCTTACCTAATTTTATGGTCCTCCTGAGCGCATTATACGCGAGCTTAACACGATATCCACTCACTGTTTTTGTTCCGGCAATCACTCCGTGTACACCCGCGCCGCCCCCAGTCACGTGCTCGCCGAACTGCCGCCGGCACTGTCGAGGATCTCTGTCGGAACCGGCGTAAACCGCCGGCCGCGACTCGACGCCAGCCAGCGCCCCTGGCGGCACGAGGCGAAACTAAACTGGACAAACGGAGCGGGAGAGTGGCTGGGTTAGTTATGTGAGTTTCGCGATCGCTTTTAGTGCGATGCTGGGTGCTTTCCCGGCAAAGAGTAAATCGCTTCAATGACGCCAACCACGCCTTCTTTATCGATTTCGTTTTCTTCACATACCGGACAAAGCTGATACCTATAAGCGG
Organism: Lepas anatifera; assembly: GCA_034440635.1. Classification (NCBI taxonomy): domain Eukaryota; kingdom Metazoa; phylum Arthropoda; class Thecostraca; family Lepadidae; genus Lepas; species Lepas anatifera. The sequence goes on from JAOTON010000499.1 coordinate 494,394, forward strand.
CACATTTAGAAACCAACAGATCACTCTTTCTGTATCGGGTGCCAGTGGCTAAGGGGGTGGGGGTAAGGGCTCAAACGCCCCTCCCCCATTTCTGAGCCCCCAAAGTAATCATATTGTGAGGATTTTAGGTACAGGGGGAAGGGTAGATCCATAGCCCAGTGGCGGTTACAAGGAGGGGGGGCTAGGGGACGGAAGCCCTCCCCAATATCCGAGTGTCTATCAAGCCCACTCCTCTCTCGAAGTAAGAATTCGGATCTGCCACCATGGGACATTTTTGTTTCATGGTTGACTCGGTAAAAATGTATGGGGGTTATGATGGCCTTCAGCGAACGGCACAATTTAGCCTTTGACCAAGAAGAACAGGACCTCAGCTATTTAGAACGAGAGTGCCACTGGTCTTACTGAAGAAAAGTTCAAAATGCTGGGAATGGGTGGATCCAGGGGGCCAATCCGACCATACACCCCCTCTAAAGCAAATAGACAGCCAAATTATCTTCCGTCCCTCCCCTACCCCCAAAGTAAACTAGCATTTCATAATTGATTGAATGGGAAGGACACGACCGTCAGAAACATTTTTGAATCGGTTTTGACCAAAGGCAAGATACCCTTTGAAGGTGAAAAATGTGTTCACCAGTTTAATTCCACCGGTCGCCTTTTCCTCCCCGACTTTGGTTTCCCCCTCCCCCAAAATCAACCAGCTGAATCCAGCCTGAGGCTGGTGCCAACACTGGTCCCCAGTTCGTATGCAAAATACCTCAGGCCAAGCTTTGGCCCTAGGTCAACCATTATTATTCTGCACAGGATAAGCGTCGGAAAAGAGGATCAGGGGTTCTGCCCCCCCCTCAACGTATGGCCAAAAATTTCCCGGTCTCAGTCCAAATGGGAGAAAATCGTATTTGTTTTTCAACCAGCCGGTGCGAAGGGAAACGAGGTGCCCGGATTCGAAGAGTTTCTGGTTCCAGCGTGAAATATTTCTGATCAGAATCAGGTTGAAGTTTGGCGGCTGCCCCTCAATTTTTGTCGTCGGCGACGCTTAGGCTGCACAGGGCTCTGTTCTGATCATGGATGTGTTGCTAGTGGTTAAAGATCCCATGGATTCTGATCATATCTTAATTTGTGTTTCTGTATGGTTTTTTATCATTTTTATTGTATGGATTTTAAGATGGTGTTAGATATTTCAATAGGCCTGTGGGAAGACTAAAACACATGAAGTGATATGCTTCCACCTTTTGGTAGCATAGTTGCAGGGGCGTAGCCAAGGGGGGCGCAGGGACAGGCATCCTCTCCCCCTGAGGGCCCGAAGGGCCCTCCTGAGGATACGATTCTGTAAGAAGCAGGGCACTTTTTACCCATCAGGGCCCTTTTGTCGCCGTCGCAGGGGCCCTTTTCGGGGCGCCGCCCCCTCCCCGAGTGAAATCCTGGCTACGCCCCTGCATAGGTCATACACGATTAACGTCCAGCTAATAGAGGCAAAACTTCACCTTCACTTTGTCCGAAACCGAGGTTCGTGCTATTTGATGGAGACTATGGAAGTTAGATGCATAAGAGTTCCAGACCAGTAGAATTGCACCGCTACAAGCTGCAGAAAAGTTTGCAGGATTAATGAAACATTATATCCTTCGACATTCACATAAAGTGCAATTCGATCCTTTTATAGCTGTTCTGTCGTGCTTAATTGCTTGCCTAGCCTAAACATGGCTTGTCAACCACGTGGCTTGTGATCGCCTCCCATCCCTCTCTAACTCGATTCCGGAGGCTGTCGAACCGCCTGGGGGTATGCTACTGCGTGACCTTGACGGCATTACCGTGACCCCCGCACGCGACGCGACGCCGCAGGCGGTGAGCGTAGAGCAGCGCAGATTAGCCATGAAATAGAACATTCAAAGCACGGCCGCCAAGTCTATGTCGGAGTCGGAGTCGGGGCAGGCCAGAGCTGACATTTGTTGGCCAAAGTGGTTGTGGGAGTCGATGAAATTCCGCCGACTCTGATTCGGGCCGAGGCGGGAGTACGGAATTATCACGGGGATCATGGTTTGCACAGCCACGATATTGCCGGTGTGAACGGTGCATACATGAGGAAACGATAACTTAACACTCTCTCTACTCGATTTGTCAAACACCAAGGTTTCCCCAGCTGAGCCCTCTTCGCCATGCCCCGCCGGCAGCCACTTTTTTAGCTTACAATGTTGTGATTTATTGAGGCGTGGATTGTGTTCCATGCTGTCCGTGATAGTGATTGTTAACACGCGCCCCTCTGGGGTCCCTTGCATGACGCGCCCCGTTGGGGAGGCGTTTTTCGCCCCCCTCCGTATCTCATTCCCCACGAAAGCTAAAGGAAAGTTACGGGCGGCGTTCGAAAGCTCTTGACAAGACGAAGATATTTTATATGAAGAATGTTTAGGTCAGGTCAATATTGAGGTCAGCATAGGTCATAGAAGGTTCCATAGGCTTACAACAGAGCAGTGTACGTTTCTCCCTCTAGATCTGCCCTCAGGGGATTTAGAGAAAATATGTATGCATCATTGGATTCCTCTCGTCTCGGCGAATCGCATGATGTATAATATGACCTTGCTAGGTCAAATAGTGAAAATGAGCTGACCTCGAGCTAGGTCAGGGTCACTGAGTGACCTGATATAGTCATGCTGCATATCAATTGACTCCCCGTGGTAATATAAGCACAATGCAAGCAAAATGGGAGCTTTATCTCAATTCAGTGAGAAGTTATTGACAAAACAATCACTCTATGCTCCCGTGACCTGACATGACTTCTGAGAGGCCAAATGCGCAAAAAAACTCAGCTTTATGGTCAAGATCGTGGTAGGAATAGACAGTTTGAGATTTTTCAGTTTCATCTATCCAGTATTTACTGAAAACGGGCCCATTCTATTTTTCACCATAGACTTATAATAGGGTGACCAAAAATTGACCCCACCTTAGGTCAACAATATCAAAATTCCGAGATAGCAGATTTGTAGACCCTAATGACCTTATCATATCGTGGAAATTTCAAACTGATCGGTTCGCTGATGCTCCCTGGGCGCCGCTTCAAACTCGTGATTTTATGTTTTGAGTTTGGGTCACTTGACCTTGAATAGCTCCTTGACCTGACATGACCTTAACTTAAAACAAATTTCAGATGTGTAAAATTGATCAGTGATAAGGTGCTGTAAGTTTTGATGTTCTGCGTCTCTTCTTTTTTGCGTTATCTGGGAAAACCAGGAGGGGGCGAATCTCTCCCCCCCTGTGGGGCGCGTGTTAATCAAAGTAAATGGCGGGTTAGTGTCATTTTGTTGGTGATATACGAGTGAGTTGTGTTTTGCTAGCAATGTCACGGAAACGGATCCCTTTAAACATTTTGAAGGCTGTACGCATTAGTTAGTATGTACGTTAGTGGAGATACCTTGTGGTTTCAATAAAACTGCTCGTTACTTCTTGCAGGAAAATAGACGAAAAAATATACAGAAGTCCATTAATCATTGGCTTGGTAGTATTTTAAAGAAAAAAAACTATAAGACATTCGGCTCCGGCTCCAGCTGTGCCTGGCGTCGGAGCCAATAGGCCAGTCTGAAGTGAACTTTATTCTGGAGTCAGTCTTTATCAGAATCGGTAAGCCGTTGGTTCTGCACCACTATCTTAGCTTGAGAAAAAATTAATTCGAAAGGCGCAGCTTACTACAGAATCGGGGCTTCCAATGCACAGCTCCAATTGATTAGTGTTCATATAATTTAGGAACTGTGGGCGTACACCTTAAAGATGCTACTAATACTGCTAAAGTTCACCGTACCATGCCTGGTATTTTTCATGGTCCATTCTGCTTTACGATTTGATAATCAAATATCAGCAGAAAACTCACACCAACGCCTTTTGATTGCTCCTGTTAGTAGGTCGGAACATATATGGAATGTCTAAAACCGAATTAAGAGGCAAATCCGTAACAGTGTCTGGACTGACTGAACATGAGCTGTATCATGCAGCATAAAAAATATTGGAAGCTAGAAACAAAATTAAAGGTGTCTTCTTTGCGCAGAGCTATAATGGCGAGGAGACGAGATAACACGAGTTATGCATCGAATACCCCTCCTTCTCCACTAGCGTCGTGCAGAAGTCCTGACACCATCATCGCCAAAGTTGAAATGAGTTTGTAGCCATGAGCTCTTTGCTTACCAATAAAATGTCCCGAGAAGTCATTGTACCTGGGAGGGAGATAGGAACTCATTTCATTTTCTTAGCCCGCGCCCCAACGGGGGGTCAAGCTCCACCTTCACCCCAACGGGGGATCGATGGTCCCCCTTCTAACTCCGAAAATATGGGGGTTAGCGCAAATCTGCAATGCGCATTATATGGCCCGCGTGAGTTAAGTAAGAAATTACTTCGCATGTTTAAGCGCCCAGGTAAATGGTTTGAACTCCAGAGGTCAAGTTAGGTCAAGATAGGCTATTTTCACTCAAATATGCAATGCTTAACACGCACCCCGCTGGGGGCGAAATTCACCCTCCTCCTGGTTTTCCCCAGATAGCTAAAAAACGAAGAAACGCAGAACAACGAAACTTACAGTACCTTATTCCTGATCGATTTTACACATCTGACCAAGTTTTTGAGTTAAGGTCATGTCAGGTCAAGGAGCTATTCAAGGCCAAGTGACCCAAACTCAAAACCTAAAATCACGAGTTTGAAGCGGCGCCCAGGGAACATCAGTGAACCAATCAGTTTGAAATTTCCACAAAATGATAAGGTCATTAGGGTCTACAAATCTGCTGTCTCGGAATTTTTATATTGTGGACCTAAGGTGGGGTAAATTTTTTGGTCACCCCATTATAAGTCTATGGTGAAAATAGAATGGGCTCGTTTTCAGTAAATACGGGATAGATAAAGCTGAAAAATCTCAAACTGTCTATTCTTACCACGATCTTGACCATAAAGTTGAGTTTTGTGCATCTGACCTCTCAAAAGTCATGTCAGGTCACGGGAGCATAGAGTGATTGTTTTGTCAATAACTTCTCACTGAATTTAGATAAAGCACCCATTTGGCTTGCATTATATGCAGCATGACCATACCGGGTCACTCTGTGACCCTGACCTAGCTCGAGGTCAGGTCATTTTCACTATTTGACCTAGCAATGTCATATTATACATCATTCGATTTGCCGCAATGAGAGGAATCCAATCATGCAAACATATTTGCTCAAGCTTCCCTGAGGGCAGATTTAGAGGGACAAAAACGTACACTGCTCTTTTGTAAGCTTATGGAACCTACTTTGACCTATGCTGACCTCAATATTGACCTGCCCTAAACATTCTACGTATAAAATATATTTGTCTTGTCAAGAGCTTTCGAACGCCGCCCGTAATTTTCATTTAGCTTTCGTGGGGAACGAGATACGGAGGGGGGCGAAAAACACCCCCAGCGAGGCGCGTCATGCCAGGGACCCCAGCGGGGCGCGTATTAAGCAGACTGGGCATAACTTTTATATCATTAGAGTTATTGAGATCTGGTAAAGTACATTTGATAGAAAAATGCCAGAGCTTTTTCCGCTATGTGGGACGTATTGACCTCCCGCCAGTGGTTTGACCTCCAGAGGTCACCTCCTGACCTAATATGACCTGAGGTCACGAAAGGCCGGAAAGTGACCTTGTTGTACCTATATCAAATGAAGGCCAGTGACGAGGCATACACGATGATGTTTTATTCAGCGCTGTAGCTCAATTAGGTCAAAAGTTATTGTCAAAATACTGTTTTTGACCCCTGGTGACCTTAGATGACCTCGGATAGGTCAAACGGAAAACATGGCCCTTGGGATCCGTGAAAGGGTTTCAAAGAACGCTTTTCTGAGCAAGACGAGCATTTGCGATCATTTTGTTACTTTTAGATCAAAAGATAGCTTTTCCCCATGCTTTTTCAATGGGAGAGGTCACCTCGTAACATGACTTCAGGTCATGAAATCGAAAAATCCTGGATATACATCTTGTAGATCCTGAAGAGGTCATGAAGTGGAGGAAGTTTCAAATTGATCGAATTAGAAATATAGCTCTTATAGAGCTCAAAATGTGAAGTGAGGTGACCTTGGTTGACCTCGCCTAGTGACTTGACTTTGGGTGACCCGGGGTAAACAATTTCAGAGATGGTGGGAAAATGATAGGGTGAGAGTTAGAGCCCTCAACCGTGGTGCTGCGCCGCGTCATTTTTCTGCTATCCCGAAAAAAATCTTAGGGGGCCATCGATGGCCCCCCGGTGGGAGCGAGGTTAACGGGAACATTATATTTGTTGACTACACAAATTACAAGAAAGAGGTATATAGGAATCTTGGACCACCAATAGAGCGTCTGAATAACGTTGTCAAAACACCCTTGCCAAGTGGTTTGGAGTGTTTTTCGGGCAATGAACATGAATTCAGTTCACGTTCTGTGTGCGCATTAAGCTCTAGGTTCCAAAAACTATGTCTCTGAAATTATAGCCGTGGCGCAATAATTAATTTTCAAGTATAGAAATGTATACATCATTCGACAGATAAAGGCACGTCAATTCAACTGATCACAGCGAACAAAGAACAACTGCATATATGGTTGCAGCCATAGATGAAACGTGGCCGATGCTTGGACTGCAGACGGGGCCTCGCCTCAGCATCAATGTCGTGGTGCACACCCGTCAACAAAAATGAATAAATGCAGACACGTGGCAGCCAAATACGGAAACAATGCTAACCGGTTTTTTCCAGGTCCTCAACCCCCGGCCTATATTTTTTCAACAGATTCAGAAGCGAAATACAAAAAGCTGCTGGAACTTAAAAAGAACTTGTGCACTCAACTAGCACTCAATGAGGAAGCAGCATTGCAGAAGCCAATCTGTGGTCATTATAATGATTTGCTTATCACCAGAGACAGTCTATCATTTCAGGGTCACAGCTTCCCTCTTCTCAGGATGCCTCAAACGTTTACCTACACTAGCAAAACATTGCCACTGATTTTTTGCTGTGGTTGGGGTTGAGGGGAGCTCTGGTCTGAAGACGTCCGGGTAGGAGGGAAAAACGTAACTAAACTGATGTCCGGGAGGGCACAATTGAGGCCGCTCACCCAAATAGATAAGTTGGCTGTGTGACCTCCCCTATCCTCTACCGACACCCGTGCCTACTTCCATAGTTTTGGAGGGTGTTGCAGCGCGCAGAGCGAGGACTATGTGTCTGGATGGAGTGGTGAGACCGATGTTTGAGCTGCGACACTGGCGCCAAAACTGCTGGAAATCTGCGCTACGTATCTCAAGTCTAACGGTACACTCAAGGTCTGCAAGGAATCGTGCGATCCGACGACGTTGGATGTCGCGTCCGCTCCTCTTACGGATGACATCTGCTCCATAATTCATATTCTCTCCTGCGCCAGTATGGGCTGGTCAGTTGTGTCGCTGTCATGAAAACAGGTTACGCTCCTTGTACGGTGCAGACGTGATATGGCCGGGCCGAATCTCCCCTCACCATCTCGCGTATAGTGATTTTGTATGCAGATTTAAGCTATTAGATTTGAGTTTTAAGCCGATGCCAGAGCACGCCGCCGCTTGAAAGATCACTGCGGGAAAGACTGCGATCAGCTTTTCTAGTTCTATTTTTCTCAGCAGGCCGAATATCAAGAAGCATCTAAACCTGGCTCTCTTAACTTTTGACAATGGGGATATTGGACTACTAAGCATTTCAAAAGCGGTCTGGGCATCCATAAATTGCAGAAAAAGGAAATGAACCACATTAATCGGACTGGCAATATTCGCAGGGACGCTGCAGCTTTTTGTAGCGCCACCGGAAATCAAGCGAGAGTTAAAGAATGAGAAAACAGGTTGTGGACATAGGCAGATACAGGATCTGGACGGGACGATGCCATTTGAACCAGAAAAGCACCTCTTTTGAAAGGCTCGACCTCTCAGGGGGCGCCAGGGTATAATGCAGGGGACACCAAATATTCGATGGGGAGGATAGCACCTGTTGCGGAATGCACCTGCATCTGCCTATGGCCAGAAGCTGGCCGAATAGTAGACATCAGCATGGGACACAATCTTACCATCCATTCTCATTCAATTCTACTTAACTTTGTCCGTCGCATTTTGCCCCCAAATATGCCTCCAATGAGTAGTCACGTCTCGTCCTATTCTCTTATCTCAGTAATGGTGGAAAAAGCTTAATTCCGTCCCGCCGCAAATAAGAATGTCGCCCCATTCATATACCATTCCACCTCGTTCCAAACTCCCGATCTTGGAAGATTTCAAACCCTTTGGCACACCTCTCTAAATCTGCGTTCTTCTCTCTCTCTCTCTCTCTTTCACGTCTGTATATTTATGTGATTACATGAACAGAGGGCAAACGTGGTGCAGTTTGCAGAGACATGACAATTTAGGAAAAGCTGGACTTGCACGGGAAGTGAATGGAGTTATTATGAGAACACAAGACCTATAGTCCCAACATTGCGTTTTTATAAGTATCATACTGTTAAAAAGACTCGCCTGTCAATCGAACTGTCTAGCTAACGAACATTGTCACCGGCTTCTCCTGCGCTGGAGCGGCACCTGCCGAGGCTGCGTGCCGAGGTTTATTGTTTATTGTTGCATTACATTGGACACGGTATTTACATTCATACCTTGATGAATATGTACCACTCCCCAAAGTTTTAAGCACCAATTTCAGAGTGAAGTTTGTGTTGCGCCAGAGACAAGATGCGACTACACTCGGAACGCGAGAGTCAGACGTGGAATGAAGATTTGCATTGAGTTGGAGAAATTGCATATCATTATTTGTTTTATTCCACCGAAGGATGTTAGCAATCAGGTATTCAAGCACCATACATCACTTGCTACACCGCAGCGTCCGTATGCTTATGATCGTCATAAATAAAAGATGGGTCCACTTGAGTTGTTTGTTTTCATGGGGTTTCTCATGGCAACGAGCTCTCTCATTGAACTGCCTCCAGCAGACTTGTTATGGCTTCCGCTGATGGCATGACCGATCTTAGCTAGAAGTAATAGTGATTTCGTGATGAATTTTATATGCTTTGTTGCTTGAACATGGGGGTCTGTTACTGCTTTATAGCTTCAATTTCATTATTTTATCCTATAGCACTTGGTACTGCCAAAACTGTTCCTCCTTGCAGCGAAGCATGATAAAAAAGCCGGTAGTTGAGTCCTGACCTTTGATAATTAAATGATTATTTTGCACGAGACGTAAATTACAAAACTCCAATAGCAGGAATCAAAAGCGTCACTCTAATCACAGTTTACGGTAGAAGATTGCTGAGAGACGAGAGAGAGAGAGAGAGAGAGAGAGAGAGAGAGAGAGAGGAGAGAGCGAAGATGTGAATCATCATTTATGTATAGTTCAAGGTGACTGCGGTGATCTTTCCCCAGGAATTGGCTCCTGTCATTCGCAACAACCTCTACTGCTGGGTCCTGGCTCTTTCTGGTTAACTCGCGCCCCACCGGGGGTCCGATGCCACCTTCACCCCAACGGCGGGCCATCGATTGAATTCAGTAAGAAATGACTTTGCATTTTTAAGCACTCAGGTCAATGGTTTGACCTCCAGAGGTCAAGTTAGGTCACAACAGGCTAATTCCACTAAGACACGCAGTGCATAAGCAAACTAGATATAGCTCACATGCCATTAGAGCTATGGCAATCTGGTAAAGTAAATTTGATAGAGAGATGACAGATCTTTTTCTACTATGTGAAACATACTGACCTTCCGCCAGTGGTTTGACTTCCAGAGGTCACCTTGTGACCTAATACGACCTGTGGTCACGAAAGGTCAGAACGTGACCTTGCGTATTATAACTACACTTTGCACGTACACTTTGCGACCTTGCGACCTTATATCATATGAAAGCCAGTGACAAGACATACACAATGACGTTTACTGCAGCGCTCTAGCTTGATTAGTTCATAAGTTATCGTCAAAATACTGTTTTTGACCCCTGGTGGCCTGTGATGACCTCAGATAGGTCGAATGCAAATACCACCCCTGGGATCCGTAAAAGAGGAGAATGCTTTTCTGAGCAATCTGAGGATTTGCAAACATTTTTGGAACCTTTTAGACCATAATACAACTTTTCCTCATGCTTTTGCAATGGAAGAGGTCAGCTTGTGACCTGACCTTAGGTCACGAAATCTAAAAACACCGGATATACATTTTTACACTCTGGAAGGGGTCATAGTGTGTAGGAAGTTTAAAATCGATCAGCTTAGAACTGTAGCTATGGTAGAGCTCAAAATTTGAAGTGAGGTGACCTTGGTTGACCTTGCCTGGTGACCTGGCCTTGTGTGACCTGGGCTAGAAATTTCAGGGATGGTGGGAAAATGATGCGGTGAGAGATAGAACCCTCAACCGTGGTGCTGCTCCTCGTCGTTTTTCTGCTATCTCGAAAAACCTTAAGGGGGCCATCGATGGCCCTCCGGTGGGGCGAGGGTTAAACGCTTGTCAACCCATAAAAAGCAAACCTCCCGAATCAACTAGGGCATGAGCTTGGAGAATATAAGGTCAAACACCTTTTACTTGATTCGCAGAGCTGGCGTGGGGTATCTAAAGCCCAGGGCTTCTTCCGAGAAGTCCTCACGAGGTGAAATTTTCCATCTAACTCTTATCTCCCTAATTTTATGCGATTCGTGTTTCAAAGTTAAAATACATAAGTATTCGAAATATTATGGGCATTTTCCAAGATAATCAGATGTGAAGAAAACTCTCAATGATCTCAATTTAGTTTCAAGTCCATTTATATTTCCCATAGTTTCCCATTGGAAACAGATTTCTCATTGTTTTCTATTGCCTCCTTATCTTCAAGTTCAGCAAAACAAGCGGTATTATCTTTCAAACTAGGTGGGGCTTCCTGAACTAGGTTGGGACGAACTCCACCTGGGTCGTAGTCACCGGATGCCTTGTCAGAGCCGACTTGATCACATATGTCAACTCATTGTATCATATAATCATCATCACATGTATCAGTGAATCACTCATGTAACTCATTGATATGACTATGTTGATATCACAAAGTGTTATCAACGTATTCTGAGTGATCCGTTTTCGGAAGATAGGAATTTGAATATGGAAAGGGCGGACACTAATATGATATCGGATTTATCAATGTCTTTTTGCCCTGGCGTTTGCGACCATATCACCGCAATATAGTAAAACTTAGGTAGATCATGATATGACGCAATAGTTATGAATAGGTGTGCAGTGCTTAGGCCAAGATCACTGATCAAGGTCAAAGGTCATGAATCGTGTTAAAAATTAAAGCTCATATAACGTCAATATTACTCGTACAGTACACTTTTGGGAAAACAGAAAAATGTGATGTCACAGGCCAATAGCCTCGAATACACGGGATTGCCCTTGACGGTTAAAGTCTATTTTTCCTCGATCGTGACTATACACGAAGAAGAATCAAGCAGTATTTAAAAATTCCCCAGCAATGCCAATATTTGACATTGACGACCTCGTTTAAAGTATAAGATACTAGTCCAAAACAAATAAAAATGTCCTTTAGTGTATAGACTAAAAAAGAGGGGCAGGAAATGTTATAACACCCTTGGTTTAACAGATCTTGGGGGTTTCCCAGTGCCCATATCTTATACAGATTAGTACCAGACCCCTCTCTAAGTTGCGGGTGTGAACCCAACACTGCATGGAGAGGTATATTTTGACCAGTGCTTCTGAGCCGATATGAATGGGAAACAAGTCGCTTTTGTCTACGTGTCAGATGATCACATCTACAACTTCTGGCCTAAATATGGTACTGGAACAAGTCAGGTCAATGATTTATGACGCAATATCTATAACTATGTCATTACATCACCTTAATTAAACTCATTGTCCTTCAAAATTAGACTGTCCAGACCAGGGTAAAACTGGGTCCTGTAACATTTGTTCGAATCGTATTCTTACCTTTTGCCTTATTCAGAACTATGCCTACACCGCTGCCCTTGTATCTGTCATTGTGTATGTTGTGTGCGGGCCGTCGCAGAGAGGCGGCTGCTCTGGCTATTTCACAGCCGTTGGACACGACTACAGGCAGTTGGGTTTGATTGGGCTGGATACACCACCCCTTTCCCCTCTTTGCGCTGGCCCGACATGGAGATGTCAATTTTCTTGGGAAAATTGTCAGAATAGCTCTAAGCAAAAAATCAGAAAAAGAGGACAAAAAAGATGCGTTAGAATACAGGGATAAATTTTGTTTCTTTTCATTAGAACAACACCTCAGTCTCTGCTCCCTTTTTGCGCGTCACTTTTCGGCAGGAGTCCGTAGTTGAACGCACCCTTCACGGCGACGTGGCGGTACTCAATGTGAGGGGGAGAGCTGGTCACCAGGCGTTGAAAAACAACGCCGGCGACTGAGAGAACTCTGGTCTGAGGCCCAGTGGAGGGAGGCTGTTGTGCCGAGCTCCGGGAAAGACGCAGCGGGGGCTTCTCTTACCCCGCAGCCATGAGCGAAGAAAGTGGAGGAGCGCTCTTTAAGAGCTGCTAAGCTGCCCGCGAGGCAGGCAGTTGCACTGGCTCGCAGGAGTACAGTCGCAGGAGAGAGTGCTCTGGTCGACGGATCCGCCGGTGAGTGCGCAAAAAGGGAGCCGTATACATAGTCCCCCAGTTATATTATCTATTCTATCCACGGGCCTGCAGGATGTCCTTATCATTTTTGTACTGATTTATTAAATTGCATTGACTTTTCGATTTTGTGTTTTTTTTCTTTGGAAACACACGTTGCAAAATGTTAACTCTTTGTTCCCGAGCTCATCGACTCGGAAGAGTGACCCGTTTTCCAAAGGGGGGCATGAAAATGTCCGGCCGACATTGCACGGTGCCGTGTGCCACAGTGGTTGCGTGTCGCCTGGGTATAATAATAATTGTTAGGGTTTAACGACGCACCAACTGCCAGGGTCATATGGCGTCGCCAACTCTCACACTGGTGGAAGGGATTTTGGGGATCAGATCGACTTATTCAGAGGCTCCGCCGGGACTTGAACCCGGGACCGGTGGCTTAGAAGACAAGGGTGCTATCCACTAAGCCACCTCATCCCCTCGCCTGGGTATGTTTGTATATTGTTTTGGAATACTTTTGACATATTTCTGGCATAATTTGGTAGAGGTTCGTATTTTTTTGTAATAAAGTGACGATCGAGGAACTTATTGTATTCCGTTTTTTTGTAAAACCATCGGCGCAGGAAAATTGTGATGAACAACAACAATGATCCCAGCCGGAATTGGCATATCCCGGAGTATCTGGAGAACACTTGCGCGATATTTAGAATTAAACAAGGTATACTATGGTATCGTTTTTGTCGCAAAAAGGAGGACTACGTTATCCCATTTAAGTCGGTATCTTTTGACCCTGGGCCGGGCAGAACAGCCTTGGTATCACCAATCACCGAGGTCGCGGTCGGCGGGGTCGGGTGACGCCGCACCCCTCCAGCCGTCCAGCCGTGCTAATTACGGGGGAGGGGGAGATTGAAATTCCGACGGGATTACCGTAACACTGGGTCCCATGGCCTTAGTGTGTAGGACAACAATTATGTTGCATACCGGAGATGTCGAGTCTGGATACTACACATCAAAGAAACTAAAATGGGGAAGATGTTCTGTCAGACGTACCCCTGAGTACAGCATCTCTGTGGGCAATGGTGAGTGGGTCATTTTAAGAAGATGCCGAACGGCTTCTTTCCCGCATTAGATGCTTGCCTCGCAATCAGCCGAGACGTAGGCTGAGTTCTGGCAGGCCCCTGCTCAGCAAAGGTAGTTGATCTGATTCCAGAAGCAAGTGCCCTGAGTAGTTAAGTATTTTGGTAAGTCCGGATGCGGCACCCCGAATAGAACCCGAGTTTGGGTGAGAAATGCGCCAGAAGCCGATTGAATAGTTTGCTCAGACTCCGTAAGGCGCGAGGCGCAGGAGGGGCCAGGGCATTTGACGGAAGGAATCAGTCGAGCTCAATAACCACCTTTGCTTGGCATGTCGACTGCCTAGAACCCAACCAGCGATCTCGTCGCACACAATACGCCGCGCTCTTTAGATGGGATGGGGAAAAATAACTGATTGGGGGTGGGCACTCAAATCCCCTGTACCTTTACCTTTTATCAGAACAAAGGGGAGGGGGTTGCGTTACCTTTGCACGTATGTTCTTCCTTTTTGGATTTACCCCGCGCAGAATTTTTCTGATCAGTCGAGCAACATTGGAAGGAGGGGTAGACAAAAAGGGAGGGCCTAGTATATTTTTAAGTAGATTTAAAGTGGGACATGTGACTTTCACGAAAATAAAATGACTGTTATTTCGTACAAGGCTGAAGTGACGAGGGTAGTTTTAAGGACCAATGTGTTTTCATGAGGAGGACTGCTCAAATGCTCAGATCGCACTCTGGCTGGGAGAAAAATTTAACAGAGAAATTCTGACGCAATAGAGGGAGATGAGAGCCAAAGACTGGCCGCCCACGCGGAGGCAAGACCAACTCACCTATGTGATGACTCGAATTGACCCGTCTCATAGAAAGTGTTGTGGCTTCCGCTTGTATTCTCACGCGGGGAGAGCACACGATCATACCTGGATTGTGATCACATCCTGATGTCCACCTCACACAGGCATCTTGCTTTGGCTCTTTTCTCAGACAGATTCAATAAATTCCCGCCAGCGCCACAACAATGACAAGGCGCAACACAACACCACCCCCGTCTTAACTAAATTCCCCTCACACGATACAGCGTCTAACTCAAACAACCAAAACTGCACCCCTAGGTACGCTGCCACTGCACACACAACTGCGGCGAATACCTACTGGGAGCTCTCGACACCCGCGAGCTCCGCCGTGGACTGCAGGTAAATCCCAGTGCTTCCGCCTATACGGCGTTACCAAGTATGACGTATAGCATGCTATATTTTTTATATAACGTCATAGTTAAGGTGACTCAATTCTAACGTCAAGGTCAAAGATCATGGATCAAGATCAACCCTCATGTCCCGCCCAGTGGCTGATATAGTGGTAATTAAATTGTATTTTCCCCGTCACAACGGTTCAATGGTTCCCGTCCATTTCACGTTCAATGGTTGATAAGTGCTAGTGTAGTGTATACTTATAGAGAATACATAATATTGTGACGTCATAGACCAATGATCCTGAAAGATCTTGGCCACAGAAGTTCAGAAATGTATTTTGGGGCCTTTGATTTCTTACCTTGGTCAGTTTTCAGTACATTCCTGACTTTTCCCGCATAATCATGGCATTTCCCAATTGGTTTCAACCACCGCCAAGATGTGAAATGTATGACCTATTTTGACCTCAAAGCTCTTGCCCTAGGTCAATAAAAGTTGTTTTTTGTAGTGTAGATCACCATAGCCCTCCCACACCCCCAAACGGGCTTTTTCCTAGGCTTATTGGTTTTGGAAATATAATGCGACCCTACCAGGCCCCCTCCAGTGCGCTTTGGTGCCAAGACCCTATCCAGCGCGGGTGTTAAGCTCCGACACTCCTACGACCGTTGGCCGTTTCAGCCTAATGCATTTAGGACAAGTGAAGCTTCCCTCCCCCTCAGCCTTCCAGGGGGCTGGTACGCGCCATAATTAGAGGGTGGAGCCCATTAAGTGACGCATGTAATATGTATGACTGATTGCAGATTAGCGGCGTTTAATGATAACCTGGATAAATCAGTTTTCGGTGCGTGTCACGCAATGTCGTTGGTGGCGACCCAAGGCTGACCTTCTGACTGGTTTTGTGCAGTTCGGACGCAATACCTCACTGCATGCTCAGTGAGGGTAATAAAGGTACGATGCGGAGCATATGTTCATACATCACCGGGAAAACGACCGATTCACAATGACACCCCAACAAATAATGGAAAGCGAGGGGTATGATTGTAGCGTTTGGTAGGATGCCCAATACATTGTGAGACAATGCTACCCGAAGCGGAAATTAGGTTGGAGGGGAGGGGGTTAGCGTAAGTTACGTGTTTTTCCAGTTTCTTCCTCACTGCAATCCTTGCGAAAACTGAATTTCTATCTCCGGATTTAAGTTAGGATTTCTGGTCTTGCAGACAGGAGGTCAAGGTAACAGGTAAAAGGCTGCAACTTGAAATCAATTTATGAATAAAGTTTTTATTTTGTATCTAAGTCATTCATACATCACGGTTCGATACCAGAATACATGTGTTACATGGTAATAGTTAAGGAGTAAACTACACCATACAACCCACACGAGCAGGCTTTAGATATCAAGGTCCAGGCAGGTTTGGGTTGCAAAGGCAGCTGGTACAGAAACCGCTTACTTTGTGCACGTCAAGTAGGCTAGGTAAGGGTGGGCTGTTTCATCAAAGCATGAATGATCCCAAAGCTCTTGACGAGCCCATTCTATCTAAGGGACATTTTTCCATTCCAGCTCAAAATTTTCACAAGAGAAGGCCTTAATATGGATATAAAATTGGATCTCGAGTATTGAACTCCTGCTGTCTTCTCGATCATCCTGCGCATGCGTTCCTAGCCGTCTATTTCGCCTGGTATTGTTAGCACTAAGACTCACCAATATTGATTCATACCTTGCACGTGCTACGGACCCAGCTCTAACACATCCGTTATTGGATCAAAGAAAAGAGGTGAACAGTCATGTGGAAAACCTTTCCCTTGAGTGTCACCTCCCTCGTCGTGCTACAGGGTTATCTCTCATTACGGAAATGTCGCTGATGTCTCATCAACTAATTGAGTTGTTTTCCTCGTGCACTCCGACACCAGCGACGACATCGCAAACAACGCCGGCGCTCCACAGTGCCACTGGTTTCAGCGCTCCCAATCGATGTGGTTCGCGCTCACGCCAACCGAGACTTAGCCTGGGGGCATGCGCCTGGGGGGGGCAGCTGGCTCCCCGCCGCCGCGCCGCCGCAGCGGTCCGAGCCGCCTCACCTGTCCGCCGTCCACGACCGGCCGGCGACGCCCCCTCCGTCGCAGAAGACGCGGCCCAGGCACAAAAACGAGCCCAGGCACGCGCCCGCGTCGTTTGATAATGATTTAAGGAGCGGGCCGTTCGGAGAAGCGAGAGCTTATTTCCGACCGTCACTGCGGTTTCAATGGTGCGATGTGAGTTCGCAGCTTCCGTTCTTGGAATGATGCGACAATGTGTAATCGATCAGATAACTGTTCGTATGAAGCATACACATTTCCCTGCCACCAGCGCCTTTCTTTAAAAACAAATCATATTTTTATGGTTCTTCAGTGGATCATCTGACATAATTGCTCGATACTCTTAATTGACAACACAATAGAAGAAACGCGACGACACTGAAAAAAATACTGGCATTTCTCCGAATAATGAGCGTGCTCAGATTCCTTTCGTACGCGATTTTTCTCTTTCGAGCATTCGCTTAAGCCCGTTACATGCAAGGTCGACCAGTTTCTGATAATTTCGACCGCTCGGAAGGTTACCACACGCGTTGGCTGGGGTCTGAGCCACCTTCGTTTTGACGGGGGAGGGGCGGGTACCTCCCCTAAAATTTTAAGAACCACGCTAGAGGGCAACAATTTTTAAACATCGTTGGATAGCCCACCAAATTATCTACTCAAAACTGTTAAACCTTTTTTATCAGGTCACATTTAACGTCACTAGATGTCAAGGCGTTCCATCATAGGGATAACATGTAAAATTAAGGTTTTTCAGTCATTACCTCTGAGCTAGAAGAGTTAGAGCAAAACAATCTAGATAATTTGAATCCTCGCAGCAAGCCAAATTGTATGATAATATGGCATTGCTAGTTTAAATTCAGAATTTGAACTGAGCTAAGGTCATTTCTAGCTCCAATTAGGTCATAATGCATATCATTAAGACCGCAAGGAGAAGACAAACCAATGCCGTTAACATAAAAGCTGTGCCGCCATCCCTTACTAAGTTATTCAGTTTAAACCATTTTTCCCCTGTTTTTGCAATAAAGAGGTCATGGCCCGTACCTGACCTTAGGTCATCAATATAACAGATATCGGAATATTGTTGTATTATCCAGAAGGCTCTTATGTGATATAAATTTCATATCCGAGGGTTAACCCTGTTCTTAGTTATACTACCTTAAAACATTTTTAGAGGAGAGGTCACTTTACCTGTAATGGTGACCTGACCTGCAATGGCCTGGATCAAAATTTTGACAAAAGCTGTGAGCATAATCAGCGAAAACGTATAGGAAGTACAGCGGCGCTACGCGCCACCGTTTTTACTCTGTTCCCGAAAAACCCGAGAAGCTGATACCCTCCCCCGTCAATGCGTGTGTTACACCGTCTCGCCATTTCTCGCCAAGCATCCGGGCGTCGGAATGTGGTCAGGTATGGTCGGATAAGATTTGGAAGCAGCCCGATAGGTTTCGTGAATGGTTCGCAATATCTGTCGCCTACTCACCAAGCGGCAATTGGTCTCGAAGCGGCAAGGGACCATTTGGGGGCCAGTTGCCGACAGCTCGGCGGGCGAGCAGCGATTGGTTGGCGATATATAGTTTCGATGAGTAAACCATCGGACACCGATACAGCCACGACCTGTGACAGACCCTTCAATAATCCATCGACCAACAGTTAGAATCTGTCTGTTGGCATCCGCGTTTGGTTTTGGTAACGGTCTGCGAAGTTTTGAATATCAAGGCAGTTCAATACTACAATGATGTTGCTGATCGTTACCATGTCACTATATTTTTTACAACATGCAAAACAAGGGCCAAAATACTACAACTCGCTTCTATCACAAGATTATCATCAGATCCAAATGGTTAATTTCAATAAGACTGTAACAACAATATGACTCAACCATCACCACATTCACAGATTGCACTTTCGATCTGATGACTAGTTCGTATGTCAACATATTTCGTGTCAGCGACTAATAACACCAGCAATAAATCATGAAATGCACAGCAATCACAAGAAGCATAAACACCATGGCTAGCTCCTGGCAGTTAGTTTCCATTCATTAGTTTTCTCTCGCCGCAGGTTTTGTATTTGTAGTGTTTATCTTGTTCAAGAGTTTGCCTGAGCCAATTAGGGGAGGGGGAGGGTTTTTTGTGATCAATCATCAGATGTCTTTTATGAATTGTTTTGTATACCTGACGGTTTTAGCACTTTGGATGTTTCTTATTATTGCTCATATATTAACACCCGCACTGGAGGGGGTCTGGCACTAACCGCACTGGAGGGGGCCTGGTAGGCCCCTAAGATCTCGGAAACTAAGAGGGTTGAAAACGCCCCTTGGTAGGTGGGTGGGAGCTATGGTGATCTACATGATGACCAATTTTTATTGACCTAGGTCAATATCTTCAAGGTCAAACGAGGTCGTAAAGGTTAAATATTGGCCATGCTGGGATCGATTGGTAAATGCTGTGATTATGCAGGAAAATGGCGGGAATAAGCTAAAGGCGGACAAGGTTCATAGAGAGAGATCTCAAGAGGCTTCCCCACAACTTTTGGGTCCAGGTCATTCAAGGTCATTGACCTTTAAGGTCACCAAATGGTATACTACTTATTATTTACACTTTGACTAACACTGTAGCCTTTTTTGGCGGGAAATGAGGATTGACCTTTCCCAATGACCTTGACCTTGACCTTTGACCTTGAACTTTGTATTGGGGTACCCTACCGATGACGTCATAGCATAATATATGTCAGACGGGGTAACGTCATTTGGCCGGACGCACAGTGGTCAGTGACCTTGAAAGTGCAGATATGACCTTGACCTGTGACCTTTGACCTGCCTTCTTCTGTGAAGTGACCTTGACTATAGTCCCGCTTATATGACGTTATGACGTCACCACTCGGTCTTCAATGAAGCTAACTGGTCCGTCCGCGCGTTTACGGCGATCTCAAATGCAGGTCTGACTTTGAAAGCCTATAAGTCAAACATTTTCGGCCGATTTTCAAAAGTCTTCCAATCGACGCGCTATTAAATTTTGTTAAATGTGGCCACGTTTCATTTTTCGGCTACAAGCGGTTCTCCGGCCACCTCGGAAAACAGGTGGGGGCCTCCGGCCCTCCTGTGTTAATGAACAGAAAAACATTCTGAACAAAAAAGAACACCCCATTTAGTCACCCAGCTCTTAGTGGTAGCGTATCTTGCTCTAGTGACAGCGTGGAAGTCACTGGATAAGTGAACAAACATAATGAATGAATGAATGGAGCAAAAATTCCAAGCACCATTTTTGTCACTTTCTTTACATCACCCAGATGATCCAAGATAGTCTCATACCCTTCAAAACCTGAACCAGCGCCGACGTTGCCCATCTCCGGCCAAAATAAGACAAGTTCTCGAATCATTCCCATTCCCTGCCAGTGTACCGCAGTAACAGTAGACGTGATGCGGTCTGCGAACTTAGGCAACCGATCGCCGACGGTACGCATTCCATCTCCGACCATACACGTTCCATCGCCCACCTTACGCATTCCATCGCCGACGGTACGCATTCCATCGCCGACCTTACGCATTCCATCACCGACGGTACGTATACGCATTCAATCGCCTACCTTCGCATTCCTTCTCCGCGGTACGTATTCCATCGGCGACCGTACGCATTCCATCGCCTACCTTACGCATTCCATCGCCGACCGTATGTATTCCATTGCCGACCGTACGCATTCCATCGCCGATCGTACGTATTCCATCGGCGACCGTACGCATTCCATCGCCTACCTTACGCAGTCCATCGCCGACCGTATGTATTCCATTGCCGATCGTACGCATTCCATCGCCGACCATACACGTTCCATCGCCCACCTTACGCATTCCATCGCCGACGGTACGTATACGCATTCAATCGCCTACCTTACGCATTCCATCGCCGACGGTACGTATTCCATCGGCGACCGTACGCATTCCATCGCCTACCTTACGCATTCCATCGCCGACGGTACATATTCCATCGGCGACCGTACGCATTCCATCGCCTACCTTACGCATTCCATCGCCGACCGTATGTATTCCATTGCCGATCGTACGCATTCCATCGCCGACCATACGTTCCATCGCCCACCTTACGCATTCCATCGCCGACGGTACGTATTCCATCGGCGACCGTACGCATTCCATCCTACCTTACGCATTCCATCGCCGACCGCATGTATTCATTGCCGACCGTACGCATTCCATCGCCGACCACTCTCCCACTTGGTCGCACCCGTTCCATTTAGTACAGGCTCGTTAGCATTCCCGATCTCGACAGGTCTGTGTCCAGCACGTTGATAAGAGCCGTCCACAATTATGCAACGCATATATTTTATATTTTCATCCCCTCCCCCGCCCTCCCCACGAAACGTTTCCTAACGCCCCTGAGTAAGGTTTGATGACACTGTGGCTGACTCCTCCCCGCCCCTTGACGTGACGTAATCTATGAACGACCCCTAATCGTCAAAATGTGGCCGCCGCAATCGAATCGGCTGGAAAGCAGTCCTGACCTCCTGCAGATTGCAATCGGTTGCAGTTCGCCGACACAGGCCTCCAGTGTGACTGTGGTTTTAAAGGGGCAGACTATGATTGGAACACGTGCCAATGTTAGTGTTGCATTTCAGCTCGCGCCGAAAGTCCGTCTCGACATCGCTGAACCGCTTAATCTATGAGCCAAGTTTGAGCAATCTTCAAGTTAGAGCTGACTTAATTAAAACCGAGCAAGAACGCGAGAAGTTTTGGGAACGTGTGACCATGTGCTGGGCCATTAAACTGGCGCGCACGGGGGATTGTAGATTGTTGGTGGTCTTCATCAGTGTTTGAACAGGCTGAAAAGAAAAGTAAACAGAGAAGACGGTGTGCTATCCGCGTTTCTGCTGAAAGCTAGCAAAACAAAGTATTCTAGGTCATGGGATTGAGTATGCTCTCATTCGTTCTGACTTGTCATTGCTGCTGCTCCGCTGCTCCATCATAGAAGATCAGACACTTAAACCAAGAAGAACGGAAACAAAACATCGGTAGTGACTGATCTGTACTGTTAAGATAATTAAGTTCAAACATAGGGGTCATGCAGGAAGAGGACAAACAATAACGCAGAATATGTACATAGAGAGCAATTGGAGATGCAGACATGCTTTACATGAACCCTTATGCTATAAGTTTTTTTCCCTTCCCAGATAAAAGGTGCTCTCCCCTCCATCATTGCTTTACCACAGGTAGACATGGGATTTCAATTTTTTCTTCGACGCCGTCACAACACCAGAAATAAATTTGTTAAAGTCATCCCACCGTCTCCGTCACTGCCTCAAAAATGCTGCTTTTGTTCATATCAAAACCACCTTCTTTTGTAAAATCACCTTCTATTGTTTGAACTGCGAGGATAATTTAGCCGGTAGAAACCCTGTGGTTCTGAGTTTTGTCGTGAACAGTTATGTCGGGCACAACTCCTGTTACTATTTATTTGTGTTTTAAAGGCTTTGTTTTACAGCGATATTTTAAGCTTTAAACTATGACATCAGAATTCTACATCGGCTACATTATTTACGAGACTTCAGCTTTTATTGTGATATATCGCCTGTTTATGATTGAGACAATAAACTAAAC
Source organism: Lepas anatifera (assembly GCA_034440635.1). Lineage (NCBI taxonomy): Eukaryota > Metazoa > Arthropoda > Thecostraca > Lepadidae > Lepas > Lepas anatifera. Next base: position 516,885 of record JAOTON010000499.1, read on the forward strand.
GAAGCCTTAGTTATATATGTTACAGGCAGGGTGAAGAACCAGACATTCTGCAGATTGCCCAGCCAGTTTGGCATTCTGCAGAATGCCTAGGCAAGCTGCAAAATGCCTAGGCAATCTGTAGATTGCCAAAGCGTCTGGGCATTCTGAAGAATGCCTGGGCATTCTGCAGAATGCCTAGAAGTTCAGGCATTCTTCAAACTGCCTAAAGAAATTTGCTCAGATAAGCACCCAATCGAGTAGTTATTCGCTACTAAACAATCTATTTCATCTCGCCCAGTGTTCCAAACACTCCACAGGCCAGGAATCGCTTTATGGAGCCTGTGGTTCTCAAGTGCCGTTTCCAAAAATACATAGGTTTTGTGACAAACTTCTTTGATCAGATACACATTCAGTATTTTTATTTAAACTGAGAAATTTCACCGCTGGTGGGTCCGATTACACCTCCCTTGGTTTTTCGCAAATGCTTTCGAGTCAATTTAAGTGAGAGCCTCGTCACTTTGCACACCTCTAGAGTGATTGATTCCACAACTTATGACCGAAATTGGCATAGGGCAGGCCAGGTCAACGAGTTTTGAAGACATTTCGAAACCCATGTAAGACGATTATAGTATTCCAAAATGAGGCTGACAAAACCAGGATGTAACGCGGCTTCTAGAGGGGCAAATAATTAATATTATTTGTTAATTAAAGTTTATAATATGCGAAACCTCTTGAAAGGGGAAATCGGCATGCTGGCATCCATTGTGAGGTCAGGTCAATAAAAAGATCACCAAAAGTCATGGTTTTGGAATTGTAAGAGTCTATAGCTTTTGAACAAGATATGATACATCAATAAATTTGGCATCATAGCGACGAGCATGACGCAAGGATTCAAATGATTTTTGCGGCATGTTTCTGAAAGTTCATTACTTGGCCTTGACCTGAGGTCAAATTCTGTTAACCTTGACCTGAGACCAGGGTCGCGATGGGACCTTTCAAGGTCATGTTGCATATCCTTTGAATTATTGGGTCAAGACGAACACGCTGATGCCTTTGACCTTGTTCTAGGTCTAATGGTTCCCAAACTATAGAGGGTTTCCTAAATGGGAAAAAATTTGACCCATATTTTCCTTCTGTGACGTCACGGATCAACGGATATGGTTCAAACTCGTCTTTGGAGCTATTTTTATTTTTTTCCTTTCCCAGGTGGCCACGACGATTATGGAAATCGTTGATCAGGTCGCATAGATTACTGTCTTTTACGGCTTCCATGTCCGAATCCTTTTGTCATTTTTACCTCACCACCAATTTTTGTCAGCAAGTACTTTTTAATCTTGCTTAGTGCTTCTTTTTATAGAGTACCCAATACTCCTCTTCGTCTTGCTGATCGTGAAAAATGTATGCGTGCTAGTCATTTGCTAGCATTGGTGTGTTAGCTGATTTGTCTGGTTTCGCACGTCGAGAAGGCTTTCGAATCTCACACGAGACATATTGCTGAAAATTTGAGATCTAATCAATTATTTGTATGTTTTTCTCCAGTGGTAAATTACAAACATTGTAAATTTTGTGGATCGGTTAGCAGCCTGCCAGAAATATCTTAGCTTTGCAATGCAAAATATTTCAAACATATTTGGTGCATCTGTTACAGGGAGAGTGCGAAATCCGGGAGTTCGCGAACTCCCTAGGGATTTCGCGAAATCACTGACCAGCCAGGGAGTTCGCGAAATCCCTAGGGAGTTCGCGAAATCCCTGGGTGACCAGGGAGTTCGCGAAATCCCTGGACTTAGTAGTCAGGGAGTTCGCGAAATCCCGGATAAACACTCAGGAGTTCGCGAATTCCCTGAAATTTAGTCAGCTCAAGGACGACTAGCTAGGATTGCGGACTATTGTTCTTATGATTTATTATAAACAGTAACCGGACATTTTCGTGAAAATCACGTATAAGGGAGGTGTTAAGCTAAATATTAGGAAGGTTTTAAGCTAAATATAAGGAAGGTCATAATTGTATTGTTGAGGTTGTAGCGATACATTTATCGAGTTGCGCTTATCAATATTGTTCTGCAATGTAAAAGTTCAGTTGCTGCTGATTGCAAATGTGGATCACGGGAGAGAAAGACACTGGCCCCTGGCGGTTCCAAAACGCCCTGGTCCACTCCTGAAATTTGGTTCCCTCACACTCCCCCACAGAATACACCTTCGCCTTCACTGTGATTTGGTACTTGGTTATTTTATATTCATGATATATTTTATACGCGGATTTAGGGGGGACAAAGGGGGGCAGGTGCCCCCCCCGATCGACCCTCGGCGCCCCCTGAAATGGTCACGGCGCCACTCTGAAATGTCGCTTTCCATCCCCCGTCCCTAGGGATGTAAAAATCGGCGCCCACCGATAGGATTTTGCGCCCACCTGATAGGTTTTTCCGGTCAAAAAGGCACTCCCCTGGTCCGGATGGCGCCCTGCCCTCTGCCCCCCTCTCCCCGGGAAGATGCCCCCACGATCGGCAATCTTGGATCCGCCTATGATAGATCTGTATATTTAATATTACACATATGCAGTGCATGGAGTCAGCATAACTACCCAAGTATTCAATAAAAAGTGGTCTACGCTATCACCACCTTTCATAATTATGTGACGCTACGGTTATTTTATGTCAAATCTACATCACAGAATAGCGTTACGGTATCTTATGTAGGTTGCATTATTATGGAATTTTATCTACGGATACGATAAAGAAAATGGTACAAAATCCATGGCTTGATCACTAGAATAAATCTGCGTGTAACACAGTTCAAGAAATGGCAGAAATATTTGCGCTACTGAAAAATGGTATAAATGCTCGGCAATGGCGCAACGCACTTACTTTTGAGCAGACCACGCCATCCGGAAAAGAATGTGCCCGACGCTCACATTTTTAAAAACTCATCACGTGTCTTTTGGCTGGTGGTGTCGATGAGGTGCCGGTCACCGAGAGCAATTGCGAAGTCTCTTATGACTATGTCTTTTGATAGCTTTAAAATCATCACAGTCAAAAACGTTTGGTATGAGTCTCAAACTAGTTTCGCGGGATGCAATTTTTAAGACGTGCAATGCCAGGGGTCTGAGCCACCTTCACCCTGACGAGGGGGTGGGCTACACCCCCCTGCCTAAAATCTAAAAACTACGCTAGTTAGCGAAAAAGTAAATGGCGTTAAGCAGCACAACCTAAGCTTTAAAGGAAGTGTTCTATGCATTCTTTTGTCGGGTAAAATCTGAGGGCATTGGAAGCCAAACAATGTCACAATATGGATATGTTGATATAACTGAAATACAGTTCTTCAGTCCTACCATCTGATGTAGAAGAGATACAATATATAAGGATTCACTATCTGAAGCTTTTCTGCAAGCGACGTCGAATGTTAATAATGTGACTATTCTAGGTCAAAGCTAAGATTTGACCTGACCTTGGATCAGGTTAATATCGAATTAGGTCAGAATGCATATCATTAGAACTGCAGAAACAAGACAACCCTAATGATACCAAAATATACAATTTAGCTCCGTTCCCAACAAAATTATTATGTTTAAACCATTTTACCGATACTTTTCCAACGATGTCATCATGACTCATAATTGACCTTAGGTCATCTACTTCAGAAATCCTAAAAAAAAACTGTGTGTACTCAGTCGGCCCTTTATTCAATACGAGTTTTAGATTGATAAATTAAGCTGTTCCTTGCTTATGTTGTTTTCTTCTTTTTTTGGAGATGATGTCACTTGACCTGCACTGATGTCCTGACCTGAAATGACCTGAACCGAAAATGTTGTCAGGAGTTGTAAAAAGCTTCAGAAAAAACTGTACTGGGTACAGCAGCGCTGCGCGTAGCTGTTTTCAAGACTGTGCGAAAAACCCAAGGGGTATGGTTACCCAACCCCCGCCCCGGCCATGCACGTACTCGGTACGAAGTCGGTCAGGTGCACCAACTGTGAGTACCGTTAGAGACAAAATTCTGAAGCGCTTCTTTCCAACTCACTTATCCAGCATCTGCAGAGAGATCATTATCATATCACAACCCTCATTACTACACAAAAGAGAAATGATGCTTATCTGATGGCCATTTCGTATTACTTTCTGGGTAAGGAAAATACAATAATGCTATATTATTTTTTGCATTAAGTTCATTAATGTATTCCAAAACTTTGGCCAATCTTTACAGGTACGGTTCGGCTATACTAAGATAAATTTTCAGAGCTGCAACAACGAAATAATTATTCTGCAAATTAACTTAGACCATATCTCTGTTTTCATTTATCAGTATATCAGACGTGTTATACAGTTTCAGCTATAGCTGAACATAAGCCGACAACTATAGTTGTCAGCATAAGTAGGATACGGAATAAAACAATTGTTACGCATATCTGCAATGTGCTATCTCATTGCCTATTGTCATGACCGTGGCTGGAGCACCTAAGCTTGAAGTGCATTTGCTAGCCCGCCGGAATCGACAATAAATTTCTGAAAGCCTTTGCAATGGTCAAACGATGACAGGCGTGCCGCTTCTTACACCGAGAGCTTTTTCGAGGCCGACACTTTCTCCTGTATCAAAGTATTGTTATTGGAAAATTTGTGGACGTCCGTAGTACATTCCAACATAGACATAGCTAAAATAAACCTTTGTAAAAGTATATCAGTTCTTTGTCCGTTTCATACGGCACAATACTTCCCATCAGGAGTTTGCTTTGTTAAGAAATCAAGATATTCATTACAGATGACAATGAAAAAAAGTAGTGGCATCTCTAGTTTGTTTTGAGCCCCCTCCCCTCCACACCTACGGTTCATATTGCATAAACCATGCACCTCGAGGAAGGCTAGTGACTCGAATAGTTCGTCAGCGGTCACAAGGACCCGGTGTGAGGTAGAGCTGAGGGTGTAAAATTAATTTTCAAAAAATAAATATCAGGCCGACATACATAAAATCAAGCAGAATACAACATAGAAAGAGAAAACATGGACGGGGAGTGTAAAACCAGATCACTGAAGGATCATTCTTCGGATTTAAACTATATGACATATTGGCATGTTAGGGATTTCGCGAAATCCCTGAAAAGCATTCAGGTAGTTCGCGAAATCACTGAAGTTTCAGTGAGTTCGCGAAATCCCTAGGGAGTTCGCGAAATCCCTGGTCGGCCAGTGATTTCGCGAACTCCCTAGGGATTTCGCGAACTCCCTGGCTGGTTAGTCATTTCGCGAAATCCCTAGGGAGTTCGCGAAATCCCGGATTTTGCACTTTCCCTGTAACACATCAATGTTTGCTGGCCACACATTTCTTTTCAGGATAGTTAAAAAATCGTGCAGAGTGATGCTTTTCAAGGATTGCATCTTCGAAACTGACTTGGAAACTGTTACTTCTAAAAAAAATTGTTTCATCATATCTAGTCAGAGTAGCGAAATGTTTCAGAAAAAATCAATTTGAGGATTTGCGTGCCAAATTTGAAAACATTATTCAACTTTATGTTCATCCGACATTTTGTAAGCTATAAGTATCATGTAATAATTTGTTTCCAAATAATTTTCGAGGCCAGTCCAGAATTAAACCAAGCTTTCTTAAATACCTATGCTGAAAATTATACATCAGTCATTTAAACAGAAATATTACAAAGTTTCCCTTGGAGTATTTAAGCAAAACACTCAACAGTCAACGTATTCCTAATATCGCAGCACTTCGCAGCGCAGCGATCCATATCACAAATTTCGAGAGCTACTTCGAGGCAAACGAGATCAACTCCGTTCAATCCAGTACAGCCTACCACATGGGCACAATATGCATATTTAGGACGATAAGCATGCGGTAGAATGAGCCAGTTTTAATTTCCTGATTACTTGCTCTGTTTCCCATTGTCTCGCATTAGATTCTCACTGTTAACCCGGCCCCTCCTAGGCTCTTTTTGTTCACACCACCGCCTGGGAGAGGGGTACGATGAGGCCCTCTAGGATCTCAGGAACCGGAAGTAGGTAATACGAAACAAAATAGAACGGTGCCGGAAGTGCCTCACCGTCTTCTACTTTGGAGCCGAGTCTGAACCAGATCCGTTGTCCCCTGGCGTCACAGTGGGCCAAAATGAGTCAAATTTAGACCAATTAGTTAGTTAGTTAAGGAATTTTTATAGGGCGTTCTGTGTAAAGTAACTTCGCCTGCCTCTAAAGTGTGTGGGAGAACTTTGCGGGAGGGGTGTCTACTTAAAAGACGCAGAACAAAGGGGCGGAGCTCACTTCAAGGAATGGGTCGCGAAGTGTAGCAACACTTGCGAGGGTAGGGAATTGCTACAACAGAGATGCTTAGCCTGGTTGTTGGGGCACAGTTAGGATTGAACCCTCGCCCCAACGGGGCCATCGAAGGCCCCCCTAAGGTTTTTTAAGGGTAGCAGAAAGACGACGAGACGCGGCACCGCGGTTGAGGGCTGCCAAGCAGCTGGCTTGTTTCTCGACTGCGCGTGCCGTTGAACGGATTGTATTGACTGGACTCCCGGAATATGTGTGGCAGACTTTTGTCAGGAGGGCCAGCCGATTGCACCAGCATGACACTCGCGGCGCCGCATTGTGGACCCTCCCTTTGATACGCACGGAGTCCGGCCGCCGGCGTCTGTCCTATCGTGGGGTGGCAGCACTAAACCAGAGTGGGGTTCAGCCGAGTGATCCAAATTTTAAGACCAGTCTTAGGAATTTTATAAAAGCTTTGGTATGGTTGGGCTGATGTGATGTGTGCTTTGGTGCGGCGTGATGTGCGAGTTCATAGGTGTTGATTTTATGTCTTTCACGTCATCTTATATTGTTTTATCATGTCGACGTGGAGAAGTGAAAAGCCCTCCTGAGTGGACCTTGTTTGAATATATCTGAATCTGAATCTCTATCTCTCACCCCATAATTTTCCTACCATCCCTGACATTTTTTACCCCGGGTCACCCAAATTCAGGTCACGAGACGAGTTTAACCAAGGTCATCGCACTTCAATTTTTTAGCTATGTAAGAGCTACATTTATTAGTCGATCATTTTGAAACTTGCTACAATTCATGGCCTCTCCAGGGTCTACAAGGTGTATATCCGGGATTTTTCGATTTCCTGACCTGAGGTCAGGTCACGAGGTGACCTCTCCCATCGAAAAGGCATGGAAAAACTGTCTTATGATCTACAAGTCACAAAAATGATTGCAAATGCTCAGACTGCTCAGAACAGCGTTCTTCGACACCCTTTTACGGATCCCATAGATCATAGGGTTTGGCCTTTTCCTATCAAATGTACTTTACCAGATCTCAATAGCTCTAATGGCATCAGAGTTATGCCCCGTTTGCTTGAGCATTGCATATTGGAGTGGAAATGACCCATCTAGACCTAACTTGACCTCTGAAGGTCAAACCATTGACCTGAGCGCTTAAAGATGCCAAGTAATTTCTTACTGAATTCACGCGAGCTTTCTAATGCACTTGACATATTTGCGCTAATCCTTATATATTCGGAGTTAGAAGGGGGATATCGACGGCCCCCGGTTTTTTTCAATTTTGTTACCTGCTATCGAATGACCATTTTGCTTACGTTACTCGAGTCTCCATTGAAAAATAATTTTGGGCAATTTGAAACACCCGCAAGCACCATGACGTGTTGCCGCAGGTCTAGAGTAGTAAGCGCGTATATTTTTCATTTCAAGTGCTTTTGAATGATTTTTCAAAACGAAATCTAGTTCTTCTAGAATTTGGTGACCCCTGTTTTTTAGACTCATTTTAGGAGAACAAAATGGCCTTACATGGTTTAGAAAGGGTGCCATAACTTGTTTACCTGATCTGACCTGATGTTAATTTTTGGTGGTAAGTTGTCAAGTTAATCGCCCTAAAGGGCAGCAAAGCGACGCACGTCTTGTTTAAATCGGCGCATAATAATTCGCAAAACACCGAGGGGAGGGTCCGATCTGACCCTCACTACGGTCTCGGGAACCGGAGCTGACAGGGAAAAATTTGAAACGGCGCTGGAAGCGTCTTACTGTCTTCTACTTTCAAAGCCAGCTTGAACCATGTCTGTAGACCCGTGACGTCACAGATGGCTAAAATGAGTCAAATTCTGACCAACTTAGCTTTATAACCTATAAATTTATAAGCTTTATATCTATAACTATTAGCTTTTTACCTTTATAACTTGCTAACCATTGGACATAGAACAAAGTCAAAGGCATCGATGAGTTCATCTAGACCCAAACATTTAAATGATATGAAACATGACCTTGAAAGGTACCATCGCAACCTTGACCTCAGGCGAAGGTCAAATGAAATAAAAACCTTTTCAGGCTCATGTTGTACATCATTTGAATCCTTGGGTCATGCTCGTCACTATGATGTCAAATTTACTGCTGTAACTTACCTCGTCCAAAAGTTAAAGACCCAAACAACTTCGAAAACTGTGATTTTTCGTGACCTCTGGTGACCGCTTTATTGACCTGACTTCAAAATAGTTGCCAGCAGACAGATTTGTCTCTTCAAAAGATTTCGCATGATGATTAGAAACCTAATCTAACTCTTCTCTTCTAGACACCGAGTTACACCCTGTCGGCCTCATTTTGGAATGCTATAATCGTCTTACATGGCTTTCGAAAGAGCTTCAAAACTCGTTGACCTGGCCTGCCCTATGCCAATTTCGGTTTGGAGCACTGGTGGTGGAAATGACTGGAGGGAAGGGGGCACCGGGGCACTGTGCCCCTTAAACCAGAAATTTTATCACTAGTCCTATGGCGTTGACTTGAAAGAGATGGGTTGAAAAGCCCATGTTGCCTCCCCCTCTTATATTTGAACGTTCCACCATCACTGACTCGGAGACCCACCGGGGCTGATGTTAATGTTCCAAAAGTTGATTATGTAAGCTCAGACATCATCGGAATCCTTGTCTTAACACGCGCATTGACGGGGGCGGGTACCCGCCCACCCCCCTCAAGTTTTTCGGAGATAGCAGAAAAACGGCGGCGCGTAGCGCCGCCGTACTTTGCATACCTTTTTCCTCATCATTTTACAACTTCTGTGAAAATTTTAAGGTTAGGTCATCTCAGGTCAGGTCACCAGTACAGGTCAAGTGACCCAACCTCAAAAAAGTTTAAGATAGCATAAGTCGGAGCAGGGTGATCTTATCCGATTGAGACTCATATCATATAATGGCCCCACCGAGTTCTCTAAAATATGTTCCGGTATTTTTGATATCGATGACCTAAGGTCAGGTACGAGGTCAGGTACCTCTCCATTGGAAATACATGGGAAAATGTTTTTTACGGCATAACTCAGTACCGGATGGTGATAAAGCATTTATTTTAGCTGCATTAGACTTGCCTGGGCTTTTCAATTCTAATGATATGCATTTTATACAATTTGACCCTGACCTGACCTCAGGTCAGGTCAAATCCTTGATTTGACCTAGCAAGGTCAAATTATATATCATTCGATTCGGCTTGCTGAGAGGATTCATACAGTTTAAGTCGTTTTGCTCTATCTCTTATTGTTCAGGTGTAATGGCCGAAAAACTGACTTTACATGTTATCCCTATGACAGGCATGTTTTGACCTCTCGTGACCTTAAATGTGACCTGACAAAAAAATGGTTCAAATATTTTCGATGGAGAAGTGGATGGGCAGCCCAACGCCGTTTACCGTTTTTCGCTACCTACCGTGGTTCTCGAGATCTTAGGGGCGGGTACCCGCCCCCGTCAATGCGAAGGTGGGCTCAGACCCCCGTCAATGCGCGTGTTAATAGTTCGTCTTCGGGGTTCCCAGAGTTGGTCTCTGGAGTCCCAACATTTTTCTCGGAGTGGGGGGGCAAAAGTTGGTCTCAGGGGCCTTTAACACACGCCCCAGTGGGCCTCATATACACCTTTGCCCTAGTGGGGGGAGTTGTCAACCTTCCCCCGAACTAGGCTCCCGAACGGGGTAATGAAAAAACGTGAAAAGTGGTTAGCTGCCCATAAAAAAGGCTGAAACTGTATCAATAACATTTTTGCTCATGCTATTATTGAGATCAAGAGATGTTAAATAATTTTCTGATAATACTTTTTATTTCTAGCGAATGATTGGGTCAATTTATTTCATTGTACTATATTTATTCATATATTTCAGTTAGGGTCATTTGATTCCTCTCATTAGGGGAATTCCAATGATGTATACCATAATTATACTAGGAAAAAAGAAATTACCCAATCTAGGGTCATGTCAATGTTATTATCTGACTAAACATCGTCGACATGCATATCAATCGACGCGTAGTGGCAATCCAGAAGTATCACACTTTACGCTTTACGAATCTCTCGACAAGGGACTAGATCAAACTGTGCTGTATCTCGACATAAGTCGCTACTTCGACAAAATCTGGCACAAAGGATTGATTTGTAAATGTGAACACGAGTTCGGACTTGACTGTATCCTACCTTGGCTTCGCTCATATCTGACCGACAGACGACAACGTGTACTCATAAACAACTCTAAATCTTCTTTACTACCGCTCAGGGCAGGATGTGCCTGTGTGTATTGGGGTTTATAGGGCGCCTTCAGCGTCTAGGCTATATCGCGAATGTGCAAAGGGGTATGTTCTTGACCCATTACTTGCTTTGCTCTATCTCAATGATCTATCTGAAAAAAACGGACAACGACTTACTATTTTTTACAGATGATGTTAGCTTATTTCCCCTCCCCCTCATAGTCCTTCAAATGTTGAAACTGCACAAGCAACACTCCAAAATCACCTGAGCAAAATTCTCGCCTATGGTAGAGATTGGCTTATCACTTTCAATGCATCAAAAACCATCCAACAAACTTTTTCGCTCACAACCATCACTTCGGCTCCAAAACTTGTATTTGATAACAAACCGGTACCTATCGTCAAAAAAACAAAAGCACTTGGGTATGATTTTCTCCCATGACCTTAGGTTCCACGAACACGTCAATGACATAGTAAAACAAGTCAACATTACATTAGGTCCTCTATATCCCATAGCTCCGTTCTTACCTCGTAATGTCATGAGCCAGATTTACACAATGTATGTGAGGCCCCTCTTTGATTACTGCGACATAATTTACGATGGACTTTTGACAATGGACGACTCTGAATGACTTGAAAGACTGCAGAATAGGGCTGCAAGACTTGTGACAGGTGCATTACCACGAAGTGGAACGCAAAAGCTGAGGGAGGATCTTGGCTGGACATCCCTCAAAGTCAGACGTCAAATTCACGAGCTTCACTTTCTTCGTTATATTTACCTCCCGCACACACCGAGCTAAATTAAAGAAATTCTTCCTAATATTCGACAGCACATTGCTAACACAAACCTACGAGACCCACGCTACATGACAGAGACACGTCCGAGAATATCAAAGTTTAAACAATCATTCCTTCCGAGTACGACCAAATCATACAATTCTCTACCTGAGCAAATAAGACAATCTAATTTGTATCCATCGTTTAAACTGTGGGGCACACTTCTGTATTGCAAAGCCACCAAAATATTATTCCTACGGCCGAAAAAACTGAAAATTCTATAATGACCCAGCTGAGAATAGGTATGTCGAAACTTAACGCACATACATTCCAGGTTCAAAAATCCATTACACCGTTTTGTGAGTGCGGACATAGGAGTAAGGACACCAAACATTTTCTCTGTTATGCGGCAGGTACGCTGCGCAAAGGGAAGTTTTTTTTTTTTTAGGGTGAAGAAAGAGGTCCTCTTCGAAAATATCACAGACATCATAGGAAGGAATTTCAGAAACTTTACCAGCCCCGACAAACTAAAAATTCTGCTTCATGGACATAATCTTCCAAAATGTATAGACAGGCTTATAGCTCAGGAGGCTCAAAAATTTGTCAGAAGCACTAGACGATTTTAACAAAATTGTCAGCAAGGCACGCCGGCGTCGTCTGCCGCAACTACTTTCTATATAGTGGGTTGGAGTGGCTTCCGGTGGCGCTATATCTCGAGCCCTCGACTTTTAATTAGCGAGAGGTGCCTTGATTCAAACGCCTCGGCGTTTTTGCACCAATCGTAGCATATGTTATATTTTGTGTTGTCTTTTGTTGAAATAAAGTATGCATGTATGTATGTATGCATCCGTATCAAACTGAAAATCTGCCGCCATTTCCTGCGATGTTATTGTAGCCTCAAAACCTGCTTAAGTATTCCCAAATGACCTCTCAAAGGTCACACGTCAAATATGCAAAATGAAACTTGCATGTGGCCTAAGAAAAATAATCCCAAGAATAATAAGTCTTCTAAGCCGTATCGACCGAAATTGAGAGAATTTTCAACCAATTTGAGTTTTTCCAAAGCATTTACAATGGGGAAGATCATGACTCATACCTTGCACCTGACACCATAACCCTTGCAACGAAATAAAAAATACTGGAATACGTTTTTGGACCCCGGTGGGCCAATTATGTGATTGGTTTTAGATCGATAGATTAACTCGCGCATTGACGGGGGGACGGGTACCCGCACCCCTCGGGTTTTTCGGAAATAACATAAAAAGGCGGCGTGTAGCACCGCCGTACTTGGCATACCTCTTTTGTCATAGTTTTTCCAACTTTTGTGAAAATTTTAAGTTCAGATCATCTCAGATCAGGTCACCAGCACAGGTCAAGTGACCTGACCTCAAAAAAGTTTAAAGTGGTATAAGTCGGAACAGGGTGAATTTATCCCATTGAAACTCATATCACATAATGGACCCACCGAGTTCTCTAAAGTATGGTCTGGTATTTTTATATCGATGACCTAAGGTCAGGTACGAGCCATGACCTCTCCCTTGCAAATACATGGAGAAAATGGTTTTAAGCGAATAACTTAGCAACGAATGGCGATAAAGCATCTATTTTAAGTGCATTTGATTTGCCTTGTCTTTGCAGTTCTAATGATATAACTTTATATAATTTGACCCTTGACCTAACCTCAGGTCAGGTTAAATCTTTGATTTCACCTAGCAAGGTCACATAATATATCTATCGATTCGGCTTACTGCGAGGATTCATATGGTTTGAATTGTTTTGCTCTATCTTTACTTGTTCAGATTAATGACCGAAAACCTTCATTTGCATGTTATCCCTATTACGGCATGTTTTGACCTCTAGTGACCTTAAATGTCACCTGACAAAAATGGTCCCAGATATTTTCGATGGAGAATTGGATGGGCTACCTAACGCCGTTTACCGTTTTTCGCTACCTAGCGTGGTTCTCGAGATCTTAGGGCGGGGCACGTACCCTCGTCAAAGCGAAGGTGGCTCAGACCCCCGTCAATGCGCGTGTTAATCCTGTCATGGCTAATGCAATCCGAAAAATTTTAGGGGAGTTCACTGGACCTGGTCTAATAAGCTTAGCCGAGATGACCCAAGCTTAAAATTTTCAGAATAGGTGCGGAATTTATCAGGGATCGGCTACAGCAAGTATGGCAGCGTTTACGCCGCCATTTTTTAGTGCCACTGGAAAATCCGAGGGAGTTCTCAATGTTCAATTAAATATTCTGGGCTATAGTCGCGAATAATTAGCCACCCAATTTTCAACCCCGTCAAAGTGCTGCATTCATACCGCGCTTCTTGGAGGGCCACCGTCTGCTGTCAAGAGCGGCAAAACGTCGGGCTAGGGGGAGCAATATAGACTTTTCAATACATTTATTTCCATTCAAAGCAATAGGAATAATTTTTAAGTTTCTCATTTAAGGCGTCAATGAGCCCCCGGTGCCCCCTAGTTCCACCACCAGCCCTGTTGTCACGTGGCTGAAACCAACGCCAGGTGGGTCAAATCATTTCCTTTTTGTTTTATAATTCCAATATAAACCTAGAGCAATTCCGATTCATGTGAACACCGGTCATTTTGCAAACTGCCCGCCGGGTGAGCAGTTTGTAAAATGACCGGAGAGCCGGACACTATGCAAAATGACCAGGTAGTTTGCAAACTGACCAAATGGCCGGGCAGTTCGCAAAATTCCTGAAATCCCATACTGCCCGTAACATATATATATATATATATATATATATATATATATATATATACTTGCTGTAAGTGACATTTATTGGACCGGTTTCGTATCTCAACAGAAACATCATCAGCAATAAGTAAATAGTAGTAATTAAGTTCAAGGAGGCATAATTGCCGAAGGCATACCTAAATACAATACAGTACATAAAACACACGGATTACAGTTCAAATACAAAACACCACACAGAAGCGGCTGCACTTTTTTAAAAGGTTCTTCCTATTTCAACTACTGTACAATGTTTAAGGTAAAGGCCGAGCTAGTATTGTTTAGAACTGGTTTAATTTCATGTATATGAAGTGATTCTAAAATTCTGGGTCAATGTTAGATGGCTTCTATTTACTACCGTGAATTGATCTAAGGTTATGGGTGTATCACACTAAAGAGTGGTCTCTGATAAATGTCACTTCTATGTCTAAATGTCGAAACCGGTCCAATAAATGTCCTTTGCAAGTTTTTCTTTTCGATTTCTGATTGTACATCCTAATAAGAACAAACTTCATATATATATATATATATATATATATATATATATATATATATGTATGTATACAACCAGCGGCAGTCAAGGAGACTATTTGAATATTGTTCTTGACGCCACTGCAACGTTCCTGAAGCACAAAAGAACGACTCGCAGTTACCCAGATGACGGACAGATTGAATGCCTTTTTTAACGTGATGTCAGCGTTTGAACCTGGAGGTCAGGGCCCGGTTCGGCCAGCCACACCGGCAGGTTAAAAGCGACTAGTGACACATACATCTGAGGGCAGGTAGGCACATCGGGTTCGCCCAGCCACGCTAACAGCGTTGTGACACTCGCCGGTAAGGGCGGGACGGGTGGGGAAGGTGGACACTCCTTCAAAGCCGCACTAAGCCGCCTGAGGTCGCACGGCGGGTCCAGCTGATCGGCGCATTGTATCACGCACAGGTTCATTTCAAAGCACATATTTGATGTATTCGCGGACTAAAAATATAGTTGCCCAACAACTTCGACTTTGAATCAAGAGACTCCGGTTTTACCCGAACTACGGGTCCATAAATAGTTCGGCCCCTGCCAAAAACAACGCTAGTTCGGAGTTTCAACATGCTTGAATACCCTCGGCCAGACACGCCGATGTTTATCCCCATGTATTTCTAGTACTTTTGGCCATAATAGTAGACATCCCTGACATAAGCGTATCAGCATTTACTCCTCAACGCGTTGGTGCCTATTCCGCATAAAGAGACGACTAAGTGTTGGCAAAACTCATGCATTGTTCATGCTCGGTAGATTCTCTAGAGCTCCACACCCACTCTCCTATACAATGAGACACGGCGGGGGCCCTGCGGCGTGGGGACGAGTCGGCGGTGCACCGTTCGATGGCACTAATGGTGGTGAGTTGTCGCAGATGCGCTGTCGACTGCCGCCCCGCCCACGACCTTTCATTAGCGTATAATGACAGTCACGAGCACGGCAACTGAAAAATGCATACGCAGCCTGGATAAAAGCAGCATACTGAAGTCGATGGAGCCAGGGGTGGCTATTATTTGTGGGGCGCCGATTCTGCTCCTACTCAGAGGCGTCGTCAGTCTTTTTTAGGGGGCGGGGGTAGACCTCAGACTGGCGATGACCGGGTGGGAGGCGCAGGTTGAATAAATAAGATGTCGCGTAAGAGTCAGGAATGTAACTGGGAGAAAGAATAGAATACATTTAGGCCCATTAAAAAAGCCCAGATGGACGTCCATCTGGCTCCTCAGTGAAGGGCAGCGTCTGCTCACTTTCGACGCCCATGCCTCTTCCCAAAGCTTGGAATCAACAAAACTCGCACTGGTCTCGTGATCTATGTAGCTAACAACAACTTTCCGGAACAGGCAACCCCACCATTGAACTATCCTGTCCAGTGCCTCCGTGAATGCTGACCTGTCCAATAGCAAGTCATCTTCCGATCTTTCGAAAACCAAATCACATTGACCATGACTCGTTCATTAGCTAGGTACATTATTTAGCGTTTACGAACAGACATGTCCAAAAGTTAGTTCACCACCAGTGTGTTAAAAACATTTCTACTCGTTTTCTGCAAGTGTAGGTCACCAACATTAAAACAATGATACGAGTATATCCACTGACAAACCCTGGAATTCTGATTATCCGCAGGCACGATCACGCCAACTCATCGCGCGACTTCGATCCCAATAAGCGAGTCAGGGGTTGAACGACCTCAGGATCAGGAAAAACAGCATTAGGATTCTTTATTTGAGCCTTGCAAACGGGGCAAATCGCAAGCAAAACAATAAAGCGGTGATGTCCGCATATGGTGCAAATGTGAGGGCCGCCACAGGACGAACTCACCGTTACCGCATTCTTGTCGGAGACCACGCGTGCTCACTTCATGCATAGCGGCAGAGTAATCCTACAAGAATTCCGTACCTAGCTCTGAGGGCGGGGGGGGCATGTTGAAAGTATGGGACTGCAGCAGCTGATCTAGTAAGATAATTCATCGTTGCAGCCTTCGAGACCTGTAAAAGAGCATGAGCCTATGACAATAGGATAAATCCACACCAGTGACAATGCCACCTCTTAGTCAATATATACTTACAGGCTGCTCAGATCAGTGATGGTAAGTTATGATATTTCCTAATCAACTACGGAGCCCATACCCATTTAGGTCACGTCTCAGCTTTTGAAAATAAAAGGTTCGGTCATTATGATCAGAAAATTACCCACTGTGAACAAATGTATATGGTTGTAGGGTAAAAGTTGTTAGTGCTCTGTGAACATTTTCAGGCCGATTTCCGGGTCGAAAAGCAGCGGCGAAGTTTGGGGGTGTTTAGAAAAAAGTAGCAATACAAAATTAGATAGCAAACGACGAAGCAGTCACAGATGCCTTAAAAACGGAAGAAGGTACAGAATTACAATGATTCTAGAAATGTGTGCAGAACTAAAGGTCTGCTATCGATTGCTCAGCTAGTAATAGTAAATTTCCGCAGCAGATCCCGTCCTTTATCGACTTAGACTCCTAGTTCCAAACCGTGCACATTTCCCCACGATTCCAGGACCCTTAAACATCAAGCCAGATATCGCATTAACTTTGATAAAAAACCGCTGGGAACTTGACCTTCAGAAAACGACTCTTGGGGGGGCCAGAACATGGGCTGCAATCAAACATGCTGCAGCCGAGGCACGTGGGCCTGATGTTTTCGCTGAACGCGCCTGTCTTGGTGCGCCTGTTGTCTTGCCTGTCAATGACTCCCACAGCGTGTCAGGGCAGATCAGTTTCACGGGAACAGTGTCTGAGCATAGTTGTTTTTGTCGCAGAAGACAACTTTTGCATGCCGTTTAAGACACAGTTTTAGCACGTCGTAAGGATTTTAATAGGAAGGTAGCAGACAATCGCATTAATGTTATAGTTTAGTTTTTCATTGCACATTGCTTTTCCACTTTATCAATCATTTCAAGTCACCTATCATTTCGAACTTGGCGTCATGCTCCCTTCTTGCATGTATCCTGGCGCAGAATTGCGATCGATATGTTCGGGTTTATGGGAAGAATACTAAGTAACGGGGACATTTTTATCACAACGGACAGGATCAACAGCACCTCTCCTTTTCCTTACGTGAGTATCCCATAACATGCTATCAAAATAATTCCACCAAGCCAGAACACCCTCCGATATTTGACTCCGCAAGTCAAATGTATGCAGCTCTGTATCAGAGTGTGCTCCGTGTGGCGACCAGTGACTTCCTCTGACACACACACACACACTTGTTGGTGAGTATATTAGCTGTATTACTTAGAAAGACTAGTAAAATGAGTTCGTGCGCTCGGTGCATACGATCAAGGCGCATATGACACACGCACAGCCCCTGAATGTGCGTCGCCACGGTGCGGAATGTGCAATTTACAACTACACGAAGGCGCGGTGAGCTGCCTGGATAATCTCTGCATCCAACCCCACCGGGGCCTCAATATTATTAAATAACGCGTGCAGTGGTCAGGGACCAGAGTTTACCGCTGCGCCAAACACGCCTCACGACCGGACATCGGATTGCTAAGATCAGGGAAGCTTTTCCACTCGACTTATCATTAATATCAACAAATCATAGCAACATCATTGACACCAATAAACTGGCAATGGTGCAATTCGAAGGCAGGGAACGGTACAGCCTAACCACCAGTATGCGGGGCGGGGTTTCCTCACAACAATATGGTGGCGCCACCGCTGATATTTCTGGGCTAAACTTTGCTCAAGAAATGGCAGCTAATAACGACAAGAAAAATGACAGTGTGTGAAAACCACATAGATGCCACGGCAAATCAGTGTCGTAATTTATATCCCGAATGTATTCAATATTCCTTATAATATATTGACAAGGAAACCCAACGAGTTGCAGCAAGTAAGGTGCAGTAGGCTACCAAATATGTGCTCTTTAAGTTATAACATTCAAAATTTGTATCAATTTTTCTTCACTCTATCTCTCAATACAAATTTGATGGGTTACATAAGCCATGTTCACATTAAGCTCTGCATAAGAATTATTGCAACATACATTTTCGTGGGACTCGGAAATCGTTGCTGGGGTCCATCATTAACGGAATATTTCACTCTGCGATGTCAACTGGAGATTGGAACTCGTCTGAAAGTAGTCAATATGTGTAGGATTAATTGAATCTTGCAACTGACCCAACAGAGAAGACGCCCCAAAGTTTCCTGTAGAGTTGAGGACGCGTGCTGCGCCGACTGCGCCAGTTCGGCCAAACTTTGGGGCTCTCGTCTGAAGATGCTGCGCTGCGTTAAACGGCGATTCTGCAGGAAATTCTACAAACATTCGCCGGAATAATACTATCTTAAGCGAACATGAGTTCCAGTTCTTTCTTCTATCGTTCTGCCATACTTGAGGCAATGATACCCGGACATCATTTAGACGGAAGTCTTGGTCTTGATAATAAATGCATGCAGAGCAGACTTCGGTGAGGACCTGAACAGAGGCTTACTTGAAAAGGAAAACAAATATACATAATAATACAAAAATAAAAATTAAGCTTTTTTGTTTTAAATTAAGAGATAGGAACAAATTCCATTTAAACAATATTTCCTAAGCTTCAAAGGGAACCATGTACCAAAATACCTATCCAGCTATTTGCTCCATCAGCTCTATAGTCTACGAACACAGGTATAAAAACCAGCCTGTAATTTGAGTATGCACATTCGATTATATAGTGAATACGGGCAATCTGCAGAAGAAATAGAAGCTTCCTGAGCTTCTTCCTGTGCTTTCCCAAACAACGCTTAGCTCCTTATCCTTTCGAGTGCAAATGATGGCACGAGTCTTAACGAATAGGTTCTCTGTTGTTGGTTTCTTTACAGATAAAAATATACATTTTAAGTTTTCCAAAATTCACCCTGGGACACACCACTACACTTTCTTTTAGCACAGGGTATACTATAAATTGGGGCAGAACAAGAGGGATATAAAAACATATATTAAAAAATTTCGCTCCAGCACAGGACATGAATGGCTCCAAGGATAATCGATGAACTTCAGAGACTGCACACATTAAAGGGAATGTGGCGCCTTACAATGTGATTTTAACTGAGATAGCCAGTTGTAAGCAGGTCGGAAAACCCGGTACTCCATATTTATTTGTCTTGGAACTCGATATTTCCGTAGAAAAAGCTAAACCTACCTGCCCAGCCCCCTCAGCCCGTCGCCGGGTTGTTGTAGCTACTGGTGTGACGTATGGGCGTCCGATGAGCATCAACCAATCGACGCCCTTGAAGCGTTTCAGTATGGTAGTGGTTGCCAGATCGTGCATCATCCACGGCTGATATTTATTTCTTTTTCTAGAAGATTTTTAAAACAAATATTGGCTTATTGTCTTTTCGCAAATCTGGTGGTTTTTATTTTTGATAAAGTCGCCTATTTACCTAATTAGGTTCGCCAGGTGCACATTCCTTTAAAACTTCATTATTGCATGTATGAAAATTGCATGATACACAAAACAGAGTTGACCTCTTTGGGGTTCAGCCAGCTATAAATACTTTGGTAAATAAATAGTTTGGACGTAATGTTCCAAGAACATCATAACGCAGGCACCGCTTTGAATTCCAGTCACATGGATAGTCATTTACTGCGAATCTACCCCTCATTGCATGTAGTTCGGATTATTTTCAGAATGCATTCCATCTGATCTGAAACAAGTTCATAATACAGAAGAATCTAAACACAGGGAGCCATTCTGCCAGTTTACGCAAGAAGATTCGACATTGCACACCGCAATCCGACACCATTTTGACACATATACCCAATTCAGACCGTACCAGCCTCGTGACGTTTTGCGAATTAGCATCGTAGGACGTATTCGAGCAGAAGCGAGAGCGCAACTTTTCGAGGGGCGTTACAAATCATTCAATGCCACCATTTAGTACCACACGGAATCCGCATCTCCAGCATCATACCATACATTAAACTTTAGAATCAAAGTACACGATTTAGCTTGAGAGGCAGGAATACTCCGACGCCAGATAAACCGTTCATCCGAAGTAGACCCATCGGTCACTACGCAGAGGACGGACAGCTTCCCTTGCTGTTGAGCCAGCTGAAGCTCGTCTGCAGAAGCATTCGCCTCCCGGCGAAGGAGCCAGAACTGGTGCGGGTTCGAACCAGGTCGACGGACGACAGCAGCGCCACCTGCTCCGGTGGGACGGCTTGTGTTTGCGGTACATGCAGGATAGAGTACATAATAGAAGCAACTGGCAGCAACACGCGGTTACGTACGAGGGTCGCTCACAAGGCAGTCGATGCAAACATGCAACCAAAGGAGCCTAACCGGAGCCGGAAGAGCCAGTCGACAAAGCTAGGAGTCAAACTGGAGTCAAACGATCCTGTTGATGAGGCCAGAGAAGCCAAGCTGAAACTAGATGAGCCAGTCGACAAGTCGCGAGACGTCAGGCTGTAGTCTGTCGACGACCCCGAAGAAGCCAACCAGCCACCCCAGGCGGTTCTAGCTAGATCCGAACTCTGACATCCAGCCGGTGTACCTGTCGAGATCAGCGGCCGACACCGACTTGTTGCAGCGGGCGATGGCCTGGTTGAAGTCGTCGCTGGTGACGGGCAGCTCCAGCTCCTCCTTAGGCAGGGCGCGGATCTCCTCGGGGCGCAACCCGGCGATCTTGCGACGCATGCTCATCATGGAGGCGTCCCTGACGAGCCCCGCGCAGGTCAGCGCTGGAGGAGTGACCGGTTGACGGGGAAGAACGGGTCTCCGACTTCACCCCAAATGGTCGGCTCGTTTGGAATGCTTGTTTATAATGCATAAATTTATCCTCGCAGTTTATGAAATTTTCTTACCATCCCTGAGATTCAGATCCGTGCATTATTTGACATTGAAATGTTCCCTAAAAGTATGGGATCAAAGAATTTCAGTGAAGTTATTCCACAACACTAGATATCGTAGCCACTGATACAATTACAACAGCTAATGAAAAATAAATATACATACAAAACGCCCAGTTAGAATTTACTGTGAAATAGACATACAAGTATTTCCAGGAAACATCTGGCGTGTAAATCGAGTTCAACACTCATCATTGCTCATAGAGATACCAGGCTACGCCACGGCACCCTCTGTCTGGGTAAATATTAAACCCACACTATTAATAGAGCAAGTTTCCGTAACAGACTATTTAAGATTATTTTCGTACGAGTCTGCAAACTTATTTGATCAAGACCGCAATCCAATAACCTACAGCATGACAATGAAACAACTTCGCAGGAGGAATTTCATTCATGAGCTATTTTACAAGGTGCAGCTCCAGAAATAAACCATCGACGCTCCTCAGTGTCATTTTAACTCCATCTGATACCCAACGGGCTCCAGATCAGCGTCTCCTGTCAGTAACCAGCTCAGGAAACTTAGCATATAGGTACACCCCAACTGTGCCCGTATTGTGTTTCGTGAGGCCGCAGAGCATAGAGCTACAAAATTCAGGGTTTTGAGTGGATGGCAAGTCCTGCAACTCTGATTCTTCACTCAGTCGTCATATTTGAGAAGTTGATTGTTCATTAATTCATAAGTCAGGTGATATTTTTTTCATCCTTTTGTCATATGAGCATTGCCTCGCATGATAAAGATCCAGTCCAATAAGTCACAACGTAAGACCCAGTATTCGAGGCAGGAATTACGTTCCTGAGAAATCAATATTCCATATGAAAAATTACTTTCAAAGGAACAAAATGAATGAGGCGCGAATGCATTCTGTCGGTCCAACACCTCTCCGGAGTTCGGATTTTAACTCACTCTCTAAACATTAAAAAATACTATTCTCCTTCATGCCCAGGTACAAACGTTATTCAGGGACATTGGCTAATGTAATTGACAACCCCGTCAGCCGTAGGTCCACCCGAGCTGCGCCGATGCCTGGCCTGCAGACACTGGTGATGTCGGCCTCCCTTCATACCCGAACACAAACCTTATTTAGGTACATTGATTAAGATAGAAACAACCCCATGGCTCAGCTGCAGGTCCTCCCGGGCTGCACCGATGTCTGACCTGCAGACATTGGTGATGTCGGCGCCGGAGTAGCCGTCCAGCTGCTGAGCCACCCCAGTCAGATCCAGCGCCGGGTCCACCTCCACCTCCCGCAGGTTGATACGCAACAGCGCCTCCCGGCCCGCGCCTGCCCAACACGGACGATGAGGCTTTACTCACGCGCGCCGGGAGAGACTCAACCAGCAGCGTTCACAGGGACTGAGGCTCCAACAGCATTCATGGGGACTGAGGCTCCTACTACTTACACGGGGACTACGAAGCTCCAACAGCATTCACGGGGACTGAGGCTCCAACAGCATTCATGGGGACTGAGGCTCCTACTACTCACACGGGGACTGAAGCTCCAACAGCGTTCACGGGGACTGAGGCTCCAACAGCGCTCACGGGGACTGAAGCTCCAACAGCGTTCACGGGGACTGAAGCTCCAACAGCGTTCACGGGGACTGAGGCTCCAACAGCGTTCACGGGGACTGAAGCTCCAACAGCGCTCACGGGGACTGAAGCTCCAACAGCGTTCACGGGGACTGAGGCTCCAACAGCGTTCACGGGGACTGAGGCTCCAACAGCGTTCACGGGGGCTGAGGCTCCAACAGCGTTCACGGGGACTGAGACTTCAACAGCGTACACAGGGACTGAGGCTCCAACAACTCTCACGGGGACTGAGGCTCCAACTACTGCACACGGGGACTGAGGCTCCAACTACTCACACGGGGACTGAGGCTCCAATAGCGCATAAAGGGACTGAGACTCCTACTACTCACACGGGCACTGAGGCTCCTACTACTCACACGGGGACTGAGGCTCCTACTACTCACACGGGGACTGAGGCTCCTACTACTCACACAGGGAACTGAGGCTCCTACTACTCACACGGGGACTAAGGCTCCAACATCGCATAAGGGGACGAGACTCCTACTACTCACACGGGGGATCGAGGCCCCAACAGCGCACAAGGGAACTGAGGCTCAAACAACGTACACGGAGACTGGGACTCCCAACAGTGCACGCGGGGACTGGGGCCCCAAAAACGCACAAGGGGACTGAGGCTCCAACAACGTAGATGGGGATCGAGGCTCCAACAGCGTACTCTGGAACTGAAGCTACCATAACGCGAACAGGGACTGAAAGAATCAGTCTTCATATGTCAGATATCGGATACTCCACCACCACGCACATGGACTGCTCCAACAATGCATACTTTGTTATAGTTTCATATTTCTGTTATAAATTCCCAGGAACCCACAACAACTACAGACAACAACACGAGACAAAAAGTTCTGTCAGGTGGGTGGCAGACAGACAGACTTCGTCAACGACTTCTGCTGAACGGAGTACAATACCTCCTCGCTTCAACGCTGAGACCAGATTCCGTCTCCAGCATATCGAGAATGTGACCCCACCTCCCGACAACACAGGGATTGATGCTCTTCCTGTCGCAAACAGATACTGGTGCTTCGCCATCAGCGATATTGGGACAGGCACTGCGCCTCCCGGAGTGAAGGGCAGGGATATTCTACTTCCAGATCATTTCAGCGCGACACAGCTAAACGAACTACTTACAGAAAGACAAACGCGTATCTATGTTAACACTGTTCCCTGAAACAAAACCGGGCACTTCGGGCAGCGCAAACGAATATCTCTTGTTAAAATGTCTTCCAAAAACATTAAAAAATCCCAATCACACGACCACTCCACAGCCTTCCCCTTCGCCGTCGCCCAGGTCCACCACCCACCGTTGGGGAGCGGAATGTAGATGCGCTTCTCCAGTCGTCGCCGCAGCGCCTCGTCGATGTCCCAGGGGAAGTTGGTGGCGGCCAGCACCATCACAATCTTGCCTGGATCGTCCTGAGCGCTGCTGATGCCGTCCATCTGCATCAGAAGCTCCGATTTGACCTGCCGGGGGCACAGCGGCGTCGCTGGTCAAGCGCCACTCACCATTATCCACCAAGGGAACATAGAGAAAACCCACATGTGTTACGCCAGTTACAGATGCAACAAGTCTTCTTGGTTCGTTCCAAACAAACACTTGATGGATTTAGAGTAAAGGTATTGGCTGCAGATAAATAATGCTGTTCTCCGGCTACTCAGACGGGGTAGGGTGGAACATAAGCAAACCTACAAGGAACCCAGAGTTGGTTTCGCACCAGATTTGTGAGCGCCCGAGCGGTTCCTTGTAGCACTCACCCGGCGGGAAGCCTCATGCTCAGTCTCGGAGCCTCGCCGCGAACACAGTGAGTCGATTTCGTCCACGAAGATGGTTGATGGCGCGTAGAATCGGGCCTGTAACAGTAGTGAGGGTCACCAGTTGATAGGGACACTGACGAGTGCTGACGGTTACTGGTGCGGACGGCAATTGGGACTGAGTCATCAAGCGCGCAGTGTGCTAACAAGCTCAGACTTTTGTTGAGAGCCACCTGACGCGTCGAGTTTTCCACTTACTCATCACAGATTTGCGACTCTGATATCATCATTCACTTTAGCTCCCGATGAATTGTGGTATACTCATGGAAATCAGTCTAGAAAAGTTCTAAACTGGCATTATGGGCGTTATGGAAGTATATGAGAAGGGCATTCTTGGCAAAGCAAACCCTTAAGGAACGCTTAAAAAAGGTTGATACTTTGTAATCCTGAGGAAGTCATAACCCATTATTGTGCTGCCATTGCTACGCGGCCGTACTTCCCGGTCAGTTTGAACGTCGCCTTGCGCAAGGTTCGCTAAAGCCCAGTAGCATGAAGACTCTGTTACAGTCAGCAATAACCACCGATAAAAGACTACGCAACAATGGTTCTGCTAATGGTGGCCAATTTGTAGTGAACATTACTAAGCTGTTGAAAAACACAACGATGCTCTGGTGGCACTATCATCATCCCGCTTTTACAGTTAAACTAACTAGGCATTTGCATCTACAAAACACGCCTTTACGTCTGAAATAGCCTAGGACAGGAGTGAACTGGTCACTTAAAACTCAGGACGCTACTTTGGACTAGTAGATATGCCAGTTAAAAGGTAAACACAAATATTTCCCGGTGATTCGTGGTTCCCCAATGTCACAGTCATGGGCCGATTAGCCAGACACCAGAATTGCTTATCTAGTCCACGACCGAGAGCCTCAGGTAGGCACCAATAAAACCAAGACGCACAATGACAGCTGGTCATTGCTATAGACCCCTCCTCCAACCATACAAAATCAGGTGCAGTGGGAGAAAGCGTTCCCTCCCTTATGTACTATCAATGCCTGCAGCCTGACCATTTCGAAGAGGAGTCGGACCAGTTTCTCGGACTCGCCGCGGTACTTGGAGGTGAGAGTGGAGGAGGAGACGTTGAAGAAGGTGGTGCCGCACTCGGTAGCCACTGCCTTGGCCAGCATGGTCTTCCCGGTGCCGGGCGGGCCCACCATCAGCACGCCCTTCCACGGACGGCGGATGCCCTGACGACGACGAAGAACTGGTTGGATGCGTCACTCTGTTCCAAAAAATATGGCAGAAGGATGTGGTGGCAGTTAAATGTAGTGACAAAGGTCAATAAAACACTGTTGGATATGAACAATGTGTCGGAAAATAATACTTTTTTAAATTCTGTCAACTACCCCAGGGACTTGAAGATATGTCATCGAATTCGGAACAAACGCGGCGAAAAAAGCTCGTAAGAGCTTTGCAGTGTATGACTGACCTCTGAACCGTCCGTGACATAGGCTTTACATGTTCTCATCTGGCTCAAACCAATTCAATTAATTCCACTCATCCAGTCAAAAACCATCCCTTCAACCCTCACTGAAAACTACGAGGCGTAGATCACTCACCAAATAAAATAGACCACTCACCAAGATCATTTCACAGCCATCATCATCATTTGTGATCCAGACACAAATATTTGCAATTTGCTAAACCATATCTAGAAATCCCCTAGAAACCTATACGATTTGACACCCAATTTCTACTCAATTATAAATCACTCCGTATAATTTCCGGTGATGACAATTGTGAAATAAGCCTCTGCTTGTCCTATTTACTACAGTCCTTCACCGAGAGTCGTTCCACGCCTAACCTTGAAGAAGTCTGGCATCCACATGGGCAGCACCACAGCTTCCTCCAGCAGCCGCTTGGCGTCGTGCAGGTCGGCAATGTCGTCCCAGCGGACGTCCGGGTTCTTCTGCACTATATCGCGCTCCAGCATCTCTACCAGGTCTCGGTCGTAGCCCGAGGGGTCGAACTGCTTCTCCTCGTCCTCCTCAGCAGGCTGGTCGCCACTCTTGCCATCGGCGCCCCCCGACTGCCGTTGTGAAGAGATGTTGAAGAGCGATAGAGTACAAGGAGGAGACGCTGCCTTTGTGTGATGTGTGAATAGAGCTCGGGGAGTCATCAGGGTTCTGCTTGCATCAGAGTGAAATCGGTCACTAACTGTTATATTTTCGCGTGGCATTTTACTAAAATTACAAAAAATGTGTTCCTAGCTGATTAACTCACATTAACTGGCGCCTATCAGTTGTATATAATTATCCACCATTGGTGCGCATAATGTTCCAGTGACCGGAACGTTATGTGAACTCGGCGATAGGTTTTACACAACGGGTTCCAAAGAAGTGAATTCAAAATATTTGGGGATCATTGTGGACAGATATCGGACAGGTATTCTGGGCAACTAAACACCATTAAAAACCACGAGACAATTTCTAAAACAAAGGGAAATAACAGACAAACATATCAAACCAGAAACTAGAAACAGACGGCCAAACGATAAACCAGTCACTTGAGTGCACTATGTGGTACGCTGCCAGCTGACCTTGTCGTCGGCTTTCTTATCGTCCCGGCTGGCTTTACCCCGCCGGTCGCTGCTCTTGCTGTCGTCGCGGCGGCCTTTGGAGGGGGCGCCCGAGGCGCGCTTGGAAGCGCCGCTGCCGCCGCCCCCGCCGCTGCCGCTGCTGCGGGAGTTTCGGGACGGCGCCTTCGAGTCGGCCGCCTTCTTCGGCCCGCGCACAGGCCGCACCTGCGGGGGCTGCCTGGGTGCGCGGCAGACAACGGTGACGTCACTCATCTACAGACGCAACCATTGGCCAGTCACTGGGCATCTGGCCGCGTCACAGCCATTGTCTTTAAAAACTCAAATACTTTTGGACACAGCATTAGGAGTTTTTAACCTGTGACAATAGTTCACATTCTGAACATGGCCAGTCTGCGTTTGGAGTCTGAGTGTCTGACCTGTGCTCCGATGTGGTAGGCGCCGGCCACACGTCCGGATCGCGCGGCGGCGGCGGCGGCCACACGTCCGGGTCCCTGGTGGGCTCCTCAAAGGAAGAGGCTCTCAGTG
This sequence comes from Lepas anatifera, assembly GCA_034440635.1. NCBI lineage: Eukaryota > Metazoa > Arthropoda > Thecostraca > Lepadidae > Lepas > Lepas anatifera. The sequence goes on from JAOTON010000499.1 coordinate 544,710, forward strand.
ACGACCCTGCGGCAGCGGAGAAGCAGCTGACAGTGTGGCAGGACGACGCAGCTGACGCTGTTCACCGCTGCTCACGGCAGACACGGCTCATGCCACTAACCGCTGCTCACAACCAGCAGATATCAGGGGAGCTCATAGCGCAAGCCACACGCTATCGCTCACAACAAAATCATCTCACGTTAGAAGCTCACGGCCTCTAAGGTACAAAAAAGACATTCGGGAAACTGAGGTCACGTTTACCGTACCCATGCTTTCTCCCAGACTGACTTTCTGAAGGACATACCATTACAGCAATGACAGAAGAATGACAGTGTTGAGAATGAGAAGTCGCACACCGAGCGATTGAGCCGGGTAGAACACAAGTTTTTAATATGGCTCAACTCACACAGTCGCCACCCATCACCATCACTGGCCTATGTAAACCTGCTCAAACACTTTGGGGTTGTTTCTGAGCAGCTAGGCGAAACAGCATGACCTTGTTTGTCCGAAACACTCTGAGAGGGCGCATCTCTTCATCATCTCTTCTCGGGCATTCTACTTGCATGTCCCATCTCGTGCTACCCGTCAGCAACCACGAACCCTGCTGAAGTGCCGTATGCAAGGGTGGCACCGCCAAGAAGGCCTCTTTACGAGACTTCCGAGGAACTGAATTTATTTTTACAAATGTGCCCGACAGTGATGTTTTCGGATGCCACCAATCATTTCGGTACAAGTTAAAGCCTATGTCGCTCTCTGTAGCTTAGCTGTTCTATGTACCAGTGATGTACCCTATGATGGGATAGATTTTGTGATTTTTATTGTTTTATTGTTTTAGAACTTTTATGGCTTATTGTTTTTAGGGACTTTTAGGTTTTATTATATTTTATGTCCTCTGTTGTCTTTATGGTTGGTATTGCTGTGTGTATTCATAGGTATTATTTGATGCGCTTTTCCTTTTTAGGTCATTTTAATTAAGGTCTTGTGCGCTTCTGTTTAATGTGTGTATGTACATACTGTTCAATGTTTTATCTCCTGTACTTCGCCGTTTATTGGGGCCATCCGTAGGTGATAACTCAAATAAATACAAATACAAATAAATACAAATACAGTGCTCTGAGAAGCCTCCCGGACCAGTTAAGTCCACACCTGGACACCATGTCAACACCGGTAGATGGCTGCTCGCTACAATGCAGCATGGCTCGCGAAAACCCTGGTCAGATCTAGTCGACGTCCCAAGTTCCTCCCCACAAAACAAAGCCAACCCATTGCCACACAACAATTCTACGTCAAAATCCAATCCATACTCGAAAAATACGGCTGAACCGAAAACAAATGGAAACAAAATATATACTTAGAAGCAGCACTACTCGGATTATCCGGTCGATCCAATATGCCCATGTTTGGCGATCCATTTAGACATCCGATCTGTGACAAAGCCCCTGCTCACCGATGGGCCGGTTATCGTGGCTGTCCGCCCTGAACAGACTGAGAGTGTGCTGTATACCGTTCACTTGTTCATACTCGCGAGCTATATCCTGCTGCACCTGCAGACGCAAAGCACAGCCAGGTGTCAGCCGCAGCAAGCTTGTCGGTTCTTATTGTCCAACAGTCAATTAATGACACGGTTGAGGCGAAATCTTCAATCGAATACTGGGAAACGACATACTTTTATCATGCGCTGTACTGTCATATCACTGAAAATACATAATCAAGTTTAAAATACTAGTTTCTAAAACACTATTTGTGCTGAGGACATAACGGTTTCAAATCTTACAACATACTTAAGCTTAAATACTAACATATCCTCAGTGAGCAGGAACACTCCCGCTCGGAACACACGCGTACCTGTTGCCACTTGAGCTTGCGGCTAGGATCCTGAATGGTCTGCAGCAGCCTGTGGATCTGTTGGACCACACCCTGGTAGTAGACGGTGGCCGACTCGTAGTTGCCCAGCAGCGCCATCTCCCGCGCCATCCGAGTGCTCTCGCATATCTCACTGATACTTTTCCTCTTCACTAAAACAAAAAAGAACTTATAAAAAAAAATATTTTATTTTTTAAATTTTTTTTTTTTTTAAAAAAATTTTAAAAAAAAAATATTTTTTGTCGTCATCTGTCGCAGCACATCTGTCTGTAACTTAACCTGTAACATCCCCGTGTCTGCGACCTCCTGGCGTCTGGGGCTTACTAGAGGTGGGATATTTTAGCCCCGCGGTCCCGTCACTCGGACCCAAACTGGTCCTGGCAGGACTCAGGCCGGAACTGGGGCTAAAAGGCCAGGACGATGTCGGGGTCAGTCACTGGTGAGGCACGGCCCAAGTAATATACATTGTCTCAAAGGAGCCTATTTTTCAGTTTTTTTTTGTTCAGAATATTCTATACCATGCAGGTCAAAACTTACAAAAATTACAAATTTTGAGGGAAAAGCACTACACACTCTTAAACACATTCCAAATTCTATTCCTTGCAAACTCCATTTCTAGGAGTTATTTCTATCACTTCACTGTAGTGTTAACCACTCAACAACCCAGTAATATATCCGTAACAAATGGTGGGTACCAATGTCATAATCAATATAAATTGAAAGTTTTAATTACATATAGGTACTGGAAGGGGCCACAACGAGCAGCTTAAAGCTTCCATTGTTTAATTCAAAACAATCGAACAACTCTACCAACTGGGCCGCCCCCGTAGCTCAGTTGGTAGATCGTTGGGCTTCGGCCCGCTGCTCAGAAACATGCAGTGGCAATGCATGTCCAGGCTTGGGATCGGTTCCCCTCAGGCCCTTCGGCGCTGAATAGTTTACCCGACGTAGGTTGGCTGGCAGCTGACTAGCGAGTGGGTGACCTGGGCGGGGCAGTCGTCCCTGTGCTTTGTGGGACGTTAAACTTTGGCTTCTAAATTAACACTTCATTGTGGGAGTTGCCCGTTCGGTGGTGGTGTCGGCGTCTCAGTGACAAATTCCCTGATGATTTTCCTGAGGCTCCGACTCCAAAAACAGAACTGAGAACAACTTGGATAAAATCTATAAAAGTATATCCGTTCTGAGGGCTTCCCTAGGTTCAAATAACGCAGGTACAGAAAAACGAAACATATTCCTATCTCAGGCATTGCTTTCAGCATTTACAATGGTGAAAACAACTGAAAAAATAAATACCAAGCATCTCAGAAACCATTCACCATCCACAATAATTTACATCGTTACTTCACTAGCACCAACGCATTGTCCAAACAAAGAAGAAGAAGTCAAATCAAACTAATCCCAAGTACCGGGATTGATTCAAGCATATGCATGCAATAAATCAATCTTTCATAATTGACTCAGTGAAAGCATTACATCAAGTAAAAATTTAGGCTCAAGGAACTAACGGCTATGAGAGGTATTTAAAAGGAATGTGGCACATCGGTTGAATCCAGGAATTTAGTGTAATTAGGGGTATATTTAGTCGGAAATCATGAAAACGTCCATTATTTCTCTGAAAAAATGTGCAATGAACCCAATATTTTGATTTTCAAGTCCTGGTTGGGGTACATTTGGCGTATATTTCAGGTAGGTTTTTAGCTTTTCTCCACGGGAAATTTTAGTTTCAAGACAAATTATATATTGAGTCCCAGGTTTTCTGGCATGCTTCACAACTTGGTTATCTCAGCTAAAATCACCTTATAAAGGTGCCAAACTCCCTTAAATAGTAAGAATTGTAAGAAGATAACTTGAAAAATCAAACAAAGCTTGTAGTGTTTTTTACCATTCTACACAAAATTTTATTTTGTCTTCAATGTACAGTATGCAGCTGTTATTCCCCAGGCTTTGGCCAGTTAAGCACATCAAAAGAATGGCAAAATTACAATTCTTGATGATATATCACGTGGTCTTCACACTATTTTGCCATGGAGCTACTAAACCGAGCTTCTACTCGGTTGAATCAGACCCGGTTCAAGTTGTTTGGCAGCATTACGTCATCAGGGCTGGACGGGCATAACAGTTACTATGCAGGGCATTGGAGAAATTACACTCTTTCAAAGCCCTAAAAACCCAATTTTAGAACTGGATCAACAAAATTTATATAGTTGATTAGAAAGCTGAAACATTTTAATTTTTAAAACCATTGGGCGTTTTCCAAAAACTCAAACAATGAATATTATTTTTACACATTGTCTAGAGTGTGTCAAAATAATAGCAGCTTCAGCACTAACAGCTGTTTGCAGCAATACTTGAACAGATTTTGATTGACCATTGATTGCTGACGATGTTGCCATGACAACTCCGCCAGATAATAAGCAATGCTTGAACTTCGTGGGCAAAAGTAAACATGTTTATCTCGACTTTAAATAAAAGTGGACGGATTTCAGTTTGCAGGTGTTAGTTTTGAAGTTATTACTGTTCTTCTCTTACTCCATGCAGGTGTGCATGATTAGAAATTTCAGTGAGTTTTCGTAGCAGCTTCAGGTATTTGACGCTAATGGTCGCATGTTTTACAGCTTCTCCATTATCGACCCTTATTCTGCAGGTTTTTAGTAAGCAGTCAGATTATCAGCGTGTGGGCAGGGGCGCCCCCACAGAATTTTTAAGGGGAAGGGACGGACCCGGGCTGGTGCTGACCGGGGAGTCGAATTTTGAGCATATTCGTTACCTGACAGCATTAATGACGATGGACCAAAAATTGGGGGACGCCCCCTGGTTGGCCAACAAGGGGGACGTGTCCCTCATCAGCCCGCTTTCGGCGCCCATACGGGTGCGTGCTGATAATTTGAATTTACATGATGGGAGGTATCCAAATTTGTGATTGAGAAGCTAGAAATTGCTTCTCTTTGTATTCTGTTGCTGATTTATCTGTGTCGGTATGTTTGTCAAAATCCCAGAGTGCAAAGTATGGCACTTTCGACGAAATCTCGTCGGTGCGAGAGCTCTTTGAGATAGGAGCGAGTGGTGCAAATTTTACCACCCTGGTGCGAATTTGTGAGTCTGGTGTGAGGGAGGCGACAATGAAAATCAGCAAAATCATGCAGGAGAAGGGAAAAACTGAATTCGCCAACTGTGTGTTTTCTCCCTGGTATATTGTGGATTGGTGCAAATTTTTGGTGACTGACAGTGCGAATTGGTGCGAGAATTCTAGGGGCTGGTGTGACTCGTCTGGCCTGCTGCCATACTTTGCAGACTGGTCAAAATAATTGTTCATGGCTGCATAAATACAACTGGGCTTGAGTTAATGCATGCCCTTTCACTAATTCTTTGAAGTGTTTTGATATTTTTGTTAGATTCATGTAAAATACGCTGCTCGCAGTTGAGACCAAGGTTACTGTTTAAAGGGTGAAGGAAGTCGATTTCAATTTATACTAGATTGCTGCCAAATTATGCCAAAATTTGGCATGTTCCAGCCAATTCTATCAAGATTTGGTATGTGCTCCTAGAAGTTGGTAGGAAATATTAGTGACATCATCAGGGTTGGACTAGATTTAGTAGGAAACTTGGTTGTACCAGTAATTAAAGGGAATGTGGCACCTTGGTCGAATCCTGGAATTTAGTGTAATTAGGCGTACTTTTAGTAAATAATAATGAAACCACTCATGATTTCTCTGAAAAATAGACAATAGGCTCAACATTTGGTTTTTAAAAATAAACAAATCAACATAAAGTATAAACTATAACTTCAGGAAATACTTACCTACTATCATGAAAAATGGCCACAATTATCTGACAAATTTAGGTGGGACTTTTTAGTCCCGTGGTCCCGGCGCCGGGACGAGGTTTGGTCCTGGCGGGACTAAAGCTGGGACCAAAGGCTAGATACCAGGACTGTGCCAGGACCAGAGCCAGTCTGGATAAAGAAAAATTCATGATAATGGTTTCCACATTTCATCTAAAACTAACATAAGAGATAAAATATAACTGTGACTTTCCAGCACATCATTGCCTCCTTGATACAATATTCCAACTTTATAAGATGAGAAAAGTATAAATTCAACTAGAAGAAAGAGAAAAAATAATGTTGCACACACACAGCACAGAAAACAGCTCTCACTAAGTTTCATTCTTTGGAAACAACATTTTCAGATGTAATTCCTATTCATTCACTTAATTATAAAGCAACTCAGTGACACAACCAAAATACAACCCAAAAATGGTGGGTACTGGGGTCAAAATCACTTTGAATTGAAGAAAAAAACGTTTTTTGCATATAGATACTGGAAGGCATAAAAACAAAAGCTTCATTGAAGAGAATTCTGGAATTGGCGATTGGAAATTGCCGTCCCTACCCCACTGTTTCAATTGCCTTCTCTCTATAAAGAAATACTCAACAGTATTTCAAATTACCTACGTCTGTGCGTTATGTTGTGAATAAAACGTAAATGGCTTCAATTTCTTCAATAACATCTAACTACCGCGCCACGCTTCGTTGTCGTAGACAACAAGAAAAGAAGAATAATAAAGAAACAAAACAAGTGTGTCCTTTACTACCCGGTGTGCGCCACTACTGTCTTTGAAGAAAAATTCAACCAAGCAGAAGCACAAGCTTTAGTAGCCTCAAGGCTAAAAGGCATTAAAAACCATTTGATAATTCAGTAAATTTTTCCTTTATTTTATTACTAAACGTGAGGATGTACTATTTGTCTTTAGTGCGCCGTCTGCGGCTGCTGTAAAACTTGTTGTCTATTACAAACAAATATTGTTACTGGTATAAATAATTTTAAAATTTGATTTGTTTAAAATAATTTAAAGCCGTTTTAACACGAATCAAAGAAGACAATTTTTGCTACCAGCTTTGCTTTCTCACAGACCTATGCTTTGCCTCCATATTTGGAAATCCATACATGGACATTAGCCCTATTGTTTGTGTGTGTGTGTGTTGGTTGGTTGTTGGGAAGAGGAAGGAAAGAAGGAAGGAAGGTAGGTGCTTACCTAATTGTTTTTGGAGAACTACCTAGGTATGTAAGACATTAATTGTTGTTTCCTTCATCCAGTGTATCAACTCGCATAATTCTTCATAAACAGCCAAAAATAGTCCTGTAGTAACATGGCAACTGCAAAAGTGATATGTCAAATTGCTCCTGTGCTTTGGTGATTTGATCTTAAGGCTCTTGAAGGTATTTGTGTCCTGCCCTTCCCTGATAAAACTTAGGTAAGTTTATTGATTGAATGTTTATGGATGGACTGAAGGGAGGTGTGATACAGCTTGAATTTGGATTGATGTACAATTTCTTGGGTACCTCGTTAAGGGTTTAACATGCAAACGTTTCCTCAGAGAGCATTGTCAGATATTTGTGGCCATTTTTCATGATAGTAGGTAAGGATTTCCTGAAGCTATAGTTCATAATTTATGTTGATTTGTTTATGTAATGATGATATAAATTTGCTTAATATGTTCAGCACTTAATCCACAAGAATTAGTGTGTTTAAAAGCCAATAAGTGGGAAAAAGGCTGCCAGGACCAGGTCGGGACCACATCTTTCTCACCAGGACTAGGCCGGGAAGAAGAAATCTTGGTCAGGACCGGGACCGGGACCAGCTTTTTTCAAAAAGTCCCACCACTAGTCATTTTCTCCTTCAGCCCCAGGATGACAAAACTTTTGTGTCAGATAGGTCACATGGCCCTAGGCCCATGTGGACGGGGCCAAGAAATGTTAACTGGGACCAGGACCAGCTTGTTCCAAAAAGTCCCACCTCTAGTACCTACATCCGAAAATTTGCTTTTCAAAGAATGATGATTAGTATGAGGTTAGTTCTGTGTGGTGTCTGTGTATGAGCAACATTGTTTTGCTCTTCCATCTAGTTACATTTATACTTTTCTTGTCTGATAAAGCTGGAAAATGTTAGCAAAGTTGCAATGACAGGAATGACTAGTCTGCAAAGTATGGCAGCAAGCTAGACGAGTCACACCAGCCATCTAAAATTCTTGCACTGCCAGTCACCCAAAATTTGCACCAATCTGCCATATACCAGTGAGAAAAATGCACCCATTTCTTCCCACACTATGCAATGCTGCCTCTCTTATTAGTTAGATAGTTAAGGGCTTTTATAAGGCGCCCTCCTATGGCTTTATAACCATTCAGCCCTTATATGTTTGGATTTTAGTGTCATCTTCCTTGCACCAGTCTTGCAAATTTGCACCAGGTTAATAAAATTCACACCACTCACTCCTGTCTCCAAGGGTACTCACACCAAGAAGATCTCATCAAAAATGTCATACCTTGCACACTGGGTGAATGATATGTGTTTGGAAATCACAGTTATGTTTTGTCTCACATTTTAGTTTCAGATAAAATGTGTTTCCATCAGAGATGGCCTATGCACGCTGTTTTACATTACCAAATTATGCTATGTTACGGTTCGATTTTGGCCAAAGCTACGCTGCGGAATAATGTTACATGTTATTTCATCAATTACGGAATTACTGTATTTTAGCCACTGATATGGTAAAAATATATCGCTCTACGATATCAACATTTTGTTCACACATTCACACTCAAACTGTCACTCCGGTACGGGGGTGTTTGAACACCCCCTCGGTTTTCTCCAGCGGCACGAAAAAACGGTGGCGCGAAGCACCGCTGTACTTGCTCGATCAATTCCACAGCTTTCCCCAAAATTTTAAGGTTGGCTCATCTCAGGTCAGGTCACCAGTGCAGGTTTAGTGACCTCACCTCCAAAAAGGCTTAAGGTGTCATAAGTAAGAAGGGAGTGAATCTATCGATTGAAACTGATACCACACAATGGGTCCACCGAGTACTACAACATATATTCCGGGATTTTTCATATTGATGACCTAAGGTCAGGTACGGAGCATAACCTCTCCGTTGGAAATGCATGGGAAAACATATATTGAACTGCATTTGTGTAGATAAAGCTGAGAATACATTCATATCCCCCAAATCGTAGTATCCTGGGCTCCTTTCTAGGTTCCTGTTGCAATTTTCGAACTGTGATCTCTGAAAGGTTATCTGGGCTACTAGAGCAGATTTTCAGATTGGGTCAATGACTTTGCAGGTAATGACGACGAAGCTTTCATTTTGATACCATTCCATTTGTATTGGTATTGTGCGTCGATTGATGTGCATATTGACTATCTTAGATTAGATAGTGACCTTGACCTGACCTCAGGTCAGGTAATTTTTGTGTTGTGACCTAGTATAGTCATATTATACATCATTCGATTTGATACATTGATTGATTGATTCGATACATCTATCGACAATCGATCATTCGAGCCAAAACGTGACTGAAGGTGGTTTTGAGGCCCACCAGGGCGGGTGTTAAGCGAAACAAATAGAAGCTGTACCATGAAATAAAATAAAATGTTTATTTTCTTGCCAACCGAATATCCTGAACCGGAAGTGCCCCATGTTCACATTCAGACAAACACAGCGCGTGGGTATTTTTCGGTCGCCGGTTTCATCCGCTTTGTCATCAGTTGCATTCTTATACATAAAGGTCTTTTGGAGTCATAGGCGGATCCAGGATTGCCGATCGGGGTTCCGGAGGGCGCCATCCGGACCGGGGGGCGCCATCCGGACCAGGGGGCGCCACTTATGACCGGCAAAAGCTATCAGGTGGGCGCCGACTTTCGCATCCTGGGGGGGGTGGGAAGCGACATTTCAGGGGGCGCCATCGACCTTTCAGGGAGGGCGCCGAGGGTCGATCGGGGGGGGCACGTGCCCCCTTGCCCCCCTGGATCCGCCTATGTTTGGAGTGGCTGATGTATGTGATCAATGGCCGGGAATTCTTGTCCCCAGTTGAAAATACAAATTTATAAATGGAAATCAACTGACTTCTAATTTTTACAGGCCCAAAAATGTGTCCATGGCTTACACTAACCAACCAAAAGTCCCGATCTTAATTGACAGCGAGTTGATGCATTTTTCGCTAAATTGTTTAAAGTTTGTAATTTTAAAGTAATGGTTTGGTCGTTAATTTTTGTAGATATTATCACTTCTATTTCAAATTTGGAGTTAAAGTAAATCGTTACGAAGAGTCCTTAGTACTGCAATTGACACCACGAGAAGTTATATACATATATAACGTTTTTTTCGTAATACGATACGCTACATTTTGGCGTAGTACGCTATGGAATTCACCCAATTTCGCTACGTTTCATTTCCAGAGCTACGGCTACGGAAAAATAATTTCGTAACGTAATGTAGGCCATCTCTGGTTTCTATTGCAGTGAATTTGGCTTGATCCTGCTTGTCTCTGGTCCTGTCATAGTCCCGGTGTTAAGCCTTTGGTCCCAGCTTTAGTCCCGCCGGGACCAGATTAGGTCCCAGTGTCCGGACCGAAAAGTCCCACCTATACTTAAAAGCCGTCCTACAATATACCATTTACGAAGCAATATTTTACATACCTACCTAGTTCTTCAAAAATAAGCAACCCCTTTACCTCCTTCCTCCTTCCCAATTTAAATAATAGGAGCACAGTTCAATTATCAAAATTGCAAATGCATGGCTTACAGAGGTCAAGCAAAGGTCTATGATCAGACAGAACCAGTAGCAGGAAATTGTTTTCTCTGGTTCTTGCAATAACCTACATGTAAATGTGAATGAGTAGAGAAACTACAGGAGAGGTGCCAAATGTCAGTGAAAATAAGTTTGAGACGGGTATTATTTGAGCTCATTAGTACAACTTATATGTTGCTGATTGCAATGGGATTTTGGCGGTTATTCAGCTGACTTGACTTTGTGGAAAAGGGAGGCAGAAACAAAATGTAGGGGTGAATGCAGGAGGCAGAGGCAGATGTACAGAGTTTGAAGTAGGGACTGGAGCAGATTCAGTGGCAAAGCGGATGCAGGGGTAGAAGCCAGTCTGCGGAAGGTGGCAGGTTTTGACGAGATCTTGGGGTAGACCCATGAGTTCAGGGCAGCTTTTTCCCATCTTTGGGGCCGAAACATACACTTGGGGCAGCAATGATAAGTCAAGGCAGGCACTGAAGCACCAGGAAGAAAAAGAAAAGAAACAGTGATTATTCGTTTGTAGTGGCCTTCTTATAGCTGAAATAAAAATGATTGCCCCAGTGAAAAAATATGCCCCAGCAACCAAATGTATGCCCCAATTGGGACAGGATTTGAGCTGCCCCAAACACCTTGCCGAGAAGCTTACCACATGCTGCAGATTGGGGCAGAAGCAAATGCAGTGACAGGTGGGTTCAGGAACTGAGCAGTTCGAGGTGTAGATCCTGTACTGCTTTCTTATTGTGTTCTGGTTATAAGAACATGGTCTACCTAAAGCCATTGAGTGATGGTTGGATGTTTAATGCCCATGGGCCACACACATGGCTGACACCATATTCCACCATGAAGAGGGTCTTTCACTTGAGGGACATAGTGAGAACTCAGCACTGTATCTGTAATTTTGGTATTGGTTCTGTAGAAACATGTTGCTAAAATGTTTCTGGTTAGTCTTCTGAAAATGTGTTTCCCTTTATTTTGGCTTTTGTCTTACTTTTCTTCTCTGTTTTTTAGATGTCCGGCCGCTCCCCTCGAATCCAATGTAAAAACACTGAAGATTATATATTCGGGCACGCCCTTTCAATCGTGGTAAATATTTTTCGTCTAGTTGCCGACCTCATTGCTTCACAAAATGTCTTTGAATGAATCGTTAAAATATTATGTCCACAACATATTTTACCTGTTTTTGCCTTTATCTTCTGTCTATTAAACTTATCTTTGTTTTTTAACAGTTCTGTCCCGGGTACTGTTTTTCATCACTGCCTGGCATCTGTGCCGATATCCACTCTGATTTTAATAGTGATGCAGTAGCACCATTGTCTGTACGGGACACATCATTTTTGGGGGAGGTCAAGCATTGCCAAACACTTCTGTGGTTTTCCGAATGTGTGTATGAATTTCCGTGTTTCACTATGGTGAACCGGCATTAATTGATCTCTTCTGGTGCAGTCTATTCATGAGCGTGAGATGATGGGCACACCCAACATCGAACTTCAACCGGCGTTTGTTGACGCCCCTGGGAGTCGTTCGGCGGTATCGTCCAACACCGAAGAGCACCCAGTGTTCAAGAACGACCCAGTGTCCCTGCGACGATTGCTGTACGCCCGGGTGCAGCTGGGCTGTTCAGATGGGACCACGCGGCACGGGCGGGTGCTCAGCATTGATCCTGTTTCCGAGAGGTGAGCACTTTCTGGTGCGCGTGCTAATATTTTTTGAGAACTCTACTATATATTTTGTTTATTTTAAGTTTAATTGTTATCTGTTTTGCCTATTCTACATATTTTGGTTTTGTTGTTCCTTGTTTGTATTGTGTCTATGCATGCTTAAACCATAATCACCTGGGTCCATTACGCTGCTATGTCCATTTGTTGATTTCAAAAAAATAAATAAATAATATGCAGCTAACACGGTTTTTGGTGAAGCTCTTAATTGGGGGGAAAATCATGATCAGAAGTGAAATGGCAGCTTGATGCATCGCCCGTTTACTGTTTCAACCCCCCCCCCCCCCCACCTTCAACCCACCCTCTTCTATCTGCGTGATTTTCTAAGTCAGTTCATTTACCTCGTCTTTTTTACGCACCGGTACGCTTCCGCCCTGCGGGGTGCTGGTATATCCCGTGTTTGGATGACGTCACTGGTACCTTTCTCAACAGCTGGGTGCTGGTGGCCGACCCGCACGCTGCCGTGCCGGAACTTGAGCTGGTGTTCGGCTACAGCGTGACGTCACACCTGGTTCTGGAGGCGGACTGTGACGAGCGCACCCGTCACGCTCTGGACGCCCTGCTGCGCGTGACTGAGGTGACGCTCTGCGGAGTCTGGAGCTGCTCACTAGTTTTCGAACAAGTCAGATTGAGTGTTTGTGCGTGTTCTCTATCCGTTGTCTCAGTTTTGTATCCGATATATTGTTTTAGGCGTGATGCTGTTGTGCTTGTGGGTGGCACAATGACAGGTAGATATCATCTGATAACATTTCATTAGTTTTATATATTAGTGTGTCATTTTTTCCGTCGTTCACCAGTACCCGTGAATTGGGATATTTATCATTTTAGGTAAGTAGTTTTGTATCCAGTCAGCTATGTCTTCCAGTACCGATAACAACGGGTGTTTTGTGATGTGTTGAAAGTATCCCAAAACAGATATAGCTGTGTATATAACAGATTAACGAACTATGTGAACAACCCTAAAAACTGTTTTGCATGCCCAGAGCTTTTTTCTGTTACGGTGGAAAGCCTAAAATGGTAACACAGGTCTTGACGTGATAATGAACGGAGATCTTCAAAAACACTAAATAGTTGCTTAAACGCTAGCGACGTTTGTATCGTTACCAGAGGTGCTGTCACCTTTACAGGTATCAGCGCTGTCTATGCCGGCCGCTGAGGTGGCGGTGCGGCGGCATCACGTGACCAGCTGGCTGCGGCGACACCGGCTGCCGGTTGAAGTGTCGGGAGATCACGTGACCGTTGCGGGGGTGGCGACGCTGTCTCCGCCATACACCGCAGAGACATGCGTCTGCGCTAACGAGTTGGTCCTGCAGAGGCTGGATAGGCTGCTGAAGAGCATGCCACCCCCGCCAGCTGAGGCGGAAGGAACGGAAACGCCCCCAGTCAGCTGAGTTGTGTTTTCGTATCATCACGCGTCCTACACACTCATGCTTAATTGTATGCCTGCGAACAATTGTGCGGGTGTTTAGGACGGCCGACATTCAAGGTTATCAGGGTCATGATCGTCTTCAATTATGTTGTCGGAAGTGTTTCTCAGTTGACTGTTTCCGAGAATGGGCTTCTGCTGGTAATTTTAGAGCACAGCGGACCCCCATAATGTGCGGCATCGGCGCGGTGTGATACATTTTTCAAAGTTTATATAAAATATCACTTCATATTCGTTTTTGAGAACCAGATGGAAATTTGGAGTTGGCACTTACGGTACATGTGGATATGTTTGTTGATCAGGCGCTCCGCTATCTCTCCTTTCTGCGTCCTCCTGGAGACGCAGTCCAGAATAATCCAGATCGCCTCAGAAGGCCTTGTCAACGAAACGTCCCTCTAGCGCGAGATTCTTTATTTGTCAGAAACCATACGGAATTGCTTAAAGCAAACACAAGGAACATAACAAAAGCTACACAACCAATGCATTTTTGTAATCCAATCTTGATATAAATATGATGGCCCGTTTCTTTCAAGTGCATCTAAATTCAAAGCCAGTCACAAGCAGTATGTATGTAACATAGGTATGGTTTTGCGTCGAGCGATAAAGCGGACCGGTCTCTTGCTCATGATCCGCTCATCTTTCAGCCAACAGCATAGCTCCAAGTCAGAAGCGAACACGTAAAGCCATCAAAACCTGACACTAGCGCACCGCACGCACATCTCATATTATCATGTCACCGCCTAGTTAAAACGCACCCATATGCGCACCATCATGCTTCCATAAATGCGCCCGTGCTTGCACTGAAACGATCATTCATAAAAGCAGAGACACAGGTCACGTCTGACAGAAGCACAGCACTTGTGCCCAGCCAGGGTGCCAGAAAATTCGGCACGTGACATTCTAGTTACAACCGTGGATTCTACAGAGAGGTTCAAACAGACACGGACTCATCTCGCACGCGCCCTCGCATGACCCAGGATATCTCACACACTACCACTCTGGTCACAGGTACTGACACGCTCGCCTCGCCACAGCCGCGTGTTTGACTGATCAGTGCGACCTCAACAGCACACAAGTTCTTCACTCGCTCACGCAAAGCACACACTGGGCTCACGGCACCCGCCATAACGGATTCAAGGCTGGCGGAGATTCAAATCCTTAACTCTCGGCGGCTCTGTCAGGCGCCTAGCTCTGTTCTCGGCGCTAGGTCAGACTGCCACAGCGCGATAGTTCTCGCGGCACGCGACAGGTACCCTATTTTGCAGTGAAAATCACGGTTAGTACCAGTTCCACTAGCCTCGGGCGCTTATGATGCGGTGGACGGCGAAGCTATCCGTACGACCAGTGCGCGGTGGACGACTGCAATGACTGGTGGCGCCGCCACGAGACCGAATCCGGCACTAACCGGCCTCACAGTCTGGGGGCTCCGTTGTGCGCCTCTGCTGGGTGTGTTTGGAGTGTCTCACTACCCTAGCAGTTTGCAGATGCTGTTGGTGACATTCCTGAAGCGTTGGCCGACGAGCGGGCGCCTGCGCTCTGCACGATGTTACTGCTGCAGTCTACAACCGCGGCCCAGCGTTGGTACACGTGAAAAGAACACTGCCTGAAACAGACGGGAATAGTGTTAGGTGCATGCCAGAATTACTGACAGGGAAGACACACATGGCCAGCCAGTATCTTCGAAAAATTGAAAATGATTTTTTACGGCTGTGAATAGCTACAGACGTTGGGTATTTGCTAGGACCACTCCTGCTCCGCGTTCATCCGCAGATGTAATGAGTGCATAATCCAAGACCAGTATAAAACAGCCACACCATGTACAGTCACTCTCGAGGGGTTCTGAACAATCTGTAGGTAACGAGGTATTCGGTATCAAGTCATATACCTGCAGAAGTCGGGACGTGTCTTCCGGACCGACCAAGTGCATTACTATGAGCACCGCCTTCTCGGAGCTTTTATCGGGTAAAGGTAATGACGACCACAACATGATTTGAAAGTACGGAAGAGCAAATGTACCAGTGGCAGATTTAAGGGGCGCTAGGGGCTCAACCCCCTCTCCCCCTCTGAAATATCTGTGCCAGAATGATGTAGCACAACTCTGACGGGCACATATAGCATTTGTAGCTGCGGTGCCCTAAAACTCTCATCATCATGAAATATCGGTGCCTATAGTTAATGCATAGCCGGAGGTGGTTCCGAGGCAATAGCGGGGAGACACTATCCCCCCAAATGAAGTCCTGGATCCGCCAATGGTGAGTACCTACAGATAATCCATATCTGGTGGGACGCAGATCACAGAGTGCTTGTGTCGAGCGACTGAGTTTATGAGAACAAAGACTGGCTGAAACACTTGTTGGAAGCACTAGCAGCTCGCAAGCAAGAAACATCTAAAGCGACAAATAATAGCTGTCATTAGCTCACGAATACGATTCCTGTCCTTGACAGACTGGGTTTTTAGGCAGCTCCCAATTTCACTTTCTGTCATCAGGAGGGGGGCGCGTAACGACTTTGAGGCAACATGCTGACTTATGGTAGTTATAGTGGTTAAATTGAGCTTATTTTGTTGTTTTGGCGAAACCGTGGACGCAGAAATATGAGAATAAGCGTACTTCAAGCAAGGAACCCACGGGGCATGTCACCGCCCCCATCCCAAAAAAATATTTCCGGACTCGCCCTAGGTTTCGCCTTGTCTCCTCGTCCCATATGTGCTCTACGTAAACGTTTCAAATTGCGTTGTTTATTTTTGGTGAACTGCAATCATAGTTCTCAAAGGCAGCGAATATATTCGACCTTTGCCTCCCACCTCCCCACGGTCATCACCAGGCCAAAGGCGAGGTAGCTTATCATTTACCTAGGGCGGAGGCTGGGTAGCTCATCGCCTACCAATGGCTGAGGCGAGGTAGCTTATCACTTACCTGTGGCGGGGGCGAGGTAGCTCATCGCTTACCTATGGCAAAGACGGGGTAGCTCATCACTTACCAATGGCGGAGGCGAGGAAGCTCATCACTTACCTATGGCGGAGGCGGGGTAGCTCACAAGCTGAGAACAAGCGCGAAGAGGGCAGCGACGCAAGCCGCGAGCGCACTCCTCAGGCCTTGCGCAGATGAATTCGGGTCTTTCGAGCCCAGCGCTTCTGTAAAACAAAAATAAAGCTGGTTAAAATACTGACTAAAGTCAACGTAGAGTTGACGGCTAGTTTGGTGTCTGGTGGTGTTTCCAATCGAGAGTCAGTTTCGAAAATAAATAGGTAGTGATGAAGTAGCTACTATGATAATACACCTAACAGGTACGTGAGGCACATTGCGCTATTGGGGGTTCAATGTTCGGTGGGTTGCTATTGAACGAGGTATTTCATTCGCAAATACACGGTTTGGCTAGTTTTCTGTCATCGGATGTTTTGAACTGTCATGCCCATACTGTTTGGACTATTTCCGCTTCATACAGCTGCATGTGTGTATCCGCAAAAACAGGCGATATCCCGAAAACAGCATTACCCGAGTGTAATCACACAATCCAAAAACAAGTTATTCCCAGAGTAATGTTTTCACAACTCATGTGTTCACGAAGCGTTGTTCCGGAAGGATACACAATCCCGCTAAACAAGGTCGATACAACGTGTCTCAAATACCTGCAGGTGTCACCTTTTTCTAGAAAACTGTGTACAAGTGATATATTTTATGTTAGAATAAACGTATGTGTCGATACAATAATGGATCCTAAAACGGATAAATAGTCAACTAAACGGTGGACGAAACACAACATTTCAGAAATTGTGCTGTAAAGTGACACTTTAGTTTTGATGAAAGGATCATTTGACTGGATAATTATACTGTTTTTAACCTACTTAGGGTGCGGCGAGAACATGCGGACATGCTCTTACTCAACAACCGAGCTTATGGAGCCAAAAGCTTGGTTAGGTGTGTTATTAATACGTTACTGGGCTTATTGTCTTCCCTTTCCCATATTCGCCGAATCCAGGATATCCAGCCCTTCTCTTTAAGGGTCAGAAAATTATATGGAAGGGAGGGACAGCAAACCATCCATTCATCGCAGGTGGAAGTTTATTACCTTCTAAAAACAAAAATGAACTTATTATGTCAAAACAATATTTTCTGGTCTCACGCTTGTCTTTTTACCCAGGAACTAGCGCAAATTGCATTCAAAAAGTGGATACTAGGAGGTAACCGAACAACTAATGCAAAATTTAGGCATTACATAAACGGATCCAGGGGGCGAGAAGGACACTTGCCCCGCCCCTCTCTCCCGGATCGACCCTCGATGCCCCCTGAAATGATCGTGGCGCCTCCCTGAAAGGTCAATGGTGCCCCCGAAACTGTGTTTCCCACCAGCCCCCCCCATGCGATAATCGGCGCCCCACGATAGTTTTTGTCGCAACCATCTGATAGGTTTTGCCGTTTAAAAGTGGCGCCCCCGGTCCAGATGTGCCCCTCTCTTCCCCGAGTAGCAATCCTGGATCCCCCTATGAGGTATGACCCTCTAATTCCAGTTCTCATACTGTTGCAGTATGGAGAAAAAAACGTAAGCTTCTCTCTCATGCTGTTGCGACACTTCGCTTAATACCCAACCCCGCGAGTTCAATACGAAACAGCGAACTCAGACATCCACATTCGGTAGCGCTTGTGTGTCGGAAGTAAAGTCATAATAACCTAGCTCATGCCAAACACACACTATGAAAAACCCGTAGTTCGGTGAAGAAGAGGGAATGCATGCTATGGGCGAAAACACAGACACCACCTCACGGTAGGAATAAACATCGTAGTACAAACCACTGCATATCAGTCAGTAGGTTATTAAGGGGTCAGGCTTTTCCCGGGTCGGATCAGTAAGTCCCTACTACCTGTGAACGGTACACGGCAGGTTATCGCGCGGTCAAACCTGGGGCCGTATTATAATGTTAAACTTGCGTACAAATTATCACATGGGCACTGATTGGCTATTGTGATATTACGCAGACGCAAGCACTACCTACAAAGGATCAAGTCAGCACTCTGATCTCAGTGAACACGCAAAACCGTGGTGGTTCGGGCAGTGCATTTTGCATGAAGTTTTTACTGGGGATCACAGAGAGAAAATGACACACTTAGGGCGTCAGGGGGCACACCTCCACAGTCGAAAAGACAGCCTTGCTTTCTTCAGTGGCCACGTCGTTTTACTACGCTGCATACTTAACGTTCTTGGAGGGTCATAACAATCTTTAGCGAGGGGCACAAAGGCCTTTGCCGAACGAGAAAAATATATTCAGGCTTTGGTACTAGAGGGGCCCTGGTCCCCAATGGAGGAAAACCGGAAGGGCTGGGGACCAATAGGAGAGGCCTGGGACCAAAAATGTCCCCAGTTTGAAGGCAAAAATGTGCTGGGTCCGGCTACGCCAGCCACGCGCCGAATGCGGCGACGCATGGAAGAACATCAGCATACCGAATTGGCTACGCCACCCGTTTTTCTGAGCCAAATTCTTACGTACCCATAACCTCAGAATACGGCCCCTGTTCTAGATCGGATCAGTTGAGTGTTATCCGACTGCGCACGACACACGCCCTCATGCGGTTATTGTCTGGCAACCTTACCTCCGCCCGTAAGGTCGGATGGCGACATCTCTGCAACTGAACAGCCACCCCAGTTAACACGCAGGCCTCTTCGACTGAGCCAATAGAACAAATGGGGCAGCTATCTCTGAGAGAGACTGTTTCTATAAACTGGCCCGCCTCAATGAATAAGACATCAAAATCATCCCTCCCCATTCAGCCAGTCCTCCACAGATCTGAGGATTGAGTAATACGCAACGGCTGAGCCAACAAATTTAGAGCCCGCGATAACACGTCACTTCTGGCGAGATACCACCCCAGACACATTTATCTACCCGCTTCTGTGTTCCCCCATTTGTAATCAATTTTCCCCCAGCGCAGGCGTCCACCCCAGCCGGCCCCCCAGTACTTACGCGCTCCCCGGGTAGACAGTGTGAAGGGCTCGCTGGGCTCCACGCTCCAGCCGTACTTGTTGCGGGCTGTTACGATGGCCTCGTACACAGCGGCTGCCTTCAGGTCGCGAAGTGAGTGCGACTGCTTGTAGACATGGCCGTTGCCGTCGTTGACTTTGGTCGGCGCGAACACCTCTTCCTCCCACTGCTGTGGTGCCGACATGGCCTCGCCGTCGTGCTGCAACCAAGAATGGCCAGACGTTATGGAATGGATGAAGCCTGTAGGGTTGAAGGCATGCGCGACGAAAGTGGGGATGGAAGGGGGACGCTTTTCAACTGGTGATTAAGGGAAACATCTCCAAAATTATGAGCTCGACTTAGGTGATTTTGATGTTTTTCCATTAACTGTGTGGACCCATGAAATGTTCCAAATTAGTTTGAGGTCACGGATATACTTCGATAGACTCTTCCATCCCATTTACTATTCTGACGTCCTGCTTACGGCAGGTGATTGTTCTCGTGTTTGTTGACCTGCATTGTCTGTTTCGGAACAGAAGACACGAGATTGCTGTACACATACACACGCACGATAAGCCATCACAGAGGCAGCGCCCAAATATTTCTGTATTCAAGGGCTACTTCTAAAAGATATCCTGACATATCAACTCACTATCAAGTGAAGTGGTAACCGGTATACGGTCATAATGATAGGGAATTATATCAAAGGCCGAAAGACTATTAATATTTTGCCTCCATGTCGAGCCTAAAATGAGCAAAGTTGAATTTTAATCATTCTGACGAAGACACAAAGTCGAAATATAATACTGTATTTCGGACATTTTTATTTTTCTTTTACTATGAGCTCACTTTGCTCTATATATAGGCAAAAATAGCATCATTATAATGATGAGCACGCTCCATCCGGCAGTCAAACTATCAAATCCTAACTGACTCAGTCGACGTCCGAGCTTCTTCAAACTAGGTGGGAATTAAAATATACGGTTTTAATGCCTTAATCGGCCTGAAATACGATGATTTTGAGACAAGTCGTCGCTATTACCTGTTCCGCTGCAGGCATCCCAACATAGCATGCTGTAGCTAGCTGACGAGAGTCTATGTGGTCAGATAAGACTTTAGATAAAAATGCAGAGCGTCTTAAGTCTACCTTTGAAACAATGACCGCTTTTAAGTCAGACGCATTACTAAATATCATTCCAATGTTACCTACCCGCTGTTTCCGTTTCCGCAAAACACTCGCCTACTGATATGTTCTGATTCTCAGGAAGCTGACAATCGTCTTTTGTCCGTGATGTGAATGTCACAGAGAATGCCGCCTTATCCTACTGCATTTTAGCTTCTGGAGCCCTCCTGGAATTGAACGACAGGTAAATATGCAAGTGGGTGGACTGGTAAGGTCAGACTTCCATTTGCGGCTCGGGGGGCCGGCTGCCTCTGCATGCGCCGAAAGTAGCCGCGACTTCGCCTACATGTTTGTCAAGTGGGAGAGTGTGACATGGACCACAGTACTTGTGTTTCTGCGGTCCTACTTATTTTTTATTGCTTTAGAACTATTAAATTTTTCATAAGCGTCGGAAAAGGGCGGTGGCCAGGGGGCCTGGCCCCCACACCTTTTGGTT
The DNA here is from genome assembly GCA_034440635.1 of Lepas anatifera. NCBI lineage: Eukaryota > Metazoa > Arthropoda > Thecostraca > Lepadidae > Lepas > Lepas anatifera. The sequence goes on from JAOTON010000499.1 coordinate 565,844, forward strand.
AAAAATGTCCTGATCTCAGTCAAAATGGGAGAAAACCGGACATTCTTATAACCAGCCACTGCGGAATGCAACGAGGAGCCCAAATTCGAACAGTTTTTTGTCCTGACGTGGAAAGTTTTTGTCAGCATCAGGTTTAAGTTTGGCTGCTCCCCCGCCCTACTTTTTTAGAGGTGGCGACGCTTATGAATTTTTTCGAGACCATTCACGGCATACAAATTCTACCGAGCACAGACTGCGGAACTTGTGCTGCCTTCATGAGCAAGGGTGTCTACGAACATGTTCACGATTCCTTATTTCTTCATTTCCCAGCCTTTCCTCCCAGATTCCGCAATTACCTAAATTATTAATATCGAGTCGAAAACCGTTGCTTTGGATCACCCACTAAAATAGTTTGTACGTCACCTTCCCCTCCCCTCCCGTTCAACAGTGTTTTCCACCCAGGTAAGTCATGTCGCGGCTCGCCGCCTCACCAGAATTTCGGCCCAGTTGGCGCTCCCAAACTCGAGTCCTAGCTCAAGCAGCGTGTTCAACGTACCGGTAATGGCACCGGCACTAACGAGTGCTTATGACTGAATTCATTAAGGAAGAGTGTATGAACTCAGCATATGTGAACGCTTTCCTGAGCTTAATCATTGAGCGTCAACCTAAGACCCAATACGAGCTACCCACCGCTGCAAGATAAAGGCAGGAAAACCTAGCCACGAAATAGGCTGGCGTGTTTCTGCTCTATAATAAACGTTCCATTGTTCTTGCCGGATTGGAATGGCGTTGCAGGCTTGTTTCCGAGCCGCGTTTCCTTCACATTAATGCAGATTATTTATAGCGAGCATTGTCTGCGCGTCTATTGATATTAATGGTTGCCAAAATGCAGCCCGCCGTCAACAAAGCGAACAACGGCGCTCTGCATTTGCGTGGACCTGAGCTTTATCAGCCTGCTACCAGCTTCCGTGTACGAGGCTCATATGTAGGGTAAGGGCGGGTAAGAGTACGCAGGAGACGAGTACGCAGGCTGTTTTGGTTATTAGAACCACTGAGATGGCTGATACTCTGGCATAAAAAGCGGGTCAGTGCCTGGGCTGCACACCATTCAACGTGCTCCTGTTCTTCCCGCGGGAGTACAGGCAAAATAAGTTTCTGGGCACCCTTGAGTAATATTTTTAACTGGGTAACTTGTAGACCATGCCCTATTATAAAAACTATTGCATTACAGTCTGTCATCAGTAGAAAGCTGAGCTAGGAGTGTGCTCAGGACCGGAGCTCACGCTAAAACGCCTGCCAACATGTTTATGAAGAATTTCTTCCCAAGGGAGCATGTCCGGCAGAGTACGCAGTGGGCCGTTGGGCAAGAGTGCGCATGCTTAAGAGATAGGAAATTTATTTTGCTCGGGACAGTGTCCGTAATTATATTTGTAAAACCAATGCTGCAACATAGTTCTTGTATATTCAGACGATATAAAATCATACAATCGCCTGTTTGGCGACAAAAACTTCGCGACATGGCCTATGCCTAAAGCCGGGGGCATCAATGCGTACTCCGCGCCTCTCTTGCGTACTCTTCCGGCCCACTCCGGGGTCGCGTTTTATTTTTGATGGGCTCGTGGCGAGTTCCTTTCGAGACATCGGTTGAAACATGGACCATACATGGACAATTCTTCTGGCTAAACAACCACATAAAATTTTAGTTGTTAGACTTATGGGAAAAGTGAAAGCCTTTAGAAGTTTGTCGCCCTAAATTGGATGGGCTCAGCTTGCTGAATCTCCCTCAAATCCATTGCGTATGCAAACGTGACGGGTCATCCGCAAATCCTAACACAGTGTCTTAGTGAATATATCCTTAGAGGTATACATTAGAGGTGGGACTTTTTGGTCCCGCGGTCCCGGCGCCGGGACCAGGTTTGGTCCCGGCGGGACTTAAGCCGGGACCAAAGGCTAAACGCCGGGACTGTGCCGGGACCAGAGCCAGTCTGGTTCAAGCAAAATTCATGATAATGGTTGCCACATTTCATCTAAAACTAAGATATGAGACAAAATATAACTGTGACTTTCCAGCACTTCATTGCCACCTTTATGCAATTTTCCAACTTTATAAGATGAGAAAAGTATCAATTCAACTAGGTGAAAGAGAAAAAATAATGTTGCACACACACAGCACAGTTCCCACACAGTTTCATTCTTTGGAAACCACATTTTCAGATGTAATTCTTATTCATTCACTTGACTGTAAAGCAACACCGTGACACAGCCAAAATACAACCCAAAAATGGTTGTCACTGGGGTCAAAATCACTTTGAATTGAAGAAAAAACATTTTTTGCATATAGGTACTGGAACGCATTGAAACAAAAGCTTGATTGAAAAGAAAATTCTGGAATTGGCGATTGAAAATGGCCGTCCTGTTCTCTAAAACCCTGGCCGTCCCTACCAACGCCACTATTTCAATTGCCTTCTCTCTCTCAAAAAAAAAATACTCAACAGTATTTTAAATTAAGTCTGTGCGTTATGTCGTGAATAAAACGTGAATGGCTTCAATTTCTTCAACCACACATTCAACTACCACACCACGCTTGATTGTCGTAGCCAACACCAACAAGAAAAGAAGAATAATAAAGATAAAAAAGGAGCGTGGGCCGCGTGCGCCATTGCTGTCTTTGAAGAAAAATTCAACCAAGTAGAAGCTCAAGCTTTAGTAGCATCAAGGTAAAAATGTATTTAAAACCACGTGATAATTCATTGGATGATATGTTTATTCCCCTACTAAACGTGACAATGTACTCTTTGTCTTTAGTGCGCCGTCTACAGCTGCTGTAATATTTTTTGCCTATTACAAGCAAATATTGTTATTGGCAGTAATAATTTCCAACTTTGATTTGCCGAAATAATAGAAAGCTGTTTTTACACGAATCAAAGAAGACAGTTTTTTCTACTAGCTTTGCTTTCTCACAGACCTATGCTTGGCCTCCATATTTGGAAATCCAGGCATGGACATTAGCCCTATTGTTTGTCTGTGTTGGGTTGGGAAGGAAGGAAGGAAGGTGGTAGTTTACCTAATTATTGTTTTTGGAGAACTACACCTAGGTATGTAAAACATTAATTGTCAGTTCCTTCATCCAGTGTATCAACTCGCATAATTCTTCATAAACAGCCAAAAACAATCCTTAAGCAACATGGCAACTGCAAAAGTGATATGTCAAATTGCTCCTGTGCTTTGGTGATTTGATCTTAAGGCTCTTGAAGGTATTTGTGTCCTGACCTTCCCTAATAAAACTTAGGTATGCTTATTGATTGAATGTTTATGGATGAACAGAAGGGAGGTGTGATACAGCTTAAATTTGGATCGAAGTATAGTTCCTTACTTTTTAAGGGCTTAACATGCAAATGTTTCCTCAGAGAGCATTGTCATAATTGTGGCCCATTTTTCATGATAGTAGGTAGGGATTTCCTGAAGCTATAGTTCATACTTTATGTTGATTTGTTTATGTAATGATGATATGCATTTGCATAATATGTTTGGCTCTAAATCCACAAGAAATTAGTATGTTTAAAAGCCAATAAGTGGGAAAAAGGCTGCCGGGACCAGGCCGGGACCACATCTTTCTCGCCGGGACTACGCCGGGACCAAGAAATGTTGGTCGGGACCGGGACCAAGACCAGCTTTTTCCAAAAAGTCCCACCTCTAGTATACATAAAATACACCACATCACGTTTGGTTTTCGTTGGTAAACGCACGTAACATATTCGCCGTTGTCCTGAAGAGCTTTGGAATATACTTAAGCAAATGAAGTCACAGTGCTCATGCATTAGCATCAGCGATGAGTGAGGAGGCCAGGGCTGCCTCAGAACCACCTTTCTAATCACGTCAATGGATATACCACATGCTAATTCGCGATCATGCCTGAAAATCCGATCTAAACCTCGCGTGAATTCGTCACCAGCTGGGAGCCGGTGCGTTCTTTGCCGCGGCGTGGGGTGTGGTTGGAAGCGTTTTTCCAGCGCAGCCAAGCGAGCAGCCGTGCGTGTTTGCGAGGGAACAGCGCGGTGCGACTACGCGGGGACATCTGCGCCGGCAGACCTATCATTACGCCCGGCTGTAATTTAATTCGCCGCACGGTGTCCGGCCGTCGTCCGTAATCACGCCCGCCCCGCCGTCTGTTCAGGCCTAGCTGCGATGACGAGCAAGAGCCAATAATCAGCCGGCCAGGAAGGAAGCGGACATCACGACGTATGGGGAGCATCCGGCCAAGGCTGAGACGTCTTAGGCATTGTGACATGGGCGTCTAAGCGGGGAGGGGGACGGGGGCACGTGTCTCCAAACTGGTGAGCCCAGGAAGACGGCTCCCGAAAATTTTGGAACTCAACCTCATCACCGGTTCTTCTTTTCTCTCTCCCATCAGCGTAAACCAACGTTAGTGTTATCACGTGTAGATTTGTCAAGCTGTCGCAGAATTGTTCTTCAACCCAAGACGTTGATATCCACCAAATGGTATTTCGTCCCCCCCCGGGCATCTCCAGATCAGAGTTTGTCCCTATAGTAAAATAATCGCTGGCGATGTCAGTGTCTCGAGCGGTCCAAAGAACTATGCCGTCACAGTGACGATCGGGCAAAGAGGCCGCAGTCGCCGAGGAGGCTTGGTCGGGAATACTGTGGCACTGCGGAAAGTACGAAGAATAGCGGCTGAGGCCTGGTTGGCGTGGTCCCTGAAGTCCTGCATTCAATGGTGGATGCAAGAGGGGTTCAAAGGGGCCGTGGCCTCCTCAAAAGCCTGTAATAGTATCCTTTGGCCCACCCAAAAGAACCACATTTAAGCCTTTTGTCTTGAAAAGTACTATGTTTTTGGGACCCCCCCCCGATAAGGGCGCTATATAACCACTAAGGTTGGTGCACCCTTAAGCCCCAATAATCAATCAATCAATCAACCAATTTAGCCCCCCTCCCCAAAACGTTGGTTAGGCCCCTCTAAAGTTGCTCCAGGATTCGCCAATGCCTGCACTTGTGTATATTGGATCGTATGAGACCCGAGATTTGCGGGTTCGATGAAAGTTCACTACGCCAAGTGATCAGCCAACTTTGCAGTACCTCATCGAACCGTTAATTTATCGCAATAAACCCAATGACCACCAATCCTGATCTCAACACTTCTATCCCCGGTGACATTGGCTATCAAACTCCAGCCAAACTATGGTAAGACCTTCTAGTAGTGATATTTCAACCGCCACCAGAGAAACTCAGTTCTGACATCTCAACACCAAAAGCAGGGTTCAACTGTCAGGACTTGCAAATGGGCGCGGGTGTCCACTGGGACAGCTGTCATAATAAAGCCTGGCTGTCTTGGGTCCCATGGATAGCGCTTGTTAGCCAAACTACACAGAATTGCTAAGTGACATCTATAGTCAACGTGAGACCCGAGTTAATACAATAGCCGGCAAGTGGATGTATTGTCACACTTTCCAGTCTGGCGACGCCAGGTCGGGAACCGCACTGAACCTTTCCTAAGCACTTTCAACTGCCAACCCTGTCGGGCCTTTGGTACAAATGCTGCGCTTGGTAGGGCAAACCAGTTTTTGAAACGCGTGTTAGCTAGCTTCAGGGGTTTTAATTCGTTCATAATGTTTTGAACGTCATCAAACATTGCGCAAACAGGGAAGTCTGGAATCTCGCAAAAATCGAATCCAGCATTTTAACGCGGCTCTTATATGGTTTTGCGATACTTTTGGTGATACACCATAATTTTACATTGCATTGCGCCCAGCTCAGCCGCCATTTATATTTCAATGCATATCATTGTCACCCTCCGAAGGGAACTTTTCGATAACTTCAATTTCAAGTCTTCCCTGAAACTATCATTTGCATTCGAAATCACTTATTTCAGCGTGATTGTATTTAAAACAAACATCTCGAATTTATTGGAAGCCCCTGCATAATTAAAAACCTCTTTGCTATAAGATCAAACAATGGCCGCCAATTACATAGGCGGATCCAGGATTGCCGATCGGAGGGGCACCTTCCCGGGGGCGCCATCCGGACCAGGGGGCGCCACTTATGACCGGCAAAACCTATCAGGTGGGCGCCAAATCTTGGGCGCCGACTTTCGTATCCGGGGGTGGGAGCGACATTTCGGGGGGCGCCATCGACCTTCAGGGGGCGCCGAGGGTCGATCGGGGGGCACGGCCCCTTGCCCCTGGATCCGCCCATGGCTAATTAGGCTTGGCGGCGCCCCAGACTTTGCCTGCCGAATTTTCGTGTGCGCTGCAGAACCTCATGTTGTTTGCCGTTCTGATGTCATTCATGCCGGCAGCGCAGGATCCCTGATACAGACTTTTGCGAGCCCTCGACGGTGTCAACCGTGCAGACAACATCGGTGTATTGTTAGCAAAACCACAACGCAAATATGGTCAGGATTACGATGAAAACCAGAATCCAGCCTCAGTGTGCGCTGTCACGAGCCAGTCCAACCGGTTTTAAACACACCGGTAAAGAATTGAACCTGTCCATGGTTTTGGGCGGGATGCATGCGCTGTCTAGGCATGCTGCCTCGTCTGTTTGGGCATGCTGCAGCGTCTGTTTGGGCATTCTGCCTCGTCTGTTTGGGCATTCTGCCTCGTCCGTGCTACGAATCTGCGAGGGGTCTGAACCAAAATTGCTCACCGAGTCCTTTTGTTTTTATCAGCAGCCACATTTGGTAGTGAGAAAGCGCTTTAGATGGCTTAAGAACTGTTTCAAAACTGCTTCCGAACAAGAGAAAATAAGTGCAAATTGGCCAAGCAAGATTGTAGGTTATGCTTTTACTTGTGGGAGGCCTATAATTCGTGAAAAAAATCGCGAAAGCATAGTATTTCTTAAGAAAAGTAGCAAAACTTTGATCCTTTCGAGGGGGCCCAACTATACTATGTGATAGGGGTCACGGCCCCTTTGCGCCCTCCCCTGGATTCGCCATTGACGGATTTAAATATTTGAATTCATGGGCCTTGCGCTAGGATTAGTGTTACATGCTTTGGGGATCATTACCGCCCTCTTATGAAAGTAAAAATGTGAACGGGGGCAGGTGTCCCGCAAGACAATCTGCGCCAATGATTCACCTACTTGAGCTCTACAGAAAGGGGAGGATCCAGGGGAGGAGCAAGACAAGCATTCGCACCACTCCCCCTTCAATTCCCAGCCAAACTTCTAGTTTTCGCAGATTTCCGATGAAACGCACTATACTTTTCGCGAAATTAAGCCCTGTTGCCCCCCATCCCTCCCCGAAGCCGGCAGTCTAGATCCGGTACCGTTTGAATGAAGCCGGTATCTCTTAAGAAGAACATTGCCGGTCGCGCACCAGAATTCCATAAACAGGTATTCAGCGCTTATCTTCGTTACTAAGCTCCAAAAATACACCATCAGATACTGTCTTGTACCCACAGAGGACCTTACGTGAAATGATAGCAACGTTCCAGTAAACGAGGTAAGATGTAAGCGTGCGTTATTCAACATCACATGGGCGGATCAAGGGGCAAGTGCCCACACTCCTCCTCCTCCTCCCGATCTATCCTCAGCACCCCCCCTCCCCTGAAATGGCCACGGTGCCCCCTGAAGTGTCGTTTCACACCACCCTCCGCCCATGATGCGAGTTTCGGCGCCCCGCGATGGCATATGCGCCCACCTGATAGGTTTTTCCGCCTGAAGGTGGCGTCCCCTGGTCCGGATGGCGCCCTCCGATTATGTGCTCCACTCCCTCCCCCCCACGGTCAGAAATTCTGAACCCGGTCATGCAACATCACTATTTATCAGAAGAAAATACAGGTCCAAAGCTTCAAACGTGACTGCACTGCAGCTTTGTATCTGACCCCGTGACCCGCGAGGCGGCCTTGTACAAAGTCGCGACTCGCGTTCCACCACCGTACCGGCGCGCCGTGCAGGACACGTTCGGAGCGGTAACGGGAGCTGAAGGCGATGCTGTTCCGGACTACAGTGTCTGCTGGCGCCTCTCCCAACAAGTCGCAGCCCAGTTCTGATGCATTCAAGTTTCCGGCGCAGCTGACTATCGCGGCCTTGGGTGTCGCGAGAACCAGACGTGACTTCCCAACAAAACCACTAGCTTAAAGATGGATGATCAAATTAACAATATATCTAAAACGACATTCGCACCAGCCTACCTACTCGTCCCTAAGCTGTCGCAGCCTTTCGTGCGTCACGTTTTTAATGTGGGTCAGAGGCGGGTGCCGGCGAGCCTGACATTTGACCAGTCGGCGCCGACACAATGCAGCGTGGTCGGCGACTTTGCAGCACGCACGTGGCGTCTTGTCATGGTTGGATGAGACACAGCCGACAGGCCGCCGCCGCTATAATGGCCTAATTATCCAGCCGTTAGCATCGTGTTTAGAGAGCTGGGCCACTCAATAATGCAGCGCCACAAGCTGTTGCCGTGGCTGCTGGCTTAGCGCGGGCTGGGTGTTCGCGCTTTTTAGACAAGAAATTCAGGCTGGTCCCTCTGTGATCAGATGTTTGAGTTATCTAGAGCTCGCTCTCTCTCTCTCTCTCTCTCTCTCTCTCTCTCTCTCTCTTTCTCTCCCTTTTTTCTCTCTCTCTCTCTCTCGCTGTCTTTATTGTGCCTGTCTCTTACGAACATTTCCGTACAGAGAAATGACAAAGAGAAATTCATCATTAGCTGCGGAAAGGAACACTCTCACATAAGTGGTGAAATCTAAATGGCATATTTCTAATAATTACACCATGCATGGTTTTGAACCTGGACGACAGCAGGAGGACAAAACAGCATATGCCTCCGCCACATTCGAGCAGTAGCAATTCTACGCATTCATTACCTCCATTGTACGAGTTCTGGCAACATGACAAACGAGCTGTTGCCGGCTTTTTCACCTCTGACCCCGTTTCGAAAGACTACGACACATTCAGGCGACATGTGCGATGTGCAAAATGTCGTCTATGACGCACAGCCATCAGCTGTTGCATGCCGCGGAAAGGTCCGCCGAACATGATGATATGAGGAGCGGGCAAATACTGACGTTCGTTACTGTCGCATCCTGGTATGCCGGTCGCACTCAGCTGTTCAAAACTGTCGTTTCAGTAAGGAGAATATAGGTTGGTTTTGGTTTATATGTCGATATGAAAGATGGATGTCAAAAATGCATGGCATGCAATCGAGTAAATATCATGGCACGCAATCGATTTTCCTGGCAAGGGACATTGTATCATGTCTTTTCCCGTTCATTATTTCAAAACATTAAAAAATGTATTGTTTTAATCCATCACTTTCATAAGCTATGCCATTTTGGCACTGGGATTCCGATAACAGTATAGGAATTGCAACACAGCAAATGCAGTTTACGAGAAACAAGTCGGTCATTGACTAACCTCGATCATTTTATGGATGACCTTGTACTCCTCAATGGGCGCGAAGCTCTCGACTTCCCACTGCATACTGTAGCTGTCCGTTTCTTCGCCGTTGGGGTTCGAAGACACCATCACAGGCTTCGGCTTGCCTGTGAAAATATCATCACCACCTCATCATCATCATCATCATCATCATCATCATAATACGTATATCATCATCATCATCATCATCATCATCATCACCATCATCATCAGCATCATCATTATCCTCAGCATCAGAATCACTATCATAATTAGCATCAGCAGCATCAGGTTCATCATCATCAACATCGTCACCACCATCACCATCATCATCACCACCACCATTGCAGTCATATACTCGACAAAACAATAACCGACAAACGGCACAAACATGAGTGATGTTTAGGTGCTTCAACACCACGCTGCAGCAGCGCTGTTCCATTAGTCTAATTTGAGGCATATATAATAGCGACAGCGAGTTGGCTCCATCTGTAAACAGCCCCAGAATGCGGGACAGTGGGGCTACAGATCTCGTATGTATATTTGACGCTGATATTAACTGTGGATGAATGTGTGTTTGCACACTGTACTTAACGAACTCAGACAGCCGTCTTCCAGCGGCAATTAACAAGCAGTCCACAGAAAGCAGTAATTAATTGACTTCATCACGAAACCGCGCGCCGGCGGCCGATTTCATTAGGCCCCCAGCGAGCGTCGCCGCCTGGCGCGCCCTCTCTCTGACCTGTGACCTCGATGGGCGCCGCGGCGGTGCCGAGGGCACTCTTGGCGCGGCAGGTGTATACACCCATGTCGGAATCCACCACCTGGTCGATGGTGATGCTGTACATATCGCCATCGTTGGATTCTTTGTGATGAGTGGGATCCAGCGCCGGGCCGCCCGTCCGTGCCCAGGACACCTGCAGGGTCACGTCAGGTGATGTCAGACGTCTGGGTACACCACTGATGAGCAAATGGTGTTAACGACGCTGAAATTCACGTCACATCACAGCAGGTTCGAATTGGAGCAATGATATCGAGATCCCAAGTGCTGGTCACATCAGGTGCCTACAGATAAGTCTGGTGGGGCTCGATCAAGTCGTGAAGTGTCGCTGCTACGCCAGATCGAAGCCCAGATGCATTACAAAGTCAAAACAGTTGAGAAACAGAGTGATAGTAATCACGCGACACCACGAAATCCTGGAGACACGTCTTGTGGTTGGGGATGGACTTGAAGTCAGAAAGCAGAGGTCGGAAAAAGTGCCTATGTGTCAGTCACGGAGTTTGAAACCAAAGTTGTGAGGCCAAGAATGTTGAAGCTTGGCACCAAAAGGGATTTTTTCAAGCCCTCTAATTCCGTCTAAATTGTAGGGAACGTATTGACAGACTGGGCGTCAATTCCTCACGCCGGTGAGCACAATCTCACCTATTTTTCAAACCGCATTGACCTATTTCTATCAACAAAACTGTTGGCGAGTTAGTATATTCTTCAACCTCTGTCAAAGAGGCGATAGAACTTTGAGGCATATAACGGAATACAACAAATTGCCTCTAAACCCAGATAAACTACTTTTGATGTGTTTCACGTTATGTGTGACACCATGATTTAAGCGCATTGGCATGCCTCATTGGTCATCCACTTCTAATTCCAGCAATGGTTTCGGTCAGCTCCATAAAAGGAGGGGACGACCGTGATGACAGGCCGTGATATAGGTGGATACGATCTTTGTAACAGTAAACGTCAGCCGAGCGAATGATAAATCGGCGGCTCCGCTGCACTCACTGCACCGGGACAGGCTCATACGGACATTGGAGACGCAGGCATGAGTGAAAGGGGCCAACTTTTTTTAGAATATGGAAATAGAGGAATAAGAGTGTAACAGAAACGTGGATCCATGCCTGGAGTCGTTTTCAGTAATGGCTCGTTTTTTTGGGAGGCTTCTGGGGAGCGAGACAAGCGTTTCGCTCGTATTTCTGGCCATTTCGCAATGACGATGCATTTGGGAGTTGTTGAAAAGGCGTACCTTGCGTAGCTATTGCGGAGGCGCGGTACGTCACTTGCGACACCATTCAAAGTAGTGGTATGCCCGTGCTGGACACATACTCAATTTCCTCGTGAAATAGTCAACGGCTGAGGTTTAATGGGCTTTGAACAGTCTCATTCCATTAGGCGGCAACATGATTTTTCTTCGGTCTCATTTGAAAAGAACCATTCAAAAGTTCACATTCTCAATTAAGTCACACCGATCATATCGTTGGACACTGCAACGCCTTCAGCTGTTTATGCGCCCGTTAACCCTAACAGTACCAATCACTGTCATTATTCGAGGCATTTGATGAATCGGGTTGATTGACCGGCCGCTTTGACTATCTAATCAACGCCGGATCCGCCAATCGTTCCTATCCTCATTAATAAACACATTCTAGATCTCACCCCGACTCTTTCCATTATTTTTTATCTAGCGCGGAACCATCCTATCAGCCATAGGCGCTGCTTGTCCTGCTCCGAGCTCGCTCCACGTTACGCTCCATCGACGCCACACCCCAGCGCGCGTGCTCCGCTCGAAGCCACAGACCGGCGACTGCGGCAGGGTAACGAAGAGCAAAAACCGACCACCCAGCACAGACGCAACAAAAGCCTCACCCCGCGCTCCGGTGACTCAGGGCGGCGACGCTGGGCTAAAAACAGCGCCGCAATTTCACGAGGGTTAGCCCGGCTAAAAACTGGTATGCGTGCTATCCTCCCAAAAGTCTGTGCGGTTGGAACGGTTTGTTCTGCCTACAGCGTTGTTTTTTGTCATGGACTCAAAGAGCGGCGGACTGTGGCGCCCGCAGAGGAGGCGGTATCCCTCCGCTGACGAATTCCTGCTAATTGACAGTGCGGAAGCGAGAGTACAGCCCGCTTCCTCGCACCACAACAGATCTGGGTCGACCCGGTGAGGGAGTGAGCGACGTTTCCGCCCGCGGGGTTTGCCTCCAGGTGGGCAAACAGGGCGTTGGCAGCTGGGGTTAGGCATGGGGTCTCGAGCTGACGACACACGACTAGGCCTCGTTTGTTTTCTTTCTTTCTTTTTGTCCGCGTATGTTTCTTTTTTGGCAAAATGAGCAAGTGGATTTAAATGGATAAAAACTGTCCCATGGAATATGGGTTTAGAGTTTAAGTAAACTGCGTAACTTCTCAGTTAATGATGCCCCGAAAATTGATTCATAAATCAAAACAACTTAATTTGACTCGTGTGTTGACGAAAGGCAGTACCAGTTTATCCTGTCCCCAGCCTGGAATCATGTCTTTACCACCTTCCATACAAATCTAATTCCACAAGTGGGTTTTGAGCCCAGTTGTCCGTCACACGCTTCGTTGGCCTTCCGGGGTCACAGCGCCCAGTTTTGGCATCGGCTGTGACGGGACGGTCCCGCTAGGAGGTCACTGGCCCCACCCCCGACAAGGCTGTGTTTCTCTCTCAGAATCAATTACTATTACTTATAGCACCAGACACGTGCGCACGCTGCCCAGGTGCCCGCGCAGAGGGAACGCACTTGTAAATCCATCTATCGCGCAGCGGAATTGTACCGAGTGAACCTTACAGGCAGATACAATAGCTTGTTTGTGTTGCTATTTCGCGTGTATTGGCCCTGTGAACTTTGGAACCCACCGCACATCATTTGCGGACGCAGGGGGCCATTCCGGCCGTGGCCCCTCCCCCAAAGCGCTGTAGAGGGGACCAAACAATCTTTTATCTTTTCCCCCCCAAACGCCGGAGAAATGTTTGGAAAAATTTGTTTACACTAGGTCTGTAGAGCAAGAATATTAACTCCCCCCCACCGAGAGCGATCATGTACTTGGAGAGGTAGCTTATACTAGGTCTGTCGAGCACTGAAAAAGGTGTTTACACTAGGTCTGTAGAGCAAAAATATTCGCTCCCACCCCCTCCCTCCCCAGAAGGAGAGGCAGACATGGGTTTGCCCCCCAAAACTCGTTTCTGCGTCCGCCCCTGCCGCACATTCAGAACCAAGCAACACGAGTTGAAAACTAGCATTCCCTGGCCTCATCACACTTCAACAGCCCAGCTGCTGAACTTCAAACTCTGTCAATCCTACCGGCATTATTACTGGTGATGGCGAACCTCCAAGGTGGATCCTGCACTCCGAAACAAACAACTTTTTCGCGCCAGCAGCAATTAAAGGTTGATTAAAGCCGCAAAAAGACAATCCCTGGCTCTTTGCCGCGCTGGGAGCACCGAGCACTGTGCCCGATGTTTTGTTCCCATACGTGGCCGGTGTCGATGGCACCGAACCGCCGGGGGGTCAACGCGCACCTGACCCTCCCGGGGTCGCCGGTGATCGGGACCCCACCATCCGACACACACCGGCGGAAGCTGAGGCTTTCATGTGTCATGTGGTGGCTGGAACGTGCTGGTGGCATCCGGTAGTCTGCTGGAAGCCGGGGCCGGGCCAGACTGCTGCCAGAGGGGTCACGGCGTGACTGGACCCCCACACCACCCCACACCGACCCCACAGCCGCCGTCGCCTCCTCATACTGCTGATGAAAGATCCCTAATGGGATTATCATAGTCGGGCCCCTGGGTGCTGACTACAGATTCATCACCTGATTGCCACACGCCGGCATCATCAGTGAAGATTGCAATCGCCTCTGGCCGACGGCAGAGTCGCCGATTTGGCTTCGGGCGAGAACGCGCCGAAGATTGCTCCGCATCCCTACCTAGTCCAGCGTTGATCACCTCTCGCTGCGCTGGCGACAGCGGCAGTCTCGCTAGTACCGGCGGCAGCTCGCTGGGCTGATAGCGAAAACATCCCGCTGGCAGCCACCGCCGGAAAGCAGCGAGGACGCTGCCGCCAGCGCTCTGTCTGGGCTATGGGGCGTGCGTGTTTGCGTTCGAGCTGTCAATTGGCTTTGCCGTCTGACGGCCGTAAACAAACAGCAGCTCTTTATACTGATTGCAGTCAGAGCAGGTGGAATGGGAGAAAAAAAACACGACAGAGTTGATGCGGGAGCCGCGACAACAAGCTAAATCCGAGCCAACAAGCCCTACCGTGGAGGGTGCGCGTCTGTCGGATAATAAACGCCCTCCCGGATACGCGCCGACTGCAGGTGTAGCACTTAATGTATGGCCCTAGGCCATCGGACACAAATGTGAAAATTATGCAGCTCTTCGCACAGCGACAAGGGCTACGTTATTACCAGTTGTCAACTGCGCTGCCCGAAATGCATTTATTTAGACTACGGAGGCTTTCAGCCATTAAGAGTGTCGGGAATTCGGCTTAGAGGGAGTGCCGCTGACTTCAGCCGTCAGAGTGCAGCTTCTCTTAACGGTGACGACATAGCATGGCTTCTTGCACGGAACCGGATCGAAGTGAGTCTGAACACGAAGGGCTTTATTTTGTGCGAGCATTATCAGTTAGAACGATTTAATTTGTAATGACTTATTTATAAAAATGAGCATATAGAATACAAGAATAATCACTAGCTGCTCTGTCAGCCTTGATGCACTGACCAGATGCCATTATCAAATAATCCACCCTGAAATCATTCCGTCGCTGAAAGGAATGGATCGATCTTCTAGCAGCCCAGGTCCTAAGTAAAGGCTTGCTAAAGCGGAATCGCATTGAAGAGAATTCTCATGAATATAAATGATGGCATTTGGCTTTTGACCCAGCATGCCTTAAGGATTTTGCCGATGGGACAGCATTAGGCTGATATTCAAATGGATATTCAGTTTGTCTCCCGACGATATTTCGCGAAGCTGCATAATATTATCTGAATCATCAACCAGAGCCGTCAAAAGCTATTCTTTGAATTCTACTGGATCAAGTGATTCACAATACGTGAACACAACATCTCCATTAGCGAGTTTCTATCTTGACAGATGCTTACACCCCTCACGATACCATCTTCTGCTTCTCGAATCAAGTAACATTTTCACTTAATGATTATAACATCAGGTCTACGACAATAGCCTTTATCCTCGACCCCGCGCCTGACATGGTTTTACATCTCGGGTGCTAGGATAATCAGAACATCCTACACTTTTAATCTCCCCATCAATAGTGCATTAATACACCAGTGTCTTTTTTACACCAGTGTCAGCCCATCTCCAGCGCTCCTCGCCTTCCCTGAATGGAGGAGACTTCTTTAGCACCAGACCTCCGCCAGCAGCTGTTTCTCCCGGGGACCTCCACTCACCTGTGGCATCGGCTGTCCGTGCACCCTGCAGACCAGCTTGGCCATGGCGCCGGCGCCCGTATGCACCACGTTCTCCATCACCTCGATCTCAGGCGCATCTGCAATGTGAAAAACAGTGTGATCTAGAGCTGTCAGGCAGTCACCGTGGTCTGATTGGAAGCCGAGAAACGTCCGAGTCCGATTTTGAATTCGGTCGGACAGGCTTCGGACACTTCTCACGCATACATGAGTGGTTTCGTTACGTTTTATTTATGTAGCGAACACGGGAACGGACTTATCAATTCATGCAAGTGGGAGGAGTCTGCCAGCGGGGCTCCCAGCTACATGAGTCGATAAGTCTGTTCCTGCGGTCGTTACGCAAATAGAAGAACGTACGGTTAATGTTCATGCGTATGTGGTAACTGAACAACTCTGCACTTTTACTTCTAATGCAGCACCCGATTTTGTTCGGGTCTAGAATACCAAGTGCAATGTTTGTTTATAAATGTTTCTTTATCAGGTTAACATATGTTTATTTTCCCGTACATGGTGTCATATTGAATAATATAATCTAGTTGAATATGGTTGGGTTCAAGAAGGTGGTATTTCTAACCAGTCATTTCTCGGATAGATGCCTAATTCAATCGGATCGGGCAGTTAGGTAAGATGTAAATTGGAATCGAATCGGCAATTGCTTAGGGAACATGGAAAGTGGACACCTCTGGTGTCAACAAGTTCAATCGATATTTCTCAAATATAACATTGTTTTCTAATTGTGTCTCTGCAGCACTTTTCGGAAGGTCTGTAACAGCGAAATTAATTTCAGCAGAGCTACCTAAGACCGGGTTAATCGGCGACTTTCTTTACATAAACACAGTGTCAACGATATAAATTTAACATGAATACCCATACGAACATGGTAAATGAGATTTGACATTCCTCCAGATTAAAACAGAGGCGCACGTGTTATGAATTATGTACGACAAATGAAATCCTCTGTTGGTCCACTCTCACTTGACTCATGTCCGTTTGCGTGCATCTGTTGTGCTTTGAGACAACGCTATTCTTTTGTTCGCCCTTTTTCAACCGGTTGAAGATGACAGGATTAGATTGGAAAACACGGAGCGCTGGCTGGCATTGCCAGCGGAAGAAAAACAAGTGAATCAGCCACCACCTGTTGTGATGCGCCGGCCCTGAAAGCGAATGAAAGTGCTTCAAAGCATCACCACCTGTGCGAACACTTTCAATAATGTAACGCGGATGCTTCCGGCGTAATGAGTCTTCAAAATCTCACCCACCCTGGAGTTCATTTAGAAGCTGCGTGGTGTCCCGTGCGCAGTGATCTGTGATGGCCCAATCACGGGGCGAGAATGGACTAGGTGATACTGGAAGGGTTTGCGAGATATTTGCTGGCCTAGACTGCACTTTTTGTTCGATTTGCTCTTTGCACTACTAATGCAATGTCACTCTAGCAGCATCTGCTATATTACCTATAATCGGAGCTTACCTTGAACTACGCGGAAGGTCACGGGATAGGGGAGGGGGCACGGAAAGGTATCGGCAAGGTTTCAGTCATCATTCAGTTTGATGATGGAGAGGATACAGTACCTTTAACCCGAAAGAGTAGAATGCAACTAAAATACTATTCAAGCTTGACCTTTGCTTTTTAATATTGCTGCTCCATGGAGAGTTGGTTTCCCCAGATTCTCCGGGACGGCAGGGGTAGGCGTTAACTTGACCTTTTCGACCCAATCTCACCCGCTTGAGCCTGCGCTGCACAGCCACTGGTGATATCTTACACCGAGGTGACAGTGCCAAATACTTGCCACGCCCCCTGCAGAACCGGGCAGCAACAGGCCACGGGGTCACGCCCGGTCGCCAAGGTCACGCAAAGCGCCGCAGGCTCTCTAACATGACGTCGAACGCTTATTGGCTGGCACATGGTGCGTAGTGTTATTGATCGATGGTTGTGGGGTGGATGCAGCTAACCTATGGACTGGGGTCCCAGACAGGTCACACGTGGGTTCGTGACACAGTTAAAAGCGAATAAAATGCTAATGAAATGGCCGAAAGCAGCTTTCAGGCTTCCAGCGAAAGATTACATACCACATGAAAAGTCAACGACGGAAAATGAACATTATGTGCGAGCTTGTGAATCTTCATGTTACGATTTGTGTGTCCCAGGGAAAAACAGCATTGTTCATTGAAAACAAGTTATTAATGGTTCAGCGGCGTAAATGTGTTACTTTTACAAATTCTTTCCCAACCCAGGCCAAACACAATTGGTAAGGCGATTTGAAAGCATGAGAAATCTATTAAATGTGGTGGCTAGTACATGTTTTGCTAAGCAAATATCTGCCCTGTATCAAGCTGCATGTAGAATCTTCAGAATTAGCCTAATTTTTTTCAACCAAATTGCACTGAGTAAATTCCAACCGTGCAAATGAAGCATTTCTGTAAAGAAACACAAGCGTAAAATACCATTCAATTAGGGAGGCCAACAGTGTCAGAAGGTATGTGGCACAAAGCCGTGCGAAGCCCCGTTTACTATTTCAGAGGCAACTATGCGGACCCAGACTGTAAATTAGAATATTCCGTGTTATTCAAACAGGCAAACAGCATTCCCGATCCACGATTCACCCAGGATCGTGGTGTACCAGCGTCAAACACTGGGTGGTCGCCACAGTGTGTTGGTTTTGGGACAAGATTTACACATTCATGAGCCGCGCTCCTGATGCATGTTTCCCGCGCTGAGAGGTCCTTTGTCCCGATTTTCTATAGAGCGATTCAGTCAGTGTCCTTGTCACTGCTTCAATGGTGACGCGTTCTACATACGCTTGTTTTGGCTCGGACAACGCCGCAAGACCCCGCTGTGCGCCGGCCGGCAACCGCTTGAGGTCCACAACACCAGCGCCAAAACATCACCCCTATCCGCCCTCAGGCATCGCCGTGCCATGCCTGACATACCCGCATTTCAGCACTGTGCCACTGTGCCAGTGTGCCCTCTGGGTCAGCAGCGACGCAAATACGCACAGTGTCTGGGTCAGACGAATTCGGAGCTCCGTTCCCAATAAGCTCCGTCGGTTTGAGTTTATCCGTGTAGTATCTCTGACAACAGCATCTATTCAAGTCGAATTTAATTATTCTCAGCGTTCATGCGTCCACGGAAGCAAATAATTGTGACTCTAGTGTCTGCTTTCGCTATCGCAGTGACCTTGATTGATATTTGGGTACTGCCACGATACGAGCGTTACAGGTCATGGCGCGAGGGTGCGTCGCGTTACCATCACAACGGCCTCTGTGGTGCCGCCCTGACGGATCGCCCGTCCTCTCGCACGCAGAAATGGCTGACTTTTTGGTGCCAGTGAATGCAGACGCCAGTTGGCGTGTAACCTGGGTCAATAGCAGCCCTGAACGCCGCGAACTAGAGCGGAAAGTACGCCATGAATTCTTGAAACGCGTTTGCGTCAATTTCGAAGGAAACAAAGGTGCTCCGCCGTACCGCGCATTACAATAAGAATGTTATGATTTCAAAGGGCGATATATCGTTTGGCCTGAATCATTAAATGCGAGATAAAAACTAACTACGTTTTTGCATTATATGCCCGGAAATAACACTTCTCCAGAATGGCAATGTTTAAAGAAGTTTATTTAGAAAGAAAGAAACCTACGTCTGGTTTCGCTGTTCTGCAAAACCAGATATAGGTTACGCCATGACAGCCCTGAACCGTCGTGGTAGCCATGCCGCTATACCATGCTTGGTTAGGTATAATCAACAACTGTCTTCAATATGTCCTCTAAGCTTCAACGCATTAGGCCGAATATGTTGCCCTCTTATAATAATGTCCCTCGCTGCAGTGCCCGGTAGAAATCAAGGGAACATTATGTTCATGCTACGATATAAGTTTTAAATGCTACCTGTGGCAAGATATAAAGTCGCTAATGCAGATGTATCTTAAATGTTCCTGATCAACGCAGGGCAAGCAGCAACAGCTGTGAGGTACATACATCGACTGGCCACTCGTACCAATGGAGCACTAATCGGACACTTTAGCCAGCGAAAACTCTGAAATCCCCCTAAAATTATAAAGCAGCCGTTCGGGTAATTTCCAGTACTGATACAAGACAGTGCCAGGGTAGCTATTGTGTCACGCATCGTCCCATACTACCTCTGTTGTGAGTTCAGACCGATTTTGTGTCGTCTTAAGTTCAAATACCATACTAAAACTACCCTGATATGCCAACGCCAAGCTAGGGATCTTGCACTTTACAAGTTTAATCTTCCGATGTTTACAGAATCAGATGTAGATACGCACAGCAAACAGCAGGAAGGCTGGAGCTGACGGACCTTTCGCGTTTATTTTCCCCGCCAAGTATGCCGTGGTTGCTGTGGGAACAGGTATATATCCAGAAACAGCTCTACACATAACGGGCAGCCCACCCAACGGGTGTTACGACGGAAGTTCATAACTGCGATGAGCCGTGCTCTTTTTCAACCTGGTATTTTATCATAATTTCAGACACGCATAAGACTCTTCCGAGGAAAACATACGGTCTTCTTCTCCCTCGCACAATCCATCCTCCCATTACAAAGTTTGGCAGGCAAAGACGGCCAGAAAAGGATTCGTCCCATCCTTTTTCCGAACAATATCCAAGTTGCAGTGCGTGGGGAACAACTCCGGCCTTGGCTGGCGGTAAATGACAGTGGGGCAGCCTTTTTCTGACGTTGCATGACGCGAAATATACGCCCTGTTTCCGGCGCTGGGGATCCAAACACTCATTGTTCGAGCCAAATCAAACAAATGGTACCAATCCCGCTTCAATGACACCAGCAGGTCCTTCAAGCCCAACAAAACAACACTTTCTCATTCGAAACCACAAAGAAACCACTTGAAACCCATCACTGTGTTCTAGGCTTCTGCATGTCGGGTTGTCTCTATTGCGCTTGCAGCCGGCGCATTTCCCAATGTCCACGGCATTACGTTAACGGCAGGGGCCAGGGCCAACACGAGCCTATTCACTAATGGGCCATTGATGCCACCCTCTAGCGCAAGCGCATAGTGAGAAACTAGCCTGGGGGGGGGTAGAGTGTGGAAACAAAAGTTAACTTCAGCTCCTGTGAAGCAGCGCCCGTTTCAAAGAGAGCATAGTCAAATGGAGCGATGCTACGCCACTGCCAACACACATTCCGCTCATCACACTCATCACACTCATCGCGCCCATCCCTCCCCCAGCCTCCCATCCGACCACGTTTTCCACTCACAGTTGACCTCGAGCCGGAAGTTTTTGACGATGGGCTGCTCGATGGTGTTGTCGACGGTACAGGCGTAGTTACCCATGTGGGTCCGCTCCACGGCGCCGATCTCCAGCGCCTGGCTCTGCAGCTTCTTATCGCCGTAAGGCAACAGGCCACCCTGTGGAGGAGGGGCGGGAGGTCAACTATGGAGAATGGACCAACTTCTCGCCGTTAGATAGCTGGATACTCTGAGGAGAAGGCGTGGGAGGTCAACGTGGGAGGAGGCAGCGACGTCCCGCCGTAAAGCAGCAGCCCGCCCTGCGGAGGAGGGGTGAGAAGGGAACGAAGGAGGGAGCAATTATTCACCTTCAGGCAGCAGGCCACCGTGCAGAAGAGTAGCGATGAGAGGACAGCAGAGGAAGAGAGAACAACTTGATCAATTGACAGTACGGACTTTCTGGTACCGCCGGGAAGGCATATGACAGTCGGATTTGTATTACAGCATAATGGATTAAACAATCGGGAGTTTCCAACTCCGACTGCGTCGCTTTACCACCTCTTGTGCGTGCTGACTGACGAAGCCGGTCCTTCGTAGACAGGGGTACAGGTAGGCTTCTTCCCGCAGTAGAAGGATAATTCATTAGAATAATGAGGATTATTGACACAGTTCACAAAATATCGTAGGCGGCCAAACCGGCTGAAGACAAATAGATGAAACCCAATCGATCGAATGTATAGCTCGAGATTGTTTCACCAGTTTCGATGTTTAAAAGAGCTTTAACCCTTACAATTACGCCTCAATGTCGTGACACAGATTTCGTCTCATATGTGTTACCAAAATTGTTCTTTGGTCATATTTCCCGCAAATTTTTCCCCTGCCAAAGCCTTTTTAGTTTAGTCCTAAGGACAAAGTGGCAAACGCCCATGACCGCCAGAGATAAACAATTATCGTATGTAATGGAAATCCCGGACCAGCAGCGTTCTATTTATCAGACAAAAAAGATATGAACCATTTGGAATGCGGCTATATCTTAACTAATGAACTCCATGGTGTCGAAAACTCTTTAAATACCAGATTAACTCCTAGAACATGCCGTAAACATTCGGCATTCGCAGATGTTGCGGCCCACGATCTCCCTCCCGTACGATATCATTAATCTGAAGTCAACCATATCATGGCCAGCTGCATCAACTCGCCGCGCCTACACTCTTCGACCTAGCTCCCGCGAAGAGCTCCGATTTCAGAAACAGAACCCAACTTCAATCTGTTCCGCGATTGGCGCCACCTTCACATGACCCTCCGACTTTGATCATGCCCTCTGTTTAATCTCTCCCGAAACTCAGCCGGGACCCAGTGGGCGTGGCCGGGCGCTGTGCTGACTGCAGCGGGTAGCGTGTGGGCGGTGGTGATGCCCGAGCGCGCCTCGGCGGCTCACTTCATATCCAAACCCAGCGGGATCTCCACTCAACTAATTTCGCTCCTGGAGAGACAATGGAGTTCACCGCGCCAAGTGCGGCCGACACTTTGCGCTTGAATTCGCAAAGTTTGCTCGCGCACTTTGTGAAACTTTGCGCGGATGAAGTCCAAATCAGGGAAGCCGCGAATCTCGCGCCCAGAATCACAGCCAGCGAGAGCGGATTGCATAAATCGCGAGCCGAAAACTCGAGGGCGATATTATCGTTTGGGATTTGCGGGAATTTAATAACAGACGCCCCATAAAATACTCAAGCTACTGACAGGTCAGCTTTCGTTATTCGGATGACTGCTGAGTTTCAAATAGTGCTGGGGACCTCAAATGAATCCTGGCTAATGAATCATGCAAGGGGCCCGATTAATAACCATCGGATTCTGTCCCATATCAATAATAAAGCTCCGCTGCAGCAGAACTACCCCATAAGCTCTTGAACGAACAGAAGTCGATATATAGGTACGTGGTGATATGCAATTATAAAATTAATATTCTGCGATTGTATTAGACACCGGAGCATCCAAATTGGGTGCCTACACCATACATGCCCGGACTCCTTACAAGACAACCGGTTTGATAATTTCACCCAAAAATATCGACGCTTCCCACAAAGAAAAAGGTTTGATGTGCCTTCGCGAAAGGAAATGACTTTCCCAAACACAACACATTACTAGGCTAGATAACATATTGCAATCCTATGATACATCGAAAGGCATATTTGCACCCCAACAAACATCAGGCTCAATTTTCATGGAAATAAATAGTCAAGGCCGAATAGATATATTCGATACAGTAGTTCCTCGACATCCTTCCAACTATGTAAGCGAGATCGAGCTTGTCTAACCCTGGATTGGGATATTCTGGCGTCTGAGAGTGAGATGAGTCAGCTAGGACTGGGACATGGCGTTTGGCCCGCCTTAGGTTAGACTGGCACCCACGTCCTGCGATGCATCGGCGGGCCCACGATTTCCGACGGGAGGTGCGGACACTTCAGCCAGAAGGCGCCATTTGGGTCCGGAGGAGGCGCCATTGGACCTGAAGGGGACGTCATTTGGGCTAGGAGCACCAATTCCAAAGGTATGACCTATTAGAGGGGGAGGGGGCGTAAAATCGCACCGTGATGCGCCAACACTTGACAGGGGGATGAGGTGCAGGAACGTTACAAAAAGGCGCCGGGTGGGTCAATCAGGAGGGGGTACCTACCCCTTGCCCCCTGGATCCGCCTATGCTGTGGGAGAAATAACTTGCCGACTTTCCTAGGCCAAGCCGATAGCATATGCTACTGCACCATCACTATCGCTACTACACTATTGCTATTCGTTGAAACTGGAATAAAAAAGGACTAAGGAAATTCACATACGCGTCGGAAAGGGGGGCTAGGGGGCCTGGCCCCCCACTTTTTGGCCAAAAATTTCCTGATCTCAGTCAAAATGAGAGAAAGCCGGACATTCTTATATCCAGCCGCTGTGGAAGGCAGCGAGGAGCCCAAATTCGAACAGTTTTTGGCCCTGATGTTGAAAATTTTTGTCAGCATCAGACTGAAGTTTGGCAGCCCCCCACTTTTTTTTGTCGGTGGCGACACTTATGGAAATTCAACATTCAATATCAAATATTACGCGAATATTTTGACATTTGCGATCTAATAACTATTTTTTCAAACACTCCATGGAGTCTGGGGTCTAAAATGCTCGATTCGCAGTTATCTCCGGATTTGAGGCTATTTCGGGCATTCCGGTGTAGTCTGTTCCAACTCTAACGGGAACACGAGTTAAAAATGAGCATCTCCACTCCACCATAACGCAATTGAGATGGAGTGGTCTGACATTACAGTGACCGAGCCGCAGGTTTTTACCGGCGCAGCGACGGCCCGTCACACCTGGATACATTGTCCGTTTTAATTATGTCTCGGTGTGTAAACATTCTTCGCCCACCAGCCAAAGGCTTCGGCCGTCGGCTGTTTGAAATGCGGAGCTATTATGGAGGTGCTGGAGCCGGCAGGGCGGATGGCTTTCCAACGGGGTCAGCGAGCGCTGACACCGCCAGGTTTATGTTAGCCGGCTCGCTGGCTGCCATGATTTAGACTAGAGGAGAGCAGACTGACGGTCCCGGGGTGCTGTCAGCTGGTCAGAGACCACCAGCTCTGTTATCGTTCGGTTGGCGCCAGCTTCTGTTGTAAACGACAGCTCGCCGAGCGGAGCTGGACCGACGGTCTCCCCGGCTCTATTTTCGGCAGACAACGCGCGATTCACTTAACTCTGGTGACACACAATTTTACGGTTTCAGGACACAGTGAACTCAATTACGAGGAGCACAAGGCAAGTGTTTACGCCAGAGACACTCACAGTGATAAAACGGTCAAGTCAAATCCCGACATAAGCAAGATAATTATGGAATCGGTTAATAATAGCTATCTTAAAAGTATAAACTTAGGATATTAACAGGCTAATTGCGCCGATGATGTATGTGGAATACGATCCAGGTACGGTCTCGCCATATTCCATTGTCTAAGAGTTTCGCAGCCAAAGAAAGCCCTACGTTGATTTTCAATGTCATGCTTTTGGGTTCGCGAATTATTGGGAGCCTCCGGCCGGCACGTACTCCCTGCTGGTGTTGCCCCTGACAAAGATGGATGACCACATTTATATGGAGCGTTCGAGTTCAGCCTGACGCCACATACTCGGTGGGCAACTAAATGGTCGGATCTGCTTTATTGTTTCTGAGCGCAGAAATGGTGAGACTTAGTCCAAAGCTCCGGCAACTTGTGAAATAAGTGATGAGTTTGTTTGTTCAAACAGACTTTTTCCGAGATCTGCCTGTTTTCCACTGCCTGGCATGCCCTTTCCGGCTGCCTACAGGTTTGTAATTTGTATCCTTCTTCTTCCCGGTAAGGACAGACAACGTGTTTACCTACGCTCGTTTTATTCCTAGCATACTTTTGGAGGCTTATGTAAGGTTTCCTGTCATATCAATAACAATTTCCTGGCTAAATATATCACAGAGCTTGAGCAATTTGCATCTTGGCTCTCACTCTTTCAGCGAATTTTTCCAGATCCAAAAAATCGATAAAGTAGCAAAAAAGGCATTTACGCCCTTCTTCATGGTTTCTAAAAAAGATATGCTAAGACGAAGCAAGTAGCTATTTACTTTGCTGTGTTTTCTCCTCTTTTATCGAATCCTAACGCAACCAAGCAGGTCGAATTTATGTAAACTTGCCCGTATTATACAATTAGGTGACTTATTTAAGCAGCTTTTCTAAGAAGTGAGGTTTAGCCATTGGCATCGAGGTTACTAATGGGAGATTGAAGGGGCTATTGTAGGGGCTGGCCCCTATAGGCACTTAATAAAGCTCGAGTGGCCAAACTATTCGTCACTTACCATCAAACATCAAACGAAAATGAACGCTGGACTCAGTAGATTCTGCGTTACCAGCGCTCGGATGGAGTCAAATGGTGCTGGGTCTAGCGGTCTATCTTTTCGGCTCTGCCACGGTGCTCTCTGGGTTAATTTCAGCCGGGGTGGGTCGCGGTGCTTACCTTCTTGGTCCAGGTAACGGTAGGTGTCGGGTTGCCCTTGGCACTACACACCAGGCTGGCTGGGCTGCCCTGCTTGATAATCAGCACTCCGTTCTCCGGGTTAGTAGTCACTTGCGGCGGGTCTGTCGAAAAAAGAAGATAGCCATGTTTCAGGGTGTATTGGATCCACGCAA
Organism: Lepas anatifera; assembly: GCA_034440635.1. Classification (NCBI taxonomy): domain Eukaryota; kingdom Metazoa; phylum Arthropoda; class Thecostraca; family Lepadidae; genus Lepas; species Lepas anatifera. Next base: position 591,781 of record JAOTON010000499.1, read on the forward strand.
ATGCATACACCTTCACTGAAGGAGCGCACTTCATAGGACAACACAGTTTGATGTGAGGTTCAGGAGTGTCCAACCGGCCAATTTACTCCATCTTTTAAATGTGCTGTAAATCTTGATCAAGGCTATTTTCATGGTGTGCGTGAATGCGTCCAGGCACGAAGTCTGCGTGTCAGAGACCGATAGACCAAATACATAAAACGCCCAGAGATCGCCCGCTCCGGCAGCATCACTTACTTTACCTCCGATAACACAAGCAGGCAAGGAACTGCTTGACATCAAGTGTGGTCGCAAAGAAGCGATAGCCACCCAACGGACAAGAAAAACAGCTCCGTGTGCTACCGATAGCCACATTGCAAACAGCCCCGGACGACACTGACACCAGTGACAGTCACCAAGAGGCCGCGTCCTCAGCACTAGCCAAACATGGCTGACCGCCCCGAAGGCCACAGTTCGCCGACGGCCATCGTCACATCAACACACAGGACGGATATTGTCCGCACGTGTCAACAGGGCTGCAGGTCTGCACAGGCAGGCGATGAGGGTAGCTGCAGCCCCCCAGCTCCGTTCACCGACGGCGTGGCTTCAGGAACGAGTCGACGGCCAAATAAATAAGCTATTTGGCTTTGGCGAGGCTGACAGAGTGTCTTTGGATCTATGAGCCCCATGATAGTTCATTATGCATCTGTCAGACTAGCTGATGTAACTTTAGCATGCATGAACGTGTGACAAATAAGGAACGGTCGTGATTTAGTGGCCTCGCTGCACTCTCCATCAGCTTAACTGGCGCGTCTCGGCGACAGTACATATTTCTATGATTTTGTTGTCGACAGAGAGCGGCCTAGAGGCCTATTGGATGTGTTAGAGGGTTTTAAAGTCAATTTTTTGCAAATAAGATCGATACTGTGCGACGAGTTTAAAACATTCAATATGATTTGACACATTGGTCCAATATCGAGACATACAATGGTCTGAAAGTACAATCGTTTTGCAAAATTCATGCATGTCAAATTTGGATCGACACTCAATTGAGATTTCCCACCCGCGAGTTCGCAATTTAGGCCTACTACTCCGCTGACCCGCCGCCCCGGCAGCTCAATTGGTAGAGCGCTGGGCTCCGGCCCGCTGCTCAGGTATGTACATACATACATGCAGTGGCAGCGCATGCCCAGGCTTGGGATCGATTCCCCTGAGAAGCTCCGCCGCTCAATATTTACCCGACGTAGGTCGACTGGCAACTGGCTGGTGAGAGGGTGACCTGAGCGGGGCAGCCGTCCCTGTGCTTTGTAGGACATTAAACTTTGGCTTCTAAATTAATCCAGGAGTTGCTTGTTCTGATGGTGGGGTCGAGGTATCTATGGCAAGTCCCTTGAAGACTTTAGCTAGGCTCCGAAGCCTAAAATCAAACTTGTAACAACTTGGAAATTTTTTAGAAAAAATACAGCCTCTTTAAACGGCAGCGGAGTAAGCTGGCAACGACCACTTACCAGAAATAGGATATGGATTTTGAGATAAATGTTGTTCTCGACCAGAAAAACCACTTGAAAATAAACACATGCACTGCTATGTGATTTTTTCCATGTATTACAACAAAACTGGTAGTTTTGCATCAAAAGTTTTCCCTGACATTTATTCCAAAAGAACAATGAAAGGCCGTTTATTGGTAGCGCTTAAGTGGCGTTTTCAATAAACAGTAGTGGAACCCGAACGATGGGTAGTGGTTTAGCAATTTTGAAGAAGTAGCGCTAGTAGTGGTAGCGGTTTCAAATAGCCAGGGCTAGTGGTAGCGGTTAAAAATTTGGCAGCGGCGCCCATATCTGAGGATTTTTCCCTCTACCACTGAGCGACCACTTGCTGTTGCTGACACATACGCTGGACTGCTGTTGCCTCCCATTTCCACGCTGCACCAGAACTGCCTGCCCTTCATTGAGCCTGTTAGGACATAAGCCAGACCTTTGTCTAGAAAAGGGTATGTGTATTCGACCCAGCGAGGCGAAAGTACACCTGCCGGGCTGTCTAGCGCCGGTCGCTGGGACGCCGCGGCCAGTGTACCATAAAACCGTCATAAAACCCATGGAGCGACATAAATCCCAAACGTTTGACAGTCGAGTCACCAGACGCATGATGAAACTTTCAGAGGGTTTCTACTTGGGCTGGCAGCTGCGCCGGTTTCGCCGTAATCTGAGGACAGCTCCTTTTCTGACGAGTGCTGACACTTGGTGCGTTGGCGGACGGAGTACATGTCACTAGAGTTAGATGACTTTATGGCTGCGAGCTGTGATATGTCCATATTGACCATGAAAATGCAGCATTGATGCGAGAAGCTGTGCTACAAATTTAAGAGGCTATTGTACGCAGCTGCCCTGGTATCTTGTTCCGCGGAAGCGAGTATTGTGTGGTTTGGCCGGAAACACTTTAACTAATTTATAAATTCTAAGCTCATTTTCACTTTGGTTTTAGTTAAAGCCCTTCTGTAGCATTCCTTCGACAGTCTGGTCGGGCAGCTGCCAGGATTAACCCAGTGTTTTATCCCCGTGAGACGAGGTGGCTCCAGGGAACGCATTCGCCGCTCTGTGAGGCGCCACTGGGCTATTTCAGACCAAGGCTAGTGATTAGCCGAGACGTCGAGGGTCGGGTGTTCGAGCCTGCAGCCTCGCTATCACGTGTTTATTCAGTGATGAATGACTGGGCTGGTGCCGGAGAATCTGCCACTCACCGACATCGCCGCCGGGGTGGAACGGTCTCATGAATAATGCAGGTAATCTGTAAGAATCTGGGGCTTCTTCTTCCTTGTCATGAGCGGAACAGTTCAAGTCTATGTGTTTCACGGATACAGGTGATGACTTCAACGTCCAAAATCATACATGAAAATATACCTAACTGGGTTGGGTGTTGGAGCCGGTTGCTGCCTCTATCAGTTTTGTCACTTGAAATGTTTTCGTAATGCACTTCACATGGCCTGTTTAATTTCATTCAACCAGACAATAATTGGAAACTGCACAATGCAGATGACGGGGTTTAAACATTCACACCGTCTTGGCGTTAATGTATGTCCGAATCGCAATTTTTAATGGCTTCAAACTAGCTGATAGATAGTACAGCAGCCACAAATATCACACACAAAAACCCTTTCAGAAGTTTTTACTTCTTTAAACCTCCTCATTCTTCGGTTTTCTATGCATCAAACTCGTCACAGAACATGTCCTCAAAAATAAAGCTTAAACCAAAACAAAAATACCTATAACAGGGTGGGGGCTTACACTGGACGTTGACGGTGTGGTTGAGGGAGACGGGTGGGTTGGAGGAGACGGTGCAGACGTAGGAGCCGCTGTCGGCCGCGGTGACGCCCTTGATCTCTAGGCTGTTGCCCTTCTGGCCGCTGCTCATCAGCTTGAACCGGGCGTCGCCTCTGCCGCCCGGGAAGCTGCCCGTGAAGATGTTGTCGGAGCCGCGCTGCCAGATGATGACGCCGGTGGCTGCCACATCAGGGGAAACCTTCATCAGAGTGGCCACGCGCGGGGAGTTCCTCACGACTCTCTGCACATTTAATATATACAATGGACTTAGATGTAACATAACATTGCAGACAATATACTTGTAAAACTCTTAAACATGTTACGCTGTGGGCAGCATTACATATTCAACGAACAATTTAATCCACATCAAGAACAACATGAGTACCTACAAGCGTTAGAAGAATAAGACACAGAAAGGGCAGCTCCGCTATCATGAAACACCAAACAGGAGCTTTCGGATATTTACTGTCATCCTTCGTCGTCGTTCATTCATAAGGTGCGATAGATAATCGGATCCAATCACTTACCCCAGTTCATGAATCAACACTGACAAAGGCTAGCAATAAATAACAAAAACCTTCAATTGTGCGAATTTTTTGGTGGAGAAGTGTTCAAAGCTTTTTTCATCTACATCGTTGTGCACGCAATTATGATATTGTGTTCTTACGCTACATCTAATTCCACATCCATGAACAGTGGCGGATCCAGGGGGTGGCAAAAAAGGCAATTGCCCCCCAAACGGAAAAGCTCGGGGCAAAACTATGTTTTTGCCCCCCCCCAAAGCGATCGATCTCCTTTTTCCCCGACTCCTTTTTAGCTTGTAAGCAAGATTTTGGTGCTTCAACTCTCAACTTCAAACAAAATTAGTGAAGTTAAGTGTAAATATTGGGGCTTGGATAGGAAAAAAAGTATCTTGAGCTCATATTTTTCACCCCGTGGCCTTTTTTATTTGCTTTTCGCCACCAGTGCCCAAAATCCTATCGAAAAGGCATATTGTAGCGCAATTTTTCACTGCGTGACGTTTTTTTGCTTTTCGACTTTGGTTTGCCACTCCCAAACCAACCGGCTAGATCCGCCACTGTCAATGTAACTGTGGTTCAATGAGAACCCAAGACAGTGATCACTCTGCCTGACAGGAGCCATTGTGGAGCATGCTTTGCTATCTACTTCCTCTGATTCATACCTTTGTCCATAAAGCACGGGAGTGTGACGGTGGCGCCCTCCTTGACGGTGAGGGTCTGTGGCTTGCTGCTGAACTTCGGCACATGTGTGGACAGTTCTTCTTCGACCTCCTCGTCGTAGAAGTAGTCCTCATCCGCCGGTACGCCCAGGGCTCCTGCGGACGAAAAAGCTTCATTAAATAAAGTACCACATGATGGGGGGGTGAGGTGTGACCACAGAACAGGGAAAGTAATGGACCGAGTTTTCCAATCACGATACACAGACTATGGGATGATAAGAACCAAAAGTTCAGTCCACCGTACTTCCACGGCCGAGACAAGCCTGCGATTCGGAACATTGACGGCGACGCCGGGCTGGGAAGGGTGAACTGACTTCCTCTCCCAACTGAACTGAAAAGCTTGAATATTTTTTTATCAATCACTTCTCCAAAAGTGTAGAACATTTGAGCAGGTGGACCATTTGAACTGTGGAACATCTCCATTTCGTCAATTTTCCTCACTTTTAGAAACCTCCAACTCCCTAGAGCTTTTTACTAACCACTACCCTTATCGACAATGATTGGGAGTACATCAGCTGAAAAGTACGGTAGCTCCCCTTTCCCTCAAATGCTGGCGTTTCGCCACCACTGCTCCCGAGCTGTGACACCGGTACAAGAGGTCATTGACAACCGTGCCTGAGGTCACAGGGCCAATAGCCGCACAAGAGGGGGAAACTACCCGGAATGATAACAGCCTGTCCGGTTCCGGGACTCAAGTAAGCTCAACGCAGTCACTGGTCTAGACCTGCTCTGGGGCTGAAAATGATTAAAGACGAGCGACTTCAGTCTGGCTGTAGAGCGCGCGTCAATTTCAGGGCGTTCAAATGGTACTTCTCGTTGGTAAACGCCCGATATTTCGCCCTGTTCGGACAATGGATCCGGTAAAAGCCCATTTCCCACCTCCTGCTGGGAGCCACGTCGCGAGCCCCACGCAGCCCGCGTGCTCCCAGATGCCCTCCCCTGGTCTAGTATAAATGATAATTACACAGCCACTGGCAGTGTAAGTGTGCCATGAGTGCCCTGAGTGGCACGCTGACGTGCGTGTCTGAGGGTGCCTGCAGTGCGCACGGGCGCCGTTGTCGCATCGGAGCGTCAGATACCATCTATGTGCGCATTCCGAGCCGACGCCGCCTCTGTCCCATGCCTTCACGCCGCGTCAGGTTCACGCGCTACACCAGGCGTGAACATGATACTTCTGGAGCGTGATGAGCTAGCGCACTCGGCATTCCCGCCGGTGGTGAATCCTTGTGGTTATTGACATATATTTGAAACATAGTAAAGATGTGGTTTTGGGAGTCGTTTTGTCACGCTCAGCTTTTTTACAACTCAGGCCACCTTTGAAACCGGTACAGAGTTCGATAAAAAGCCGGTGGCTCACTCCGGCCGGGAACTGCTCGAGAGCATTCCCTTGCAGCATCTTATCGAAAGCATGCGGAGACCTGCCGGCGTAACCACCGTCGTTTTCATCACTTCGGGTAAGACTACCCACCACTGAAGAATATTAATCAACGTTTCAGCGCTCGGCATGTTTATGTTGCTAGTCTGGAGTCACCGGCAGACCTGTTTTTATCGCGCAGTTTTCGTTTGGTTTTTATTTCCCTCGTTTTTGTTTCTCCGGCGACTTTCCCCCGTGGCCGAGTGGTGTTTTGATGAGTTGGATAACTGCCAGAGCTCGCCAACGAAATATGATTGCCGCTACGCCTGATCGTCGCAATCAAACGTGTTCGTCCTCTAATCTGCGCTGCTGCCGTGGAGGAAGCGACCATCGTCATTGGCGGCGACAACACCCCGGTCTCCGCCTAATGAGAATCACCGTCAGCAGAATGAGCAATGTCGGCAGCCGGCGAGCCGGAGACAAACAGGTTTTTTGACCGTGTTGTTCAATCAGAACCATTAGGTGCGCAGCCAGTTGCCAAGGCCGTCGCGCGCGACGACGAACAACTGAAGACGGCAACCAGCGGTGGACGAAATAGTCGGAGACCGCCTTCTGACGGCGACTTCAGCTGATGCGGAAACATGTTTGCGCGACTGATGGCGACGAGAGGCAGTGGAGCGACAACGTCAGTGAGTCAGCGCACAGCTGCCGAGGACGAGTGATATGCCCGGGTGGCCTTCTGACTGACGGTGCACCCCGGCTCCCCATTGTTGCACGCTTCGCAACACAGCGCGCTGCATCAAGCACGCTGCCGCTGCCAAGCGAAGGGCAAACGCGCGCAGTGAAGTTGCATGTTTGGCAGCGTGGGCTCGTTGGTAGGTATTTTCTGTGAAGGCAGCCAAATTATTTACCTTGAGCGCACCTGCGTGCGTTAAAGCCGCTCCACACGTCGGCTATACATCCAAGCTGTATACACAATACGACGCCGATGCAATTTATTGGGGCCTATTCATTCTGTTGGTGCATTCTGCGTCGTACAGCCTTACACGCAACAAGGCTATTACCAGGGCTCACAAGCTTCCATTGCCTGCAAGTGACGGATCGTCGTCGATACCTTGTTTCTGACAGGGTATCCTCCCCCCCCTCCCAAAAACAATCAATGCTTAGTATTAAGTGCGTGGCAAAAGCCGGCAGCTGATGTATTGTTAGCGTTTTCTGCAAGGTTGATTAACCATTAATTGCAATCCCATTTTTCTGACTGGTAAACCCATCTGGCTACCGCGAAACGTCTAGCAAAACCTTCCCCAACCCAACAACCAAGATAGTCCATGCCCTGTCTGACAGAACAGCTCTTGGATGCTGATGGCCATCACACAGTTTAGCTCTTTCCCAGTTCCTTCAGCGGGGACGGCCAGCTGGCAGTTTGCCCTGAGGATTACCCCCTTTTCCCACCGTCCCAGACGCGCAGGTCGGACCAAGGGTGCATTCCTGGCGTGTACCGGGCATTAAGAAGATCCGCTGATAGTACAATCCGTCGGAGCTGTTGCCTTGCCAGACAGGTAGCGCCAGGGTAGGAGTCTGACGGCGCAGACTGGTAAAACTGGACCGGTGCCTAAACGTTAACTGCGTGGGATGACGCTTACAGACAATTTCATTCATTTTTTCCTATAATTTGAAATGGTCCAGAACTGTTAATGGAACTATTGAAATACAAGGAAGTTTCTGAGAATATTTAGACCATTAATTCAGCTTAACCACCCTCAATTGACTTCAAACTGGCAGTCATGGTCCTTTAAATACATTTTTAAAAAAAGCGTATCAGTTATTGCGCTCATTTCCATTGCTAAATTCTGAACTCTGACTATGAGAAAGTCGAAGCCATGTTCATACAAATAAATGAACAGGGTTCAGATGCATTTACTCGATAAATATTTTCAAACATGATGATGCTGAGAACGATAGACCAGGGGTTACTAATCAACTAAGGCTTCAAAGTCACTATGAAGCTTATAAGCTTCAAGCATAAGTGTCGCCACCGGCAAGTGGGGGCCAGCCAACTTCAACCTGATGCTGACAAAACTTTCAACATCGGACCAAAACTGTCAATTTGCTCTCGCTGCATTCGCGCGGCTGGATATAAGAATGTCCGGTTTCTCTCATTTTGACTGAGATCAGGAATTTTGCCAAGTGGAGGCCAGCCCCGCCCTTTCCGCCGTTCAGAAGTGATATATAAGTTAAAATCGGGGACCTCTTCTATCACTATAAAAGCATTGGGACCTAGTATTGTATAATCCATTGATATGACAAGAGACTAGTAATATATACTCCGGAAA